>CM021697.1:67415139-67442001 GCA_011074415.1 Stictonetta naevosa
AAAATAACATAAAATAACATAAAATAACATAAAAAATAGAAAGAAAGAGAACTCCAGGACTGTAAGGTACTCAGAAACAAACCACAAATCTATCTGTTGAGCAATATTTGAATTTATCTCAGGTTGTCAAATGTAAAGTTTTAAATGAACACAAACACTATTCCTCAGTTGTTTATCTCAGAGGGTCTTCTGTATGTATTCTGTATACATATGAAATACATATTAAACATATTTTTTCTATTATATATGAAATGTGACCTATCTAGATACCTGTATATACCTATATGAATAAACACATTCTCTTTATTTTTTTTTCTATATATATTTGTCTCATAACTTTAGAGGATTAAGACTGAGAAACTTGGAGGATAGCCATTCACTATATGTCTAGATCTCTCTGTGATAAGTGGACTCGTCAAGAAAGTTGAGCTTTTCCCCAGCAAGAGTCAGCTTAAAATGCTGAATATGGCTTTTTTCTTTAGCCAGACCACAAAACTCTTTCTCAAGAAAGAATGACCTCATATCTTATTAATCTGAATACAAAGTGAATGAGCTCACACACACACTACCATGCAAACACACACACACTAGCACACATACTCATACAACCAAATAGCTAAGCAAAAGCTAAGACTCAGACTTTTAGGAACAGGACTTCCAAGAAAAGGTAGCTAAAGGTAGCTTGGAATCTAAATATTTTTTTAAGGGTGATGTCCACTGATGGTTCTGCAAGAGTTTTGTAAACTAGATAGGTAATTAGATAAGAATTTCTAGACTTGCGTTATACTAAAAAGCGTATTTTATTCCTTCTCTGGTTTGAGCCCAAAGACAAATGAAGGAAATATCCATATTTGTAATCTCTTCAGATTGCTTGCAGGAGAAAAGCGACTAGGTATTTCTTTATAAATACTCCAGTAGGACAGATTACGCAGAAACAATTCCAAACAAGAAACACTGAAGCTGCATACATTAGCTGCAGAACAATAGTGAGTAAATGGACACTACCATGGATATGAAATACTATAAGAGTGCAAGGGGAAAGCAACCTGAGTTCTGCATAGTCTTATACGATGTGCATGCACTCTTTTGACTGACCTCACAATTCTGATTGTCCTTTGTTGAAAATTAAAGAAGTAGAAGTAAACATACAGAGCATGACTATTTAGAGAAAAAACAAGTTGAATTAAGGAAAGGCACACTAAGAGAAACAAAATAGTCTACAATTTCCCTTCAGGAAAAAAAAAAAAAAAAAAAAAAAAGAGAGATGACAAGATGACAGAGGATGACAGAGGAGAAATATAATAGGACCTGCAAAATTATGAATGGCCAAGAGAAGATGAGCAGAAAATGACTACTCACTATTTCTCATAACATAAAAAATTAGGGAGAATTCAGTTCTCTCCACATTAAAAACAAATAAAAGGAAGTATTTTCTTTTGCACAACATAATAATTAGAGTGTGGAACTCTGCCACAGGATGTTGTGGAGACCAGCACTGTAACTGAGGTCAGAAAAGGTTTTAGTAAAATCCAAAATGATGATAAAAATGCATCCTCTAGTTACCCTCTAAATTAGTAATTACCAAGAGGTAGGAGAACTTATCTGGAGATTATTCACTTTATATTAGCTTCTGTGTATGCTACTGCTCCCTGCCACAGGCAATCCAATGGACTAGCTGCACTTTGATTCTTTATCCTTTCTTAAGCCTTTAGATATCAAGGGCTGTAGAAATGTAGGTACTACGTAACAATACACATGAACAGAAAACTGTGTTATTTTTCTTTTATTTTCATTGCTGTGTAATATTCTCAAATTGATAAAGAGATGTAGCTACGTTACCTATTAACATGAATCAGAAAAAAAAATGTTCTTAACTTACGATTTGGGATCATTTTTCCCTTGAATCCCCATACAGTTTCAGAGCTTCCTTTTGATATGTGTGCATATTAAAATGTGCACATTTCTGCTTTAATAAGGACTACTTTGGGGCTTAATGTTGAGCATACACTTAGGCTGGTTTTTATCATTGACTTCATAACTGTAATGTCATCAAAAAGGTGAATTAAGAAAAAAATAATTAATGTTTTGTAAAGAGTGAGGCAGGACATAGCATGACCTTAGCATTCACTGAAGAGGTTCATACTGCCTAAGGTCAAGCATGCACTAGAAGTTTTTCCACATAGTCACACAAACCTGACAACGGTATCAGTACCATTTGTATTTTAGTTGCTGTTGTGTTTTGTTCTGAATCAGAAAAGTTCAGTAGCCTTTCCTTAGTTTAAGCACTTAGGTAAGTCTCTGTGAAATCAGTTTGACTATTTATACTTCCTACATGTTTTATTTTCTCACAGACCTAGTGCACAAATCTGGCTTTCACTTCACTTTCTGTTCCACTTCTCTGGACTATTTCAAAGTACGGATTTTGTAGCAGCTGTATCTTTATTATTCATTAGGTATCAAGATGAAGAAACCAAACTCATGTCAACTTATTCAGGATGTTAGCCCAAGTCTCATGAAATGAAAAGTCAGAGTATAACTAAAAGGACAGTGTCCCAAATTCATAATTTATTCCTAACTAATTCTACTGCAGTTTTCTTAGGAATGCCATAAATTTTCAAGAATCAACATTACTTCTGGATTGTAGACTACCTAAGCAAGGATCTTATATGAAAACTGGGAGGGAAAAGTGGTAATTTTTAAATTGGTTCCCTTTGAACTTCTAAAAACACATTATTCTATTTACTTTCTTCCCCCTTGTATTGTTATTTGAAATGTTTAGTAAATTTTTTGCCAGTTTGCAAAGCAGTAGTGGCTGCTTATATTAAAAACATGTAACACTCCTGACATGCTGTGAAGTATCACAGCCCTGTATAATATTTGGCTTTCAAATTTTTGTTTTGCAACAAGAGGACCAAAAGTCTAGATCAGCAAAAGTAACTGGTTATTAGAGTTCGGACATGAACTTGTCTTGTCAATGCTAGAGAAGTACAAGTGCCTCCTTTCATGCTCTTGATGAAATCATTAATTATGTCAGCAGCTCAAACAATACATCTCCAGACACTTTACATAACTTTGCAAATGGGTAGCCACATAGAAGTCCTAGGAAAAAAAAAAAAAAAAAAAAAAAAAAGTAAACTGAACAATACATCTATATACTGTTGCCTTGTTACAAACTAAATGAACTTCCTGAGCCTGAAATCTTGCTATGCTTCTGATTAGCAAGGAAACAGTTTCAATAGCCTTCTGTTTTTCTAGCTAAGCATTTACGGTATGTGACCCTTGATCTGTTTCCTATAATTACTAAACAATTTATTTTGGTTAAGTCATCAACCTGTTGATAGTATAGTAAATAATAATTATGTATCTTTCTTGATTTAAGCAGGCATAGCTTCATCTTTTAAAACAAATTCTATTACCAAAATGAGTTTTTATGCATGACAAATAAAAAAGATTTCAGTTCTTAAAGTTAAAAATAGTATTGGGGAAAAGTGGTTCTAACCATGAAGCTAGAAATATGTTCTCTGTGCTTTATACAGTAGCATACTTGAGGAGACAGAGAAAATGTGAAGTAAAGCAAAGACTTACATTCAGTCTGTTTTTATTAATCTTTCACATAAAATACATAATCTAATCCTTTATTCCAACAAAGCCATCTCTGCCTTTTTTTTCCAGTAAATAGCCACTTGTTGTCTTTTCTATATCACTAAGAGAAGACATTTTTTCTCTGATGGCATAAAAGGAATAAAAAAAGTGGCAGGCAAATAAAAGAAAATAAACAAGACAAAGGAAATAAATACAAAAATAAGACATTTTGTAACAGATTTGTAATTTCGTTTAGGGTTGAGCACTGTAAACAGAATTAAACTTCTGCAAAAGAGACCAAAAAAAAAAAAAATTTCTACTCATAGTAATGTTTTTACGGTATTCTACAGATGCAATTTTGGGGTTCAGAAATGTGATTATATAACTTATAAAGTGCTTCCAGAAGGACACTAAAAATAATGACAGAAGCATAGAAAAACTTTGGGTATGTCCTTTGGCCAATATTCTTATGGAACCTTCCAGGACAGATTTAGGGTACACCATCGACTTTAGCTGATACCTGAGAGAGTGATTGGAGGTCAATGAACTGGCTGGATTGGTTCTTTTGAGCAACTTTAAAGACTCCGTATCTTTCCTGTGAATTACAAAGGAGATAATATAAGACTTAAAATGTTTCTAAAATAGATATGACAGCAAAGAGTTATAACCAAGCTGTACATAAATATGAATAAGCCAGGGTCAAAAAGCTTGGGGATCAGAGTGTAAAATGACTGTAGGAGATAAACTCATTACTCATTTACTTGTCTTACTCAAAGAAGACATCCACAACAGACAACGATGGACTTAAGGAAATATAAAATAAATAAATAGAGAGAGAGAGAAAGAGGGGAAAAAATGTACTAAGATAAAAGTTCAGGAACAGGAAGACTGAAGCACACTATGTTGTAACACAACTGAAGTTGATTGAAGTTCCTTATAAGATCGTATTATACAAGCAAAATTACATACCTGTGAACTTTGCACTTGGCAAAATATCCTTGTCCTACATGAATGAGATGAAAGAAGACACACACACACACAAAAAAAAGCCACATCATTGTTTTAAATATTCTGTAGTTTTTCTTGTCTTTAAACAACCCATACCTGACAGCATTCCCCTTCTCTTTCTCCCTTTAATTGAGGAGAAATGCCCTTTGCAACAACTAACAAAAACAAAGCAACAACAACAAAACCAAAAAACACAACACCCAGAATCCTTCTAACTAATGCTGTCTACAGCTGCCTCTAGTTTGACTCCTAGCCTCTTCTTTTGACTAATGCAGCTCTCAGATAAGTTTCCAACCTCTTTCTCTTGGCTAAGTCCCAAAATCCCTTCTCTATCCATATACCCATATACTGCTCGGCCCTTGTATTCAGCAACAGCCTGCTTAAATTCCATGTTGTGCTGGGCATTATATTTCTTTACTTAGCCATTTAGAGCCTTATCCAGATGATCTTTCCTCTTTTCTCCCTTTCCCTTTCTTTGGACTTTATGTGGAGGGAGCTCTTTCACTGAAGCTTTCCATTATGATTACTGTGTGTTCTCATTAATGTAACATCTAAGAGTTTGAACGATGAACCAGGACCCACAGTATGAGGACTTCCTAAATATATAACCTATATTCACACTCAAACTATCTATAGGATGATGACACATGAAATTCTGTCCATCTAATTCCACCTTATATACCTTCTGTCATTTGGATAAGCTTGTGTTAAAGACAAACACAGTTTACATCTCCACTCTGTTCTTCTCCATGCCTACAGGTTTTATTTTGATTCTTTCTCCCCACTGATAACAGTCTTACCAAACAGTCCTTTAGGTCCAAGGTAAACGGGTTTGATTTTTTTTGTTGTTGTTGTTTTGAGGCATTTTAGTGTTCCCAACATTTAACTTAAATATTTTCCTTTTTTAACAGCTGCAAGATATATCCTGAATACAAAAGCTTTCACCTGGATGCTTCATGATTGTATCTTAAACCTTAGCCATTGCAAGCTGTTCACCACCCGTTCTTCCCAAAGAACTACCCAAATCATCCTCTTTGCTAGTTATTTCAGTCATATAATTTATACCATATGTGACCTTCTGCTGGCTCCCTTGCTTCTTCCCTGAAGACAAAAAAACAAAATGAAACAAAACAAAACAAAACAAAACAAAACAAAAAAGGGGGTGGGGGGGAAAGGAAGAAAACACTTTTTATCCTGACCTGTAAGTCCTATCACTGCCTGGCCTTGGCTGGCCATTCATTTCTTGCTGTAGCATCATCCTCACTCTACCAGCACTACCTGCAGGATTTCACTGCCTGTTCATCCATATTCACCTTGCATTCCTCTGTGATTTCTCTCCTTTCATCCCTTATGCCATTAAGCCACTTCAGTACACCCCTTTAAATTCCACATGAAGCTTCTTGTCTTGATGTCCAGTAGTTACTGCCTTGTAGGCTGTGGACAGGACTGATACAAAGCTAATTGTAATGCTATAAAAACTATGCTCATTTGCAGCCTGTAACTATTATCTATAGTGCAAAAGATCTGTAGAATATATACAGGGTCTCAGAGACCCAAATGCTTAGCAGAGCAAAACTTAGTGAGACAATCTCAGGTCAGATTTTGTGTGTTTATGGAAAACAGGTCCTAAAATTTAAAAATGACAGTGTTTTGTGTAGTCTTGCATACAAGATTTTTTTTTCTTTTTTTTTCAGTAAATGCATTTTCAGACATAACAAGTAAACAGCTTACACAAGCCTGAATCTGAGCACCTGCAACTTAAATAAGATCATCATTGTTTGAGTAGAGTTTAAATAATTTAGTACAAATTGGCTTTCCTATAGGTGTTGACAAGAATATCATCACTACTTATTAATGAGTACAAGATTCCAGAGGACTGCACAGATATCATACTCCTCCTCAGACTGTTCATGTGTCCCTCGAAAACAAAATATTTCACAAACAAGCACCTGGAGATCTTGATTAAAAAACACCTGCTCAGAGTGTGTTTGGAGGACTTTGCAGAGTATGCAGATGGTCTTCCCCACATGGGTTGCTGATATTTCTGATCTCTGTAGTCACTGAAGTTTGTTTCTTTTCCTCCCCAACACTGACCCAGCCTTTTATGCTGGCTGCAGAATGGATGATTTCATGCAAGGAGTTTATGAGTATATCTTCAAAGAGATGGATGAGGGAGAGTCTGACACAATCTGACAGTAACTGTAACCATATAAATTATGAGTCTAACAAACCCTGCCTTTGTGACAGGACAGCTGCTGTTATCACTGATTACCTTTTGGCATGATATTGCAAAAATACTGATATTTGGTGAAAAGAGGATAAAGGAATCTCACGGGGTAATTAGTGATAAACAACATCTGATAAGCCTCATTCCCTGTTGCACAATTTTCCCCTATTCATGCCTGTGACTCTATGGCTTGTTAAAGAAAGCCATACAGATTTAATCAGGTCTAACATTCTCCCCTGGATCTTGCAAGCTCCTTCTCTCCATACAAGTGGGATCCTTCAGTTTTAATCCCTCAGTTTGTCTGTTCTACTGGTCCCAGTGCAAGTTTCTTGTAGGAGTTTCAATGTTGTGTTTCAGATGGTAAAGTGAGGAAGATCTCTGTCTGCTTTTGGCACATGTAAGGAGTTTCTGTGGTGACTAAGGTCTGAGAGGGTCTTGTTGGAAAAGGCTGGAGTGACCAGATGTCCTGAATGACTTAACTCTGTGGAAAGCCCATGGGCATTTTCTGCCTGTGTGAATGCATAATTTCAAAATGGATTCATCACTCAGGGTCGGAAGAGGGAAGATTGTCACACTTACATGCTCAGCTGCTGGCCCTTTCCAGAAAGCAAGCTCAAGGCACCTTTTAGTTACTTCAGTCATGCTCACTATACTAGAGCGGAAAATCTTATTTGAGAGGGTACAATTAGCTGGACAGTAAGTGTGAGACTGTGGTAGGACAAAGGCAAGAAAATGAGATCCACACCACTTCAAGATTTTAGTTTCTAACCTGGTAGTCTGCAAAGCAGTTGAGAAAGTGAAATATTTCCAATAAAATAAATGTAAATCCATTGCTATTATTCTGATCTACAAGTTGAAGTGACAACTACAGCCTCCTTTTGTCAGGACTGTGTATTACAACTACAACCTTGGATCTCAGTCCTGCCAGCATAGCAACCTACAGATCCTTCCTAGAGATGTCCTCACCCTGCACTATGTATAGCTTTCTTTGTTGTTACATGTGTTATGACTACAGAGGCCACCCCTGAATCATGCAGGCTGCTCTCAGAAAACTCTACCATGTGTCATTCCCTCATCTGCCAGCTCAAGAACCTGTATTATGCTGAAGTCATCTCAAGGTTTCGTAAGATGGAGTGATTTCAATAAGAAATATAAGTGATTTTCAGCAGAACCCAGGAATTCCAACTGTCAATGTCCTGCTCAGAGGCAAATTTCTAACTACTTATCTATTTTTTGCAGAAAATTAAACTTTGGCACCTCAGCTTGCTAAAGCCGAACATTGGTTTACCAACTTTTTGCCACCTCTGCACAGCCACTGAAAATGTTTCAAGCATTTGGCAGAAGTAAGGTAGTCAATATTTCTAAGAAACAACAACAACAAAAAACAACACATATTTTAGAGCACTAACTATAACTCAGACCAAATACAAATAGTATTCAATCTGCTTTTAAATGAGATGAAACCTGGACATGGATGGAAAAATTAGGCTCTGTGTATGACAAGATGTTAGAATGATATAAGAAGCAGTTTAATCACCTTACAGTAAACTAATAACAGCTAACATTTAACTTTTATAGTTGATCTTTATTTATTTCTTCAGGCTAATTAAATTTCATATTTGATAAGCTAGTAAATTTAGAACCCTAACATGTAAGGGTTAATTAAAGCTACACTAAAAATGTGCTCTCTCACATCTCCTGTTGTCCAAGCTGATTATGTAGTGTGTCATGGGTAGCTCTACAGGCTCCATTCCACTACGTGTGACCTTTCAAAGTAAGTCAGGTGGTCATTCCACTTTGCTTAGGCTTCACACCCTATGGGACATCCAGTCTGAGAATAACAACCATACTGTGAGATCAAAGAACACTCAAATTTTGGAGAACGGCTGGCCAAGTACCACTATCCAAATAAAGTAAATGAAAAGAATCAGTTTGTCTTTAGTGAGAGCATGGATCCCATGACTGCTGGGAAAAGTTTAAAGATGCAGTTTGTTCCACTATGGATGTAACAGTGCTGGTCATTTGTATGTTTTAAAACAAAGAAGAAGAAGAAGAAAAAGAAAAAGAAAAAAAAAAAAAAAGAAAAAAAAAAAACACTCCTGGAAGGCAGATTGCAGATGAACAAAAGGAGTTAGATTAATTGAAAAAGAAAGAAACAAGCAACCACAAAAACACATAAAACAAAGATATGTGTTTAAGAAATCCAAGCTAATAAAGGCTATGCTCATGGTAAAGCATATTATGGTGCCTTGCTGTTAAGATCAATAGGTGTGACTTTGAGCTTCAAACAAGCAAGTTTTTTCATTAGCCCAGCTTGAGAAAGGCAGCTGGTCTTACAAGCTGGGAAGTCAAATGAGGCTAGATGTGACCCTAGGCACAGCTTTCTCTTATGCTCTGTTTGCCAAAGAAACATCAAACAAACCTGTACCTAAGGAAAGCACACCTTAACCATACTAGCTCCCTGTGCCCATGGGGAAGGACAGAGCCCTTCTTTTTTTCCAAGTAAACTACAAACCTAAAGCCAAAGAAAGTGTGCCTTCATTACACAAGGCCACCAGGGAAGGACTGAGTCCTTCCTTTTTCCTAGTACCCCACTTCTTTTCACAACTTGCAGTCCCTTTTCATTATTGTGTGATGGAGGTCCTGAGTTCTCCTTGTTAACCAAAAATCCCAGGCTGCTCAGCATAACTGTTAGATGGGAATTTTTCCTTAACTAAACATTCATTTTTCACCCATTGGAAAATATCAATTCATCATATATGTAATCGGAAAGGTTTTTAGGTCTGGGATGGAACTAAGAGAAGCCAACAGGCCAGGGATTAGGGCTCTGAATCAGAGAAGGGAAGGACTTGAACTCTGGTGTCCCACATCCCAGATGAGTACACTAACCACTAAGCTATTCCAAGGCAGGAGGTGAGTCTGTATCCTCTCAGAAAAAATGTCTAAAGGGCTGGATTTTGTTCCAACATAGAGCAAAAACAAATTGCAAAGCTTCTCTCCTTACACCCCCCACCTCCCCTTTAAATTGAATTCTTGTTCTTCAGCCAGCCCAGCTTGGTAATAGTTTTGTGTAAGTTAAATAGACCAGACACGTTTGTTCCTGTTGGTATTTAATAGATATTCAGTCAGAAAATTGAACAAATAAAGCATCTCGATCTATGTTAAGAGATGTTTAAGGCTGAAGTCAAGACCGGACCTAGTGAGTAGCATCTTGACTGCTCCAGCTTTCCGAGCCCTAAACGAAAATCGGCGCATCCCTCAAAGCCGGGTTGCTGCTGGCGTCTCAAGCACCATCAGTTTGGCGCGGGCTGCAAAATTTGGCGAGGTTGCAAGCCTCCCTGGACACGGGGTGGGGCGGAACATAACCTACCTGCCTCCCCCCGGTGCCTTACCTACGGACGCCGCCGGGCACAGGGTGCAGACGGGGACCCTCCGTCCCCACCTCCGCCAGCCCCTGACCCGGGGGTCGCGGGACCTGGGGGGTCTCCCGGGGGGGTCCCAGGGCGGGCGGAGGGCGCGAAGCGGAGCCCGGGGCCGGCACCACCATGGACAGCTCATTGGGGCCGGCCCGGCCACAGCCTCCATCCGCCCGCTGCCTCCCTCCGGCCGGCCTCAGCCGCCCGGGCCCCCGGAGCCTCCCCAGGCTCGGCCGCGGGATGCCAGCCGCGAGCACCGCCGGGCTATATATAGCAGGAGAGCAGGCTTTGCGGATTAATAACTGAGTCTTCGCCCTCAAATTTGAAAATTATTCCTTTCGGTGTCTACTGGATTCTAGGAACCAGACAGAAGATTTGGCAAAACTTCTCGCAGTTCCACACACGCTTTTTTTTTTTTTTTTTTTTTTTTTTTTTTTTTGTCTCTAACGCATTAAATTAAATGCATATTGTCTAAATAAACCACGCATTGTGTCAATAGCTGAGCTGCGGACCTCCGGCCGCCTCTGGGGTGGGAGCGGCAGCTCTGCTCAGCTACTCTATCATTGTTTAATAAAGGAGATTAGTGTGCGCAGAGTGCCACGACACGCCTGGGTCTTGCTGATGGGGGGGGGGGGGGGGGGGGGGGGGGAAGGGTTTTCTCCCTCTGCCGAAGGAATCTCTTCACCCAGGCAGGCGGCTGCACCGCCTCAGATGATGGACTAAGGAGTTTGTCCCACCTGACAGCCAGGGGAGGAGGACAACCTTTCCGAGAGTGGGGGATAGCAGAGAGCTACAGGGATAGTCTGCGGGCGAGAGCATGTGCTAGAATGTTTGCCTAAGTCTGCAACCAATTGTGTTTGCTGCTAGCTGCAGAACAGACTTGCTCTCAAGACCACACTGCAAGCTTTGAAAAAAAAAAAAAAAAAAAGCACCGGGGCTTTGCACCTCTCTTCCAGAGAGCTGCGCTCACTGCCTTTGAACCTTGCTAGATCAGGGGTTGTGCAAGTCTCAGGCGATTTCTGGTCCTCGCAGGACGGGGCCAGCAGTCGCTGTTCTGACCCTCCCTTCCCCTCCAGACTCTCGAGCAGTCAGCAAGACTGCGTTTTTGCTGAACACCATTTTTTCCACCCTGGGAAGACTGGGGAGGTTAAACTCCCTGTCTGAACCGAAGCCCTGGCCGAGTGCAACTGAGGTTATAGAAATCCGGGAGGGGAAATGACGAAAATGCTTTATTGTGAATAAAACAAGAGGGAAGAGGGAGAGGTGGAACTTCACAAAGGTGAAGGATGGCTAGTTTGCTTAGCCTGTCTCTGAGCACCGGGTGTTTGGGTAGTCATTATTTCCTTCTGTCTCTCTAAAGCTCCGATTGCAGTTTCTCCCCAGTTAGCCGAACCTGTCCCACTTGGCTGCTTTTGTTTCAGAGGAACGTTTCGCTACTCAGGGGCGTTTGGGGAGCCCGGTCTCCAATTCTCCCGCAGCCCCTGTCCCTACTCCCCGCTCGGGAATCCCGTGCCAAACCTGGAACAGGGACTTATCTTCCTAGCCAGCCTCCCAGGTCAACTTCATAGTAGGAAAGCTGATTTATGCCTGTTTATACATATGGAAAAAGGAGTCAGAAGCCAAGCGCGGCATCCCTCCAAATTCTCATTGTCTTTGAGGCGGGAAGGGTGGAAAGAAGGACGGCAGAAAACCTAAAATGATAAGGTTTGCCTTGTCGTGGCAGGGAGGGTTTGACCAGAAAGGCAAACACAGGGTTTTGCCTCACCTCCGCCTGAAGCCTCTTCCAGGTCTGACAAAACGACCGGTCCCTCCGCGCTGGGAAAAACACCCAGCCACCGCAAGCGCCTCGCCTGGCGGGGAGCCTTGCTGCAAATCGAGGCCCCGGCAGGTGAAACCCAAAGAAATCTGTGCCTTGCCCTGCTCCTGCACACGGGGCCAGCCGAGCCCGTGGGTGCCCGGCGCTGCCTTGGCACAGGTGTGGGCGTGATTCCCGGTCCCAAAGCTGTGCCAAAGTAGCTCTCTGCCAACCTTTCTTCTCCTCTGGCCTCGTCCTCTGTCCCCCCGGGGCAAGGGGAGACACGGGGGTGGCAGGGAGCAGCGGCCGGGTTCTGGGGCGGCAGGTGCCGCAGGGTCTCGCCCGGGAGCCGCGTCCCCGCTGGGCGCGCCCCCGCCGAGTCCAGGCTCTCCAGCCGGTGGGGGGACAGGGGCTTAGACCCCCGTGGTGGGGAATTTCGCCACGTCCCGCCACGGAGGAGGGCTCAGGCTTGCGGTGAGGCTAGGTAGCAAGAGGAGTTTGCTCACGGGTTAGGCATTTGTGTAGGTGGCAGGAGAAAAGCGCAGCGCCGCTTGTGCAGATGACAAACGGGCTTTGGCGGGGGGGCTGGGGTGGGGGGAAAGGGCACGGTATCATGGTATGATAGTAAGCCTTCTGAAAGGGTTTGGCACTGCTCAGTTCCTGCCATATTAGCGAAGCCATAGATTTTTTTTTTTTTTTTTTTTTCCAAGCCCACTGAGGCAGAGATGAGACAAACTCAGCCATAGGAAGGTCGTTAGTGATGTCACAAGTTTGGTCTTTTCAATAAAAGCAATAGAGAAGGGTCTCCCTCGCTATATATATTAGGAGAAGCTTCTGTTCCTCATAATAAAAAGAGCAGCAAGGGAGAAAAGCACCTGCTTTAAAACGCTTTATTTAGCACTAATCTGTTGCAGGCAGAATAAAAATTCTGCAGGGCTGGATTTCTTTGAAAAGGTATTTCTTTTTTCTTTTCTTTTTATTTCTCTCTTTCTTTTTATGTTTTATTTTTATTCATTTCACTTCTTTTTTATTATTTTTTTTCTTTTCTTAAGGATAGCACATAGTTTTGGAAGCGATTGATGAGAAGATCAACCACTGTTGGCCAGGGTGATCTCTGAGAGGCACAGAGGGCTGTAACTCAAGGAAAAGGTGAAGTAATAAATTGTGAAGAAACTTCAGTATTCCAAGTTTATAAAGGCTATTTATTTTTTTCTGAGTCTGTAAGGGTATTTTTTTATTATTTCTGGAGGAAAGGAAATTCTAAAAATATTTGATGGACGTTTTACTGTTAACACGAGCAATAGACCTATGAGTGTGGGGGGAGGTTGTTTTCAGGGGATGTCACAATTATTTTTAATTAGTCGAAAGGGTAGCGTAAATCAAAGTAGCCTATTAGCTATACATTCTAATTTATAGCCTACCAGGTGTTCAGGGAATTTATTTACAGCATAAACGATTTAATGTTTTCAGCATGATTTCTATTTAAGCTCTTACGTTTTCGGTTTTATTTGCCTGTGTGGTATGAAATTTGGCTGAGGAGCTGGACTTCTTTATTGTGGCAACAAGTGCCGTTTAACGCCAGATAATTTACAGGTATAAAAACGGATTGCCGCGCCCAAGCTTTCTCCAGAAAACCTTCCTCAGTACGCGGAGAGGCTGAGAAGGAGCCATCACCCGGCACGCCTCAGCGTCGTGTTGAAGCCTGGGAGGGAGCTGGGGGAGTTTTGCTGTAAATCAGGCTGGCGTGGGGCAGAAACAACCCCCCCGTCCCCCCCCTTCCGCGCCTGCCGGCGGCGGGGCGGGCAGCGGAGCCCCGCGGGGTGTGCGCGGCCGCGGAGGGGTTAGGTGGCCCGGCGGGATACTACGGAGCCGACGGCTCCAGGTGCTTGGGTTTGTGCTGCCCGCCTGAGCAGGACCACACCTGGCGGAGAACCCGGCTCCTGCCGTCAAAAAGTTTTTCAGACGGGCTTGCAAACGGCTTCCCTTTGGAGGAGCGGTCGGGGGATGGAGCGGGAGGGGGGGGGGGGGGAGGAGGGAATGGTTGAACAGACCACCCCCAGCTTTTTTCCCTTCAGAAGAGCCGGAGGCGGTTTCTTGCGCCGGTAGGCTCTATCATGGGGCGTGTGGTGTCACCTTTGGTTTTACATAAGTGTCTCCCTGGGATGGAAAATGGGGAGGGGGGCGGACCTCGGCGGGGCGTACCGGGATGGCCCCGCTCCAGCACGGCAGCGCAACCTGCCGCAGGCTTTTGCAGCGCCCTGGCCAGACTGACTTCCACGGAGGGAGAGGCTGAAGGCGAAAGAGGGAGAGGAGGAGAAAACTTTCCACTAATTTACTTTTTTGGCCAGGAGTGCTTGTGTTCATAGACGGCGAGTTCTTCCCCCAGCCCACCCCTTCGCCCCCCCTTCTCTTTACTAGCGTACAATTAACATCATTAGGCATCAGCCCTCCAGCTAATAGGTGAACTGCGACGAAAAACGGTAGGTGTGTGAAAGGAAAGGCGGCGTGGATCCCAGGCTAGGGTTTTGGGACTTGATCTGAAAACTGCCCCGCTGATGGGGGATCGCCCTCTCCCCTCTGCCGCGGCAGGGGAGGCGCTGACCTAGGGGTAAAGGCGGAGAGGGAGAGCGAGGAGCCCGGCTGCAGAAGATGCGGAGAGCTTGGACGGAGTCCGTGGGGTCTGCTGCGTCCATGTGCTGTCGGGTGTTTCCCTTTCTTCGCTCCTTGTTGATTCCGGTCCCGGGAAGCGCTTGACTTCTAGTCTTTTTGGCTGCGGATATCCCGCCAGGGCTCTCGCTCTCTCCGCACATGTTCCTAGGGCGCCATCTCTTTGCAAAAAGCCTCCGTCCTCCCGCAGGTCTCCCAGAGGCTGCTCCGGGGCGTGTGAACATTGCAGGCTGCAGCGCGATCCAACCTGCGGAGCCCAGCATGCGCCCCAGCCCCCGCGCGTCCCCGGGCCACCGCTCCTGGTAGAGGAGCTCCCGGGTTCCGCAGCGGGGCAGCGCTTTATGCTCGAGGTCACTTGACCTGGCTCAGCGTGGCCCCAGCTTTCCGGGAGGAAAGGACGTGAACCTGACTTTTGCAGAGGTATATTTAGAGAGGGATGGATCCGCGTGTGAGTGCGCGCGCGTGTTTACACGGAGGTTAGCTGAGCTGCTGTAGGGAATCTTTCCTTATCTTAAAGGAGGGCTGCTCTTGGAGCAGAAAGCCCTGGGACAGCCGCTTTCCAGTCCAGAACTGAACACGGCTTGGGGAGACAAACAGACGCGCTCCTCAGCCCGATTCAAATATGAGCTAGATTTTTTTTTTTTTTTTTTTTTTTTTCCCTCAACAAATATTAAGGGGGATCTTGCCTCCGGGCAGCGAGAGACAGAGAGAGGGAGGGAGGAAGAGAGTGAGCAGCAGACAGCAAGGAAGGGAGAGAGAGACGAAGTAAAGTTTGGAAGAAGTGAGCCGCTGTCGAGAGCTGAGAAAGTTTGTTTTTCTTTCGCAGCCTGGGAGCTGGGAGAGCCGACAGCAAGGGACCGTTTGGGGACGGAGCTGGCGCATGTGTCTGTCGGAACTGACCCTCCTTTCCTTGCAGGTTTTAGGACCCGGAGGATACAATGTTCACTAAACTCTTCCAGCAGTGGAGTTTCGCAGTGTTCCTGCTGAGTTACTCCGTGCCCTCCTGCGGGAGATCAGTGGAGGGGATCAGCCGCCGACTGTGAGTTTCTCTGAGGTTTTGTCTCGATTCGGTCACGGTGCGGGTGGGCAGGGGGCCGGGGGGCAGCAGCCCCCAGCAGCGCTACAGAGGGCGGCTCCGCGTTACCTGCCCCAGGTGCTTCCCCAGGGGTTTGCTCTGAGCCACGGGCAGAAGGCGTTCGGGGCAGGGAAAGGGAAAGCTTCTGCCCTTACAAAACACTTAGGAAGGCAATGTTGGAGCTGAGAGGCTCTTCTTTCATGGGGAGCAGCCGTGCAGCTACAGTTTTAGCATGCGCTGTTGCCCATGCACCTTTCCGCACCCTGGAAGGGTCCTGCCGGGGAGCATCCCGTTCCACCAATCTCCTGGGGGTTACACCAAGTACTGCGTGCTTCTCTGGCATGGGCGTACTGCCAGTATTGATATGGGAGGGGAAAACATACAGCAGTTGGGACCATCACGAAATTAAGGCAATGAACAATTGCTTTGGATATCTGCAACTTCAACATTTTATTTTATTGCATTTTATTTTTCTAAAAGGAGATCAGTATCTGACTTAGAGGCAGAAGCGTATTTTTGACAAATGCTAATGTAACTTAAGAGATTCTATCCAGGAAATTACCCTTTTGCTTATTCCAAGATAATCACCATAGCTCATACTAGTGTCTCCTAGGTAAAGTGCAGTAGTGAAACCACTGAGCTGATGCAGGAGCAATCATCTAACACACATAGCTAGCTCATCAGCTCTTACTGGACTTGCATCAGATTTTCTAAGGAAGAAACTCTTTGGTCATACTGTGGAGAGCTGTCTTTATACTAAGTTCAGAAGGAAGTCAGGTTGCAGAAAGAGAAAATTAGCTGTAGAAAATCCAGTCACAACATACAGGGAAACATGACACAGCAAACTTAATAACAAATGGATTTCCATGTAACTGTTCTGTTACATGCATAAGGACAAGATTTCCAAATACCATTTCCTCTGCTGTTTAAACAACAAAAAAATTCCCCAGGTGAAGTGACTTCAGACACACCTAAACTTTGGCACCAAGCAGACAGCTGCTACAAATCTACAGCAAACTGTGTAGAACATCATATTACTGATAATGTTACAGTGTGTTCTTCCAAGCCTATTAGTGCTTAGTTTTTTTGTATGCCTGAAAACTACTGTTATTTCCTACATTTGAGACCATTTTCTTTGGCTATCCAGAGGATTCAAACTTCAGTTTCATAAACAAAAAATTAAAATAATTGAAGTACAGTCAAATGCTGTACTTCCTTGGCTAAGAAACTCTGGACTGGATCCAAGCCAAATTTGTTAAAAAAGAAATGCTTAGAAATAATCCTTTTCTTTTTGAAGTTAGCATTTTTCTAACACTTGTTTTTAAAGGTCAGGATTAGAGTTCTTCCCAACATCCCCATTCCATCCCGGCTGGGTAAAAAAAAAAAAAAAAGTGGAAGCTAAACAGCTGAAATATATTTCTCAGCTCCCTCTTTGCTATGGCATGTAAAATACACAAGAAACCAGTTAGCTGTCAGTTAGTGGCATGCACGTAGTTTTGTTTGTGGGTACAACACAAACACAGACACCACACTCAAACATGTGTCCTGTTTTAATACCACCACAAACCATTCCTAGAGTTAATGGTTAATAACTCACTTAAGCCTAGAGATATTTTTTTCACTCGAAGGCTTAAACCAGTAACAGATGAAAATACTAAAGCACATTATTATAGCCATGCAAAAATAATCAAAATGACATAGGCCTAGTTCTACAGACTTTACTAAGGCAAATCTCCCAAGGAAAGCAATAGCAAATTGTCCCAAGAAAAGATTGCCAGACATATTATTTGTTATACAAATGTTTTACTGACTAGAGAACTTCTGAGAAACTCCATAATGCCTCAAAGTGAAATTAGATATTTTTATCAGCATGCCCAGACACTGCAGCACTCTGTCCTCAGATCTGTAGAAAGTATTTTTCCTAACCCTGAGATAGGTTGAGCAGCTTTCACTCCCTTTGGAGCCAGTGGCAAAGGCACTCAGTCTTGCAAAACCCAAACAGAGAGCTGACTGAGTCCTTTCTCCTATTCTGCTGATCAGACCCAAGATGAATAGTCAAGGATAATAACAATTAAATAAGAGCAACTCTGAGACAGCAAATTGTTGCTTGAAGAATGTTGCTTCTCAATGACGCTAGTTATCTAGTGGGGAAAAAAAAATAAAAAATAAAAAATAAAAATTGCCTGAAAAGAACAGCTTATCTGGAAGTACATGCTTAATATCTGTATGGGTTTCTACTGTTCTCCTAATAATCAGACATTAAGTCTCATATGCACATAGTGTACTTGGATACAGCAATTAGTTTGGGCACTGTGGTCAAATACATACCATCACCAACCTTCTCTCAGAATTGCCTACTACAAATTAGCTTAGCATTTTCTGCATTTGGTTTGGGGTCAGACTCTTTTTCCTTGAATGAGGTGCATTTATAGAAGGATGGAAGGGACCTCTAGTGGGTCATCTTAACGCTAACAGCCTAATTTTTTATTTTTTTTTTAACATATCATTCCCAATATGTGAACACAATCATTTCGGTTTCCATTGCCTTCCTACTTGGTGTGTGGGGGTGAGACATTGTTGATATTTGCAGTATGAAGCACTTCTTACATCAGCCTTCTTGGGCAAGTATTTTCCCCTGATTTACAAACATAGTAGTTGTTTGAGTAACATAATGGAAGCAGGCAGAAGGTCAAAGAGATATGTATCTACCACAGCTTCTTCATTTTAGGGAGATTTTTGATCTAGAGCATACAAAGGAAATTGGTAGGCAAAATGCAATCCTTCAGTCTGGCTGAGTAATAGAAGTCATGTGAAATGTAACACTATGTAACGTTATACAATCATCTGGAATAGCAGAATGTTATTTGGGGCCAGACTTGATGCTAAATATCATGCAGATATTTAAACAGAAACCCACCCTCTTTGACACACTGACCTGTCACACATTTATCCCTGCATTATTTTGGAAAAGCATACTCTCACAAGATGTAGATCTCATAATGCTGTTTGACTGTCTTGTGTATACTGGAACCAAATCAGCTCTGTAAAATAGAATAGCTTTTCAATCAAGAGTACTTTAATAACAGGCTTTGGAGATTCAAGATTTTGTCACAGTGGGTAAATTGAACAAATACACATTACAGGATTAAGGCAGCTTTAGGTTGTCTGTGATAAAAGGAGTTATCCTTTAGTTTACAACAGGCAGTAGGAAAGCTTTGCTCATCATGAGACATACTATTTTAGACTCAGTAAAGCACTAAGATTTTGTATAATTTTTACAGACTAGAAGAATTAAAGGAAAACTGCATTTCGCATGCAAAAAAAACCAGGAAAATAGTTTACTGAAGCTAGGAAAGTAACATGGACCACAATGGACAGCTTGACAAACAACACAGAAGTTTGCCACTCATAGGAGTCCAAGGTGCTAGTTTTATTAGTACACTTGCAAATCAGATTGACCTTAATGAGAAGGTTATTAGAGATGTCTATTGGAGAGCTGCACTGGTCAAAATAATTCTCCTGGGAGAGATCTTGAGCTTGTGTTAATGGTCACAGCTGCACTGAAGAGAATAAAACAATATGGGTTCAGTTCACTATTATCATATTGCATGTTTACTTAGAGACATGAGTTGAAGAGCATAGAATACATGTCCTAAGGCCTGAAGTCATCCAAAACTCATATGATTATGGGACACTTAAAACATCATAGACAATGTGTTTGGCCAAATGTGTGCTCACAAAGCTGAGTATTCCTAGGCCTGCTTTTAGGCGAGT
This sequence comes from Stictonetta naevosa, assembly GCA_011074415.1. NCBI lineage: Eukaryota > Metazoa > Chordata > Aves > Anseriformes > Anatidae > Stictonetta > Stictonetta naevosa. The sequence goes on from CM021697.1 coordinate 67,434,684, forward strand.
ATACCTGCTGCATCACTTCATGCAAAAACAACAGTCATCTCTTAGTCTTACAGTTGGATGGGAGAAAGCTGGTGTTTGAATTTTATATTATAATACTTTATATTTTATAATATTTATATTATAATATTTATATTATAATATAATGTAATATTTTATATTATACCTGCTGCATCACTTCATGCAAAAACAACAGTCATCTGTTAGTCTTACAGTGGGATGGGAGAAAGCTGGTGTTTGAATTTTACACTGAGCACTAGAGATGTAGTATCACTTGAACTAACCAGTTGGACCCAATACAAATTGCAGATTTACAAAGACAAATAGTGAAGGAGATGTTCTTAAACCAATGCTACATAAAGTTGCCAACCTCAGATAACTTTATTGTTGATCAAATCACAAATCTCAAGTGTTTGGCTGAAGGGACTGAGAAAGATAAATTACAGAACACTTCCAATAATTTAGCACACTATCTTTGTCCACCACATTTAGAAGCCTTGCAGGATAATTAGGGAAAGGATGGAAGGAAAGAATAGTCACTCACAGTTATGTCTTCTCCTGTTTCACCCACACTGAGAAACAACTGTGTATCCACTAGCTGGCCAAATGATTATACGACAGGCAAGGCAGTGAATTCATTTTCTTTGGCCAGTAAGAACCCAGTCACATGCAGTACCCTGATGCAAGATGAGAGGATACATCGCCAATCTCAGCACACTTAAGTAGGGCAATTGGAAGGATAATCTGTATTATAGCATGCATGAGAACCTAACTAAAATCCCGGCCTGTGCTCTTTCTGTTGTTCACAGTGCAGCTGTGCGTCTATCCCACACCAAGGAAAAAGCATGTATTTTCTCACAGTTCTTTATTATCCAGGTGCCACTTGTATCTTCTTTCCTCAGACATTTCATACTTTTTTTGCCAGTACATCTCTGAAGGACAGATATCTAACTATCTCCTAATTCCTCAAAAACTAGAAAGAGGTTGGTGAACCATAATATCATGAACTTTAAAAGAGTACCAGAGACCCACACAAGCAAAGCAGAACATGGTGGAAGATGATCCAGTGAAGAGGGCTAGTGTAAAACTCAGAGAGCACAGAAGCCAAGAAGTTCATACTGGTCCCAGAAGTTCACACTTTAAAGGAACACTAGGAAGGCATCTAAAGCCATAATTAGACACAAGTGGCCAAGCAGTAAAGTCAACAGGAGTGGCTGATGCTCATGCTGCTGTTGCATAAGCTGCCTCTCTGGATAGCTCATTAAGGACTGAAGTGCCTATGCTTTAGGCACCCAAATTTGACCATTTTTCCATTATGCTCCTGCAATTGCACATATTTAAATTTAGAACTGAAATGCACTTTTATGCATTTATTTATATTTTCAAAGTACATGACCGAGCAGAAGAAAATTATTAGAATGATGCTGTATAAACACTGTATCCGGCTTCAGTACTTGTTATTCCTTCTCTTGCTCAACTGCAGTGCTCCATTACCTGACCCCTTGGTTTTCATATATTTCACAACTGTCTTCCTGGTTTTACTGCCTGAAGTATGATGTATTAAGAGTTTTAATGCTTCTCTAGAATAGAGCAGTGACTAATCCAGCTTCAGGTCCATTAGTCTGTGATCAGTCAGATGAGAATTACTACCAGCTTAGGTCTTTTCCTTCTCTGTAGAGAGCAGCTACTCAGAAGCAGGACTTGCTCCCATGATCTCACTTAACTGGGTGTCTCCAAGCCTGAGAGCTGGTACAGGCAGTCACTGCCAGAGGAGAGAGGAGCTTTGGCAAGCAATGGGCAATAATCATATCCTAAATGTCTCTTTCCCCTCTGCTCTTCTCTTTCTTTAGTAAACGGGCTGTATCAGAGCACCAACTTCTGCATGACAAGGGCAAATCAATCCAAGATCTACGACGAAGAATATTCCTTCAAAATTTAATTGAAGGTGTCAACACCGCAGAAATTCGTGCAACTTCAGAGGTTTCACCTAACCCTAAGCCTGCTACAAACACAAAAAACTACCCTGTCCGATTTGGCAGTGAAGATGAGGGCAGATACTTAACTCAGGAGACAAACAAATCACAGACCTATAAGGAACAACCCCTGAAGGTATCGGGGAAGAAAAAGAAAGCAAAGCCTGGAAAACGTAAGGAACAAGAGAAGAAAAAGAGGCGAGCCCGCTCCACTTGGCTAAATTCTGACATGTATGGAAGCAGCCTGACTGAGAGCCCACTCTTGGACAACTCTGTTACTACACATAATCATATTTTAAGGTAATTCTACTACATCCTTTCCACAGGCATAACATATATTTACTGAAATTGTTATCTTTCTTTGCATGAGGTCAAGGCATCGTTTAAGTCTGGAATAGTAACACACCTTTATGGCTATAGCTGGGCAGTGGCTTTTCCAACAGTGCACTGTCTCAAGGTGCTTTCTGGTGGTAAGTACCCTGTCCACTTCGCACTGGCAAATCTGCACCCAGGAAAGCAAGTGTTTTACTTCTGGCCAGAAAGCCAAAATTGTAAGAAGATATACCCCAAAGAGTCTTCCCTTTCTATGACAAACAATTCTAGTAAACTGCTTGCTTATTGCCAAAACGAGCTTCCCAAAATTGTGTAGCAAGATAAGTTTTTCTGATAAAAGAAAGAACACCATAGCCATTAAAATTCCCTATTCTACTTTAACTGTAGCGTCTCTCTCTTCAGATCTTGGTGCCACACTTGGGCCTCAGCAGATTGAAAGCTTTAAGTTTTATTTAAGGTTCTGCATCTATAAAATGGCAAAGTTTTCTTTCCTCCCTCTCAACGCCTCCCCTTTTTGGCAACTTTCCTACCCTTACTTTACAGTTTTTCATTTTACTGTTTAACCTTAGGGGAGAACATGGAAAATTTCTCTCTTAGTAATATCTGCAAACAACGCAGACCAGCCTTTTGCCATAAAATTTTCCCTGCCATTAGGACTTTTTAATTCAGCTCTATCCTTTTGCCAGCTTGTGACACAATTACGTTGCTGCTCAAAAATGTTGAGCATTGCTTTTGGAGAGAGACGTGCTTTCCTCATGTATGACAATGAAGGGTTTTCAAGGAAGAGACGAGCGGAAGACTTAAGCGAAAGTGCCCTAAGCGACTCATCCGCTTGCAGTTATCTTGGTTTGAATGGAGGTCAGCACACTTGCAGGCATATCCAAGCAGTCCTCTCCCCAATTCTCCCCTCAACTGTTTGTATTTTTAACAGTAAAACAAACAAACAAACAAACAAATTTTTTTGTCCTCCTCACCATCTGCTTTGGCAGCATAATACACAATAGAAGTGCCACTTGCTCACAGTATGTCCCTTAGAAAGGAATGCTGTGGGACTTACTAAAATTCAGTCTTTTGTTAAGCTTTACAGGGCACGGTGTGCATTGCCTCAACTTCTGCTGGCATCTACACAAGTTACAGGTGTCCAGAGCTAGTCATTCAGCATCCTTGACCATAAAGCATTTGGCATGTCTGTAACAGTCTGTTGTGGGGTAAGAGAGGACGGTTTTGTCCCAGTGACCTAGGAAAGGCACACTCTGGTAGTCCTGTCATGAGATGCCTGAAGTTGCAACAGCTCTTAAGGAACTGCAGTGGCAGTCTTCTGCACATAGAAATCTTGAATGTAGGAAAAAAATATCCAAGGGCATTTTCACTGTTTCTTTGGTTGTCTATCCAAAGGGAGCGGTAAAAGAATGACAGATACAATCCTGTTGATTGTCTGAATTTAGCCTTTTTGCTTCAAGCACGGTTGGATGGCTGAAGGTAGTCAGCTTTACCTTGGAGTCTTGAATTAATTTTACCTTCCTGATTTTATTACCCAAGATGCAGTATTACGCCAGGGGCAGAAACATAACATATATTCCTAAAGAGGCCCTATATTGTACAAATTCGGCTGAAGAAAATTAAGCAGGGAAGCCCTGAAACAAGAAAACAAAATTCCTCCCTTAAAAGAACAGAACATAACATATTATGGTTCCACTCTGTTATTGCATAAGTTTGCATAAAGTTGCAATTATTCCAGTAGGCTGACAGAAGATATTATTTCTGAACTTCAAAGCAAGACCAACTCTATGCCACGTACTTTAGGTAGAAGACGTCAGGATCAAAGTAGTTTCCTATGCTGTTATTGGCACATAGTGGGCAAGCGCATTTTAGATGGAGGGACGATTGCATCTTGGTGAGCTTGATTCCTCACCTGCACCAAGCTAAATCAGGGACTTTATCTGTTGGTGGCAGACAAGGAAGGCACATGCAGACAGGATATCCATATGCTACATCACTAGAAGCTGCTTTTGTAGCATCTCTAAGGCTAGCTGAAGCTTAGGAGAAACATCACTACTTCTCGGTGAAGAAGTAGATGTGCATAATGCAGCAGACTGCTTTTTGCTGTATCTCTGTGCTTCCTTTCTGCTCAACAGGCTGAACTAAAATCCCCACACCAATTCCCTCTGCCCAATCTCAATCCTAAAATTTTGGGGTTAGATCTTAAAAAAAAAAAAAAAAAAAAAGACCAGAAATGACCTGCACTCTAGATCTTTTGACTTATTACAAGAAGTATCTCATAAACTAGCCAATCTTGCAAAATCAGAGACCAAATCACAGAAATCATCTTGCAAGTACTCATTAGTATGGAAACCATTGCAAGATGTGGCTTAGCTTAAACTCTACAACAAAGAGTAAAATCCAAGCCAGAGTGAAAATGTCACCCTCTTAAAAAACAAGCCTACATAATGCAAACACATATATACAATCACACTTTATGAATTGTGTGTCATTATTATACTGTAGCCTGAATACATCCTAATATTACCTTAGTTAATTATTATGGAGCTACATGCTAACATTTCCATTCCAGGCACTTAAAAATTCTTTCTCATGGACATTCCAGCTATATTCCCATTCCAATTCAATTAAACTGTTATTACCTAATTTCCTAAGAAACCTTTCAAATGAGTAAACTCCCTAATGCTAAATGTAGTCTAACTTTCAATGTGCACATACAAAAAAAAAATACTCAAACTCTCAAGGATTTGTTTTTTGTGTGTGTCTCACGCCCACACACGTCTGCCATGTGGAACACTACCCACAGCTTTGGTGATCCGTCCAGCAGCGGAGCGAATCATACTCCATCCTATAGCCTTTAATTCCACCCTATAGCTGTTTCCCAGGGAACTGAAGTGCATTACAGAAATGTGCTGTTCACAGCCGCAGAAGGGAAAAAAAGCCCAACCCTTCAGCATTTCCTGCAGCACTGCTAAGAAATAACTTAAAATAATATTGTAGTGCAAGTACTACACAGGCCATATAGAAGCAGGCTCTGCTTTGCTCTCCCACCTTCACAAAGGGAGGATTACAGAAATCATATAAGAACACCAGTGTCCCTTAGAAAGTTCTCAAATCTTAGGGCTGTGTACAACCAAACTCTGAATGTTTCAGCTCTGACTGAATGCAACTGGAATCAGAGCTTAACATGAGATGCTCATTTTCTTTTTGGTCTGAGCTATTTGGATTACAAAGGGAGAGTTTCAGGAATATATTCTCTGCCTTTATTCAAATACTTAAAGAGACATGCCATCAAGGATCTATTCACTTCAAGACCCGAGCTTTAATGACGTAAAACTCATGGACATGACAGTATAGAAATACACACCTATAAGATAAACAGCCCCTTGCCTAACAGGTAGCCTATCAGTGGACCCAGACAGATTTGGTCAAGATAGACTAAATAATCCCATGGGACAGTTTTAGTAAGAAGCCAGGCATTGCACCCAAACAGTTAACACAATAAGGACATGATTGCCAGAGTGTTCAAAAAGGACTTGCTTTTTACTATCTTCAAATAAAATTTCTCATTTCTCCAACTATGTTTTTTGTTGTTTTTTTTTGTTTCTTTTTTTTTTTTTTTTTTTTTTCTTTTTAATGCTTGGCATATTTATTACAGGTTAATAATTTTTTTTTCTACCCATAACTCTCAGGAATCTTCTTGTGTAAGGCCCTAAGAAAACTAAAGCTCCTTCCTATTTGTCTGAAGGTACAACAAAGTGGAATAGATGGTCTCATTTTCATGATAAACTGCAGGTCTTCATACTGCCAGCTGCATTACACTGAAGGAAATAGAGATTTTGAAATGATGTCTAATACTGTAATACTGTTAAGCAGGTTTTATTAGTGCAAATATTTACTAGCAAGGCACATCCATTATAGTCTGTGGAACTCTTGCTGTTAATTTTGAGTCTATGTATTTGAAGTAAAAGTTAATGTTTTCTATTTTTTCTGCTCTTTTTTTTTTCTCCGCAGGAGGCGCTGATATTTTCAGCAAGACATCTTTGGAAAACATATTGCAGTATTCTGTAATAGTGAACACATGGGAAGTATTAAAATATTTATTACCTGTAAATATTGTAAATGCTCAGAATAAAACTTTTTTCCCCTATTGCTCTCTGAAACTGCACATTTGGTTATTGTGATATATATATATATTTTTTTTTTGGCTAATGCTAAGACAATTATTATTGTCACATTTACCATAATTTATTTTGTTGACTGGTGTATTTATTTTGTGAACGTATCTTGGTGCTGCTGACTTTCTATATTTTTTGTAACATAATGCACTTTAGATATACATTTTGAGTACATTGATAATTGACATAAAATGTTCCTTTTTTGTGGTTGACTTCAATGAATGCCTACACACAATTGTTCAAACTGATTTTCCTTTGTGCATGTATAATAGCAGTATTTTAAAATTTGTAAAGAATGTCTAATAAAATATAATCTAATTAAGCCATGACTCAAAAGGAGAAATGTGTCCTTGAGGAATTTCAAGAGCAGGAACATCATTTTTTTCCTTACTACATTTGAAAATTGTTTTAAATTTAATGTGTTTACATTGGTTCAAGCTCCCACATTTTCACATTAGATTTTACTTAAAAATCACTCAGAACATATTTTGTTCCAGTGCTCTATTTTAAGTGAGCAGAATTGCTGAACAACCTGGGGGCACTACCATGTAGCTCGGACACCACTACAGGGAAAGCACAATTCCCAACCTTTCCAGCCACAAGCCCTATAAATGCTAATTGATTCCACTCTCCAATTGAGAGGATGTGAAAAGCAACCCCATGGGATGCACAATTTACTGCACTCTTGGAAGGTGCTCATGCATCACACCTTATCATCTTGTTCGGAATGAGACAGATGGCAGTATCCTCAGCTCCCACCAACTTTACCCAAAGATGAAAGTGTCTACCCCAGGAGTGGAATCTCAGCTCTGTACTTTGGAGACACAATCTTAACGT
>CM021697.1:67442101-67456314 GCA_011074415.1 Stictonetta naevosa
CTGGGTGAATCTATAAAGAGAAAAATAACATATTGGAAACTGCAGTAGGTGACACATCAATAGGTCCTGTTAAACTGCTAGAATTACTTTATCTTCTTCCACCACTAAGATGCCTCACATGGCTCTGTTTCTGAAAAATATCTACCTTAATTTTACTTCTGTCTTACTCCCATAGATAATTGCAGTTAAGAGGGAGACCATCTTCTCTTGATGGCCACTGGCTGAAGAAACCAGCAGGAGAAAGAAAAAAAAAAAAAAAAAAAAAGCTCTCCTATCATTTCTTATAAATGAACATATGAGTCTTGCTTCCTATCCCTTTTGCTACCACCCACATGTTAATCGCAACAGCTGCTGTGGGGGCAACCTGAATAAAGGAGATTTTTTCATACGGATAGCTGTACTTCGTAAAATCCTACTGAATTTCCTCTGTTTCACTCCCTTAACATCAGAAACATCAGAAAAATGCATGTGTGGAAAAATAAATTACAAATCCTGGGAATTTTAAGATAGTTCTTGTAATTGCTGCTCCATTCTGTAGTTGCCAAGCTTTTATTTTTTATTCTTCTTTCCTTTTTTAAGTGCCATCTTTTTCCATTGCCAAAGTACAGCCATCATATAATTTAAAACAGATGTCTTTCTGCTCTCTACCCAATCTTGCAGAAAACTACCTCTGTGAAAACACTAACAGAAAAAAAAAAAAAAAAAAAGTGAGAAAAACATACCCATCCTCCCCCATCCACTTCTAGGAAGTGTGAAATTCAATGTTTCATTAAGTCCAGTTAATTACTACACCCACCAACCACATGCCTATTTTTTCCTTTTCAGATGAAAAATGTTACACATGATGAAATGTAGTACAACTTCAGGGTTGCATTAAAGAAAAAAGGCAAAGTTCCTGCACATTTTCAACTTGGCCTCCTTGCACATCCTGCCTATTTATAGTATCCAACTAATGTTTGGATTTATACAACTGAAGTTAACTGCAATACATTCAGAAGAAGATTTTGTATCTCAGGATTACCAGTGTATCTCAGCTGGAACTGAAATCTAAAACTACAGTGGGCAGAATCAATTCATCTTTGTCGGATAGGATGATCCTTGGCAAAGAGAGTGCCTGAAGAGCATAAAGCAAAAGCAGAAAACCCAAATGCTAAACCTTGTCTCTGTTATCCTGGACATTTCATAAGAGAAGGCCTGATTTTGTAGTATCTCCAGTCTCCCATGTATCTTTTCAACATCCATCAAAGATTTCCAGTTTACTAGCTCCTACCAAATTTGCAATTGCAGCAAATTTAACAACAGTCTTCTTTTTTCTTATAGACCATTACACAGGACTTCCATCTATGGGTCCTGTGGTTCTCAGACTATGGTTTGAAAATCACTGCTGCAGACCACTGGATTTAGCCTTGCAAAGCTGAATGAAAATCTCTTTGAGCTCTACTTTCTGCAGGAAAATAAATCCAGAAGACCCCTAAGACAAGCTATAGAAATTTTGTCTTGTTAAAATCTTCAAGAGACTTTAGTTTTTCAGACAGGTCAACTCCAATGATTCAACTTGCCTCAGAAACCCTGCAATAATCAGGACTTATCCTGATATCCTCCTGTATAAAGGACGCCAAATTTAAGGTATGTTTATTTCAGAGGAGAAAAATAGTGGTGCTAGCGCTTCAACCTTTGCATTATGTGACCTCCTGAAAGATTACTCTCTTACATTACTGTGTGCCTGCCCACTTGATTTTCTATATGGCATATTTTCACAGTTAACATGCCTAAAATAGACAGCATAATGGATAGCGAGGCACTCCAAGAGTTTGAAAGTACCAGAGGGAAGGTTGCTCACACAGCTTTCATTTGGCCTCTCTGCTTACACACTACTGTCAGGGCTGGGGTTACATTACCAGATGTTACAGTTCTTCTACCAATTATTTTCTCTTCCTTCTCCACCTCTCCTGCTTTCTCTCCACCTCTGCATCCATACCTCTGTCCTTTTCCTCTGGCAAAACCAAAATCCACTTTTTGTCTTTTAATCTGATATCACCTGCTCCTGCACTTTCCTTGGATTACCGTCTCTGCTCCCACCTGTCACTATCCCTCTTCTCAATCTTCCTTTCTTCACCACATCCAAGGTCTTTTCAACTGTTTTTCCCTTGGTTCCCATCCACTCTCCACCCTCCCTTCTCTTTGGCCAACTAAATCCAACCCCCACCTCACACACTTCAGCTTCCTTCATCAGTTTCCTGACTCAGCAAGTCCTTCCTCCATATTCTGGCTCACATCCACTGATATTGTTCTTCTCTAAGGTCTATGTCCCAGTTTTTTTTTTTTTTCCTGCTGGGTTATTCTCTCCCCTCAGCAGCTGTACCAGCTTCCTCCTGCTCTCTACCCACCTGTCAGCAGGAAAAAACAAACAAACAAACAAACAAGAAAAAAAAAAAAAAAAAAAAAAACTAGGCAGAGCAGAGAAGCTTTCTGTTCATTACTGATATATGCAGCTCCATCCCAACATCTTTTTCCAAACTCCTGGCTAAGCAGGCACTACATGGAAAGCTTGCTTTTGTCCTTGTAGTTTCTGAACATGAGCCTGCTCAGAAGGCAGAGTCTGCCCTTATCCTGGTGGAACAAGGGAGCTGGAGAGTGGTGGGGTACCTTTGGTGGTTTGGAAAGGGATGTGTGCTCAAAGTCCAGTCACACACAGCAGTTTGACCATGCTCTGTGATGAAGGTTGTTGATGGCAAAGAAATAAAGAAGCCTTCATTCAATGAGTGATTTTTCAGAGGGTTACAATATGGTCAGATGATCTTCAAAGTGATGAAACAAAATTCCTAATGCAGAAGATGCCCTTCCAAATTTTCATTTTCTTCCCTGAGCCACAGAGGCTCTAAGGCTTCTCAGAAGAGCTTTCGGTGTATTTTTTAACATGGGTAATACAATTTTTTTTCCTTGTTTTGCATTTAAGAATGGTAAGATTGTTTTGGCTGAGATTTCCAAAACAAAACAAAACAAACAAACAAACAAACAACAAAAAAACAGTTTACAAACTTTCAGCTTGAGAGGTCAAACATGAGACAGAATTACAACAAAATGAAGAGCGTCATAGCAGGAGGTGGGGGACAGCCCCAGAAATGTGCTGAACAGCTGTCCTGTCTCTCAGATCCAGCTAACACATTCAGAAGTCTTGTTACTGCCCATTTCTTGATAAGCTAGACCTCAAATGATAACCTACATTTGGCACATCGTTGCTGCTCTGGTCTAAATTAATTACCACATTTACTACAAAACTTAAAAGCTGTTAAGAAACATCAGATGATGACAATTCTTCACAGCAGCTATGCTGTTGCTGGACCTCAATAACAGACCCTTTTTAGGCTGTGTGCACTTGGCAGTAGAAGTGCATTAACAGTAGAGTTCCTCTACAGCATTTGTTTCATGATCCCTTTTAAATACAGACATTCATTTGGTATTCAAGACACACTCAAAATAATTAAAAAAAATGATACCGTTTACATCTACACTATAAAATGGCTCTATGCTCTCAAGGAAGGGATGTCAAGCACAGGAATTATTTGGCTTAGTTTTAGGTATTCATGGCCTCAACACGTGGACTGCACTATTCCCAGTACAATGCACCTACAGTGCAGTAAGCAATGCCTGTTCACTTATGAATAAGTGCCCTTGATCTCCTAAGCCACCACAGAGAATTTGTCTGTCTTGCAGTAATCCAGAAAGTAGGGGAATGCTGCCTGTATTTAGTCACTGTCTTCGAGAGTTTAAAACATTCTGTTATTTGTTTATAATTTATTGCAGAGAAAAGATGCTGTAATAGTATCTCTGAAGGCTGAAGGTCTTTAGTTGAAGAATACTACAACACAAATACAGGAAGCACAAACTACCTTTGAAGTACCACACCATGATGGTTCCTGTTATAAAATGTAAACCATCAGCATGAGTCATGTCACGTGAGCAATTAAATCATTAAAAAACTTAGTTTGTGCCCTACTGAGACCATCAACGATGTCTACAAAGGGCCTCAGGAAAAAGCAGGTAAAGATCTGTTTTCTTCCAGTTTTAACATCAGCAACATTGCAACACCTTGGACAAATAATTTTACTTTTTTATCAGAGTTCTGATTCAAAACACTTTTCCACTTTCCTAAAATGTTCTGAGATCTACTGAAAGCCTGTTGTAGAAGTGCAAAACATTATTGGAAAGCAACACACACATTGCCTTTTTTTTTTTTTTTTTTTTTTTTCCATGGTTGGTTATCCCAGTTCTTTCACTTAGGCTCTGAATACAGTCATCAGATAGTAAGCCATTGGCTTCAGACTTCAACAGGCAAAGGTGACCATGCTTAAAGACAGTCTCTCATTAACCATCCACTAAGATGCTTCTCTAGACATTGACTTCAGTGGAAGTTATGCACAGAACTTCCCACACAATTCTTTGAAAATATACCCCCTAGAGTCCTCTCTTTTAATCAGTTTCCTGGACTCGTCTCACAACTAAAATAATTTTTTCCTATAATGTCAACTAATTTGCTGTAGAAAATATCTATGATCTAACCCTCTCCATGCCCCTCCTTCCAAATGAGTTAGTCATCCAACAGAGTGCTTTCCAATGCATATGCCATGAACTGTCCATTTTCAAGGACTGTTGCTGTTCTCTGACAATGCAAGTGAGCATTCTCTACACCTTACTGGGTGCAAAGCTAAGTTTGGACTTTATAGGATACTTTTAATACCACTGTATATATTGTAGACAAGCTTCCCTTTGGCAAAACATGAGGAAAGTTTCAGAAAAGAGATTTATTTTTTTTTTTTCCCCCCAGTGGAACTACATGGTAAGGTCTATGTATGTACTACTGAAAATCATTTATGAAAGGCAAGCTATTGGAGTGGCCTTTCTTACCATGAATATGTATGTACAAACATGTTGGAGGTGGGAGAGTTTTGTATAGATTAGTGCCATTAGAATTACATTTTAGAAGATCTAGAAACAGAAAATTAGGGCAAAACGTAAAGAAAAAAATATCCCACCTTGTAACCTGAATTTTCCATTATTTATTCAATATTCCATTTTGTCACTACATGGGAGGAGTACAGAAGACTTACTCTGATATATTTCAAATTTTCACACTGTTGATCACTTTACCTGTGTTCAGAAACATGTTCTGCTAAGCACTGCCCTCTTTCATTCACCCTTTTGTGGCTGAGAGGACATGGAAACACAAAAACACATCCAAGTAAATCACTGAGTACAGCTAAACCTTGATCTAAATAAAAACAAGTATTTTCCAAATAAGAAGAAAAAGTGCCTGTATACCACTTTGTCAACAGTTCAGTCCTGTGACCAGATAAACCCTCAGTGTCAAAAGCAAACTACCCCAAGGCTCCTCTCATCCAGACTGGTACTCATAGGGGTGGTAACCCAACACTATGAGGTCTGGGGATATTAGCAACCGATTCCTCAGTCAGGCTCTTAGGTCAGTCTGCTTTTGTAATTCTGAGATCAAACAGAGAAGATCTAGTGCCTTGCTGTACCCACTTAAAATATCTACTATTTTCAGTGCCAGCAGGTAACAAGTGTCTGTAAATAGATTATTTTCCTTTCACATTGCTCCAGATCCTGTTCCTATAATAACCAAGAGAGATTTACCAGGAAAACACATAAACTTAATAAATTTTTCATAAGACAAAATGGGCTTATCATGCTTTTGGGGACAATAACCTGTCTTCTCATTGGGCAGCAAGGACAGTCTGCTTACACATACGAAGTCACAAGAGATGAAGTCTCCTTGAAGATGAAGTCTCCTTGTAACTCATTAACTATACTGAGAAGTTAACTTAAGTGTACCTTGTGTTGGCAGGCTTGTTTTACAGCCTCAAGCGATTTGAGTCTAATACACCAATACGAGTCCCACAAGATTACTTAGAATCAATCAGTATGGAAGGATCATAAGGCCTCCTTGACCAGAGAGGGTCTGATACCATACATGAGTTCTTGGTATTGCAAGCATGAATCACAGAGAGATCCCACTTATTTGCTGGATATAGAGTCTGTCAGTCACACACAACAAAACTGTGACAATGCACAGCATCTGTAAAACTGAGGAAGTAGTCCTGGGAAGTACAGAGGCAGAGGCACCAGCAGTGGCTGAGACAATCAGAAGGCTGGTCTCCCAGTACTCCTGGGTAGCACAGGATAGCAGTGCTGACAGTGACTTGGATGACAGTTCCAAATGCCAAGTTCTAAGGAACTAGCACTAGTATAAAAACTCACGAAACTTAGGAGGTTTTTAAGTGTGACAGATACATAGAGGCTGTTCTTTAAAAGGCCTCTTCTCCAGTAGCTTGGCTGTTGTGCAGTTGATAAAGGAAGTTCCTTACAGGACAGGATAGAATTGCTTACATTTGAAACACCAGATCATGCAATAAGATACATAAAATATTACCTACGTTAATAAAATTCAGATGACATCAGCTGCCTATTATTATTGTTATTATTTTTTTTTTTTACATTGCGCTTAGTCTTACATCAGGACTATGTAGGGATAAGCAGATCCAGAGTTCTCAGCTTTGCTCATTTTCAGAGACTCACTATTGACAAAAGAAGAGAACGAAAACTTTAAATAAATATAGCACAATCACTAAGACTGTATTCAAGTTATTCAGATAATAAGATAACATGGGGTAGATACTAAGAGTTAAGAGCAGCTCTAACAACAGATGATCCATCACTTATAGTTAATCCATTTAAGAGATGTTTTTATCAGACAAAGATCAACCCACTGGGACCATTAATAGTTACACTTATTAAAAAAGACAGCAGCCAGAGACCAACAGAGACAGACATAAAAAGAGTTAGTCTCACAGTCCAAAATCTCCAGTAAATTTAGAACACACTTCCATTAACAATTTGCTGTGCATGTCATAATTAAACAGCATTATAATACGAACATATGCATGCATAATGAAAAACAACCACAATAATCTAATTAAAAGTCCCTGGAAAACAAGACCTCTGAAAAATATGCAGCTCATCCTAGGTGATTTTTAATGCATTAAGAGAAAAAAGAGCACGTTGGCAAGTTGCCTGAAGCTGGAAAAGAGCAGTCCACGATGTGATCCCATTTGTCAGAGTCTAGGTAGGATTATATGAAACAATCTACAGTGGTATATACAATGTCTGTTAGGTATTGTGAAAGGAATTCTTGTCTGGGTGCACTATAAACATCCTGCAGATCTTTTGTTGATGTTAGCAGGAGCTATCCCTGGGACCAGCGCCCATGCATTAGACCTGCTACAGGCTGCACTCACTCACTCCCCTGAGCTCAACACAGGCATACTCAGCTTGTCTGAGGGCAGGCCCTTCACGCAACTGGAAAAAAAATATCAGTAGCTAGCACACAAACCAGAGGTTGATCTCTCTCTAGATTCTTGGGAGTCATCCTGCATTTCACCAATATTTTCCCTTCTGCTACTAGACAGGGCTAGCAAGAATGAGGAAGGATGCCTCAGCAGATGAGATACATAGTTATGTCAGAACAGAAATGAAGAACACAGGCTCTTCCTACCAACAAAATTTATGTGCAAATTTTTCATGATATTGTTTCCAAGAACCAACTAGGAATTCATTTATGATCATTTTCTTTAGCATCCAGACTTCTGCTTCTGTTGGACTTGATGAAATGAGGTACCACAAGAGGCAAAGCTGTCAACAGACTGTATGTATCAGTTGCAAGGCCTTGGGCAGGCAGGATGATTTAGGATGATATTAAACTGCCCTTAATCAGGCAAACCTTCCATTGAGTTCAGCAGTTGTTTTGCCTGCTTAAAAAAGTATTCCCAAGGGGGCCTCAGAGTTTGTCATAAATTGTGATATGTTTTCAACACAATTTCTCTTCTTGTCTGTAATGATCTGTCTCTTCTTTGCATACAGAGGTGTCCCAGTTCTAGCCTCTGATGCCCTTCCCCTTCATTCCTGTCCTCCAGGACCATCCCATGGGCCCTCTTTTGAGAACAGATTTATATGCTGTACATACAAGGTGAGTAGGTTTATAGTTTCATAGCTTCTGGCACAGGGTACAAAGTAAAAGCAACAGAAACACTGACATATGCAGCTGTTTCTTTAAATCAGGGAAGGCCAAGCAAGGTGACCACTGCCAGCCAAGTCTGAATGTATAAAGAGAACCACTTCCAGAGAGAGGGCTCACAAAGTTCTTGAAAGTGGGACCACCTCAGAGATGAGATTAGTCCCTTCCCCCGCCCGTGTCCCCCACCCAGTCCTCCCTGACCTGCTTCAAACTCGAGCAAATCAGTTTTTCCAAGCCTCTCACCCCCTCCCTCCCCTTGAGAAGTCTTGATTTTTCTATGTGAGCATTTTGGCAGATCTCAGAGCAGTTTTACTCATTCATTCAGTAGTCACAAATAATGGTTCTTTTTCACCAGCTAATTATTTATTTCACCAGTCTCACAGATGCATGCCTTTCCCACACGTCCATCGAGGAGGAATCTAGTGCCCACACGAGAAACAAAAAATTAATGAAAAAAAAAAAATGATGCATTCTCATTTCTTCCCTTCAAAAGGTTTTGTTCTATTGGTTGCTTAAAAGGAAAAAAATTAGTCCCATGTATTTAGGACAGTTTACAGGACATAAATGAAGAGAACCACTGGAGGTCACTGTGACAGAAAAAGAGAATGAGTCAGATGAAAGCAAGACCTCCAATGCACCAGCCACCCTTCAGAGGTGGTGGTGGTGGCGGCTGAAAGGGTGAGAAAAGAGACTACATCTCCAGCCTGCCTTTATTGGAACTGGATGGCACTGGCTGCAGAAGCAAGGCCTGGGACAAACCTCATGTCCACATCAAAAGCTTGAACTCTGACCAGTTTTCCCTCCAAAGAATCTCAAACCTCTATCTACTGTATATACTTATGTATTTACAGCCTTCAACCTAACGGTGAAGTGTCCTGGCCTGCTCACAACCTCCCAGATCCATGTTGTGCTGAATAGACACTTTTGTAAAAAACAACATTGTATTATATCTAACATACATAATACCATTTTGCTTTCAGACATTCAGGAGCATGTTAACCAAAGGCTTCTGTACACAGCACATGGGATTTGTTCCTAAAAGGAGAATCACAAATTGATTATAAGCACCACCAGCTCTTCAACCAATTTCCAAGAACTGCATAGCTTGAAATCCTTGTTCACTTTATTAATACATGTATAGGAGTGAGGGAAGGAAGCACTGTGAGGGTGAGGGGGACAAGGCAAGAAACATCACACCTTTCAAATGTAGGGGTTCATTCTGTTTTTTTCCACCCTTCCCCCCAACAGCTGTTAAATCGCACATTTCTCCTGAAATGCCTGTTGCCTCTGCAACAGAGGTATGCATAGCAATCATCACTTGTGATGGCTGAAATCATTTGGCTGGACCCACAAGAGAGGATGTTTGCAAGTTCATTTGGAATAAGAATCATAAGAATCCAAAAAGCTATACAAGCCTTTTTTTTTTTTTTTTTTTCCTTGCCCTTCAGAGGCCCCCTTTTTGCCTGAAGTTTCCTTTCCTTTCCACCCTATAATCTCTTTCTCTCTCAGATGAATTTCCACTGTGCCCTTAATCTACCCTGTTGCCCTCCACAGGTTTCTTCAAGTTCAGTACAGAATACCTTACAAAAGCAGCAGAAGAGCAAAATACCTACAATCAAATAAAAGAACAAAAATGAAACTCTAACCGCTACATCTTGCAAATTATACTTCTTCAAAAGCTGCTTTCCTTTCTGCCCTGATTTTTGTGTATGGCAGTATGTATTTTTTACTAATAACTATGCATACATGCACATGCACGTACGAGTGTGTGTGGGAGTGAGAGCCAGAGAGCATATAAAGGGTATTTGGGGATTCTTTGGTTTTGGACTCTCACACAGAGTTGGGAAGGCAAGTTATAAACATATAGGTAGATCCAAGAATGAATACTTTAATATTTGCAGATCTTGACGACTGCCAAATGCTAGCATTTCAGGGATGCATATTCACATGCAGCTGGCGACACACTTTGGAAGATACCCAACATTTTGCCAGTTAGGTTCCAGAATTAAAAGATCTTAGCAGACCCATATCTATATCTGAACACTGAGTAGGGAATGTTTCCCCTTATTCTCATTAACTAATAAATAATAAATCATACTCATTAACTAATAAACAAGCAAAATATATTGCTGAGAATAGGAAAGGGGAAATAAATCCTGGTCTTTTTAGAAATAGCAAGTTATTCTTCCCAGGGTTTCCATGTCAACCTGCTAGCTCCCTAACCTGGGAAAAGACATGAAAGTATATTAAGCTTTATAAAAATCAATGAACAGCCATCACCCTTTAGGACACCTCACCTTCATAACACTTTCTAGGTATTTGCGTTAAATGGTTTGCTGCAGCTGGACTTCTTATTTAATTTCATTTTCTTAGGGCTATCACACAGCTCTAACATTCCCTAGCTTGTTTACTGCTAGTCTCACCAGTAAGACGAGTGCCAGTTTTATTTAATTTGTTTTTCCAGTGGCAGCAACAATCTGTGTGGAAAGCATAAACAGAGGGAAAGAATCTGGAATCAGCAAATGGTGTGCACAGCTGCACACCATAATTTTTGCTAGTGAAAGTTTTAATTCAGTTCATCAGAAGAAGAGCAGAAGAGTTGGAGGCAAAGAAGAGGTGGAGTAGTGGAAGAAATACAGCAAGAGGAAATAGTAAAATCCAAGGCAGCTGGAGAATCTTGGAGTCATTATAATTAAGGCCCAACAGGTTACAATTCCTTCAAAAAAAAAAAAAAGAAGTCAAACCCTGAAACTTGTCAACAGGTCTTTAAGAGGGATTGCTCAAAGATGTGATTCTCTAGTACATTTTAAGGGAAATAGGAATATTGCATTCTGCCTTCATTTCACTCACAGATAACAACATTCCATAAAGGCATAAAATGAGAAGAAAAAAAAGAAAAGATTAAAAAAAAAAAGTCGTAAGAGAAAGAAAACTACAGCAATCCTAAGAAAGAAGTGTGTAAATTTAAAAACAAGTTTTGCTATTGGAAGTGAAATGCCCCTGAAATGATTTTTCAAACCTGTCTTTAATAAGAAGTAGAAGGACAAGTAAACAGTAAAGTTGTAAAGCATGGCAAAAAGCAAATATGAATACAGAAATCACCAAGAAATATACTTATCACCTGTTCCTCGAAGGCACCAGATAGCAGCCATTATTAGTTGTAGAAGGAAGTTAGCTAGTGAACAGACTGAATTGTTAATACTTGTACTTTGAGGTAATTAGGAGATTTAACAGGAAAAAAAAAAAAAAAAGAGTGTCAATTCAATAGCACTATTTAAATGA
The DNA here is from genome assembly GCA_011074415.1 of Stictonetta naevosa. Classification (NCBI taxonomy): domain Eukaryota; kingdom Metazoa; phylum Chordata; class Aves; order Anseriformes; family Anatidae; genus Stictonetta; species Stictonetta naevosa. The sequence goes on from CM021697.1 coordinate 67,453,473, forward strand.
TGAGGAAAGAAGGAAGAATGTTGCCAGTTAATACTCAGGAAATATAATTTCAGTCCAAAATTAGAACAAAACTAAAAATGCTCAGAAAAGGATCCTCATCATTTAGAGGCTGGATTTAGATTCAGGATTAAGAAGTATGGATCCTAATTTGTTCCTGACTGATTTCAAGCCTATCCCTTAAAGGGAAAGGAGATTTTGTACTTTCTAGAGCTTGTGCACTTTAGTCAATCAGTTCATCTGGATGGATTCTGTCACGTGCCTTGCAGAAATATTCTTGTAGACCATGTTCACACCTCAACCGTCATAATTGTCTTTTATTACTTTATCCATGAGATATTACTAACTGGCTTGTGTCCAGGGGCAAGGGGTGATCATGACTATCGCTATTATTGTTAAGACTGAGCTCAACAGAGTCATCTGATCCTCCTTGGGCTTGGGTGATTTCCCCTAACCCAGCAGACCTATTTCACAGGAGTCTGTAGTCTTTCATTTGAACACCCATCTTGTAATTTATTTTTTTTAATGTGTGTCTGTGTGAGAATAGCAGTTTAGGGAGGATTCTACAGTGCTTTAGGCTGCACTTGTAGGCGCACTACATCTGCTTAATTTATTTATTTATTTTTCTGGGTAAGATCTAGTCATGGCAGTGCTTTCAGATGAGGAGTTCAAAATAAAAGGCATTAGACCAAGCTAGAAATGACACAAGTTTAAAGATTAAAAATTACCTTCAGAAGCCATGCTCCATTGTCTTGTGCAAAAGACTGCACTATTTAGTTAAAGGAGTTGACAGCACCAGCTGTCCTGTTCTCCTGCTGGGTCCTGAAGTAGGACAGGCCTCCTCTTCCACACAGACTGCCGTGAGAGAGATGATCTTGGATTTGCTGCAGCTGATAAACCTGCTGAGAGGCCTTTGTCCCTTTTGATTCCCTGGTGAGCATTAACAGTGAGCAGAAGTGGGGGAGAATAGAAGAGAGAAGGTGATGGCCCACAGCTGTGACCTTAGTACAGTGTGTGCCCACAGAAGATTGCACGAGAGGCCTTCACTGTCTGCCTTCAGCCCTTTTCCAGATTACAGATGCAACTGGCCTTGTCAGGCTTGGATTATTGTCCAAACAATGCTTTGGATCTCCCTTTGGCATCTATTTAAGTGTTTAATTGACTGCATAGATCAGTGAATTGCTTGTTTGGATGTTGGTAACGTTGCAGAAGCACAGTATGGTTGTGCTCCATATATTCCACAGCTGCCTTCTGTCTGTGGAGGAAATTGGAGACTTCAGTTTCAATCTCAGTTTAACACAGATCCTATAAGGGTGGTTCCCATGTGTATTTCAAAGACTGCCTCTTGCCCTGTATAAACTTGCTCAGCCACAGTCCGCTGAAATAGGCACAATCCAGATAAACCATTCAGCTCACAATCCTTGATGGGAGAGCCAAGGACTCAGGCCATGGTGACATGCTGCCTTTAATTAGACTGCTCTGTTCTGCACAAGAGGAGTGGTCCTGAACATGTTCAGCTGCTTCTTCTTGCCACTATCATTCCACTGCTAGAGGTTATGTGGCCATGTAATAGAAAGGTCAGGCTGAAGAGCAGTAGTCCTGCCAATACAGGAGAGGCAGAAAAAAAATAAAATAAAATGGGGCCAAGGGTGCAATGGAGGGGAGAACCACATAGACTTGTGCCAAACTGAAGTAAGCATTCAATAACTGGATAATTACTGGTAGGATGTAAAAATCTAAGATTGCAGAATCTGTCCTGAAGTGAAATTTTCTCAAACTTTTGACAAATGTTAACAGCCTTTGCAGTTTTCTTTTAATTCACTACCACACAATTGATCAGTCTTCTCCCTTTTACCAGTGGTTGGCATTCATACTACTGTCTTTAAAAGAAAAAGAAAAAGAAAAAAAAAAAAAAAAAAAAGGTTCTAAATACCAGCACACATGCAAAAAGAACTTAAAGATACAAATAAATGCAATAAATATCAATACAAACATTTTCAGACATTTTATTATTATTATTATTCCATATTTTAAAAGAGCTACAAATGTCAACATAGTGAAAAATTTATCTGAGTTTTAGCAAAGAATTCAACATATTGCCCTAGAGCCTTATTAATTTCCTTGAAAATTACCTTGAACTTCTATACTGTCAGACCAGAAATTGGCAAAAGACCATAAGCAAAAGGGCAGTAAGAAAGACTGCATTTTTGTCACAGCTGTCATGTGAGTCATAGATTTTCATGTGCTTTCAAAGTATCCGTGACTTTTGATATTCAGGGATTTTGCATGTGGGCTGGTAAACGTGATGGTTAAAGAGCTGAACCAATTTCTCTGAAAACCTTGAGTTCTGCCAAATTAAACCCTAGACTGCATGGGAGGCTAATAGAGAGCAGGAGCTCAGCAACAACACTGTGGTTACACAAAGGATCAGACCAGTGAATTCTCACTGAGAGCTTTAATTCCTCCAGGGATAGAAAGATTTCTCTTTCCCCACAACATTTGCAGTTAGGCTGAATTTGCAAAGGCCAGCTCTGGCAAAACAATGACTGAAGCTAAATGGCTTCGCACAGCAAAATAAAGTATATTGATTACAGAAAAAGAGAAGGGAAGAGAAGGGAAGAGAAGAAAAGAGAAGAGAAAAAGAAAAGAGAAGAAAAGAGAAGAGAGAAAAGGAAAGGAAAGGAAAGGAAAGGAAAGGAAAGGAAAGGAAAGGAAAGGAAAGGAAAGGAAAGGAAAGGAAAGGAAAGGAAAGGAAAGGAAAGGAAAGGAAAGGAAAGGAAAGGAAAGGAAAGGAAAGGAAAGGAAAGGAAGGGAAAGGAAAGGAAAGGAAAGGAAAGGAAAGGAA
>CM021697.1:67456414-67467173 GCA_011074415.1 Stictonetta naevosa
AGAAAAGAAAAGAAAAGAAAAGAAAAGAAAAGAAAAAGAAAAGAAAAAAGAAAAGAAAAGAAAAGGAGTGAATTATTTATAACAGAAAAGCACTTCTTCACCTGCACTGCAGCATTTGTCATGTCTCTCTCATGACACTTCCATAAAATTGTAACAGTACTGAGTCAGACCAAAGTCTGTCTGGCTCAGTATCCTGTCTCCAACACTGTCCAAAAGCAGATGCCCAGGGAAAATTATAAGCAAAAGATGCAGTGACACTTCCTTGGAACACTCTTCCAACTTCCAGCAATTTGCAGTTTGGGGACTTTCTGGTTTTGTATTTAATAGCCTTATTTAGCTTAGATTTTTCTGCCATGAATTCACCCACACACTTTTTAAGCTGTGTAATTTTTTCTTGAAGTTACTGTCACTGAAATTTAATCAAATAATTCAGTACTAAACAATGATACTACATACATATTCAGAAAGCATAACCAAACTTGTCAAAGGAGTTGCCCTTGGTCCTGTGGTGTAACATTCCTTAATAAATAAATAAATAAAAAGGAATAAGGAGAAAGAAATCTTTCTATCCCTCCATCTGTTGCCTTGTCACATAACCAGTACAGAAAAGTGGTTGAGTATCTCAGGATACACTAGAGCTAATTATAGAACAGATCTTCTATATATACAAAATATATAAATGGGAAATAAAGACGGAAAAATAGTGTTTACAGTAAGAGATGCTGTTAATAGCTATTACAGCATGGAGAGAGATTTCAGACAGACAGATGATGGTTTCCTTAAAAAGCAATGATCAGTCTATTCACCCTTTTCCAACTGCATTTGTTCAAGTAGAAGATGAGTTTTGCAAAGGAATACAGTGTTTTTTTGTTGTTGTTGTTGGTTTTTTTTTGGGGGGGGTTGTTTTTTTTTGTTTGTTTTTGTTTTTTGCTAATCAGTCTTAAGATCTATTGTTTCTTCTTTATATTCTGTGTTAGAAGAACAATTACAGGATCTGGAGAGCTGGAGTAAGCTTGGCCAACTATATTTTTTTAAAAACTCATACTCTGAAAGGTCTTTTGACAATAATTAATTAATTTATCATAAGAATGATTTAAAAAGGCCTTAAATCTTCCTCACAAAGCTCTCCTATTTTTTCAGAGGTGGAATCCTAATATGCATTTGTAGATATAAGAGTTGTGTATGCTGTAACATGCCAACTTCCTTTGGGTAGAGATTATGTTCTCCACTATTGAGTGTATCATCTCTGATCTCAGACCAGTTAGAAACTCAGTGAGATTTATTTTATTTTATTTTATTTTATTTTATTTTATTTTATTTTATTTTATTTTTTACTGGCACGTTATTTTCATAAACACAAGTTGGGAAAAATCATGTCAATCAAAAAATCAAGCTGAAGAAAAGATTCTACGGACATTGTAGATAATCTGTGGTATAGGCCTTTAAAGCCAGCTTGATTACACAGAGTAAATTAAAATTCTTCATTGCAATTCTGCATTCTGTTTTCAGAAATGCCAGGGCAATTACATGTCCTTGATTTGCATAAACTATAGCATTCATGCATACAAAGGAACATTTGTAAGAGGAATAATTACAATGACATACCAAAATAAGATATTTGGTAGGGCATTGGGTATTACGAAAAAGTCAACCTAATACAGTGTCCTTATACTATGTATCTACTAGTCACTGTAGATACAATAAAACTCAGAAATAATCATGTGCATTGAGGCAGACCTTTGGTGTGGAAGATATCAGTTCAAATTATTGCAATTCTATGAAGTCAAATATCACTGAAAGTTAGGTCTTACTTCAACTGGTAGTGCTACCAGCTCTGTCTTAGATACCTACTTTGGACACATGCTTTGGAAAGACCTACTGCTTTGCAGGTAGTGTTTCTTTGGGAACCAAAGTCACAATGGCCCAGGACTGTAGCACTGTGGTGGAGCTGGAAACTGGTCATGGAGTAGGCCATGGAATGCCTTCCTCTGCCGTTCAAGAATCATTAGTCAAAACAAAGGAAAGTTCTTCTTATGTTGCATTCTGAATGTATTATTTATCTTTAGGTCAATACAATACATTACAATACATTTGTTTTCTATTCCATGTACAAATCACTGAGACTTATGTGGTGTCTTTAGTGCCTATCTGATAGACAAGAAACCCTGTTTCATATTCAGTTTCTGCTTTTAGGGCAGAAACTACTCCCCTTTGTTTTTATTATTTTTATTTATTTTAGTTAAGGTACATATTTCTATTTATCCATTTGGGCAGATTCTATTGTATTTTTAATGTTCTTGATCCCATCCCCTGAAGAGGGAAAGAAAGATGTTTAAATTACTTCTCCTTCAGTCTCTTAAACTAGTGGCCCATGGGAATTCCATAGTGCCATCTACTGTAAGGTACTAGAACAACTGATAATGCACCACTATTTTTCCAGTTGATCTTACCTTCCTAAGTTGTTTCAAGGTCTCTCTTCTGCTCAGATCTCAGATTCCAGCATATTTTGTTACCATGCCAGTTTCTCTGGCTTTCTTTTGTGCTGTACTTGTGGTCATAGCATTGCACTATTTGTTTCCAACCCTAATTTTACCTTTTTTTTTTTTTTTTTTTTTGGGGGGGGGGAGGGGTAGGTGTGGTAGAGCCATGTTGGTATCTGAGGCATGACTATCCCCACTGCCAGTTCAGTGGCATCATTTTTCCTTCAAGGAGACCTCGAGAAAATTCCCTTCAGATTCTGCCCATGATGCATGATGATTGTTCATAGGCTAGAGGGTGAGGTGAGAGATTCAAACCAAACAAAGCACTAACATCCTTCCTGAGGGAGCCAAATATGCTGTCTCTGCAGCTTCTGCTGGCTTTGGAAGCAAGAGATCAGAAATATACTTCTACTCAGTTTGAAAGTGCTAGAGCAGAGCCTTCATAGTCTGACAATTCTAGGATGGCCTGGTACATCTCAAAACTTAGAATGAATCAAAGCAACCAAGGTTCGCAAGATTGTGGCTTTTTTTCTTTGACACTGTGAGCTGTTTCATTAAGGTAAGACCTGGAAGCCCAGTGCTTCAGTGGGATACAAGTGGACTGTAGAGGCCTTGAATTAATACTCTATCATGATCTGATTTTTTGTTTTAGGGAAACATTAAGATTCAGGGAGAGACAGTAAGAAAGGTTTATCAGTTAACACGATCACCATCTGACTTAATGTAAACCAATATTTGAAATAAAGCATTGTTTTTTTTTTTTTTTTTTTTTTTTCACTATCTAAACAGTTTTAATATGTTAGAACAAAATTTCAAAAAAATAATAGCTGATATCTTCAGATTCCATATACTCAGGAAATTATTTTGTCCTCCATAGTTCTGTTGATAGGTATATCAAGGAAGCTTCACCTTTGACCATGGAGTTTGTAGCTAGAGAGGAACTTACGTAGCACTTCCCCACTATCTGGCTAGACTGTATTGAACAGAATGCTTTTTAGTGTAGCTGTCAGTGGCTGTAGTCTAAAAACCCTTGTAGAATAACAAAAGGGAAAATGAATAGAATGGGAAATACATTAGGCTGCAAAACAAAATATCCCTCCAAGCCAAAATAAGGTATATTTATTCCCCAGACCAATTATCACCTCAGATTTGATTGATTATTGATCATATTAGGGGGTTAATAAATAATTTTGCATATTACACAAACTGAGAAAAGAGAATGAACTCTGTTTATCAATTTTTTTTTTATTTTTTATTTTTTTAATTACAAGCTGTTGTGTACACGAAAGTGTTTTAACACTGGTGTACACTTGGCAATTCCAGGCAGGAAGATTTCCTTCATACCAATAAGTAGATTTGTAGCCTGTTAAGCACTAGCACAGTCATTAACATGTTATGTTTATTCTCTGATCAGAAAATAGATCTACCTACCCATGCCAAAAAGACATCAAAATTTCTAAAATTAGGCAGGGAGGTCAGTAATCCTTTAATAGCACTGTTAAAAATTGGCATCCTAATTAAGTTATGAATTAAAAAAGCTCTTTGAAACTGGAACTACTTGCTCAAGGAGCAAACATATATAAGGAGAAGTTCTTTATTGACTCTCAATTCCTTTCTATATAAGTAATGCCCAGGAATCTGGAGTAAGGATTGATCCTAGCTACACAAGTATCTTGAGAGCTTTTTTGCTGGTTAGTAGGTAACCTACAGAAACAATTTTAAGTGTGGTTTTATTTTATTTCTGTTTTGTTAGTTGAGTAAGAGGGAATTAATTTGTTACTTGCACTTAAGTTGTTTTTGTTTTGTTTGTTTTGTTTGTTCCATGGAAAAGGCAGTTGGCAAACCACTGAGAAATGTTAGCAGAATTAGAGTATTCCTCAACGTGGGGTACTGGACTGTGCCTGCAATGACCATCATTTCCAAGAAATACTCAAAGTTACTAAGGAGGCAGTGAGGTTGTTCCCTGCTAAGCAGTATAGAGGTGAGTCTGGCAGTGCTGCTATTAGTGAGTGCTGTAGAAAAGGGGGCCTTACCACGGTATCTGCAGAGTGGGACAGTGTCTTCAGTGCCTGAGCCCTGATGGTCACTCATAGATTTCTAGCACACACAGAGGAAACTGGCCAGTGTGACCCCATTTACCACAATCCTAAAATATTTTATCAAAACATTTTTTTTTTTTTTTAATATTAAATCACAGCTCTCTTCTCCCAGACAAGGGATCCCCTTGGAGCCCTGATGGTCCACCTCTGCAATTAACCCAGAGTGTCCAGAAAGCTCACTCAAGCTCCCCACTTCGCAGAGAAGTGTAACTTCTCACTGGGTTGGGGGCTATCTTCTCATGCAGAAATGACCCCCTGGGCATATGCTCAGTTCATGTTTACCTGATCTATTAAAGGCAAAAGCAGTTCTGACAAGAACAGTAATTACAAGAATGTAATGTTCATTTCTACAGAAGGTACGGTGTCTGTATGTCTGGGAAGGGCCCAAGATGCTTACAGCATTTCTATTTTCCATGCTGTGGTGAATTTGGAACCTTTACACAGCTTAAGACAGAATAAATTTCACTCCAGCACAAATCTCTTGATCATTTCTCCTTCAAATGTGGGAAAACAACACTGAGAATGTGGAAAGTGTAGAGCACATCATAAATCCATGGACACAGGAACTCAGAAAGCTGCATAAGGCACATAAGGTCTGCTATAAAGGAAGCACTGTGCTTTCATATTATTTTCTGTTTAAAATCTACATGTGTGGTTTGGGACAAAGGTCTTTTAGTGTAGAAGAAAGAAGGTTCAGTGTTTTTCTTCTTCTTCTTCTTCTTTTTATATATATATATATTTTATTAATTTTTTTTATTTCTTCTTTCCTAAAGAGAGTTACATTTCTGAAGTTGAGAGATGTGCTCCAGTCACTAGCATACACTGCTGTGGGAAAGGTGAAATGTTTGAAAACACAGAAATAATGCAGAGGAGAACTCTGCACCTTGGTTCGTGCCTGAATAACCAACAGGTGTTTAAGCAAAGATAAAGTTTTGAATGCTGGCTGTCATTTGGTGAGTTTCACTATGGTTCTCTAATCCTAACATTAGGGTGCTTTGAGGAAATTTGCTTCCACCACCCAATCCTAATAGAAACTATAGAAACTATAGAAATAGAGACTATAGGAACTATAGCCTTTTTTCTTGTTCTTTTTTTCCAGAAAGTTAGAGTAACCCCAACAGTGTGCAGCTGCTTCTATCTCAGTAGCAGTCCTAGAAAAGCCACCTGCAGGTTCCTACTGCTGCTTTAGAAAAGAAGCTGAAGAAGAGTTTATGTATCTGTGTTGCCAGGCTTCTTAGGTCATGTGGCTCTGTTTCACAGAATCTGGGAAACCTTCTGTTTTCCTTTTTTCTTCTTCATTTGCTCAACATGCCTACCATTTTTGCTGTCACAGATGGAATGCAAAATTAAAATCCCCAAAGGACTTTAAATACAAATAATCTAGACAATCTAAAAACAAATTGTAGATGAGTCATCTATTTAATAGAAGAAGTCAAATCATCAGCATCAGCTGTCACAATAAATGCTATCAACTCTATTTTTTGCCAGTATATGTTCTATATTAGGGACAGACATAGAAGTTGAATTTTGCAATTCACATTCATTGTGCTTACTAAAGCAGCAGAGTTTAGGTGGGGCTTGTCCACCCTCTCTTTCAATCTTTGCACAGTGGATTTCTTTCCATAGCCAAAAGAGTCACTCTGTGCTCCCTTGATAGTCAGAAAGTGGGAAGTTTAGAGACACATTTTAGTTGTCTACCTTCAGATGGGGTAACTGATGCCCTAGGCACCACTAACCATACTGACTTGACCCTGACTGTAAACACAGCCCAGTCTGACCCCTTCAGTTATGGTCTTCGATAATGCAGCCAGCCACACGTGGATGTCCTCACCCTTTCGTACCTGAAGCAAAGGAGGTATAGTTCTCACAGCACTGCTGGCAGCAAAACCATGCAACTTCTACTCTGTTGTAAAGTTAAATTAGAGGTACCCAGAGTTTCAAGGATGATGAAACCCAAGTTTTGTCCTAATTCACACTGATGAAACCTCAGAGATGGTTCCCAACACATCTGTGGAATAGCAGAACGCTGGAACAAATGGAAAAAAGTGCTCTTACCACAAATGCAGTAGGACATTATGCAAATGGCTTTCTAGCACCTTTCCTGAAAACATACCTCAGAATATATTCTCACCTACCCTGTGAAACTGTTAAAGGAGTGTCAGAAGGACTATTATAACTACAGTATGAGATGAATGAGCTTGAGAACCCACCGACTTCCACAAGGACAAAGCAGCCTGAAGCTGAGGTTGTTTAAGGAGCAACATAGCCTGACTTCATTAGAAGAAATAAGATTCATATCATCTGTGGCATACCTTTTTTACCTGAATTCACCTTAACTTTCATTATATTATATTTTCCTCCCTTTCTTATATAAATTCACTTTTTATTCATTCAAATAAGTACTTTCAAAGCTACATGTCTACAGCATAGTCTCTAACACAAGATCTAAATAAATCTGCACAGAGTACAGTATACATACCTGATGGTAAATCTTTGTTAGATTGCGTGGTGGAAAGGAAAAGTAAGGTAATACTTTCCTCTAGGTAGGCTTGCTGAGATGCAATGAATTTCAAGAGTTAATATTGCTTTAGGAGAAATTGATTTTTGCTTGTGGCACAAATATGCAGAAATGCCCAAGTGCAACTAGAACTAAAATTACATGAAAGATTAATCAAATTCATGGAAATCATAAAGACTGTTTCACTGTGCTTTATGTAGCTGTTCTACAGCACTGCAAATTGCAGAGCAGTGAGGTAGCTTGCATGTGGCTACTGCTGCTCCTGTGGGCTGTCGTGGGGAAACAATTGCTCTTGTCTGCTACAAAACGTGGGTTTTGACAAACTGGGAGACTGTTGAAAAGCTAGGTTTGTTGTTCAAAGGGTTTTGTCTGTGCTGTCTTTCAGGCCTGACCATTTATATTTCAGCATTATAACCACCCCAATAATATTTCCCTTTGTGTGAAGCAAAGTCCTTAGGAGGATCTAAGTCCTCCAAGGAGGATCTATGAGAAGCCCCCATGTCATAGGAATTTGATACCAGTGGCAGCCATTTTACCACCCCTTTCCATGTACTCAGGCTCCCTGGGGTCCTTCTGCAGATACTGTAAGAAGCAGTTAGTCACCTCGCTTCCTTCTCTGTATCAGACTCTTGAGAATCCTGTAACCCAGTTGTCTATTCAAGAAGCCCAGGGATGCAGCAAACTTACCCAGCTCAGATCAATTCCAAAAACTAAAACTAAATAATGTCTGCATTTGACTTTTCAGCAAAGAGATAAATAAGAGCCTTTGCACAGCTGTGAGTGTGGTACCAATTATTTTTGATGTATAGAATGATCTGACTGTTCTCCACAGTGACATTTCATCTCTGTTTCAAGAGGTTTGTAATAGAGTGATCCAGTAAATCAAACTCTCACCCCAAATTTCTATACGTTGGGATTTTGAAAAAAGCACAGTGGTGGTATAGATGTCAGGAAGAGATTTATTCATCCTCAATGATATTGGATTTGAAAGAACTTGCAGAAACCTCAAGATTCACCATTAAGATGATGATGTTCACTTGCATGTAAAAAGCTATCACCACAGGGCAGATAATGAGATCATTAATCATGGAATCATAGGATATCCTGAGTAGGAAGGGACCCATAAATATCATTGAGTCCAGCCCCTGGCACCACACAGGTCTACCCAAGAATTCAGACCATGTGAATAAGTGCACAGTCCAAATGCTTCTTAAATGCCAACAGGCTTGGTGCAGTGACTACTTCCCTGGGGAGCCTGTTCCAGTGGGTGACAACCCTCTCAGTGAAGAACCTCTTCCTTATGTCCAGCCTGAACCTCCCCTGCCACAGCTTGACGCCATTCCCACAGGTCCTATCACTGGTCACTAAGGAGAATAGATTGGCGCCTGTCCCTTCACTCCCCCTCATGAGGAAGTTGTAGACTACAATGAGGTCTCCCCTCAGCCGCCTCTTTTCCAGGCTGAACAGGCCAAGTGACCTCAGCTGCTCCTCATACATCTTCCCCTCTAGGCCCTTCACCATCTTCGTTGCCCTCCTTTGGACACTCTACAAAAAGTTAACTTCCTTTTTGTACTGTGGTGCCCAGAACTGCACACAGTACTCAAGGTGAGGCCGCACCAGCTCAGAGTAGAGTGGGACAATCACTTCCCATGACCGACTAGCAATGCTGTGCTTGATGCACCCCAGGATACGGTTGGCCCTCCTGGCTGCCAGGGCACACTGCTGGCTCATATTCAGCTTGCTATCAACCACAACCCCCAGATCCCTCTCTGAGGGGCTGCTCTCCAGCATCTCATCGCCCAAGATAAGATATTAAGATGGATACTAAGATAAGATATTAAGATAGAGTACTTGGGATATCAGTCTCTTTACAACAGCTATACCTACATACACACATTCACCTACACACATGTACAGCATCTTCTGTGACAGAGTCTTTAATTCTGTGGAAAACCAACACAGGAGTCTATGTCAAACAAACAGCACACATGCAGACTTTTCTAAATGCTAACATAGGCTTTTATTGCATTGTGTGTAAAGAGAGAAACAAACAAACAAAAACATATATACAGTGTATCTAAAATTCTTCCTTAAAATCCAGGCAGATTCCAGCAGACACCACAAACCTGTGTTAGCACTACAAGCTACAGAAGACAGGGGGTTGTATTGAAAAATTTTATTCTACCATACCATGTAATAAACAGCTCTTTAAAAAACCTCTTCTGGTTACTGGCAGTGTAGGTAGGAGAGCTAACCTCCCACCTACTGGAACTCTCTCAAGTCCATGGAAAGAATATCACTGATTTTACTGTGGAATTGGTTTTAAAACTGGCTTAAAAGCACACATATCTTACAAAAAATCAACGAAGTTGCCTTTCTGTGAAATAAGATTACAAATATTGTCAAACTCTTCTGAATAGACCTGGCTTATTTTTCATTGAAATCATGCCCATCAGATATCTGAAGACATTTGTTCCTGTGCTGAACTTTGGTATTCCTAGAATCCAATGTTAACCCCTATTAAGAATTGCTATATTTCCTATAAATTCTCAGGAGTAAACATATATATATATATATTTCCTAAAACTGTTACCAGGTTATCATATTTTACTGTCCTCTGTGTTTTTCCAAGGCATCTTTGGGATCCTGTATGGAAAAGTACAGTGTGTTACATACGGAAACATGTTTGCAGCATATACTGGGCTTGGAAACTTCCATGAAATACTTCATAACAGTGAAGGATTTATTCTATAATCAATAGAAATATCACATCCTTCTAAGAATCTATCTTCAACCTAAACCCTGAAATAAACATTGATGTAGGCTCTTTGGATTTATAAGGGGAGTGAATTTTCTGCTCCACAAATGCCCAGCATTAAAATCTCCATCTTGAAAGGACAGCCTGAGTTTTAATAGGCATTTCAGTGCCAAGACATGTCAGTCAAATTATTATTGGCTCTAGCTACACTCTCACAAGCTGTTACATTCTTTACCTGCAGGAGAGTGGCACTCAAAAAGGTGCAAAATTCTTTTTTGCTTTTGAAAACACCAATGAAAGTTAAAAAAAATAAATAAATCACACAACTGAAAACCTCTGATCTACATACAAGAAGAGTAGACACACAAAATTCAGTGGGAACTGTCCTTTTAGAGCTAAATTAAGTCCACAAAACCAAATTATTTAATAATTAATGTGACAATCCTTAAAAATATCTGAGTCCTGACACAAACTGAAATGGACATGAAGTTTAGCCTTATTACTCCTGTTACCACACATGTGTGTGTACATACAGTATTACATTATGTTGCACAAGTCACGAGACTCTCAGGCTTGCTCTTACCCCTGCTCCCACTTTTATAAATCATAACTATGTCTTGCAAATAAAATTAATCTCACTGAAGTATTACATAATTCATATATTCCCAGGATGAAAATTTTCTTTAGAGAAAATGAATTACATTGGTAAGAAGAGGAGTGGGGGAGAGAGAGAGGGAAGGGGAAATCAGAGTTGTTATTTTTAGATTACAATGTTTTGAAATGTGATCTATCCTTTAGTCTAAGATTTCCAGCTGCCCTGCCTTCTCCTTTTCTTTTCTTTTCTTTTCTTTTCTTTTTTCTTTTCTTTTCTTTTCTTTTCTTTTCTTTTCTTTTCTTTTCTTTT
>CM021697.1:67467954-67621886 GCA_011074415.1 Stictonetta naevosa
TTTCTTTTCTTTTCCTCTTCTTTAGGGAACCCTTCCCCCAAAGGTAAGAGACAGGAGGGAAAATCGTATATACACAAAATAGCTTTGTTTAGAAACTCCAAATGAGTGCTTGGCCTTGCAGAAAAGCAGTCCTACATGAGTCTGAGGAGAGGCTACGGGGTGTTTTGTGGGGAATCACACTTCTATGTAATTACAGATCTTGTATATGTATAAACAAACTCCACCTTAAGATCAGCAGAGAAAAGGCTTGCTTACTTGTCTCATGGCCAAGAAAAATTAAACTAGAGAAGGCTATAAATAGAATGAAGAATAAAACTGAGAAAGAAACCCTGATGGCTGAGAGAAAATGTTCTTCCTTGCAAAAGGGTTAGAATTCTGCTTATAAATATTTCTACATGTGGTATGAGCCTCTTTTTCTTTAGACTTCATAAGAGCTATCATGACACTGATCTTTCCTGTAGAATTTTTAGTCAACCCCCTGGGCACGCCTCCAAATGAATGCAGAAAGAGTTTAATTTCAAGATAATACTCAAAGTGTGTTTTAGACAACATGCAAAGACAATGATCAGAAATTCCACCAAAAAAGACAGCAACAATTCCTTGCCTATGTCCTTTTTTTCTTTTTTCTCTTTTTTTTTTTTTAAAAAAAAAAAAGGAAGAAAAATATAGCCTGTTACAGCCACCCGGTTCCCTATCTTCCAGATCTCTCACTGTGACAGTCTCTAAGGGGTGATCTGCCACCTGAAAACTTCCAGACACAACTACATCATCTGCTCACAGCTCTCCTGCCTCCTAACTTAGAGCTCAAGCCAGGCAGCAGGAAGCACCTGTAAGTACTTTACATCCACCAGGGACTACCCCTCCCAGCTTGCAGACTTCTCATCTGGCCAAATACAGTCAGGGACCTACTCTTTCCTCCTCAGGTAGCCAGAACCCTGGCCAGGGTGCTTGTAAGCAGCCACAGCTCATGGGCTGAAGGCATTTCCTTTCTACCATAAAATGCTTCATTTAGCATCACAGTCTTTTTCTCCATCGGGTATGGCTGGCAATGGATGTTTGCTTGTCTCACCCTTCTTCCTCTTCTCCCTCCTCTTTTCCACCATCCCCACACATGCTAAGCCCCAGGAGGTTTCACAGGAAGGAAGAAGGAGGTTGCATATTGTCTAAGAAGGGTTTATAAACTGCCCTTCTGGCACAGAGCTGGAATCAGGACATTGTTTAGCTGCAAGTCTGGACTAGAGGAATAGGCACAATGAAGTTGGATGTTATTGGGTGTTTCACAATGAGTAAATTAGTCTACACTACATTAAGCAGCACATCATCACAACTTCAATTCTCTCTCCCTTCCTCTCTGACTTTGACTATGCCAAGTAATATCCCCGAAGCAATAGATAAATGCCAAATGTACTTTGGATTATTGCATATTTACTGCATAACACGGTCTGTGGAAACAGGGCTAGAGCCAGAGCCAGAGATGAGACTACCAACAATGTAGCTCAGATTGGAGACAGGACTGGAAACAGGACTGCAACACAGGCCTGGTGTCCATCCTGGAAATTCAGTCAGCAGCTCAGGACAGCAAGAGATAGGCCCATCTACAACATCACTCAGGCAATCTGGAGGGCAAGGACTGAGCTTAATGGAGCTTGTGGGCCAGTAGTCTGAGGTTGCATGGGTGGAGGCAGTAGGTAAGACTGGTCAGGGCAATTAAGGATTTTTGATGCACTTAAGGCACTAACAGAGCTTGTAATATGAGGAAATTACTATCCTTTAGTAACCTAGTAGTAGTCTGTCCAGTTGCTCTACACATCTCAACACACAGAGTCTTAAAGGAATGGCCACTCAAGGGATTGATAAGGTCTGTATGTAGATCCGTATATTAAATTTCCAGACAGCAGTTGTCATGCAGATAGGTAATGCCTGTTCAGCTACCTCCACTCACTAATCCAGTAGTATGCATTTCCAAACCTACTACCTTTATGTAGACACACAGATCAATAGGATAGATAAATCATATATCATGGCATCTCCAACACCTCGCCCCTTTTAAGAATAAAGCTGCAAATGGAGTATGGACATTTGCAGAAGCTTGGAAATTAAAGCCTTTAAATTAGGTTCCCTGACCCTTTGCCCTGGGCTTTGAGATCAGCATATCTAACACATTGACTGGGTCCTTGAAGCCAACTGGGAAAAAAGTATCGGTTGCTTTTGTTTGGGTTCAGCTAGAGCTCTTTGTAATACTCATGGCTATATTAATCATTCAAAGCAGTCAGAATGTTCTCCTTTTTTAAAAAAAATCCATGATATACCACCATCAGATGCTCCTGCATGCCTATCTGAAGGCACTGTGTCTCTGACTGGAGAGACACTCATAACCCTGTTTTTTTTTAACATCTTTAACAGCAGTATTGTGTCTCTGCTCTGCTGCAGCCTAAACATAGCTTTGCAATCTAAATTCAAAGTTCTGCTTTGGTACAACCAGACATTTAAAGTTTTAATCTTAAACTCAAAGTCTGGAAAACAAAACAAAACAAAAAAAAAAACAAGTCATGTAACCAGTGCCATTTTGTGTCAGAACCACCCTTGCTGCAATGTGTTCTATTTTATAAATCCCAGTCCTTGAGGGCAAACAGCTAATTGTTTAAATGGTGTTGTGCAAATATTCTAGAGGTGAACAATCCCCCAAACACCTGCTGCTGTAGTTAATGCCTGTGCATTTACTTCTAGCCATAACATGCATACGTATAATGTCTGTCTGTGAAGAAACATTATGGAAGAAGTTAAAAAAAAAAAAAAAAAAAAAAAAAAGAAGGAAGAATGTTCAAAACACCTCTTCTTCTAGCTTTTCTTTACCAAAAAGACAAAAAGAGAATGTGCAGATAAGCCTGACCTCAGAACAAATGGTGACAAGATTTCATTCATTTTTACATACTCATGTGGCAGAAGATGCATACATAATCAAGGGGTTCTACTTTGTATGGAAAAATGGCCATCCAGAGACAGGACAATAAATCACTTGCAGCCTTGACAATTTTCTGCCAACAAGATTTATTAAATAAAGCAGCCCACTGGCTATGCTCTTTGCCTGCCACATGGACTAAGGAATCCTTTAGAGCCATGAGGATCAAAATGAGCACGGCAACGCCTGTCCAGCAACAGAGTTGTTGGCCGTTCTGTTTTGCTGTCCTCCCCTTTGGCACCAGCTTGCTCGGGTGTCTCACACCTTTTGAAAGCATCCCACAAATGGTTTGGAGTAATAAGCAGGAGCAGAAATGAGCCTTTCACAAGCCTGAGATGGCAGTTTATGCCCAGAAGCAAAAGAACTGATAAACCTCATAATACTTTAACCTCGCAAGTTAACTGCTGGTATTATTCCTATTCAAGTACTTAATCCTACCCTGACTCTCAAACTGTTTGCCTCCATGTCCCACAGCAACAAATTCCACTGGCTGATTAGATGCCGCTTTAAAGTATATTGCCTTTCAAGTGCCCTAAAGGCAGTCTACATTTTACCATGTTGAACCACAATGTTAAGATAAACAGAAGTGCCCAGTTAATTGCAACCCAGTCAGCTCTCATCCTGTGGAATGAGAGCTGGCCTAGTAACAAAGAACACCTAATCACATGGATGTTCTTTGGTTTATGATGCTAGATCTCAGACTATGGAGATTAGGGTTGAGGTTCCACCATCTTAGATGGATGCGAGAAAGAGTAAGGTATGTGAGGCCAGGTTTTCTGAAGTGGTAGTACTCCTTATTTCTGTGGAGGGAAGGTTAGTAGGAGCACAGTGCTATTTTGGAGGACTCACCACTTTAAACAACAGCTGAAATCCAGAAGTTTTCTCTCTATATCAACCCCTCCCCCCCCAAAACATACTATTATAAACATATTTTTCTTTCAGAGGCAAATCAGCACTCACAATAATCAGTATAGCTGGACCTATTCTTAAGGATCATTGCAATGGTAGTTAAAAAAATTAGAATCATGTCAAATTCTTCATTACATCTCCTGCTTATTCTTTACTCAGGTTAGGATGATAACCTTTTAGATGTCTGTAGAAAAACACAAATATTCAGCAGGATTCTTTTTGCCATGCATTTTAATGTTAAAAAATATGAGTTCCATGAAAACAGAGTTCTTAATTGGAAAATGTTATTTTAAAATAACCTTGTATCAGGAAATCACTCCTAAATTTTGAATGGAATTTATGTAAAGTTTAGAGGCTGGCGGTGGCCCAAAACAGGTTTAAATTACTCTGTTTTAAAGCTTGGTAAAACTTTTTTTCCTCTGAAAAGAAAAAAAAAAAGTCAACATGGATTTTTATTTTATTTTTTTTTCTTTTTCTGTTTATCAGAGATTAGAGGGCCTGGAAATGAATAAACAAATGATCACATTGAAATGAGACACCAGAGAGACACACAAGAGGCTGACCAAATAACTTCAGTATTGATGATAACCTATAGGTTGGGACTGTCAACTGGGACATTAAAAAAAAAAAAAAAAAAAAAATTTAAACTTCTGTTAAATCATTCTGTGCCAACACACACAAGTGCCCTAAGTGGACAGTTCCTAGCTGTCCCAAAGTGTCTTTGCACAAGTGTGAAAATATTTTACATGGTCTTTTACTTTTCCTTGCCCTAGCCACTGTACAAGAACCTTTCTTGAACCTCAAACACTTTCATAGGATGAAGCACTTATCTTTCTGATGTTGAAAGCTGTGCACTTTTAAAGCTCAGCCTTCTGAAAATGTTGACATATGGAATGGCCTGTCTTAGTCCTGTAGTGGATTCTGCTATGTAAATGGGCACTGAAGTAATAAAATCATCAAAGCAATGCTAGCTATTCAACAATGAGCTGCCATTTGTTGCCAGAGAAATACTGTGTTGAATGAAACGCATTTAGAAAAACATTACTACAAAGGGAAAATATGAGTAATCAACCTAATGCAATGAGCCATGGAAGTTTGTTTTATGAAATGTCTTCTGGATGGTCTCAAAGCATTAGACATGCTGACAGAGATACCAGAGATGCTGTCTGTTATTTTTCATGTAGACAGTTTGAACTGTATGTTCATCACCCCAAAACTATACCATCTTGGTCTACCTGTCATGTAGTGTCATGTAGTTTTTGAAAGAAGGAGACTGAAAGTTTGAATATCAAGAGTGAACCTGAAAGAACTGCATTTCAACCACCATGGTTATGCCTTTTTTTTTTTTCTTCTTTTTGTGAATGTATGTCCTTCTCTAGTTCTTCCATATGGCTTACTCTTCCTTGAAGACAGAGGATTAAATACTACTTCTTGTACACTACAGTACATGAAAAGAAGGTCTCAGGGTCCTAGAGAAGGAAAATGACATTTCAGAAGCTTAAGTGGAGGTCTCCAGAATGACCTCCAGCGTGGAAGTCTCACATTTTATTAAATTCATAGGCTTGCAATATAACATTGCCTAATTGACTGATGATGAACTAAAAATTTATTCTGCACATAAGCAGCTTTCTTTACAGTATGAAAGATTCTGCACAGAGGGCTGCAGAGTTATGTGCTGATAGTGTGGACTAGTACAAAATTAACACATTCTCCACCAGGAGCAAGAAGACCAAGCACAAAACTGTGCTTCTTCAAAGCATGGCTTTTTATATTAGGTGCTTCTGGAGTTACACGACTTTGGTTTTGCTTAGATTGAGAAAATACACAAGAAATCCCACAGAAACACACTGTAGGCTTCATTAGCCTCCTGAATGATTATAATAATATTAAAATAATAAATTAGGAAGAAAATTATCACCTTAAAAATGAAATCAGGATATACTAATAAGTATGGTCATATTAGCATTTCATATAAGAAGACAGATACAATTTTGGTCAGGTGCAAGGAATAAATAATAAGTGCACCATCATATTCTCCATCCTGTACAGATAAGCAGTGTTTACAATAAAAAGAGCAAGAGGCCAGAATACTTGCATTTGTTTGTTTAGTTTTGTTTTGTTTAGTTTCAAGGTTATAGGGTGAGTTGTGAGTTTAACAAAGTACATTTTCAGGTAAAACAGGGAGGCAAAGAGAAATCAGAAGTGGGTATTAGTTCTCAACTGGGCCTGGAGCTTTCTTAATTAGTCAGTCAAAAGACTAGGAAACTAGAAGAAAACAAACGAGATCAAATTCTCTTACCCTTGGTATCTCATTTGGCTGTGAAAACAGATGGCAAAACACTTATCAAACAATAAAAACACTGTCTCATAGCAAATTGTTTTCTTTCCTTTTCATTTTATTTTTTTTTCTGTCTTGTTTCAAACCTTCTTAGTTAATTTAGGTGTCAACCCACCTTGTAGAGATGCTGTCAAATTTATGATATTGTTTCCATTAGAGTGTGTACTTTTCCATTTTGCCAACTCTCCTTAATAAGAAATGCCATCAGAATTAAAACACTTGAGGGTAGGATTATGTCTAAGTATATCCACTAATTTTGCTCGAGGAAAATAAACTGCTGTTGTCACTTGATAGGTACTTAATCTGTTACAACAGGATCTTTTACTTTTCTGTAATTCTGCTTTTACTGACTGATGCATATTCTCCTATGACACTTTCCTGAAGAATTTTCCTCCAGCTTTATATACTGGTCTTCAGCTAAGAAAATAACATTCCAGGAATGCAGCTCGTTACAACACATTGCAGGCACAACATCTGAGCCCTTACTGAGCCATAGTGTCTCTTCTATAGTGCCATCATACCCTGAGGACCTGCTCTGCTTCCTCTGAAGCAACACAGATGCTAACCCAGATAGCTCTGAGGAAAGATGCGTAGCCTGTTAAAACTAAGCAAAATGAAAAGATACATTCACCTGACCAAATCAGACTGCTTAAATATTTCTAAAAGAGAGAACATGCTGAAAGTCAAGTAATTTTAGACCTAATCTCTCTCTTGCACTCAGAGTGCATCTGAACAGAGGCTTGAGTATGGACTTGCTGTTACTGACTAACTAGTTGAGTGCAAAATGTTGTTAATAATAAAGATGCATATGAAAACACCCAGAGGAGGCTAGTACTTGGAATTACAGATCAAAGGACAGAAGCACAACTAGATGGATATCCACTATTCAGATCTGGCATTGCTTTTATCTCACTGTCCAAAAACCTTCATTATGGGTATCTTCATACTTCTCAGTGGCATGGGAAGTTTGCTGATATCCCAGCAGTCCACTGAAAGCACTTCATTCATTTTTCCTATACTGCGTGGAGTCCATCCCATTCAGCCCCAAATGCAGTTATGCCAGATGAAGAATTGTCTCCCAGACAGCTCTGAATGGAGTAAGGCAGCTGAGGGAGAGTGATTATTCCAATATTCTTATTGCACTCATGCATACTTAGTGCCTCATGGTCAGCCTCAGGCATCCAAGAACTATGAGTAAGCACCCTGCTGCTACACAAAATGGCAAGATTTAGTTTCTTTGAAACAGAAAACAATAACAGCGGATTTTGTGCATGTTCAGTTTTTAACTCCCACTAGCTCACTTGTGACATTTAGTTTTGCCAACTCCTGCAAATTCATAGCAAGTCATCTGTGGCCCCAGGATCCCCACAGGAATTAATTGCCCAAAGAATTCTCTCCTTTGCCTCCACTACACATTTGCTTTAGATCTTCACCTTCTGCCCAAACCTAGGAATGTTGGTTTCCAGAACAGTTCTCTACACCTTACTCAATGACAAGGCAGAAGTAATAACTTGAGAGGTATTCTGTCCTACTGTCCTGGAATGGAAATTAAATGAGGATGCTGAAGAGAGAAGAGAGAACTGGAGTGTAAACTTTTTTTTTTTTTGTGTGTGTGTGTGTGTGTGTGTGTGTGTGTGTGTGTGTGTGTGTATGGTAATGGAGCCAGCTCAGCTGTCCTAAAATGTCAGGTAGTTCCTGTCCCACTCCCACCCCAGGAAAAAAACCATCAGATACTGTCTCTCCCTCACATTCTCGGGTAGCCTGAGCAAAATGAGTAGAGGAAGGGATGGCATAGCCTTCTGCAAAAACCCTCACTGACTCCTCTTCCTCAGAAGGCAGCCAGTTGGAAGAGTCCTGTGAAAAGCCAGCTGCAGACTGCAGCTTGGCAGAGCTACCTGACTGTGAGCAGCAGGGGTCAATGACATATGAATAAGGTGAGAGGTTCACCAGCTGGCATTGCTGTTAGAATGAGCTCAGTCAGTGCAGGGTGGCTCCAGATGGAAGTAGTTGCTGATGCTATTAATAAATTGTGTGCTTTCTGTCCAACCTTCTCTCCAGCTCCATGCTACTCTCCAAATAGTGAACCAGACTAGAAAGCAGATTCAGGCTTCTTTGCACAACTCCAGCAATAGAAAGTGAGAGGACTCAACCCTGCAGAGTATTCTTAGCTTAAGGAACCTTCCTGAGCAGCCAAGGGAAGGCACCATGACCCAAGGCTTTCCTAGCCTTGGCATGCCAGGCATGGCTGAGGAAGAGGCAAGTGCCTTGGTCTGAGGCAAATTAATTTAGTCTTGTGGCTGTTCCAGTTCACGCCTTGCCAAGAGGCGTATCTGGTGTAGCTGGGAGTATCAGTGTATGGCATAAAGCCATCTGTGCCATCCCCTTTTGTAGGGCTCCAAAGTTGCCATTCAGATTTAATTTGGCTGGGTTACTATGCCCCAGCTTTGCTAGGCTGGACATCTTTTTTAGATATTAAATTTTACATGTATGTTTTAAATAAATAGCCTGTATTTTAGGAGCACTTAGCCATAAGTATATAAACTGCTCTGAGGTTTACCCCATTGGAATTAGAATGAACCTAATTCATAATTCAGACATCAGGCTAGAAACAGCTCAGCTTCACTCCATGGACCTATAGCTTGATGTCTGAACTGCCCACGAGACGCCCTCTAATCCCAATAGCTGTAACCTAACCTCAGAGTGGTTTCTAAACTTACTAAATAAATATACTTTTTAAAGAGGAATGCACCATATTTATTAGTTTTTTTTTTTCTCCGTTCAGGCAGACTATCATTTTAGAGCTGTTCCTGTGAGAGAGGCTGTGGAGAGACACAACTATAGTCAAGAAAAATTGTAGAGCATAAGGCTTCTTTTTTTTTTTTTTTTTTTTTTTTTTTTTGAAAAAGGAGAACTTGAGCTTACTCTACTGACATGAAAACAGAATATACCTGAAGATACAGATTCTCTTGCTGCTGAGGACGACCTCCCATAAGCACTTATCCATGCAAAACCTCTTCTTGCATGGGTAGCCATACTGAATTCAGAATGACAGCCTCCTTCAGAAAGCTCCCAAAGAATAGGCCCAAGCTGTCTCCTCTTGTTCATTCTTCAGTCAACATTTTTTCTTATGATCACTTGTAGTACTCAGGTAAATTAAAAAAAAATCTTCCCAGTTGAACTGGAGTGAGTGCATTCAGTTTCTCATTACAGTCTGTGCTCAACCTTCATTCCCACTTTGTGTCAAAATCTTGTTCATTACTAAGAACAATTTTATAAGCATCAATGTATGAAGACAGAAAGATGAATTTTCAAAGCAGTGTTTTTGCAAGAGGAAGGAATACAGTAATAGCATGAAAGTCTGGCTGTCTGATCAGATCATGGTTTTCAGATTTGATCTTCACTGATAATTTTTCAACTTCACTCAACACCTCATATACTGGAAAAGGGCTGTGCAGCAGGGACTTTTCTGAATGCCTTAATACCACAAACTGTATTTGGTCAGTCTGTCTGCTCTCCATGTGTGCCTGGCTTCACAGCAAATAAATGCCAGAAATAGCATTCCTACAGGATTTCCAGTTCAAAAGCCACAAGAATGCTCTTTCTCATGGTATGGCACCGTGCAATAAAATGGTGTCATCTGGAAAATTACAGTCTTGGAAACAAATGTTTTTTCCCTCTTCACTGATTTAAATCATCTAAAAATAGATGGGTTGTCACATAACTTTTATATTTGTCAGGAGAGCCCCTCATTTCATTCTATGACAGTACAAGAAATGTATCCCATAACAAGATGGACAGATCTTCCCAGGGAATCCCCTAGGAATATCTTTTTTTTCTTTAATTGTGCAAACTAAAAGCAATTCATCAAAGGCTGAGAACCCATTCAAGGTCACTTCAAGCAATAATTTCAGGGAGTATTTTTATTAACATAAATTTAGGGGGAGAAGGAAGGAAATGTCATGGACTAAAATATTCATCAGTTCTTCTTTCTGTTTTCTTGAGTAAGACTTCCTAAAATTGACTCCATATAAATGCAGACTGTCACATTTCTAGGGAGTTGAAAGAAACATCATCTAATCCACCTGCCTAATCAGAACATGCAAGTTACTCTTGACTGATGTTGAGCTCTTGACTTCAGAAACAGGAAGACTACAGGTGATAAATCATGGAAGTATTCAACATAAGAAACCAAAGCTCCTCAATGTTCAGCCAATCAAGAAAGAATCTTCGGGGTTTTTGACTAAGATGAAAGCTCAAAATTATTATGCTGGACTATTTATTGTTTAAGGATGATCACCGAAGTATCAAGCTCACTGGTACATTCTTCTCTATCCATTATTTATGACTTCCCTCCTCAAACTACTCATAACAAAAGCTTCTCAAAACTTGTGCAATCATTTGAAGCCAGCAAAAGCACAGATACTTTTGAAGGGGTTTCAAAACATCACCTGCTCTTCCTAAACCAACCAGTCATAGAAGTAGTTTGAGTTTCCATGTACTTCGTGACTTCTGCAGAATCTCAAAGAAAAAGCATAATCCCCATTATAAAAAGAGCTTTATTGTCATCTTTGTCTGACAATTTTTGCTTGATCAGCAAAAAAGCTTGAACCATATACTAACCTGTTACAAATCTAGCTCATAATTTCCATCAGACAAAATTCATGCTTTCATTATTGAAAGTTCAAGGGTTCAGGCCACACTGATAGCCTGAATCTGCACAGACACAGAAACTCTGGCAGTCACTTGAATAATACATTTGCAACTCTCTATATAATCTATATCACATCAAGCATCAGAGATTCCTGATAAGCAAAATAAGCAATAAATTGCAGTGTCTCAATGCGTCCTTGCAGATTTCAATGACTCACTTCTGAGAAATGTTGATGATGGAGAAAAGAACAAGTTTACAGGTAGAGGGAAGAATATCAATTATCCTGACTGGCATGCTAAAGTTATTTCCAGATATTGAAAGGGTATTGTAACAATTAAAAATAGCATGCATCAAATAGCAACTGAATAGTTTTTCTTCTGGTGAGGATCCTGTTTTTGTTTCTTACTACCCTACCTAGTAGACATATGCAAGCAAAATACCAGTACACTTTACAGAAAATTTAGCCTCTTTCTTTTTGGAAAGGATGCAGTTTTCTTTGCTCACATCTAATTTTCTGATAGCAGCTCAATACAAATTTGTAATAATATACACTACAAATTGCTCTATAAACTCTAGAATCAAAGACATGTTAAAAAGTAATTTTTCTAAGTGGGAAAATCTGCCATTCCTCAGAGCAAAAGTTCTTTGCTGAACATACTTCTTTGCCCAGCCCCAGTAATTAACATCTCCTGGACTGAAAACACCCCAATTTGGCACACATAGAAGAGAGATTTGCATGCAAGCTTTCTTCTACATACTTTTGTTCAGCAGCTGTACACAAGATCAGCCAGGACAGGCACATGACATGCTTTCACATGAAATGCACATGTGGGCCGTAAGCCTGCTAAAAATTCCCAGAACCACAACATTTCACTTGTCATATTACTTGGCTTCATTCCTATACTGATGGAATATCAGCTTTAGATAATCACTAGGAAGAAAAGGCATCTTAGATTTTGGTTTCAGGCATTTGGTCACCCACATTAACAGCAATATTGTGGCTGTATTTTAACCATATATCATTATTTTTCTTCATCTTTCCTTATACTTTCTGAAAGGTTATCTGGCAAATCTGAGCAGCTGATGTCCTTCTGTTACAGGTGACAGAGTAGCAATGGCTGGTGACCATTTGAACACATAAAAAGTCACCTCAAAATCTGTATGGAAAGACAGGTCTGATGACCAGATTTGTAAGAGTAATTAAGCACCTGAATAAGCAGGTAGGCATCTATTAGGATTTTCAAATGACTAGATTTTTAATCTTCTAAAAACCTCTAAAAATCTAGCCCCTTTAAAAAAATGGAAAGTACAATTGGATAAGAGTAAGAATTGAGTTATTTTTTGTGAATATTCTTTTTCAAATTCATGGCAGTTTGCTTTGTTTGATTGTATCTCTTTTCTGCAGACCATCTATATTGGTGCCCAGCCCCAGCTTCAAAACTTGAATCCATCCACAGAGTTTCATTCCCACCTCTTTCTTCAACTTCTGCAAGGTCACCTCTTCCTTTTCTACCTTTCACTCACTGCGACACAAGAATTCACCAGCTGCATGAGGCTGAAGTGGCAGCAGGACTGGTGAATGACTAATGGGAGGATGAAGCTTCAAGCTGACAGACAGTATCAGTATCTCCTACAGGGAAAAAAAGGAAGAAGTGAGAAAGCAAAACCACCTCTGCCCCTCTGAGCTCTTTTCATCACGAGAAAATTCTATAGTGAAACAACTGTATCAGGTTGTAAAAATCAGCTCCAAAGAAGCTGTGTGTCCATGTGGACCTCAAAGTGGATAGAATAACTTTGTGAGGAGTTTTTACACAAAGACTGAAACTTGAATTCAGTTGTTTTCTGGTCAGAGCATGGAAATATCTCAATTGTAGATTCTTATGTACTGCCAGTCACAGAATGATGTTGTGCTAGCTGGCATCTGTGAATATTTCTTAGAGCAGCCACACGCACAGCATTTCTCTCAGTTGTAAAAAGCACCTTACAAAAGGCAGTTACATTAGGGTTTTCTGCATGGGAAAAAAAAAAAAAAAAAAGGTAAAAAGGGTTAAAGGGTTTGTATCAGCATCAAGAAGGGAGCTGCTCTTACCCACCTGAGTTTTTAAGCCCTATATCGTTAGACTAAGCTTGTATCTTTTTATTATTCCAAGTCTACCTTAATCAGTGCAAGTCTCAAAGCATGTTTGAACTGTCACTTCATTTCCTAATACAGATTACATTAACCAACATGACATGCTGTGACAGTACTGACCATGCTCAAGCAGTGACCATTTGTTGAGAAAAAAAAATGCATCAAAAATATATTTTAAATAGTTTTTGTTTGCTTCTGCTTCACAAGAATGGCTGTATTTTATTTGTAATTCTGTAGAAACTAAGTGTTCATATCAAAACTATTGCTAACTCAGAAAATGCTAGACTCTTTATTTGAAAACAAGCCCCAGCCTATTCAAGAAACTCAGTAATTGTCTTATCATAACTCCCTTTGGGTTGACATAATTTTGTCTTAATGCAGGCATTGTAGTTGAATATCTTACTGTTTGCTTTCAAATTTAAGATTAAATATATATTCAGCTCATGTCCACATACATCCTGCCAACAAGAAAAACCATGCACTCTATAAAAAGCAGAGGGAAAGAGCATTAAGAAGCAGGAAGGGTCCTGGACCAAAATAAATGTTTTGCTCATTAGATTGTATTTTTGTCCCTGTTATTGAAAACTTGAAACACCAAAATATAGCTTGTTACAAGACTTTCAAGCTTTCTGTGTAATGTGACCTGCTTGAAGAGAAGTATGAAGAAGAGATATGAAAGAAATGGCTAAAATTTTCTGAGAATTTTCAGAAATCTAGAAACATGTTTAACAAATTTCTGTGGTGTTATCTGTGTGTAAAGAATCTGAATTCATCTGAAATACCAATCAATAAATTACAATTTTGTAAATTTTCCCTTAAAATAACCATTGCCGACAGATCAGAATTCATTTCAGCTTTCAGTGATGGTAGTGAAGAATTTTATGTAATGGTTTAACATAATTTAGTGAAGACATGACTGGTACACAAGGACCATATTTGACAGTCTATAACAAGTTCTAATGCTTACTTGACACAGAGAGCCAAGCATCTCTGAAGGCCATTGAGGTATGGTTGAGACAACTGAAGTAGGTGAGAATGGTGTTGTTGGAAACCAATCAGAAATGCTAGGCACAGGTACTTAAACAATTAAGGTCGCCTGATAATGGCATGAGTGTATGTGTAAGCATATTGCCATATAGTTTCTGTACATGCTTCTGTAGACTGCCAGTGCTTGACAGAACTCTCATTTCAAGTGGCAAGGAGCTTTATTTCAAAGATGCTGCACCAAAGTTACAGCCCCGGTCATTCAGGTGTCTGGGTTGTCAGTTGCTTTGTCACAGTTATTAAAAAGATAACTGTTTTCTCAATTTAAAAATCAGTGTGCACTCACATAGTGCAGTCTCACCACGCTCCTGTATGTTTTATGAACATTTGCAATTGATACATTTTAAATTCAGATTTCTTACAATTGCTTTTGATATCTGTTTGGAACCCTTTTTCTATATACCTCATAAAGATCTTTCAGACAAAAAAAAATGGGAACAAAGATAAATCAAGGTCTTTAAAAAAGAAAGCATAAAATGTAAACAAAATTTACATCACTAGAAAATGAGACAATTCTCTTAAGAATTGCAGAGGAGATATTCATTGTTGGTCTCAGAACTGAGTTGGCTAGTCTTCAAGATGCAAAAGAGACTCCTAAGCGGGAATACAGGTGGTGTTTTTGTCCATCCCTACAGTGGCAGGGAGGGGTTCAGAGAGGACACAGAAAGCCCACCTGGTAAACACGTGGCTCAGAGGCTGGTGCCAACACAGGAATTTTGGGTTCTTCGGCCACGGGGCGCTTTACTCAGCACCCAGCCTGATGGCCGCAGACAGGTCCCAACTGTCTCCAAGGGGAAAACAGATCTTTGTCCAGGAGCTGGCAGGGCTCATTGAGAGGGCTTTAAACTAGGTAAGAAGGGGGACGGGAATGAAACAAAGCTTGTTGGAGGTGTACCAGGGGGAACAATGTCAAGGCTGGGGGAGAAGGCAAAGGCTCAACTGAAGTGCATCTACACTAATGCACGCAGCATGGGCAACAAGCAGGAGGAGCTGGAAGCCATTGTGCAGCAGGCAGGCTATGACTTGGTTGCCATCACAGAAAAGTGGTGAGACCACTCTCATGACTGGAGTGTTGCAATGTCTGGCTATAGGTTCTTCAGAAGGGACAGGCAGCACAGAAGGAGTGGTGGAGAGGTTCTCTATTTTAGAGAGTGTTTTGCTGTCGTTGAACTTGAGGCTGGGAATGATAAGGTTGAGTCGCTATGGGTTAGGATCAGCAGAAAGGCCAACAAGGTAAGCATCCTGGTGGCGGTCTGTTATAGACCGCCAAACCGGGATGAGGAGATGGATGAGGAGTTCTACAGACAGCTGGCAGAAGTTGCAAAATCATCAGCGCTTGTTCTTGTGGGGGACTTTAACTTCCCAGACATATCCTGGAAGCACAACACAGCCCAGAGAAAGCAGTCTAGGAGGTTTCTGGAGAGCGTGGAAGATAGCTTCCTGACTCAGCTGGTTGGCGAGCCTACCAGGGGAGGTTCCCCTCTAGACCTTCTGTTCACTAACAGAGAAGGACTGGTGGGAAATGTGGTGGTCGGGGGCTGTCTTGGGCAGAGTGACCACGAAATTGTAGAGTTCTTAATACTTGGCGAAGTAAGGAAGGGGACCAGTAAAACCACTGTCTTGGACTTCCGGAGGGCTGACTTTGAGCTGTTCAGGACAGTGGTTGGCAGAGTCCCTTGGGAGGCGGTTCTGAAGGGCAGAGGAGCCCAGGAAGGCTGGGCGCTCTTCAAGAAAGAAATCTTAAAGGCTCAGGAGCGGTCTGTCCCCACGTGCCCAAAGACGAGCCAGCGCGGAAGAAGACACGCCTGGCTGAACAGAGAGTTGCGGCTCGAGATTAGGAGAAAAAAGAGGGTTTATAATCTTTGGAAAAGAGGATGGGCCACTCATGGGGACTATAAGGATGTTGTGAGGTGATGCAGGGATAAAATTAGAAAGGCCAAAGCTCATCTAGAGCTCAATCTGGCTACTGCTGTTAAAGACAACAAAAAATGTTTTTATAAATATATCAGTACAAAAAGGAGGACTAAGGAGAATCTTCACCCTTTACTGGATGTGGGGGGAAACGTAGTTACCAGAGATGAGGAAAAAGCTGAGGTGCTTAACGCCTTCTTTGCTTCAGTCTATAGCAGCAAAACCAGTTGTTCTCTGGACGCCCAGTACCCTGAGCTGGTGAAAGGGGATGAGGAGCAGAATGTGGTCCCCACAATCCATGAGGAAATGGTTGGTGACCTGCTGCAGCATTTGGATGTACGCAAGTCGATGGGGCAGGATGGGATCCACCTGAGGGTATTGAGAGAACTAGCGGAAGAGCTGGCCAAGCCACTTTCCATCATTTATTGACAGTTCTGGCTATCAGGGGAGGTCCCACTCAACTGGCGGCTAGCAAACGTGATGCCCATCTACAAGAAGGGCCAGAAGGTAGACCCAGGAAACTATAGGCCTGTTAGTTTGACCTCAGTGCCAAGGAAGCTCATGGAGCAGATTATCTTGAGCGTCATCATGTGGCACTTGCAGGGCAAGCAGGCCATCTGGCCCAGTCAGCATGGGTTTATGAAGGGCAGGTCCTGCTTGACGAACCTCATCTCCTTCTACGACAAGGTGACATGCTTAGTGGATGAGGGAAAGGCTGTGGATGTGGTCTACCTTGAATTCAGTAAGGCTTTTGACACCTTTCCCCACAGCATTCTTCTCAGGAAACAGGCTGCTCATGGCTTGGACTGGCATACGCTTCGTTGGGTTAAGAGCTGGCTGGATGGCCAGGCCCAGAGAGTCATGGTGAATGGAGTCAAATCCAGTTGGAGGCCGGTCACTAGGGGAGTTCCCCAGGTCTCGGTACTGGGGCCAGTCCTCTTTAACATCTTTATCGATGATCTGGATGAGGGGATCAAATGCACCCTCAGTAAGTTTGCAGACGACACCAAGTTAGGTGAGTGTGTTGATCCGCTCAAGGGTAGGAAGGCTCTGCAGGAGGATCTGGATAGGCTGCACCGATGGGCCAAGGCCAACTGTATGAAGTTCAAGAAGGCCAAGTGCCAGGTCCTGCACCTGGGGCACAACAACCCCAAACAGAGCTACAGTCTGGGAGATGTGTGGTTAGAAAGCTGCCTGGCAGAGAAGGACTTGGGAGTATTGGTTGATAGTCGGCTGAATATGAGCCAGCAGTGTGCTCAGGCAGCCAAGGCCAACAGCATCCTGGCTTTTATAAGAAACAGTGTGGCCAGCAGGTCCAGGGAAGTGATTGTCCCCCTGTACTCAGCTCTGGTGAGGCCGCACCTTGAGTACTGTGTTCAGTTTTGGGCCCCTCACTACAAGAAGGACATTGAGGTGCTTGAGCGAGTCCAGAGAAGGGCTACGAAGCTGGTGCAGGGTCTGGAGAATAAGTCTTATGAGGAGCGGCTGAGGGAGCTGAGACTATTTAGCCTGGAGAAGAGGAGGCTCAGGGGTGACCTTATCGCACTCTACAGGTACCTTAAAGGAGGCTGTAGTGAGGTGGCAGTTGGTCTATTCTCCCACGTGCCTGGTGACAGGACAAGGGGGAATGGGCTAAAATTGTGCCAGGGGAGGTTTAGGTTGGATATTAGGAAGAACTTCTTTACTGAAAGGGTTGTTAGTCACTGGAATAGGCTGCCCAGGGAAGTGGTTGAGTCACCATTCCTGCAGGTCTTTAAAAGACGTTTAGATGTAGAGCTTAGGGATATGGTTTAGTGGAGGACTTGTTAGTGTTAGGTCAGAGGTTGGACTTGGTGATCTTGGAGGTCTCTTCCAACCTAGACTATTCTGTGATTCTGTGATTCTGTGAAAAGGCCCCCCTGAATTCAGAGGAGTTTTCCAAAGGCAGGAGCACAGGAAGAGAAAGTTTGCCAGAGGTTACATAGGGAATTTGCAACAGAGCCAGGAACAGAATCTTGCTTGCTAAGGAGTTAGATGCAGGTCCTATCCATTAGATCACAGCAATCTCCATATTTAGTTAGATAAAGAGTAAAAGCAGTCAAATAACATCCATCTTCTAACTTTACTGAATGCTCTGAGATTTCCAGATAAAAAGCATGACGTGCTCAAAACATTACTTGCCATCATTTTCAGACATGAAATTGTACAGGTTTCTGCCCCAGCTAAAGCTTAAAAGCACAGTACTCCACTGTTTCAACTACATTGTATTTTACTGAGTTTTATACATAACTTCTTGAAAAATTTCGGTGTATTAGATAGAACTCCTGTCTTCTCTTTGCACTGCCACAGATCTGTAATGGAAACCAGAAGGTTTCTTAGGTCTGACAACCTAAGGCCTGCCTTAGCCCAACGATCCCTATTGGCTTGTGTTAGTAAATTTAATTTAGAGCTAACCAATAGTAAATACTAGGTAGAGAGATTTAGATGGAATTTAAGGCTGTGTGAACATGGTCTCAAGCAATGATCTGAGAGAAAAAGTGAAAAAGTATGTCTCCTTCTGTGGTGAAGATAGCTATTGAGTCCTGAAACCATGCCATCACTTTGAAACACAACTAAGTCAGTGACAGTAAAAAAAAAAAAAAAGAAAAAAAAAGGTTAAAAAAAACTAAACTCTTCCAAACCTGTATGTAACTCTAAACCAAATATTAACAGAAAAAACCTGGCATTGAAGTTGGCACTTAACTTTAGTTAATGAAGAGTTCAGATTTCCATTCTAACCCTCTTTTTCTGTTGCTTGTAATTTTCTCAAATAAACTCCATTTTGTGCAGAAATTTTCCATGCTTGAGATTTTTTTTTTGGAAAGTTCATAAAAATCAGTTAAGCAGTTTATTTATGTTAGCACTGAAAAAAAAAAAAAAAAAAAAGCCACACAAAAAATTTTCCATGTATGTTCTGATCAGACATTTTCTGCTCAATGAACTCAAAATCAGCCACAGCAAGGAATTTCCAGATTTTGTTTGTATGCATCATTGATCTCAATTAGTTTAGAAAAACAAACAAAACAAAATAAATACCTCATGCCAAATCTGGACATTAAAAAATTGAGCATTATAAGTTTTAAATTTTATCTTTAGGATGCAACTTAAATACTTTAAGTCTATTAAGATGTGTTTTCAAAATTTCTAAATATTTAGAGTGGAATCATTACCACTGGCCTAATGATGTTCATTGGATATGTTCACAGAGCTCTAAAAAGCAGTTTTACTAGTGTCTATTATTATAACATGCCTTATATCCTGCCTCTATGACTGTGTCACAAACTGTATATTTTTTTTTCAAGCAGTTTGCTTAACTTTTATGAGAGTGTGCCACCTAGCCTTGTTGACCTAAACAAATAGATTTCCACTGGTAGAGGCTGTGTTTTGGCTGCACCCGTCTGCAAGCCATCTTGCAGGTCCATTAATCTAATTTTAATGATCTTAAAGCCACTGATTTCAATGGGAAAATATAAGGTCCAATAATGTAATTCTCCATAGCCCCACTCACAGAAGCAGCAAATCTTCTCTTGTGTCAATAATTATTCCTTTGAGATTGTATGCAAATTCAATTTATACACAGTTCAGTGTGGTCCTTTCTGGAAAAGCAAATAAGTTTTTAGGTCCTATTCATCAACATATCTGAACATATGCATAAACACACTCACACATATATATATAATTAATATAGAAGTAAATTGTCTAAAAATACTTCATTGGAAGCAGTTTTTCCTCACTGAAATGAGGCCAAGAAAAAGATGCCAAGATATAGCCTAGCAGAGATTTTTGTATGGCAAACCCAAGACACTAGCTATGCAAAGCACTTTGAATATGTGTGACATTTCTTAATGCAGACAAACAAGCAAAGGAAGATAAATCAATTTCCCCACTGGAAATGTGTAATATCCTTTGTTTTATTCATCACTAACGATTTTGTTGTTAATGGCTGGGCATGTTCAGTATGCTTGTGAAGAATGTATTTCAGTTCCTCTGATGAAGGATCTATACATAGACTGAATAGCTTATTTCCACTGAGAAATGTTGCTAGTTGGAAAAAAAAAAAGGGGGGGGGGGGGGGATAAAAAAAAAAAGAGGTCATTACTTACAACCTCCAGCAGTCAGGGAGAGTTCACTTCCTTTGTATTGTACTTTTGTATAGCAAGAATTTCATTTCTGGAAAAAAAAAAAATCATGAATGAAAAAACTGTTCTTCATTGCAGACTAGTCTACATGAAGCTTCTCTCTTTACTCATTTGCACCACAATTAAAGCTTCATTTTACCAGTGGGAATACTGAACAAAAATATCACACTGGACACAATTCACAAAGTTACTAGGTCACAGTTACACAGAGCAAATCAGTGGCAGTATTTCTGTTGTATAAAATCACAACCTTGGCACTAGTTCAGCTAAATGCTTAAGCACACGTAGCATAAGCACAGGCATTTTTGCTCACCCCTTCTACTCATGCTGATATTCTGTTGTTTTTAACTAGGAGTCTTATTACAATATGTCTCTGAGCAATTCAGGAGAGAAAACTACAGGGGAATGGTGCTTGCTACCTTTGGGTAACCTGCTTTCACAGTACTGGTAAGTAAATGATGTTTGGCAAGATCTGATGTGAGGGAAATGTATGAACTTAAAATACAAAAAGCTCCTGTAAAACAAATCCATATCAACATATTTTGCTGCCTTCAGAGAAAATAAAGAAAAAAACACAGGCAGACTGTCTGAACCACAGACTCCCCTCAGTCTCCGAAGCCCACAGACACACACTTTGTACAAATATATGATCTTATATGCAGACACACAGATACTCCCCGCTTCCCCTCCTACATTGCTGCCATACTTACTCAGAAAGGCAGTATGTAGGCTGTACATAGTAAATACAGACACTATAACATATCTTGGCACACACAATATTAAGCATTGGCACAGAAGCAGATGAGGATGTGCAACATTACTCCTGAAGCCAAGAAGTGAATAACACATGAAGAGGAAGAAAAAAACACCATGTTCCCTTTACATTAATACTACTTGACAATTCCAATGGGATCTCAAATCCAAGAAACCAAAGTTTTCTCCAAACACAATGAAGACTTCAAGTTACTCATGTTTTCTTGATAAACACCACTAGCTCCACTGGACAGATGGGAAAGCTAAGAAGTATGGAAGTCAGAGTAACCAGTTTCCCTCTTAGTGCAAGCAAGCCAGTGGCAGGGTTGAAAAAAAAAAAAAAAAAAAAAAAAAAGAAAAAAAAAAAAAGGAAAAAAAAAAGGATATTAGACTCTTTAGTCTTCATTCAATCTCACACCTAGAAGATGGTCTCACATGACTACCTAAGTGCAGGTCTGAAATAGTGTAATGAACAATAGTTACCTACTTGGTAGGCACAAGGTGTACCCAAACAGGTGGTAAATATACCATGGGCAGTGGCAAGAGTAGTGTAGGAGGGCAGAGGAATTTTGTCAATGGATTGGCCAATCCCTGAACCACAGAGCTTCCTTTTCTTTGCAGTTTCTCCCAGTCTATATCAACCTCTAGCATGGGCTGAATTCTAAGAGGAAACAGCACTTAAAGGGTTGAAGTAAGCTCAAAGGAGCGGGGAGGAGGATTGGTAAAGTTACTTCACCCCATGTACAGGGGAAAATTATTCAGCTCTGCCCATCTGAATAGCACTGCTGGGGGCCTTCTGGACAGTGCACAATAAACTGCACTCTTCTCTATCCCCACACACTCCAAGGAAAGCACCAGCTTCTATACATCCACTTTTCTTCTCACAAGCCCTTACATGAGTCTTGCATGTAGGAAGGCATGGCATTTTTGGTACACAGGAGAATGACGTATAGCAATGAAAAAATCAGGTATTAGCAACTGTACTAACACTGTTAGTAAATAGCATCTTCCAAAAATATATATATATATGAATAATTTTAATTCTGGACCAATTTAATTTCAAATCACAATTTATGTGTTGTAAAATACAGTAATATATCTAAATGGATGTTTAAAATTATTTAGTGGCCCACTGTGGTTCTTTTCCTCACCTCCATTCCTCCCAAAGCTTCTCTTCACTACGACCTGAATCGGGTGGGAGAGGTTATATTGCCATCTCAGCATTTACTGCAATGTGTTAGCAAAAACAGTGTGCTGGTAACAAAGATGATATAGGAACAAATGCAGAGAGCAAAGTATGAACAGACAGTTGTTCCTGATCTAGAAGACCAGGAGTTCAGGCAGAAGAGGGCTAGTACTCTTTAATTGTGGATAATTGTTTTGGGTTCCTCTGCATGATATTAAAAAGTATTGCCATACTGAATAGTAATAAACTTTAGTAGTTAGTTCATAATTACTACAAGTCATTCTGTTTCAGAAAAAGTAAGTTTTTTCTCCCTCCAATTCTTTTTAGTTCTATGAACATTCTAGTGAGATGGCTGTACACCTAGTGATAGCAGTAGTAGGCTGTTATCAAAACATGGTGCTTGTACATCTAACAATACATAAATTACTTCATTCTAGAGACAGGAATGGCTGCCTAACTCTGAGCATGTGAATGGTCCAGCATGAAGCAGGTGCAGCTGGTGGGCCACCATGCTACAACACAATTCCTGCAGTGGTTCCACAAGGACTGGGATTTCTCCCTACTCCTGGTCTGACATGTAGGCTACTTTAAACGATTATAAGTCTGTTTGGGTGTCAGGCAAATCATAAGTTAGGCACTGAGATACAAGTTCTCACAAGCAAAAATAAATTTGTTGTTATCTGAAGAGCTTTACATTGGTGGGTTTCTACGGTGCTTAAAAACTGAAACTGAGTAAGTCGGATATCATCTAAAGCTCTAAACATAATAAACACAAATAGTATGTGGATGCCAGACTTTATGAGTGGTTAGTTTATTAAAGTTAACATGCTTGTTCACAAGATGTAAAGCTAAGGACAAGCTTACGTCTTTGCAGGACCAGAACTAATCTGCTGCATTTTGATCAAAGCTGAAGGGTTGGTGAAGGCCACAGCAGAGTGTTACTGTCTGAGGTCCAAGAACAATAAAGACATATCCTGCTACTTGGGGATCCTCACTGAAGTCATTGCTCCTTGCCATCAGATGTAGATTTTGTCCAGAAGAGCCCTGCCACTGGGATGAGACTATGACTACTCAGACCCCCACACAATAATGCCTATTTTAAGTTGATGATTTTAATTTGTTCAGGAATGGAAATCTATAGTGTCATGAAGAGTCCTGATGTCCCTTTATGGAACAAGTGGTTAACTCCACATAACAAGAGGTCTGCTTGGAGACTTGAGGTCAAAAGGGCTCCTAAAAGAATTCTGAAATTTTCTCGTAAATGCTGAATGTTTAAGTTATGATTAAGTCATGTTTACCCATTAATTGTGCAGTAAATAAAGCTGTGGCTTTAACCTTCCAGTCATAGCATGGCAGTGTGTTAATTAGGACTGAGAGACTGGCAGCCTGCCAAACTTATGCTATATGGGAGGTTGAGAGGTACAATTTGGTTATCAGTTATGTTGACATGTGCTGAGCGTTATGTGGTCACACTGCATACCCAACAGATCTAGCACTAGCTCTCCCAGTTATGAAAGGGCTGCTGTTTGAAATATTTGGCTCTTGGTCAAAGTCTCTGAGTCTGAAGATGAAGAGTTGTTGGGTTGTTGGCTTTTTCTTTTTTTTCCCACTCATTTCTATTAGTTTTTATAGATCCACTTTCCCACTTAGAGGGGGGTTGCAGGGGGAAAAACAGACTGACTCATATAAGAACAGTGCATGAAGCAAGGCTATGGGGAAAGCGAAAAGAAAGGGTGTAAAGATTTGACTTGCAGCTCTGCATCTATTTACCCTTTTCCCACTACTTCTAACCTCAGCCATTTAACAATGCTTGGAGCTGAGTCCTAAGATGGGACTTAAAATTTTCCCACGGGCTGAACCTACTTGGATTCAAAAATCTGTACATGAAGCATTGCTAATCATTTACCAAAGCTGTCTACTTTCAGGATCCCAATAAGTTTCTTGGACTTTATATAGAAATACAGTATAAAGAAATGGAAAAGACAGATAATCAGGAAGTGTGGGGAGGAGAAAGTTGAGAAAACAAATTTGGTTGTTCATAGGAACACACCTGAAAAAAAAAAAAAAAAAAAAAAAGTTTCCTAGATAGAAGACAAAAATCTAAATATTCTTGGGCAAAGTCTGTTTACATTTGCATCTTAAATTTCTACCATTTATGCTTGCACCTTTTCTTTGCACTTCCATTCCCTCTACATAGCACATTTCTTATGAACTTGTCAAGATACTACAACATAACAATCCTGTGATGTGTTAGAGTAGCAAGACAATTTTCCAGGCCTCATTCACCAACCCAGCCCATAAACAAACTGCACAATTAAAATCCATGGAAATTCTGAAAGAAAATGGAAGATAAGTGAGTGTTTCTGACATTATTTTCTAGTGGAGAGAAGTGACTGGATCTTGAAATAATTCAACATTTAGTTGCAACAAAAATTGATAAATATTGCTAATAAAAAATATTAGCAATAAAAAAAAAAAAAATGGATACAACTTGTTCTAGAATGAAAACCATCATGTTCCTTATAAGGAGTTACTACCCAAGCTGATTCTCCAAAAACCTAAAAAATTCACACAAAAATGCTCACTATGCCATTCAGATAAGAATATCTACATTAGCTATATGATAATATCAGCAACACCAGAACAACACAGGCACTTTGTGAATTAATTCAAGGTGCAAATCAACCAAAGAAAGATTAAACTTCTTGCCTGTTCAAGCAACAATGTTGTTTGTACAGCTTAAATTAGAAAAGAAAGTTCTGCTGTCCTCATATTGTTCTTAATCCATTCAGTCCTACTGGTTCAGAAATTGCAGACTGGATGCAAAGCAGCTATTTTCACATTTTTTGCTTTTTAATCAGCCATAATAGGGACATTTTGGTTTCTTTCAAGATAAAGCATGAAATCAACGACAATCTCTCTTGTTATTGTTTATCTGTCAAGGATATTATTTTTGGAAGAAAAATTCCATGGACTACTTTGACAGTGAAATTACCGCAGGATCTATGCAAAGAATGAAAATCAATTTCTCATTCCCCAAGGGTGTCTCCACACATGAGCATATTAAATTAAAAGGCTTGAAGCAAAAGGTCCCTTTTACTTCATCTGGGTACAACTCTTATTACTTGAAAGAGACATTTTGAAATACCTCACGCTTACATGCAGTTATGCATGAGGATTGCAGACAGAACTTTAATTGGTCCCCAGGACCTTACTTTGAAGTGATGACTCACAAAGAGTATTTTGTCAGGCCAACTGTGCAGTAAAAATATTAAGTGTGGCTTAAAACAGTAAAGGTTTTATTATCCTGTTCACTTCCTGTCATGAAGCATTACATTAAATTGTACTTTTAAGGGATTAATGACCTATTTGCTTCATTCCATGCTGCATTTGTGGTTATGAAAGTTATTAAAAGCCATGTTATGAACATCAGTGTTAATGAAGATATTGGAAAATCAGTCAAGCACAAATATATTCTAATCTATAGTGTTAATCCAATTGCCTTTCCCTAGGAGATTTTTTACTGTTCCCTGGTGACCTTGCAGCATTGTCACCATTTTGTGGGCACTGTCAGGAAAGTTAAATGTTTGAGAGAGAGAAAACAGGGAAGCAAAAACCTGAATCTGTGTGATATTAGTCTAAAGCCCTCTCACTTATGAAGGACCATACAGAAGCATAGAAAATGTCCACATCAACATGGACAGCAAATAGCATGACATGTCATTACCACAGCTGAAAATAAATTCAAAACTATGGGAAACATTCAGGACCTTTGTTTTTGTTATTTGAATAGACACACTACAAGACTGAAAACTAATCCAATTTATTCAGAGACAGGTCTGCAAAATCAGCTCTGCAAAACACTGATGAATTCTTACAGATTTTGCTTATAAATAGAACAGAGAAGATTCATTTCTTCGCTTTTTGGCAAATAGCCTATTCACAAAACTATGTAGTCCTGGGAAGGCTAAAACCAATTCATGAAGTTATGCTGAATTTCACAAATACTTTTGACTAGAAAAGATAAAAATCTTGGAAAGCTGAAATGGTTTGCACTGACACTAAATGCAACATTTCAAACTTTTATTTCAGAGTAATCCTTTTCACTTAAAAAAAGGCAAAATTTGATAAAGAGAAGTTAAAAGTTAAACATTTCAGGCAGATCTAAAAACAGATTATATTTTCAGTATCACAACAAACCAGAAAATACATAATTTGTATAGCTTGTTAACACTTTTTTTAGCTATCCAAATGTCAACCATAATAAAACAGCAACAGAATGCTTCATGCTTATATATACTGATTGCCATCTCAGTGGATCTCACACTAGGTTGCCACCACCCACAGTCATAAGGACACTAGGAAATTAGTACTTTTAAACCAATACACTGATAAGGCACCATTTAAAAACACTCTATATTTAACAGCAGCAGAAGCTGCACAACAGAGGAAAAGAGGGGCAGGGAAAAAACGAACAAACAAACAAATAAAAACAGAATGAGTCCTGTGTTGTGACATAGGAGAGGTCACTCAGTTATCGACTCCCTCCATACTTGGACATTTTTACATCTACACCCTGAAGTGCTTTACTGGGAGGGAAGCTTTTGCAAAGGGGGGCTCCAAGGCTCAGCAATTTTCTTAACCCCACACAGCTGCTCATAGAGGGAAGCTACATGAGAACCCATCTCAGCCAGTTCCCAGTCTGGTCATCAATGGACCTATTATCTACACAATGCAGTTTTTAACATCTTATATGAAAGACCCATACATATTAAGATGCATGGCACTCAATTTATTTACCTCAGAAAGGTGAAGAGACTCAAAAATTCTGACTAATGAGTAATTTGTGCCAAAGTAAGGAAATAAATGTAAGCTTTTCTTCCTTCTAGGTTATCTCGCTACTTTTACTGACAACATGTGCAGTCACTGACAGAAGAAAATTTGAATATGACTCTGAAAAACAAAACAAAACAAAACAAATTTGAAGACACAGTTCTTACAAGCTGAACTGTAAAAGGAGCCATCTCCAACACAAAGCGTATATTTGGTAGATCATTGTTTATGCATTGTAAACTGAGTTCTTTCTTTGCTTCACCATTTCATTGTAAAAGCACTAGCGTCGCAGAGAAAAATCATATGACAAGTTTTCCTTCACATTTTCTTCCTTCATATGGAGAAAGCAAGCAGGGGCTAACCTCACTGGGACTCCAGTGAATAACCAGGGCAGGCGTCTGTGAGTACCTACAGGGGTGATCCCTCTCCTCTCCCTTTTAGAGCACCCAAAGCCTGGAGAATCAGTGGTTTCTCTGTCTGTGGACCTGCTGCTTTCATCCTTGAAAACAATGCAGCTACCCCAATATGGGTGATAGTTGACCTAGCAGGAGCAGTAGGAAATGAAAGCTGATGTTCCTTTGCCATCATTCATTTTATTCCTCATTCTTTCCTCTTGGGAGGTTTCCATAAGATCTATTACCTTTCTACAAAAGTGACATTCAGAAGAGAAGAACAGTATGCAAATGTAGCTATATCCTCAGCAATCCTGTTATTTTAAAAGAGTGACTCTGTCATAAATGACATCTTCTAGCCAAATTCATTGCAGTGAACCAGAACAGGCTTGCAAACTGTTGGCTTTATGTAGGTGTTTGACTGATTTTACTCCACAGGTAATGGGCAGGGGCTACTTAAGAACACCTGCACAGGCTCAAAACTTTGTTTAATATCCCATTAGCATGAGAAAAGAGTGAGAAGCATTTTCAAAACTGTTTCCAAGGTTAACAGGGGTGCAATTTGCTATCACCTGCATGCAGCTTAAGCACAAGTTGATATCTGTTGGCTATTAGAAGTACTAGTACATTAACTGAACTCATTACTTAGTTTTTGTACCTCCTTTTTATTTTTCTGTTTCTTTCTCTCTTTTTTTCCCTCTTCCCCGCCCCCCCCCCTTTTTTTTTTTAACCTTCCTCTTCTTTTTCTCTTTCTTTGTTTTCTTTTTTCCCCTCTGCTTCTCATGGTAATCAAAGAACATAGTTGATCTTTTACTCCCTCCTTGCTAGACATTTTTTGTGTCCTCTTCCTGCATATTTCAGAACACAAAGAAGAAATCCATAGTTTACTTGGACCAAGAAGTTTGGGATATGCAGGTTGTTCATCAGGCAATCATATGCTTAGG
This sequence comes from Stictonetta naevosa, assembly GCA_011074415.1. Taxonomy (NCBI): domain Eukaryota; kingdom Metazoa; phylum Chordata; class Aves; order Anseriformes; family Anatidae; genus Stictonetta; species Stictonetta naevosa. The sequence goes on from CM021697.1 coordinate 67,496,163, forward strand.
AAGCACTGACTGCCAATGAGGAACAGCCTTCAGTAGACAGCATGTTGAACACACAGACGCCATACCCATTTCCAAATCTTGGATGTAGACAATCCATCAAGCAATACCAAATGTTATTGATGTAAATGTTGATACAGGTTGACAGTAATTTGCTAGAAGTTTTGGCTCTGTATAATTTGGGTTGTCTGTACACAAGTCTGAAAACTATTGGAAACAGAAACCTATATATACATTACAGGTTTCCAACAAAGCCAACAGTTTATGAGGGAATGCTGTGCATTAAGAAGCTTTCAGAGACGTTTGTTAGAGAAAGTCTTTTGTCTCGAATTTCTAAGGAGAAGCTAGGGATACTTTTGTTTTTAATGTTTTCTATAAATTTCATATGTTATATCTCCAAAAGTCCCAAATGACCATGAATTTCTAAAGCTTTCAGTCAAGACAGAGGTGGGGAAGAGAGACACAAAATACATATCCCACAGCCACAGAAAAACTTTGGGAAATGCATATATAGCATGAGCCATGGCACTAAAAAATCCCTACCAGATCAGCTCATCTAGTGTCAATGAAACTAAAGCATATCAAGATTTATTATTTGATTAAAAGCACTTGGGGACCAAATGCTTGTATCTGATACTATATTTCTCAATTACTGTGATATATCTGATATTTATAAAAATGAAATAATTCCACATGGAGAATAGAGGTAAATACAAGCTAATATAATACTGGCTGTTGATTATGATTGACTGCTGCAAAGTAAGGCCACATATGGTGGTTGAAGTTTAAAAGGATTTTAAAATTAGAAGTAGTGTTTCTGAGCCTAGTGCTGAAAAACCCTGACATTTGCAGCACTGGGAGCAGGCTGTGAGAAGGATTTCTATCCTGGTTTCCCACCCAGAAGAATATATTTACTGTTCAAACAGTTTGAGGCAGGCACCCATGGAAATCAATGGGAACACTGCCATTGGTTTTAATGGGAGCAGAATCTGTCCCTATGTGTAAATATACAGCAATATTTTTTTTCCTCTGACTGTTAAAAACCACCATCACAACTGGATGGAACCTGGTTTAAACACTCAGACATGGGGCCTCTTTACCGCAGGAGTCTCCAACGATGTCCATCCTTAACACCACACCAGCTGCCAGCTGAAGGCTCTGAAATGCTGATTTTAATCAAAATCTTTCCTTTCAAATCTAGCTTACAGTTTACTCATAGCGCAAAAGTGCTTCTCAGCACTGGAATTTTCAGGATGCGATGCTGAGCCAAATACTGCAGGCACAGCTTGCTCATAAGACAGCAATCTTGTGGCCCACCTTGGAGGTTGTAATAGGGCTACTGTACTCAGCCTCCCACCCTTAGTGAAGCCCACTAATAACATCTGTTTTATAGCATTCACTCCTGCAACCTGCTAGCTCCTTGGCTCTCCTGCTGTCATAGAAAGGATGTGCTTTACTATGCTGCAGGTCTGGTGGAAAGTTGTCAGACTTCAAGCCAAATGTAAAAGCAGCCAGTGCTGAATAAATGACTTGAAGTGCTTTCTCCAGGGACCCCTTCCAGGTCCCAGATAGGCAGATTTGGCCAATGTTTGTAGACAGTCTTGCTCAGAGGCAAATTAAAAATCAAAATACAGACACCGTTTGAAAAACATCGAAAGCTAGACTCAAACATCCACCATGTATTAAGACATTCTTATATAAAAATAACCACAAGGTTGCAAATTCATACTTTCCTACTTGGTGAGACCAACTGCAACCAGGAATAAACCTGGAAATGTGTGGGGCAGACTGCAGCCCTGCCTTAAGAGAAAGCATAAAGCTGAAGGCAGAAAGCTGGAGTGAGAAAAACAAGACACTGTGAACTGGGCAATTGAATCAAGCAGTGGGTGGCACAAGGGGTGAGGCCCCACTTGCACCAGCACAGCCCATGGGAGCTGCCCCACTCAAGGCAATGGGAACAAAGCAGAACAAGTGTCAAATAAATGCCCCTGCTCTAGCTGTGCAAGTCCAGGGTACTCCGTGTACAGTGCATGGACAGCTGTGTGGTACAACTGAGGGGACAGAATTAGTGCAGAAGAGTCATAGGGTGGGAAAAGTGGGGGTGAAAAACTTCAAGCCAGTATGCTGCCATACTTTATGTCAGAGAGCTGCAGCCTCAGATTAAATTGGCTAGCCATCTCCCAGACCCTCGAGCCCTTCAGATTTTTTTTTTTTTTTAAGATTTTCTGACCTGCTCTATAGCATTGCTATGCAAGTGATTTATCAGCACAACTGAGTGGGCAGTGTGCTGTACCACAGAGGCAGGAATGTGCAGTGAGGGTCAGGGGAGGGAGCTGGGAAGTCATAAGCCCAGACTGCCACCAAAGTCTTGATACCATCAGACCACAGGCTGTGGTTCCACACATAATTTTGGCAGCAACCCTGGCTTCTGCAGAACACACTTTCGAGTACACAGCAATGCCCCAGCATCATGCCCTTTCTTTTCCTGTCAGCCTGGCACTTTCCAAGTCTGAACTGACTCATGACAACATGAGAATGGTGGCAGCCAGGCTTGACTTCAAAGCAACCATTTACTCCTTACCTTAGTAGCACATTGATAGCTACCCTTTTGCACAACACAAAGAGTAAGTTCAGCATCTATCTCCATGAACCTCCTTTTACATCATTCTTTTCTCCTTCACTGTTCGTCCTGACCTATACCAGGATCATATAACACAAGTCATCTCTTTTCTTGCATATACCCAGTTACCACTGCAAATCTTTAGCAACCCAGAAATTGATAACTGTCTCTTTGTGTTATTCCTGTTGCTAAATGTGACAAATGCTGAACAAGAAAGCTCGCTCCATCATAAAGCAAGCCTTATTAAAGTTAAAACATCATCTATACAACTATGACTGGACAAGGAGAAACAGTGGTGCTGCTGATCTTTCATCTGTGCAGAGGAAGTGGGCATTCTGCATTGGCAGTGTTCAAATACAAATGTCTGACCTGTTTATGACAATGCTGGCTAACAACAACCAAAAAAAAAAAAATGTGGTAGCTGAGCTTAAAATAAACCAAAACAAACCAAAACAAACCCACAGATGTATTCCACAAGCAGGAATACCCCCACCCTGCAGCAAGGCTTTTGTCTCAATGCCCAGGTCTCACGAGCAATGTGATGCAATGCAATACATCCCTGTGCTGAACACAACACATCTTTGGATAACAGTGGACTCATCCCAGGGTACTTTAGAAGAATTTGCTGTCATGATTTTTTGCTTATTTGGAAGCATGTAATTCAGATGTGATTGTGATTGCCATATTCACACTTGAACAAGTTTAAATACATACAAGTGAATGAACACTTCTTAGAGACTACAACAAATGATCAGGAAATCCCGATCTGTGAAAGACTGTCTTATTGTTCTTTGACATGGATTTTACTGCTTCTCCTCAGATCTGAGGATGGGACTCAAAGCCCAGAAGCTTGCCTACTTCTTCCAGCTTTATCAACCGACCCAATAAAATATATCCCCACCTATGAAATTTGCTTCCACCATTTTTGCAGGGTCTTTTCCCCCAGCTCTGTGAAATTGAACCCTTTCATTTTTCTCCATAACCTTTCCTGAATTTAGATAAATTCCATGACATCCTCAGGGAGCACTGTCATTTTGACTTTCCTCTTCCATTCTTAGCTTTGACATTAGTGTGTTATTCAACTCTTCTATCTTCAGACTTTTCAGACCGTAACAGTTAGTGCTCTTAATTATTGGCATAGCAATCTGGCCCAAGGGCACACTTCTGGAAAGGATCTGCTTTAAAAGCCTGCTGAATTGAGGGAAGCATTCATGCACGAGTTGCATAATGATTACTCATAGTCCACAGTTTAGCACACCTCCCTGTTTCCAAAACCTGGAGTTAGGGCCAATAATATCTCTCTTTATTCAAGGAGCAGGATTCTGGGAGAAGATTGTTTTGTTTTGCCTCAAGCAGGACTTAATATCATACACTGTGGTAGAAGCAACTAGAATGCTGATTCTCCAGTCTCTGAAGAAATAAATTCTCAAGTTTTGTTTGTCAAGCTGACAAACAACTGTCAACCTTGCCTTGAGAAGAACTTGATTTTTTAAAGATGTCTATGGAAGTCCAACTACCTGTCGATGACACAGAGAGCAAAGGCATTGTCAAAAACAGATTAAAAGAAATACTGAAATATTAATGATCTTCCATTTCTGAATATATCAAGAGATTGCAGACTTAAAATCAGCTTTCTCAAAAGACTATATGCAATGTACACAAATTCTGCTCAGATATATTCCTGTGAATTTAGACTTATCCTGACTGTTGAATTTTCTTCTAATGCTTTGGTTGCCTCATTCTTGGCTATGTACATTTCCTTACAGAAAAATCATCTGGATACACTTCCCAGCGTGTTTGTGACAGACCCGCTTACTCTTATCCTTAAGTTCTTCAATCTTGCTTCTCCTGCCCAACAGACTTGGCTTCTGGGAGACATACTTTGCAAGATTTTCCAGCTTAGTCTGGCTTTCTTCCTGCTGCTAGCATTTACTCTGTGTATCATCTCCATCACAAGAACCAGAATCATTCCAAAATCTTAGAGCTCCCAAAAGTGCTACTGCTGTCTTGGTGCTGACTCTGGCTTGGGCATTAACCTTGGTCATAAACTTATAATTGTGAGTCCATGCCACAATCAGAGCAAATACCACAAACACTTTGCCAGCCAGCAACATCATCTGATACTTGTTACTCAGTTTCTTCTATCCTATTTGATCTCAGTCACGGTGATTACATTCAGCTATATCTGGCTAGTTCTTTTTCTGCACATAAGTCCCACAATGTCCTTGCAGAGTTACAGAAACACATGAAGAGATGATATTTTGTGCTACTGCTACCTTCTCAGTGTGCTGGCTTCCACTTATATTCTAGAGCTTTGAATCAACTTGAGAATCTACTATCATGATGATGCTTGTAAAACCTTTCATTTTGTCTGCCTTATTCCTCATTATTTTCATCCATGCACCAATCCTGTTTTGTATATATTACTGTCTCAATGACACAGAAGTAGCAAAACAAAGAGGATCCCATACTTCCATACCTTAACAGAACCTCTCTAAAACGCTTTATACCTCAAGGTCAAATTCTTAAATAGGTTATTGTAGGGTGTATTGTTGTACCGCTATCACAGAAATGCTCTTATCTGGATTTGGGAATAATTTGAAATGTGCTAAGAATGTTAGTGAGTAAAAAAAAAAAAAAAAAAAAAAAAGCAAACAAACAAAAACAAACAAACAAACAAAACACCTAAGCAGTAAAGAGATCAGAATTTTGGGCATGTTTCCAAATTGATATTTAACATAATCTTCAGCTAACTCACATCTTCCACTGAGACATTATTTGCCTGTTTTAAAATGTTTGCTTTCACACTGAAAGACAAATTCTGCCAAACATCACAGCTTCAGTATAATGTAGTGATGGCAGGAGATGTTCACAGCAACTTACTTTAATTATCTTCATGAGAAAATGGTGAAAACATGAGTTAGGAAACAAAAGGAAGAAATAGCCTAGAATTAATGATATTCTGCAGTTGTTTAATCTCCACAGCGTTCTAGGGTAGACAAGCCCTTTGAGCTGTTTAAGGGCCCAAATTTCTACCTTAAAAAATTACATCATTCTTACCTGTTTTGTATTTGTTAGGCATTTACAGTGCTCTTCATACTGTATCTGAGTGGTTTTTTTTCAGTGGGTGAGTAATAATCAGGGAAGGAGATGGAAAAAATGATCTGAAATTAAAGCAAAAAATGCTTCTTCTGCATGGCCCCAGTAAACAATAGTTCATAACTTGTCAAAATGGTGTTACTTTTATCTTTCTCTCTATGGTATTTTTCAAATTAAAAAATTAATAATAATAATAACAAAATAAAGCTCCTTAGGCCCTTCAACACATAAATGAGCTGCAAGCCCTGGAATATGCAAGGAGTATTTCTTAACATGCTCGGTCACAGACAAATTGCTTAAAAGGCTACAGATGAAAGTCCTTTCTTCAAAAAACTGATAGAGCCCAGCAACAGCTTTGGGATACCTTTATTATCGAAAAGAGCTGCCAATGTTTATTATTGCACATGTAATTTGTTGTCACAAACAGTTCAAAAGCATGCAATTAACTTTACATTAACAGAACAGCAAGTCAGTAAGAGAACAGAGAGTGACAAAGATGCTACAAGCCCAGGGCTTTGCTCCTGGCCCATTGGGAATGCTTTCAAATCATAAAGCATCAGAGGGAAATAGTGCTGGAGGCAAAAGCAGAAACGAGAATAAACTTAAAAGTTAAGCAGAGCACAACCATGCTTACGTGTATTATTATTGTGTCTTATGGGAGCACTGTTATCACAAGACTATAATGACATCACGATAAAGCCACAGGCAAACACGTCATATTTTTGCCAGTGATCTCCAGTCTTTGGAATATTTTGACTGGAGGGAAAATGCAAAGTAGATCACGCATTTTCCACAGCTATCAAGAACTGACCTTCTCTGAATTTCCTTTGAAGACTCTACAGGCCAGCAATAAACAGGTTTCGTGCAATACATGTATCTTTAGCTGAGGAAAATCAGAGTCCTAACTGTAAGAGGTGAAGTGGAAGACTAAGGCAGGGAGTACAGACATACAGTTAAGACCAGGATACAGCCACAACATAACTAACACAATTGCCAAACTGCCAAGAACTTAATGCCTTGAGAACATGGGATTTGAGAAGCCAGGTCATATCCTGTTTAGCAAATCTGCACCTTGCAACTCTACCAGTGTGTTTTAATGCAGTTTGTCTCTTTCCTTAAACAGGGAAATTACTGTTACTGAAAAGCCTAAGAAACGACATCTCCATCATGACCAAGAGCAGCACAGATATACAATTAAAATAAGCTTCCACTCACTGGAGCTTTTTGTTTCAGAGAAATAACCTTTTAACTGAATCAAACCTATGTATTTGTTCTAGATAACAGGTTATTTCATCTATGATGCACCACTATTGCAAAAGCAGGTTGTGCAGTTCATGCAGTAACATCTAGCATCAACTGCTCCCCCCACCTCTGGGGAAGTCTACATCTGTGTTGGATAGTTAGATAGCTACTTAAATATTTACTAAAGGAAATGTATTATATGATAAATGTTTATAGAATGTATGGTATGCTTTTCAAAAACAGTACACTAAAAATGTGGAATATGGGAATACGGTTTATCGTAGGTGTATGAGTTTTATTTTTGAAATATTCTTAAACACAAAGTATGACTTTTTAAAACATTTGACAAACAGAAGTTAGTGTCAAAACTACATTTGGAATTGAAAGCTCATGTGGGACAGAGCATCCATCACTAAGAAATTATTAAATCCATCTTACCTAGGGTGTATAACCATATAAATTTTGAGATTTATCTTCTTATTTTTCAAAGGATAAGAGTATTTTAACTGCTTTGTATTTTTATGTGCTCTGTTAAATTTGTAATTAGGCATTCAAAGTCAGCTTGAATCAGAGTGGCTATTTGGAAAAGGGAGTTCCAGGTCTCTCTTAGGATCAACTTTCCTTAAAGGAAAAGCTTTGCAGAGATAAGAGTGCAAGAGCGATTTTTGGAGTAAGGGCCTGCCCTGAATGTGTATAGAAAATAATTTGTATATATATACACAGACCAAATTAACCAGCAATGAAATTACACCATTCTACAGACCATTATCAGCTGGACAGATTGAAGATCTCAGATTCTGACACAAAATATACCCTGGCACCATGGCCAAGCAGAGCTGGCTGAAATTCATGCAGAAAAGGAAAATTTTACTCCTAGCTCCACTGCACTTCTTCCACTGAAGCAGCTTAATTCCTATCCCCCCAAAACATGAATAAGTCCACTGTGTCACACTTACAGGGTTATAGGAAAAGAAAAATACCTTTGCCTCCCCCACCCAGCCATATCTTACTGCTTTAAAAACACTCTATGGCATAAATCAATGATTCACCCCAAGACTTCTGCTGTGGGCACCCCTAAATGTCTCCTTATTTGCAAAACATGGACACCTGCAATGGCAAAGCCTTTGAAACAGCTTTTCCATGACCACCAAAAAAATACCCTGCACTATTCTGCCACCCTGTCAACTCTTAGTAGCAAACCATCAGCTAAATAATTTTCAAACATGCTGGCAAGTCTAGGATTTCATCAGCAACATAGCACATGACATCAAAACTGATATTTACAGTACAGATCTGAATCACAAATGAATAGATTATTTCTTCCAATAGATGTGCATACATAAAATTACTGATGCTTGAAAGTGAAGAACTTGGGTCTTTAAAAGGAAGGGTGAAGACGGAAAAGACATATTTCAGAATTTATAAAACAAACTCCGGCTGAAAGGAAGTAGAAAAGCAGGTCAACAGATGACCACACTCAGAGAACATGGAATTAACAAAAAGCATTTGAATACTTTAGTAGCTGAAAAAGATTAGAGAAAACCTGGACAAAAATGGTGTGCATCCAAAACCAAAAGTGTGTTTATTACTTTGCTGTGCAGATAATTTCCAGCTACTTCTGTTTCTCTGTCTCTCTCTCCTTTTGTGTATGTACTCCCTCTTTGTTGCTTAGCTTAATGCTTAACTAAATCAATGTTGAGTGGTTTCCCTGCGTCATACTATCCTTGTTTACTGATCACTGTTCAATAGCTCTTAATGGACAGCACACATACAATATATTTACCAATCTCCTATCTAGAATACACTGTACAAAAACTGTGGAGATTTGAACTGGAAGAATTGTACTTCCACATTGGAAGTGAAGTAAGTGTCTCATTATTTCTGTCCAGATAACATGGCTTGAGGGGAGACCACCTAATTTAATATGCTGCATTGAGTAAATAGATGTTTTACTAGTATTTTCAGAGTTGCAAAGCATTCATAAGAGGAAGATACCAAGAGCTACTTAGTAAAATGTACAGAAATGGCTCAGTCATTGACTATAACTTCTAGATGCTTAATTAAAAACACTTCCAGAAGGCACTAAGTGCTAAACTTATGAAACATCAGTCTGTGCTCAAGTGTCTGAAATTTAATGCCCCAGTGTTAAAGCATTGTAGATCATGCTGAAAAACCTCTGCCCCTTTCTTTCCAAATCTACATCTGCATCTATTGGATTGTCATTGCTGTACATGTATGCGAACATTACAATTAATGGCATAGTCTGTACCCAAACTCGCATTTTCTTTGCACCAAAACATTTCCTGGACCTTTGCCTTCATTTGTTTTTAAAGCACAAGTCCACTTTGATTCTGATAAAAAGACAGTTAAGTCTGACTATTATTATGCACCACCCATGATTGCTATAGAGGAACTCAAATCCCAAACTTGCTGCCTCTGAAGAAAATCTTACAACCTCTTTTAAGACCTCCCACAGAAATCAGGAAAGAATTAATGGGCTGCTGAGTTCCTAATATGTCCCACCCTATGGCACCTGAAGGATGTAGGTGTTAGACTGGCAGAGAGGATCTTGACAGGGTGAGTATCACCTTAATGGTGACAAACTGAGAGGCCTGAAACCAACAGAGACCATTCCCTATTAAAACCTCCCTTTGCTGAAGAAAGTCTAGCAGAAAATTAGTGATTTTTCTGGCTGCCAGTGACTTAGGGGTCCCTGATCCCAGGTGGAATGGAAGTATTTACTTTTTTTTTGACTTCTATTTACCATTGGAGGGGTGAGGAGTCGGCAGAGTGCTGGGCCGAGAAGGGGTAAAGGAGTTTATGTTCCTGTATGTTTATTTTGGATGTCAGGGGCCATATAGGGAGTGGAACTTTTCATGCAAAGCAGCTGGCAGAAGATGATTGCTCTGACTTGAAGGTGTTGGAAGGTAGACGGATCAGATGAAAACCCACAGGGAAACAGTGTCAGAGTTCCTGCAGCATTTGCTACTCCTACAGGGGATATTCTAAGGGCATTATGGTCACATTGGTCAACAACAAACACTCCTCAATATTGCAGACAGTATCTATGACTAATCTTGAACAGCAAGTTCAACAGTTCAGTCTGTGAACTGTTGAACTAAAGTGATAGTAAAGCCCATGCCCAATTCCTCACAGATAGATACAAGTATAGCAGGTTGTAGGACAGAGAGCTACTCTTGCTTCATGAGATGTTTTGCAAATACTCATTAACAATATTAATTGAAAGAGCTCTGTAGTTGAAACAGATTTAATGAAAAAAGCAAACAAAAACAAAAAAACAAGGAACTAATATATAGGAAATGCAAACTTAAACATCCTAATTAGGCAGGTATTACATGTAAATAGATTGGGGTAAATATTTTCTGAAAAACAGAGTTTGGCAGACTTTATTTGAGATAACCAATTTATTTCATTTTGGCTTAAGCAAATAAAAAGTTACACAAACAAACTGAAGAGAGAAGGGACTATGTTTGCTGGGAAATTTGCCAACACAAGATTTGGATTCAAGTCCATCCTCCTCCTCAAGGAACTGAACTCACTCTCTGGGATGTGCCCTTATCTTTTCTATACAGGTATAGCCCTGAGGTGGGTTGCTGTCAAACTGTTCCTGGAGCTGTTTCACCTTTCATGAATATCTGTCAAAGTTCTAACCCTTGTGCAAATAAATCTTTTGTATTTGTATGTTGACAATGTGAAACGGGAATGATAGTTCTCTGTTCCACATGACCACATTCTGCATTTTGTTGTGTATGGCATTATTGTAGCATGTGATAGAAAGATCCAAATGCCTATAACAAGATTTTTTTGAGACATTGTAGAAAGAAAGAAAGAAACAATCTCATAGCACCATGATCTAAAATAAAAATTTTAATCCCCCATACTAAGCTTCTTGGTACAAGAAAATGTAGACCAGGACACACAACAGTGCTTTGCTGTTCAGAGTCATGAAGTATCAGCAATGCGTTCTCAGTAACTCCCCAACAGCATCATTCCAGAGATGTTCGCCTTCTCCCCAAATATGCTCAGGAAAACATAATTCACCTGACTACTTAGAGTCAGTATACTTGAAATATTTGTGTTAACAGAGACAGACAACACTCAGCAGAGACTGAAATGGAACACAAAAGCATACAGATGGGGCATAACAGAGATCATACTTTAAGAAAATTCTCCAAGTCTTCAGTCTATGCCTCTTCTTTCATCAGCCGGTTGCACAGTTAGCATCTCCTCAAATTCCTTCAGAATTAAAGAAAGAGGCACTGAAATACATGCCTAATTCAAAGCTGATTCTTTTTTATTAACGTCAAAAGGCTTTGGATCAGGCCCTAATAGAAAAAAAAAAAGGCTCTCCACAAGACTATTGTGCATTTGTATTAGATATACAATAGGTCTTCTGTGATTCCTCTCCTTGACGCACCAATCATTATACATATGTTAGGAGATAACATGCCATTAAAGAGTCATAAATGTCAGTCAGAAAGTCATACTGAAGCCGAAGGTAGTTTGTTGTTGTTGTTGTTGTTGTTGTTTTGTTTTTTTGGGTTTTTTTTTGGCTTGTCAAGCAGCAGTTCTGATAAGGGATCACCTGCCCAAGAACAGTGCATTCCTATCTCACCACTAACATTTTCTTCCAAATACACAGATGCCTTACCACAAATTATTGTGGTTGAAAGGGTTTGAGTTGCAGAGGAGAGAGGGGAAGAGGGAAAATGCAGTTGTTATTTTAAAACCATTTAAAATTTCTTCTGCCTGCTTCTACATTTTAAAATTGCTTATGCCTGGAGGTTAGAGAACGGCTATTCCTAAGCATCTGTTTTCTGACTTCATCTCCACCCCCCCACCACCCAAAATCATGTTTTTATGGGCTTCAGAGCAGTTATGAATTGCTAATTTACAACTGCAAAATACACGTTTCAGATGACATAGCTCTGGTCTTCACAGTAATTCAAGGCCCTACCTGAAAAAGGGTAAAATTTCCCTTAGAACCAACTAAAAAGGAAATACAATGTGATACCAGACATATGTAGTATACCCAGTAGAAAAAGAAAACTGTAATAAAAATATCCAAAGAGGAAAACAGAGTATTTCTAACATCACCTCCCAAATAATTGTTCAGTAACATTTTTTTTTAATGTGAGTGAATAATGTGAACTTTGACCTAGTCTAAGTGCCATAGGAGAACAGATAAAATCACTTATGTTTTAAACCTTGCATAGCTGAAGTCTTCTTGAAGAAGAAAAGATAAGGTTATCCTACCCAAATACTACTTAAATGCCTTATACTGTGAGTACTTGCCAAGTAATGCACTATAGAACACTGTTTCACAGGATGAGCAATAAAAGCTAACCAGAAAGTTTATAGGTTAAGTCATTTTGAATATGTGAGAACTTAAAGTTAGGAAGATTCTTGGAAGTAGGATTTTAGGTTTGATCAAAACCTACATAGCAGTTATGTGTAAGATTCCCATGAACTCTTGTTAGTAGTGGTGTTTTTATCACTTGTACTTGTGTACAGAAATCTTGAACAAGAAGGGGTGGAAATAACTCCAAAAGAAACAGACAGCATACAGGAGGCTGATGGTTGCTTCAGAAATTTTATGTCAGCAGTGATTTGTGGACTGACAGCATCTTGTCTCAAAGTTGAGTATTACTGTAAAGAAGCACCAGATTTAATGTTTGCCCTAGAAAAGGATTCACCCAGGTACCAGGGTAAAATCTTCATAGGCAAAAACTGGTAAGGCAGAGTAAATTATTTGAATTTCTGAAAATTATTTAAAAAGTGTATCTTATCGTAAGGCACACCCTTAGAAACATCTGGAAAATATCAGACAGTGGAAAATCAACAACAGATCAAATAATCATAAATTCCAACCAAAAAATGGAGTGAGTGAATGAGGATTTGGAAAGCTTGCATTCACTGTTGAATCTTAAATAACAGTACAAGTACCATCGCATAGAAAATATCTGTGCTCAGATGCTGATCAGGATCTTTCTCTCCTACTAAAGCATATATGATTAGATGATGTGCAACACATTGTATAACTGGATACTCTAAAACTGGACAGTGTCTAATCTGCCTTCCACTAGAAAAATACGGTAATTGTAGTGGTCCTTCTATAAAAAGATAGACAGCTTGTATTTCAGAAGCTAAACATGGCTCACCTGCTTAATTGCAATAAAGGAACTGAAACTAACATTAGAAAGCACTGATATTTGTAGGACGTAATAATATATGTTATTGGCAATGTGAATACTCTTTAGAAAAAAAAAAAATAAAAATCCATGTACCATATATAATCAGGACAGCAGTTTTAAAGGTGTGAATGCCTGATCCCCATTAGTTCACAAAATCAAGACTCCTTTTCCAAATTCCACGCTCCTTTTGGTGAAGGAAAAAAACAAACAAACACGTAGATTACACTAAAACAGACTTTAAGTTAATTCAATAGAAAACATACTCTGAGAATGGCAGCATTAGTAATTGTAGAGGAAGATGTTTAAACTTTATCCATCTTACAGCTTTTGTTCTGTTTCCTAAGACTTACTGTGGGTATGGGGAGCCACCCTTTGGTCATTATTGTAAATGCAAAATCAATACAACGTACCATGGATGCCGAAAGTTTCTACCTTCTGAGGACTTTAGGTAACTGCTTTTAAGTTCAATGGTAACACTGAAAGATACCCCAGGGACTGTCTCTGGTTTAACATCATTTACAGTATATACCTTACCTTACAGGGATGATAAGGATGATTAATGTCTACTCATGCAGAACTTTGAGCATATTATGTGCTAAATGTTGTCATTGCACTCAGTACCTTCCATTCTCTCTCACATAACTGATGCAGGTCAATTTCCACAAATGCTGAATCTGTAGCATCATTTCTCACTAGAATGGGTATTAAAGGAAAGAAAACATTTGTAGTTTGGTAGAATTCTCTTCCAAGAGCCCAGAACCGAATATATGAAAAAGTTGTCCCCAAATTACAAATAACAGTTTCATCATGGTGACTGATAGACACAGACCAGTGTGAAAAACAAGCTAACAAATAAAAAAGGCCAACAAGCTGCTACCATATGATTTCATCAAAACAGTCTGTACACTGATGTGGAAGGACAAAATCCTCAAACAATGTAAAACAGATATTAAGGCAAAGAAAGGTCAGCTGACAGGGCAGAAAGGGAAATCTATGGAAATTGGCCAGAGAGATTAAACTTAAGCCCCACACAACTCTTATTTCACATTGAAAACCACAAACCATTCCTGGAAAGGAAGAAACTATTATGCTCTGTCTTAGGCTTGATGTGAGCAACATTTTAAACATGTCTCTATTTTATGAGAAGGAACTTAAGTTCCCAGAGTTTTCCATTTACTCTTCCCCTGGGACTTTAGAGGCTGTTGATCTTCCTTTCAACGTGGGATCATCCTCTACCTTAGTCAGCTTTTAATGGTGGACTCAGTCCATGAGACTACAAAGATGAAAAGTGGATACGTAAGCACTGGATAACCCAGACACGGCAGGAAAGCAGCAGTTCTGGATTTGGATACAGACTTGAGAACACCAAGACTAGGAAACTTAGACAAACCATAAGATAGTAGGTGACAGAAACAAAAGAAAGAAATGCACTGGAAATAGCTAGCCATCAGTTCAAAATGAAGGTAGTTAGCAGAGACCAAAATGAGATTACTAGCTGCTTTCTATCTTGTCACCTTCCGTCAAGCAGTTTTAATAACCAAGTCTCCAGTTACAAGGAGAATATATGCACTTCTTCACACATTCAAGAGATCTCACAAACACTACTACACCAAACAAACCATTTGTTTCTCCACAACCAACAATCGTACTCACGTGTTATACTGGGGAGCAAAGATGCAAGAAGGTGATCTCTCCAAGGCCACATGATAAGTTAGAAGCAACATCAGGATAACACTGATGAATTTCCAGGTGATCAGATCATAAGGCCACTTGCTCTAAACTTGTATCGTTGTTCAAAGAAAGCTTATTTGCCCTAAAGTTAGGACCCTTTTTCCCACCACGAAAGTAAATACAGTAAAGTTAATCACTGAACAACATTTCCACTGGCTAAAAAGCAGCTTTTTAATTACTCACTGTTAGTGACTCTCAACAAGTTCTCCTCAGCCTGAAGGGCAGAAGTTGCTCAACAGTGCCTTATGTGGAATATTAAAGTGGTGGAAAGAAAATGAGAAAGGCGAGGGACGGTCTGACAGTTTTGTTATGTGTTTTTTTCCCTCCTAATTTATAGGAACACCCACACTGCATACATCTCTGTAATGAATTTTATTTAAAAAAAAAAACACTATATTTATCTCAGTTTGTAGTCATACAGTCCAATTAGTCTGGTGCCACTAAATTCAACATCAGTTTTGATTTGTGTTAGATGTCAGCATTGATGAATTTGCACCACAGATTCACACAAGGATCTGATAACATTTACAATCTGAGACATTTTCTCTTTTCTGTTTGAGCAGGTTCTCCAGACTGCACTGTGGTCACTTGATATCCTGAAGCTGAAACCAGCACGTACTTATCCAGCATGGAAGGGCCTCTCATGAAAAAGAATAATTGTATCAAAAACACTGTTTCACTACTTTTGAAATGATGCCTGCACTACAAAATGTATGTGTTTGAAAGGACTTCATTAGATATACCACTCTGCAAATCTGGGAATGTCAGTTCTTCAAATTACTTTGCCAGGGAAGCGAATGCTGCAACTCAAATGTGAAAATTTGAAAAATGTTCCACCACTATTAATCTGAGTTGACTGAAGGATGATTGTAGAGTATTGAATGTAGAACTGAAAAGAAATGAAGGAAAGCAAGTAAATTAATGTGGCTGAGATCACTTTTGTTCTGGTTTTCACCAGACAATGGAATACTGTCTACATTTATTCTAAAACACTTTTTAAATTTAAGGTTAAAAAAATATCACTTCAGAACCTTTTGAAAGTCATCTCATTTCTTCATTACAGAAGAGCCATTGTTTGGTCTGATACCATTGTCATTACATATCACCTGCTCAGTACATAACGTTTTCAAAGGAATGAACACATAGACAAGGGCTTAATTCATGAAATTCATGCATACAGCTGAATGATAGACACTAGTCTGGTCTTAAGTGTAACATACTCAGCCAGGCTGCAAAATTCCTACCCAAGAGGTTAATCTTGGATATCCAAAGTACGTTGCTTAATGTCTACCTATATCATAAAAAGGTTCAAACCCAAATGCTTTCATTCTAGACCAAAGTTTCCTGGGATTTTTTATTTGGCTTGCTATCCGTGATCAGAAGCACCGAAAGTATGCACCTAAGCACTGAATGTCAGAGAGGTATTTGGCAAGGCACTTCAAGTCTGCTAGCTCTTTTAGCACCAATTTCATTCAAGACCACAGGGAAGAAAGGGGTTAAAAGAGACTTTAGGGAACCATTGCAGCCTTTTCCTCCTCTGTACAAAAAGGCACTTATCTTCAAAAGATTATTCAGATTCCTGAATTCAAAAAAAAAAAGACATCTCCAAATATCAGGAATGTGTTCAGGTGAATTAAATCTCGTCTTCTCATTTCAAGAAATAGCTGATGCAGAACCAAACAACATCCCTGCAATATGCTCAACACATACCTAACTTGGTTATCTATTTCCTTGAGGCAGCAGCTGTGAAACCTTTCCATGATGACCAAGACCTTCTCCTTTTCCTGTTGTGAGAGCACACATTCCACACTTGGGCAGGTGCCTTCAGAAGACCCCTGTGAACCTGCCAACTACAAAAAGGGGCCCACCATGATTATAAGTATCTCAGGCAATACGCAGAAACTGGGGAATGCAAAGGAGTATTCATGGTGACTATCTCATTACTTTCTTTAGAGAACCTAACAACTTTGGGTGGCAAACAAGGTAATCTCTATCAGGTTCCTGGTACCTCAAGAAAGAGACAACATTCATGCACACCTGTTAGAGCTGGTGTCGGTAGGAAGTCATTAACACAAATGAACCCTTCCATACTAAGTGATTCAGTCCCCCCTTTTGTCCTGGATGACTGTTATTAAGCACAGTGGGCCTGGTACAGAATCATGACAGTACGTGCTCACGTACATTTTCTGTAACTTGTTGCCAACATCTCCCTCTTTGTTTCTCTAATTTGACCTTTAAAACACAGTAATGCAGAATTTAAGTTGTACTTAAAACCTTTTGGAAGATGAGCAAACTTCTCAGTATGAATTTGCAGCCTTTTTACCTCTATTATAATAGCTGTAATAAATACTGCCAGCTGTCACTATAGGAGCATCTAGTATCCAACCAGAAACCTTCAGCCTTTGGGCAATTCTTCCAAGTCCCTCACAAAGCATTTTATTACAAATAACTCAGGGGAATATGTGTATCTTGGTGATACTCAATTGCTTACAATTGCATCCTTGATAATCTCACTTGTGACTGAAGAAGACATAATGAGAGAGTTAGCAATTTTAAACATTGTGTATTTGACAGAACACAATTTGAGCAAAAATAGTATTTTAAAAGAAATTGTACACTTTGTTATTTTTCTTAAGCTTCTTATTTACTTTGTTGAATTATTTCCACTTTTATCATGTATATTCTTTATCTTTTATGTTGTCTATAAAGATGGAGAATAAAACTAGACTGATCAGTTTTGTCTTTGGAGTTCCTTCAATGCCTTCATTGGTTACCAACACAATTTTATGTTAAAGTTGCAAACAATACTTGGTGACATTAAAATCCAAAATAATATTAAAAAAAAAAAAAAAAAAAACTGAAATCTTAAAACTGTTTCTGGAAGCATCATCTTAATACTGGATTCTTATTTTATTTTTTTTTAAGAATGGAATCAGTATTTATGTCTATGTTATGCAACCACATTACATTCTGAAACTGGAATTACTTAGAGGGAGCAATATTTCTTCCAAGAGTGATTAACGAGCTGAAAAGAAAAACCTGATGCTGTTACACTTCTCGCACATCAGGCAAATACATAGAACAGATCAGCATGTTTTGTCCAAAGGCTGGAAAGCGTCTTAGTGATTCCCAACTGTCCGTAAATATATTATACTTCAGAAAAACACGGTGCTCCAAGCTTGTAGATAAGGTAATATCCCTGCTCAATATATAAACTCCATCGTTGTGGAGAGTGCAAGTCAAGTTAAGACCTGATTTTGATGTGTTCTCTTTGAGGTAGAGCCATTCTTTGGTAGCAATGTTGTAAGACTGCACAGTTAACGCATCCTCACTTTGGCTGGATTTTTGGTTTGGCCCAAGTTCATGAATACAACCCCCTACCAGATATATTGTTTCTTCAACAGACAGCATCTGTTGTTTGCGAACATGGACATCACAAAGTTCAAAGTTGGTCCAGGAATCAGAAGTGGGACAGTACTGCAAAATGTTCATATTCCTATCTGAAACAGAGGAGAGAGATTTACAAATCAATAAATAAGAAGATACTCATGGAGGAGGATCTCCACAGTCTGTATCAGCCATTATTACACAGTGAAAAAGTGTAGCAGACCAGGGAAGAAATATTGATTACTGAGAACTGTGAGTCTTTGCTGCAGTGATAAAGTCTGAACATTCTCTTCTATTGCAGAGCTGCTTCTGGCACATTAAACAATGCAAACAGTCTGGGAACGCAGATTTAACCAGCATAATCCCTAACTGTTACCTTATGCTTTTAATTTTGCCTCTGATTGATATGAAACATTTTTTTTCTGAAAAGGGAAATGGAGCAACAACATTCTGCTTTCCACTGGTGATCACAGATGAATCAAATTAGCAAGAACATAGTATGCTTCATTAATGGCTGTCAAGTGATAATTTATCATCCATTTCACTCCACAAATCTAAGTTTTATGAAATAAAATTCATAAAGCTAGTTACATTTCATCAAGTGGCATGGATGACCTAAGGGCACATATTCAGTACATCATAAAGAGAGAAATACACAGTCAAACTCATTTAAAACCAGGAATGACATGCTCCTGGGTTAGACAGAAACACTGAGAAAAAAGCTGAAGCCCTATCTATGCTTCAGTTACAACTCAGTGGATGCATGTGTTTGCAATACTGTTATTCTGTGAAATTGTTACACTATCTCCCTGATTTACAGTGCAGTGGAGACCCTGGCTATGTCCCATACCAAGGCTTCACTAAATTAACAAAGAATGCACATGAGTCATTAGCTAATAAATTAAGTTTCAGCCTCTGGAGACCTGAGCTTAAATCCAAACTCAAGTGACAAGTGGTAACAGACTCGCAGACTCCAGTTTGGTCTTTCAATAAAATCTGCTCCATATTACAAGTCTATTCTGCATGATGATCTCCAGATGAGCTTTCAAGCGGAACAGCAGATGGTGACATACTAAAAAGTTATGTAAGAGCACACAGGTATAAATAGCCATAAATATAACTCGATTGTCATGAAAGAAGTGCATGAGCAGCATGGCTCAGGAGGTGCTGCTATAGCATTTGCTTTCACTGTGATGACTTTCCATTATTGCTTATTACTTTATATTACATTCTTAAACATCTAATCCACATTAAATTAAGAGAAAAAAAAAAAAAAAAAAAAAAAAAGAAAGATATCATGGCAATGCTCTATAAAATTGCTGATCAACTTTGTCTACAAACAGTGAATCATTCCCTGACTCACTTGGGGGGAAAAAAACAAAATCTCCCTACAACATTTCTAGCAATTAAGTTTCTGTGTCTTTCCATAGCAGTAATCTTCTAAGGAAAAAATTGAATGCTATGGTTTGAGGGGGAGCACATGAAAGTCTATTGGGATGTAGTCCTCATTTACATAGCATGGAGCCAGGGTCTTTTCTATACACAGAAACAAAACAAACAACAACAACAAAAAATACAAAACAAATATAGTACCTGACATGGAGTTGCTATTAGGATTAGATTTACAAGCGATAACTGAAAGAATGTTCTTTAATCATCAAGGTTCATTATATTTCACAATGCAAAATTTCAGATCCTAACATCTTTTGGAAAGCGCAGTCTCAGAAGAAAGCTCTATACAGAGAAAAGAAAATAATCCACAAAAACTACCAAAACAACAGTCTTACTGAGGTGTACACAGAAATAGGAAAAATATTAAAAAAAAAAATTAACTGATGCATGATTTTATTTACCAAACGTAGTAAAAGAGCAAATAAAACTCAGTGTCTCTCAGATCCTGATGCCTTATAACCCTCCAACATCTGCATAACTTGGAAGGTGAATCACCAGTGTAATTTCAGGAACTCTGGTTTCTAAGTTGTCAGACAGCTGTCTTAAGCCGAGGTGTCACAGACAAACTGATTCTAGGTCCTTTTTCTGGTAAGGACCTTTATTTATAACAAGCACAGGCATTTGTTGTCCCACACATTCTTGGATTTAAACATAAGCCTCAATTTAGGGCACTGATCCTGACAACATACACTTTATTAATGAATTTTAAGGGAGTGGGGACTGCATCAGCAACATGCCAAGCTTCCTACCCATGACACCAGGAACAGGCAGACTAAAGAGAAGAACAGCATAAGCAACAGAGAAGGAAATTGCAAAGCTCATGGGAAGTAAGGTAAAAAGCTGGCACTCCTTTAATCTTGTAGCACTATTAACCAAACCAGAGATTTTTCTTCTTACCTCTCCTCTCTCTCAATAAAAATAACAAATAAAATAAAGTAAAATAATGGTAATTACAAATCTCTCCCATTACTCGGTTTCAGCCTCTTTTTCTCTCCTCTCTTGTCTTGTCCCAAAGTTTGTTTCTTCTTAGGTCTGACTTCCCAGAGCAGTAAGTTTTGTGTGCCTGACACCCTTCAGTCCTAGTCTATCTGAACACGCTGGGCATCAGGGACCACAAAGCACCCCAGCAGGTCCATTAGTGAGGAAGACCAAGGGACCAGGACTGCAGAGCATATCACAGCATGGCCTCCATATAGACACAGGCACTTCAATATCTTTTGTTTACATTGGTCCTGAGTCAGAATGGTCTGGACAAAATGGCTTTGAAGGTTATCATTACCACAAGGACCATGAGAAGTGGAAATGCATCTTTTACAAACAAACAAAAAAAATGCTTCAAACTCAGACACTAGAAGAGACAGATTGTTCTGATGTCAGTTTAGCTTTGTTTGCAGTACACTCTGTAAAAGCTGAGCTATGAATGATCTCTTTTCTAATTTTATTCTCCACTTGGAAAATAATTTCAACCTAGTGTGGTTAAATGAAGCAGGCAAAGGCCTAGAGATGGGAACTTTAATTTAGGAAGTTGTGATCAATATTAAACATTTGACAACCAAGAAAAAAAATATCTAAGAATCTAAAAATCTACTTCTGGATCTCCAAAAAAAAACAGTATTCCATCAAACAAATGGCACTATGTGCTTAAGGAATAAATAAATGGAAGCTCTTTTTCCACTGAATAAAAAAAATAGTAATTGTCAGGAGAGAACACAGCTTTTTATCCTTCCATCACTATGGTCCCCTCAGAAAACAAGTACAGAAAGAAAGTTCCTGCTTAAGCTTTGATTAGTTATACAATTATTTTGATTATTTATACAATTATTTCAGCACTGAAAAGCTTACCTATAGCTTGTATTTGTCTGTGAAATGCTACAGTGGAATGACTGTGACATACATGAAAAATACTAATGTAGGCAAAACTTTTCTTAATATTTTTCCTTCTGACACTCTAATGTGTGTACCTAAAAAGTAAACAAAAGTGTATCTGTTGAAATCTTTCTTTCTACTGTATGACCAAAATCTAAGAGGAGAAAGGCTATGCTGGATACTAAAGTACCCAACAGTCCATTTCATCGGAAGAACAGAGGCCCAGATCCCCATACCAGTTCATTGGATGGGAAATAACAGACATATATAGTTTTAAAGTCCATATGTTTGGCAAGCATAATTACAAATCCTAGACGTAGGCTCTGAAAAAAACCCACAACCTGATACCAGTATGACAGAGATACTTTTTTGTTTAATTTCAACAGTATGTTTTTTTACATCAGTTCAAAAAAAAATCCTGAAAAATAAAATGATATATGACTGAGGTTAAAACAAAACAAAACAACAACAACAACTAAAAAAAACTTTCTACCTCGTGTAGTGTATCCTCCGATAACGTAGATCTTGCCCTTGCACTCGCAAGCTGAGAATTCTGCAAGAGGGTTTGGCATGGATGCTACAAAGTTCCACCAGTCATTTTCTGGGTTATAACACTCCACATTGGAAAGGGACTGACCACCGATGGCATAGAGCTTTCCATTTACAGCCAAAAGCTTAAAATTGGACCTGAAAGACAAAGAATGCAGCACTGAAATAGGTTAAATAAATGTACAGAAAAATATAGGAAAGTTCTTCCTATCGAGGCTCCAACACATCCATCATTACTTTCAACTTGTACCATCAATTCACGTATTACAGAATCTGAACTCTTCTGTGCATGTCCAAAATTCTGTAATTACACTTTAATTACTCAGGACAGTAATCAGTGACATTCTAAGCATTAATGATGTTGATGTTAAGACTGATGAATATTTTATTTTGGATTTCAGTGTATCACAGTTTAAGTAGTAAATGTTGCGTTAACTAACATATTCAGTAGATGTCTCATTTTTACTAAGTTTTAATGAACTACCTTTAGTGGAGGAAAACGTATTATATATACACACTCAGTCAAGGATATTATTTTAATTAAAATTACAGGAATTTCAAACAAGACTTGATGAATGACTAGGAATGCATACTCATCTTAGTCTGTTATACAGTCTCTTCAATAACCCTAATAAACAGAAATTTAAAGTGATACACATTGAACCACATTTTGCAAAAAGAGGAAAAAGAATCCTGTACCTTATTCAGCATTAGTTTAAACCACTAAACATACCCTCTATCCCTCTGAAGCAAGATTGTAAATTAACAATTTACAAGATTATGTAAATTAACGTTCCATCCTCAGCTGCACAAAATATACTGCACTCTATAGGCAATGATCTGTTCTTTTATTTATTATTCTATTCAATTATGTTGTTGTATTTCACAATTGGTAACATTCAAATTACTGAAATGCAAGAAGCCTCACATCTTAAACTTTTAAGATAATACAGGCAGAGGCAATTCAGAAACAAATGGTCTATGGATACTAGAGGTACAAGCATGTAGGAAGAACTAGAAAGGCTTGAAGTTGAGGGGCTTGCATGCTCATCTATTCCTTTTAGCTATGAAAGATGGTCTAATAAGAGATCAGCATTTCCTGTTTAGGAAACAGTCCTACTTACAAGTCAATGTCTTTGCCTAGCAAAGTTATTACTTCCATACTGCTCATTTTGAGGTAAATCCACTAAATTTTACCATGCAGTATCCTGATTAATTAAACGTATGAAGATCATTGGTGTGCACTAGGTCAGCATAAAACCAAACAGGGAACTGCACTGTGTCAATAAAACTGAAGTAGTGTTTTAGCCTTGCATTGGCCCGCTGAGCAGTAAAGTGAATTTCACTTTGCATGAATCCAAGATTCAAAACTTACTGCTAAGTAGTTTTGCAGGGTTTTGTCTGGACAAAATGAACCTTGCCTAGCAGCAGTCTGTCCTGCAATTTCTTTTTATTAAATATATTTGGAAAAATAATTTGTTTCCAGATGGAATCATTTTGTTCTTGTCATCCTGATATAGGTTGGAAACTAAAATGCTCCTTTGAAGGAATTAATTGCTTTTTATCCCCGCCTCCCCCCCCTTTTTTTCTTCTCTGACATTTACGATGAGGTCACTTTGTTCATCTCCTCTGTACAGCAGTTATGTTTTCCATCTTAGAGAATCCAGAATAACATGGCAATCAGTAGCGGGTATGAAATTAGGATAATTACTCACAAAACATTATAATTTTCAAAGCAAGGTACCTGTTCTAAGTTATGGTGGAGGGGAAAAAAAAGGACACAAATTAGCAGAGAGACAAAAAAAAAAGTGTAAATTCATTTTCCAAACAATCTTTTAAAATAAAAACTATACTAGAAAGTTTGTAACTCTGTGTCTATGATGGAGAAAGTACAGGATTTTTGGCTTACAAAATGAGCTCATATGCACGTAGGTAAGTCTTTCATTATTTTAAGATTTCCCAGACATATAAACTACACAAACATTTTGTGTTAGAACATAAAAGAATTCAGGTTTCCTAATTCACGCTTGCTTGTCTAGTTATCCAATTGTAACTACTATTTATCTGAATTGAATTCATTTATACAGGTTTTGTTTGATTGCCTTTGCATCTCTGAATTGCTTCTGGCAGAAGTGGGAAAACTACCTGGTGAAAGACACACGGCACAAATTTCAACTTCAGTTATTCCAGAAGGCCACGTACTTGTGTGTCAGTTGGTCGAATCATTTAACTACTTCCAACACCTGTTAAAAGGGATGATATTTGGTGCAAGTATCTCAGATTTATGGAACACATTAACTACATAATTCATTTTACTCCAGAGTAACCACAAGTGCCCATTAGCACAGTTTATTTGAACAATGGCTCCATATGTTATGAATAACTTCTTCTACCATTCACCTTTCCATGCCAGTAACAGCAGGTGTTTTTATGGAGAGTGAACATTAGGAAATATTTAGTGTATTTTTACACTCTTCTAATGTGTTGAAGCAGCTGGAAACAACAAAAGCAAACGCAGAGCAACTAGCCAGCTCTCAACAACTAACTGTTCCATGGACTACAGCTTGGAAACAACTGAACTTAACAGTCTGCTAAATTCAACTATGATTTAACTCCACTCACTTGATGTCAGTTACCTAAACTTGGGGATCTGAAATACTCTCCAAATGGCGGATTGGTGTGAACCCTTCTTGGTGGGACAAGACCACTTATGGGCTACATCTTCTGAAGTCCTTCATTTCCTCTGAAATGAACCCCAGGAACACAAGCAAGTGCAAGCTGTGCAGTTTTACAATAGTTCAATTTACAACATTTTTCATTAAAAGGCAAGTGTAAAGCACTATGTGAAGTAAGGAAGGAAGAATGTATAAAATGCAAAGGAACTAAGGGTCAGAGTGCATAACTTTCTGAATACAGAACAACATGCAAGAACTTCTGAAAAGCGTAGCTAGTTCTAGATTGCATTAACAGCCATATAACATATCAATAAGAGACCACTATTAAACTGGCTATGAAGAGGACAGCAAGCATTTCCTTGTTCACTGAATCTGCTCATTTAGTATACAAAAACAAATTAGTTTAGATATTAGAGAGGACTTTCTGATCAGGGAAGTAGGTAAGCATGGAAACAAGTTACCTGGGAGGAAGAAGGTTGAAATTTGCATTGCTGTAGGGCTTAAAGAACAAGTTAAACATGTATTTGCAAGGTAAGCTTTGTCCTCTATAGGACAGGAGGGTTGGACTAACTAGCCTGTGTTTTCTTCCTGCCAAATGATTTTTTTATCCTTAAAAGTTTTCACAAATCAGATAGATGACTTAACTCTAGAGTTAAAGCATTTGCAACAAAGATCAAGAATCATGAAAGTACATTTACAAAAGCATTTCCAAAGCATTTTACATTTCTTACATGAAACACTCTTTTTCCATCCCTTATATGAGTCTTCAGAGCACACTGCATCCAACCATTAGCTTTGGAAGCATGGGTGATACATTTGTGATAAATGTGACATGGGTATTTCTAACTTACAAATCTTTGAAAAGTCTGTTTTTTCCCCACACAGAGGAATTTTGAGTAGGAAAAAAAAATTATTTGGGAAAAAAAAAAAAAAAAAGGAAAGAGAAGGTCTTCTAAACCACTACCATTCCCCAGGAACATCTCCTCTTGTATTTTTGTAAGAATCCTCAGAGTGGCAGCAGTTCAGGCACAGATTGCTCACAAAAACGTTGTTCCACATGCATACGTATAATCTCAGCCAAGGGCTTAAAAGGGTCTTCCAAGCCTGGAAGATTTACCTGCCATGACTGTGCTGAAGGAAAATAAAAATGGAATATACAGTGGTAACTGGCACAAGCAGTAGAAATCCTATATTATTTTTAAACAGTAAATTTCAACTGTCAGTATCAATTTAAATAAAAGTATGGAAACGTATTCAAATACATGACTTGAACAGTCCTCAGATCTCCTTGGTACCTTCCTATCCCCAAAGACCACAAGTGGTCTTAGGCAACCTTTACATGAAGTTTCTTCGTCAAAGAAGTCCAGGTAGTTGTCTGAAGACACTATTCCAAGTACAGCAACACCTCTAGAATGAAAAAAAAAAATAGAGAAGTCTAGAAACTGTGATCTGTTATGGACTACTTGTGACTGGTTCCAGATTTAGCTTCAGACAATGAGAAATTCCAGGCACAGAAACAGGCTTCCTACACGAGCCCGAGCAAATTATTTTATCTACCTCTGTATGCATAAGCAGGGAATAATAGTTTCTCAAATTTATGTGTTACCTATTGTGAACAAATTTGAAATGACAGTAATAAGATCTCTTTGCCTAGAAAGAAAGCCAATAGCTGTAATGTAAGCCAGAATAACTAGTAAGTATTCAGTGCCCATCTGATGGATTTCAACTTCTACTTAGAGGTAAATTGGGAATACTTCATCTATATATGTGTATAGAATGCCAGCATCCTGGGGTTTGATATAATAATAATGCAAATAATCAAATATAAAAATATCATGGGATTTACATTTTTTTGAGTGCAGATTTATTATATTAAGTCAACAGAATTATTTCCATAATTCCTCATCCTCCTCTACAGACCAACACATGAATCCAGTCATATAGGCCAAATCTAGAGTGTTAAAGTGTTGTCTGAAATCAAAACAACTTCAATGGGAACTAGAACTGTCCCTCAAGGTATGCAAAAAATGCATTCATGGGATGTAATTATATCAGCTGACATCAACTCATTCGGCAGTCACATGACCCTATTCCCTAAGCAGCACTCTGGGCAACTGCCCTGCTTATTTTCCTACAGCACAACAAACTAAAAACACAATACCAAGCAAACTGCAGTACATTTCATCCACACAGCAGAAAGGCATCAGTACTGTTGCAGTCAAATATGGACTCTCAGTCTAAAAATTCCCCTGCTCTTAGCTCCTATGGCACAGGCCATCCCTTCTGTGCTCCGGCCACAAAATGTTAAACTGGTCAACCCAGCATCAGACAGATGAAATGGTATGTCAGATACAAAATAAATAAACCAATCAATCAAACCATCAGAGTTGAGACTCCATGAAGATGTTAAAGCGAGCAAAGTGTTTTGTGAAGGTGTCAACAGAGTTTCCATGAGAAAATTTTCCCGTTTTGTTTTTCAAAGAGCCTCATATTCACTTGCTGCTACTTTCTAGACTAGAGGCTAACATAATTCTGGTCCTTTTAAACCTCCAATCACTATGGTGAAATATAAGACTAGAGACTATTCCAAAAATACCCGTTTGCATACCACTTTTCTGCCATTACTTGCCAATGTGAAATCCCATGCTATGTAATACCCTGCTGTCATCTGTGATGGACTTAAAGATTAAGCTGGTATGGCAAAAGAGATAAAAAAAAATATAAGGAGAAAATATCAACTTGTTTATTGAGATTGAACAGCATGGCTCTAAGGTAAAAAAAAAAAAAAAAAAGCCATGAAAAAGCATTTTTTTTAAAAAAAATCTCAACCCCCCTTCCCCCCATTCGCCACGCTGAAGAATCATTGCACATAGCAACATCTACCTTGCTATAGACATCATACAAAACAATGTCAAAATCTTTTAATTTGATCAATGTGGGACTTCTATGTTCAAGCACACTTCTACGGGAAACACCGTGTGGGCTGACACAGGGCCTTTTTGACTGAGACCACTGTACTCTTGACCATGCTCATGCA
Organism: Stictonetta naevosa; assembly: GCA_011074415.1. Taxonomy (NCBI): domain Eukaryota; kingdom Metazoa; phylum Chordata; class Aves; order Anseriformes; family Anatidae; genus Stictonetta; species Stictonetta naevosa. Next base: position 67,524,033 of record CM021697.1, read on the forward strand.
GACGAGACCACAGAAGGCAGGTCTACCAAAACAGCTCAGTTCTTAAAGGTGCCTCAGTAAGGACTACTACTAGGGTCAGGCTCAAGAAATATGCACGTAAAAAGAGGCATTTATGATGTTTAAAAGCTGAACATTCATATTACAGCAGGTAATTTTTACAATGTTTTTCCAATTAGCCAGAAATGCCCTATGTTTTCAGTCAATTCCAATGACTGGTTACGGAGGGCAAAACTTCAGTGAAATTCTCACAATGATACAGGAAGTAAAAAAAAGTTGAAGTAGGAAATTAGTCATTTTAGGTCAAATCCCTGTTTTGAGGCATTTTAGCATGTAAGCTCAAGTGGAATACAGACTACAGATTTACTACACCGATACAAAGCATTAATACCAATGGCTGGGGTCTCTGGAAGCTACTTGAATTTGCTGGATGGAGAATTTCTATTCTACAGCAAGCTCTGGCCTCCCTATTTGTTTCAGTTTTGATACAGACAGAGAAGGCAAAAATTTAAACATTTTTTCTAAAATGGAAACAATGAAAAAAAATATCTTGAGTACCTCTCAAAGCTAAGCCCACTGTTATCCTTTCAAATGTTTCTGAATACTAACTTATACACAAATGACAAACAATTCAAAAAAATAGAAGAAAAAGCAAAATGATCAAGATGCTGAATGTTCACTGGATTAAAATTTTCTCATGAAGTGAGAAGTTTCTGAAAATCTTCCTGCCATTTTTCTGGTACATATTTCACTGGAAGGCAGGCCTACCCAATATTTGTATATTTATAAAAGTAAAAACCAACGAAAAACTGCTCCAACTTGAACATTTCATCCATCTCTAGCTCTGACAGACTGTACACCCCACAAGAAGCAGTAATACTTCTCATAATATAGAGTACTGGAGCTAAAATATATCTCAAAGTGACTTTTTTTCTCTTAGTCAATTTAAGGAGAATTTCTACTTCCAGCAAAGTCAGCTGTTTGAAGAGACTGGCTTCACAGCCCTCCTAGAATACTACAATTTAAAGGAAAAGTGGGAGCCCACCACCATTTTATACGAGATGAATGATCACACATGATGGCAGGTCGCAGCATAGTCCTCTGCTGATGCCTGTCTCACATCCTCCTGCAGCTGAGGCCTTTATCACCAGCATTTACTCAACATTGTCCCATCCTCCTCATTCATCCCTTGCTACAGCAGCTCCCTGTGCAATGCACAGGGGCCACCAGGCAGGAGAGCGGCTGCAGGGTCGTTCTGCGGCTGGGAGACGCTACCAGTACAGACAAGGTTTGCCAGGCCTTTTGGTGGCCTGCTGCCAAGCTATCGCCAAGCCCTTTGGTCCTTCCCATCACACGATGCATGGGACAGGGGTGATTCACAGCACTAAGACAGGTTTGAATCACTTCTTGCAACTTGAGTCCAGCCAACATAATGTTATTCAACAGGCTCTATTTTGACAATAGACATGGACACACATGCATATCAGGGAACAGGGGTTACCTCTTCTGGTTCATTGAGGCCAGCTGACTCCATTCATTTAGGCAAGGGTTGTAACAGTGGGCAGCTGAAATCTCCTGGCTGGTGGTGATCCTGTAACCCCCAACGATGAAGAGGTAGTTGTCCAGCATAGCTGACCCATAGCCTCGGACATTCACCAGATCTGCAGGCAGGTTGTTGGCCAGGGGCAGCCACCTCTGTGCCTCCTCATCATACCTCAGCATAGACCAGGGGGCTTCTGCCTGAGGGTGACAGCCTGGAGGCAGGCCCAGGGAGGAGGCACCCATGAAGTCCCCAATGGCCACGAGGGTGGCAGTGCCCCTCATCCGCCTCTCCTTCAGGTGCTGCTGAAGAGCATGGGGCAGGTGGAGGTGTGGCCGGGCATCAGGCCTCCGCAGAACCTGATGGTAATGGGCAGCCATGAAGTCCAGACAGGTGTCGTGCAAGTCCTGGAGGCCATAGACCTGAGCCAGGCGGTGCAGCTCCAGGCAGTTGCCCACCCTCACCTGGGAGAGGAGCAGGCGGAGCAAGGGGGTGACCTGCAGGTAGGAAGCTGCCTCCACTAGCTCCTCCAGCAAGGGGGGCTCGTCATCGCCCCCCTCCTCCTGCTCCAGCCTGGCCAGGCAGGAGGTGTTGATGAAGTCCAGCACCAGCTCCAGCCCCAGGGCACTCAGCCCCCCGCGCAGCAGCTGCTCCTCCTGGCCCTGCCCTGCCTCCCTCATGCCCGAGCGGTAGAGGGCTCGAAAATAGTCACTTTGCTCGATCAGCTTCCTCTTGCACACCGGGTAGCACTTGTCCCCCAGCCGGATCTGCACCACCTCCTCCCCCGCGCCATCCCCTTCCCCCTCCTCTTCCCGCTGCCGCTCCGCCAGGGACATCGCGCTCCCCCTCCCCTGACCAAGCTCCGGCCCGGCCGCTGCCGGTACGGGCTGCTGCTGCTGCTGCTGCTCCGCCTCCTCCTCCTCCTCCTTCTCCTCCTCCTCCTCTTCTTCTTCTTCTTCTTCCTCCTCTTCCTCTTCCTTCTCCTCCTCCCTCCTCCTCCGCCCCGTGCCGGCTGGGAGGAGCCGGGCCGAGCCGAGCCGGCAGAGGGAGGGAGGAGGCTCAGCTCTGTCCCCTCAAGGAGAGGAGGGAAAGAAAAAAAAAAAAAAAAAAAAAAAAAAAGACCAGAGAGGGATTAAAAAAAAGGTCCTAAAAAGGCGATGTCGGAGCGGCCGTGCCCCCACCTCCCCTCTCGCAGTGCCCGAATTGGGCCGGCAGCGCTGGGGCTCCGGCCTTGCCATAAACGCAGCGGGGCGGCCCTCAGGGGCTCGGCTCCCCTCCAGGGCAGTGTATGATCTGCGGCACGGCTCCGACCGACCCCGGGACGCTCCTCGTCACAGACACAACGGCAAGGAACGTCCCGCACGGCTGGCACAGCGCTAGGATGTAGGGGACAACTATGACCCGTAATTCTGCTGGGACATTCCCGACTCCTCCTGCACAAGCACTCGGTGTCTCAGCTCCTCATTCGGCTTGTAGAGATACCATATAGCCTTTTCTGCTACTCTGTCCTTTCTATTTAAACTAAGGTCCTGGAAAATGTAATAAATGCTATTTACATGTCGGCTCTGTTTTATTTGACACGAGCAAGGAAAAAATAAATTAGTAACTAAGCATCTAGCTGCATGGATAATGTGGCTGTTCTGCTGTTTGCCCCATTACTTTTCTGAAGAATAATAATTCATTTCACATAATGAAAGTGATTTTTTTGAACTTACAAAACAGCTGAGGGAGTCTGCCATCCTATGTATTCTTATATGATGATGCTTAACATAAAAGACAGGGTACAACAAAAAGACTTTAGCAATCTATTTTTATTTATTTATTTATTACTTTTATAAAGACTTACATCACCCAATGCTTTGCTAGATTATAGAAAATCTTTCCCTTTAACAGTAATGTGACTCATCTCCAGCTATTGCAGAGAGCTTAGCTTTCAGACAACTCCCTGCTTCCTCTGCTCAGAAGGCATCATTTCCCATGCTTAATAAAACTCTTCAGAGTAGCAGTTCGTTCTGGGTACAAGGGGTATTTGGTGGTGTTTCTTTTTTCTTTTTTTTTTTTCCCCATTTGTTTTAGTAAAAGGTGTTGTTTGCTTTTTGGCATTTCCTCTGTGAAATGATACTCTGTTAATTTTGTTGAACTTCAGCTTTTTAATTCTTCTCTATACAAATGACATCAATGTCAACCTCAGAGTTGAACAGTCACACTCAGAAAATGTGTTCTTTTCTGCCAACTTCTATAAAAAACATTTGTTGAGGTGGGGCAGATTTCTCTGCATTTCTGTTTTTCACCTCCCTTCAGAGCATCTGGCTTTTGAATCTTGTTTTCTGTTTTGAAATCCTTTCAAATAGGATTTCAACCATTTCCAAAGAGCTCTCTTCAGCAGCGTCAGTCTCTAGCTAGGTCACTATCACCTGTCATTTTTTCTTTCCTACTGTAGAGTTTCACTGTCTGCTTGTTTTGTGTTCCTCTCATTCCCACTCAATGTTTCACTTATTTTCATATTACACTTTCCTGTATTCTGGTCGTTGGTGAAGCACTGCATTATTTGGCTATCCAAGCTTCTTACACCTAGCTGAAACCTGAGTCTGAGCACTGGCCTTTTTTTATCTGCCTCAGGTTCAGCCTGAAAAGATGTCACACACAACAAGCAAGGGTCCTACCACTTCTGTAGGACCCTAACCCCTATGTTCTGTTTGCACTTTAATTGCCACAGCCAGACATTTAAAGTAACTGTAATAATTTATACTCCAGAAGTAAACAGAGAACTCATGCTTGTCATGGCCATTAAGCTCCACGGCTGGAATACAGTACAATTGCCAACACAGTGGTATGATTGCCATCTTTAGACATCTGGTTTGGAAGCTCATGTTTGATGTACTGGTAAGTTAGCTCCTAATTGGTGAGTGATTTTTTCCGTGTAGTCAGTTATGATAAGTTCTGTTCCCTCAAAGTGTTGACACCACAGCCTGCATAGTTAGAATATTTCTGCTGCTGCCTTAGTGCCTTCCTGTGGTCTATGTGCCTGCACCTGCCACACCACCAAGGATTTCAAATCCACCTTCCTCACATTTCATGAGGTTTTCAATAAACTACTAAAAACCATTTTCCCAACAGCAAACTTTTGAGAGTACTGACTTGTATAGCTCTCATCAGGAGCTGTCATAAGCACAAGGGGTCCGCAGTACTCTTTGTTGGATGGCCACTTTTGCAGAAAGCCTAAATCTGTTTCTTCATCCAATTGTTTTTTACTAGACTGATTGTCAGCTATCCATACTTTATCCAGGCTTAGGACTGGACAACTGTATTAAGTCAGAGCATGCTGACAGGGCAGATCCATTGTTCTTTTACTATACTAATCAGTCTGTATGCTGTGCTTACATTGTACTTACACTGCAAATACACCAAGGCAAGAACTACCTTTTTGTTCCATATTTGTACAGATAATTTCATCTGTCTCCCAGTCCACAGCTATACTGTGGTATATGCTAAGATACATATACCTTATTATACTGGAATCAAAGAAAAGGTCTTGCGGTTTCACCAGCAGACACCTTAGTTGATCTTACGAGAGTAAGCAATGTATTTTCCACAGTTGAAAATGGAAATATCTAGTGCTAGAGCTACAATATCAAAATCTGTAGGCAAGAGCCATAAAAAACTTGCATGATCTTTGAAACAAATATGAAAAAACATCTGTAACTCATTAAGACCATGCTGAAGAACGGAAGAACACAAAAACAAGTTTGCATCATTGCAGGTATTAAACAAGCATGTGTGAAAAGAACGTACCCTGAAGAACAAGACATTTACTCAGAGAGGAAGACAAAGGTAATGCTCTCAGCTTTTCAGTGCCTAGCTTCTGGATTTGACTTCTAGAGTGAAATCTTCAAGCCTGTTTTAGATATATTTCAGGTGTCCCTCTACAGTGAAATGATTCTCATGTGCCAGCAAATGGAACACGGCAGCACCAGAAAATGTCAGTAAGGGCTCTCTCGCTCTGGAGTTGAGATGGTCATTTCTGCTTGAGTTAACCTTCTTCACAGGCTAGACACTTTTTCTTGTGTTTAGTACCTAAATTGTTCTCTTGTATTTAATGCCTAAATTATTTCCAAGGCTGAAAAATGATCACTCTTTTATTTTAGAAAGCTTGGAAATGGAAGAAGCTTTTTATACAGCAGTCACATTGTAATAGACCATTCAACCATGATAAGGTAAACCTAACCTTCTGCCCCTTTCTTTGCCTGGGCATACATTTCTGTAGCCCTCTGACTTTTCTAGCACAGCAGAAGTAAGGAATCAGAAAGTCAGGAGGAGTTACTGCTGGAGAGGACAGAAGAGGGGAAGAGAGGGGAGAGGAGAGGAGTACTCTTTCTGTTGTGCATGGCACCCTGGTTATGCTTCCTGACTGGCACTGCATAGAGCATGTAGGCAAGGAACAGCTAAAAGACTGATTCAAGGCTGTTCTGTGTGCTAAGGCTGAAGCCTGCTTAAACTTTATAATCACCTTCAAGTATATAACATTGTTTTAACTTACTTAGGAAACTATGACCACTTGTTTTTCCTCAGTGAACAACTCGATGGCTTTGTGTGGCAAGCTGGCTGGGTCTCCAGTTTGATTCCCTGTACAGTCACAAGACACAGCAAAGTGAGTAACAGAAGTACCAGTGACTGGGAATCAGAATGACAAATACTTTTCTTGGCAGGAAACCTGGTTTACATACACACAAAACACAGCCTGAATTTCTTTGTGGGTCTAACCCAAGATCACACAAAAAAAAATATGCAGCAGCAGAGAACCAAACCCTTAAGCACCAGTAGAGTGCCTAAGGGAACAATGCAGTGGTTTTGTATTTGTTTTAGGCAAACCTCTTGATTCAACACAGAGACACTGGATAATACATGGGCATCAGTAAGAAACATCTGACTGTTCTAAGGACTGGACCACATAGGGAGCAAAAAAACAAAGGAATTTTTGAATTCCTTTCAGTTGTATTAAACTGCGAACTGAAATGGAATCAAGATATTTAAAATACACATGCTACTTAATATAAAATATAAAGTGCCACATTCTTCCCTCTGAGATGCCAGGGAATTGCACTGTTCTGCCAGGGGACTGTGTATTGGGTAATAGTGGAATTACTCAAGAGACAAATTAGTCTTTTGGAAATGATTCACTAGCTGCTGCCATTGTTTAGTATTTTCCTTGTCACAGGATACAAAGTAAGCATCTGTGGAACATAGGAAATACTCTGCAGCATTTCAGCATTAAAAATATCAGTGTTCTAAAGGATCTTGGCATTTCTAAGAGCAACTGACTGGAGCATAATTTTATTTCAACTGAAATCTCTATCAATTGTGAAGGATGAGATGCTAAACAAAGGCTTTTTTTTTTTTTTAAGATTCATAGCCAAACAAAGCACTTCTTACACAATACCATTAACAGTGCTATTCAAAAATAAATAAGTAAACTACTCCTATTTTTAATAGCACTTATTCCGACTTTATTCCCTATTATTTTCCGATTATTTTTTCTGCTCTGGATGCACAATGTAATATTTACTGCTTGCAACACAAGTATTTTGTAATACTACTGAAAAAATACTTGAAGTGGTATTTTGGGAATTTATTAACAAATACTTAACTTATCCCTGATTTAGTCAAATTTAATGAGTGATTAATACTCAAGTGTGTTTCACCAAGCTCTCTTCAGGCAGCAAAGAGGCTGTTACAACTGTCCGTGTGTTAGTGGGCATTCCCTGTGGATCACAAGCAAGTTCAGTCACCAGAGAGCAGAATGGAGGCAAGAGTGTGTAGTTACAATGACATTCAGTCTAATCTGTTTTTTACATGAGGAATTTCCTTGAAAACTCCCAGGTGAAGTAAGTGTTCCCTGATAAAACCTCAGTGGGGGTCTGTCTGCTGGAGCATCCTGCCTGCTGCTGAATCTCCTGTTCGGGATGTTTGTTCTGCACAAAAGCATTGTGTATGCCCAGGCCAGAATTTTATTTTGTAGCTTTCTCTAGAGGAGAGTAAACTGGGAGCTTTTAAAACAGTGTATATTTTTAAATCCTTGTACAGACAGGACTGAATATTAGTACAAAATAACTAGGGAAGATAAAGGGTACCCCACATGAAAGTTTTTCACTGAGTATCCAGCTGTATAAAATTCATCACAATATTGAAACTCTCTTTTGCCTAGTCTTAAGTTCTGTCATAAATCAACATTCATACATTGTGTTCGCTAAACATTGTGCCCTGTTGTCATAAACCTCATCTCAAGTTTATATGTATGTTAGTAGATTTATATTTGTATAATCTAATCTGTCTAAGCCTTCTGTTTGAATACAAAGACTCCAGTTTTCATATATAAGTTTTACCAGAGTTAGTTTGAGGCCAAACTGTGATAGAATCTTAGGGCCTGCTAGCATATTTGAAACAATGGTTTGAAAGTGTTTTTTCACAATGTCTCAGGAACGGAAACTGTAAAGTTTTACCTCTTTTCACCATGTAGCAATGGGTCCATTTGGTCTGGAACAAGAATTTTTGATCCAACTGTCCCAAGACATGGAGAAATTCAGATTTATTAAAAACTCAATTTATTGTTTCAAACCAAAATCTGACCACTAACAGCTATATTTAAGAAAACAGTTCTCTCTTTCTCAATAGATAAATAAATAAATAAAATTAAAGCACTGCAATAATGTTTTGATTTCAAGGAAATATTAAAGGAGAAAGTGAACAAGTGAACACTATTTCAATAATAGAAAGATTTGCTTTGATATGTGTCAAAGTACTTATATTTCATTATTTCACGATGTACTATTTTAGTATTTTACAACTTTTATACTGTAATAGAGTCAGTGACATATTCTGACATTATCAAAACATTTAGGATTAGGTAAAATTTTGATCTTATCACTGCTGTAGTAACATAAAAACACGTACATATTTAAGACAAATGAGACAATTTCAGCAAAGACATGCAATTTATTCAGATAAAGTGCAACACAGGCATTGAGGTACGCTGACTTCAGCAGAGACTACTAGTGTTGATGTTACATGGGATTATGCTGCACATATTTGTTTAAATAAGCTTATTGATGGTTGTATGAGGACAGACAGGTTCATAACTCACCTGGGAATCTGCAGGCTTTGGTCTTGCTTCTCAGATGGCAGTTGCCAACTTTCAGTTGCTCTGATGGACAGCCTAAAACACAGATGGTTTAAACTAAACTGTTGGACTTTAACTGTAGCAGAGAAGTGCTTTATACAGATGTGGTCTCTTCCCCTCCCTGAGACAGGCTGGGTCTGTGTTAGCAGCAATCATTTTCTGTATACTTCTACATCATCATAGCAGCATCAAAAATTGCTTTGCCACATCTGGGTCACAGGAGTATGTCTCACTTATCTCCTGTAATCTGCTTGAGAAACAGAAGAGCCAGACACGATGCCCAACTGTCCTCTCTTGTCTAGTCTGCATTCATATGAGGGACGTATCCATCTCTGATCATACTGGCTTAACCACTGTTGACAGAGCAGGAGACAGAGAAACTTTCAAAGACAGACACTGGTGTTTCATAGCAGCACTGTATTTCATAGCACTTGAAACAGCATAAAGACCTAAAGTCATATAGCCTTTGACTGTCCTCTCACCTGCTGACATTCAGAGAGAAGCATGGGACAACAGCAGTGTAGACAACAGATAAACAAAACCAAACTATTTGTACAGTAGTTTTAGACAGGCTGACCTGTCTACAGGATCAAACCCTTTACACTTTTAGTCCTTTTCAGGAATACTTTCCTGTACCATATAGATCTTCCTTGTGGTCTTTATATGTTTCAAGTACTAGAACCATATATTCCATATAAACTAAATAAAACAACATATATATATGGAACTATAAGTGGAAAAAGTGTCAGCTTTTGTTTATATTTGGCAAAAAAAGAGTTAATGACTGATGAATACTTTGTACAAGGAAGCTCTTGGACTGTGTCACTATCACTGCCAGCCCAGGTGGAAAATTTCAGGTACTGTTTCAGTTCATAACAAGAATTGTTAAAAAGATCATTCTCTTCCTTTGTGTCAGGTACGTTTACATCTCATTTACTGAAAGATCTGCAAAGACATCCATGTTCTTACAGAAAGCAGGCAACTCCCAGTTTGTTTTCCTGGAAGAAATATGAGAAGACCATGAAAAGAATTGCAAATAACATGAAGCACTGTTTTGATACTGGCCAGAGGTTCCATATTAAGAGCAAAAGTCTCTTGATCCCTCCTTGTGGAGCACATGGAACAGTTGATCACTGGATTGCAGGTAAGATTTAGATATTTCCTTCTTGCAAAATTTTTATAATTTAAAACTTCAGCATTAAATTATTAATATGTATTTGCCATACAAGAGTCAAAGTTAGGTTATGGGCAAGCTGGCAGAAGGCCCTGAAATTTAAGCTAAAACTTTTCATTTTTAAAGGAAACTGCCTAAAGCAGTTGTTTACTTATTTCAATCTCTTTATATTTCTTTAAACAAAAAGTTTTTCTGCAGCTGTTCCTGGTCTCATAATTTATTCAGAAACAGAGAAGAGAGAAATAATTACAAGTAATGAAAAAGAAAAAAAGGCTGCTTGGTTGAAGCAGACAGCAGAAAAACAGAATAAAAGTGCAAAGGTACTGAGAAAGATCAGCAGTATAAGCAAGTAGAGGCAAACTAAAAACAGATTTAAAATATAGATTGTAAACACATAGATCTGTAAAGAACATGACTGGTTACCAAAGCTCAGTCTTGTAAAAACATACTTAAACACAAGGAGTAACCTCACTTACTATGTTTGGCGATTGCCTCAATGGCAACTATGCAAGTAATCTAATTTATTTCAGTGGACTAAAGACATGTTCAGTTTTACCTATTAAGAATGCTTATTTTGTATGAGTTTAATCATCTTGTTCCATGTTTCCCCAAATTACTCAGAATCTTCTAGATTTCTTATGTTGGAGAAATGTGAAGAGTTGGAGTGAGGAAAGCAATCAGGAATCAACATTTCTGTACACCAGTCTTACAGAACAAAATAGATACAAAATTCATATTAAATGCTAGAGGTGAAGCCACAATGCAAGGCGTATCTTTCAAAACTGCGTGGTCTGTATCAAATAGTATATTGGAATATTTGGAAACCTGAAGCAAAAAAAAATATTTCAGAAATGTACAGTCAGTAATTCTCATGTCAATGGCAGATAAATGCCTAAAAACATCTCTGTACAGTATACTGAAACATATTTAAAGTTTTAAATAGCAACGTTCAGGCAGAGATGAAAACAAAAATAAAGCACATCTGACTATACAAAAAGAAACAAAAGAGTATCAGGAGTTACTTTTCAAGACAGAGGCTTAAAGAATTGCCCACACAGGCTCTTTCTTACAGTTTAATTCACCTCTCGCAACAGACATGCAGTCTAGATAAAAACAGACATTACAATGTATATTATAATCATAGCCAGTAGTTTCACTGAATAAAAAAAATGCCTTGATCTTGCTATTACACCAACAGGAATTAACCTGTGCTGAGCTCCATTACCTTCTAAGGAGCTCTTTTAGGAATAAAATTGTGTACATGTTCGCTCATTTTCAAAATGGGGGCCTTGTTTTGCAAAACAAACACTAGCTACAGTGCTTAAAGAATTGAAATATCTTTAAAGCCCCCATCGAAGTCACAGATCTACACCTTATATGAAATTGGAGAAATTACTAATCTTGAAGAAAAAATTTCCTGTCTAAAACATTGTTATATATTCCATGAACAATCTTTATTGCAGACTTTTTTCTGCTTAATTCCCTCAGCCTCTCTGCACAGTCCACTGAGTGTATATGAGCTCATGTATTGTAATATTTTAGATCCTTTCTGCATGCTATCTTGCATACAGGTGTGGGAATCAGAGATCAGATGCATTCTTTTAAGAAACAAAACACTTGGGAGTTTAAGGTTTCAGACCAGGTGTTTGAAAATTTGCCTTCCTATATGCCAACAGTACTTTCTTTCTTGCACAGGCTTCTTCCAACTTCAGCATAAGCAGAAAAATCCATACAGACTGTTCAATATTCTTGAACTTATGGAAGATTAAGAGAAGGTCTTTGATTAGCTATCTAGTCTAAAGACAACTGTGGGTTGTAGCTTTCTCCAGTCATATTCATCTATTCCTAGCACAGTGGGGAAGGGGAACAAATTTCTGCCTCTGGATGGCTGATAAAATTAGACACTTCAGTTTGTTAATCAAGAAAGAAACTATATTTGCAACCACTAGATAATTCAAAAAGTATTAAGAAATTAAATCAAGCTGCTTCTTCTGTACTGAGTGTAGTACTGAATTTGAACAAAGTGGCAGACACACCTGCTCTCAAGTGACTGGACTGCATACTTTCTGAGCTGAAGTGAAACAAAACGCTGTGCTTATCATTATTCACCACATACTAAGGTTGTCTGCATGGTCTGGTCTTAGAAGTATAAAAGACACAAACTTGAGATCACGCAAGCAAGCTCTCTGAATGACTAAAAGCAGCATGTACCTGTAGTCTCTCAAAAACTGCTTCAGAATAATGTAGAGAACAAAATAATAACTATTTTAATTATAAATAGCTCATAAAATGGCTGCTTCCTTCTAGCAGTTGCACAAACAACATCATGAGAATTGTTTGAAAAAAAAACATCCCTTGGCTCATTTCCCTGGCAAAATTGGCAGTATCCTCACCACTCAAGAGACTGTCTCCTAAAATGCTGGTCCAAACTTCAGTACATCCGCGGAGGAGAAAGCATGCTCACTAAGCCAACTGCATTGAGGAGATGGTCCTTCTGGTGGCAATATCAGAAGTGCTGTTGGTTCTGGTTTTGGTGGTGGAATCAGACACTATCTGCACACCCACTACGTTTTACAAGAACTGCTGGATTCGACGCTTCCCAGGTCTTTTGATTGACCTGCAGGAATCACAGAAGAGGGGAGCCCAGGTGCTGAAGATTTATGCAGAAGTCTCATCTCAACAGTGTAGCAGAAACTGCTGTCTTCAGAGGAATGGTGAGTGTTTATTATCAAGATTGCAGCATACATTAAAATCTGTATCATGACATACGAGTAAAAACATTTTGGGTAATTTTTATACAAACATCCCTTTGTTTGAAGAAGAAATAATGAAAAAAAAAAGATATATGTAGTTTTTGAGACAGGAAAACAGACACACATCTTAACTGTCATCCCATCTTCAGTCCCATAGAAAGGAATTTGATAATCTGATATTTTTGGAAGACCACACTAGCAACACATGAAAATCTTAGGGTCTGCTTTGAAATTTTAGACCTCTGTTACTAAACTTGTGAGTAACGCAAACATTAAAACAACAACAACTCTTTAATATCCATCATCATCTACTCTTGTATAGAAAATTCTACACAGTGCTACAAAGTGACACTGATTACAACAGGACTCTTCTTCATTAGATGAGAAAAGAAGAGGTAAGGCACAATTTGGCCGTCTCCAAAATACATTCATTTTCTTTGAGAGCGCACTCTCTTCTTCTGTGTTTATACCATATTTGTAGTCCAACCCACATATAGTGTTAATATGAGCAATAAAGCTGAGACATAGTCTTTATTCAGCTAGCAACCTCTCTTCTCTAGTCTTATAAAGACTCATAATAAAAATGAGAAAATTTCATTCCTTATCTTAAATCCAAGACTATATTTTTACTGTATCACACTGCTCTGGTACACTCTAGCAGTGTATTTTAGGAGTGTATATGATGTGTGTGCCTGTGGTGTCTAACTTAACCAAAAAACTCACAAGACTCAAAAGGTTTTTGGATAGAGATGATGGAAGTGAGCTACCAGTTATTAAATAAAGAAAACATAAATTTTGATAAAATTTTGAATTATACGCACAGTTACAACCCTGAAAACTCGACACCAAGATAACTAACATAACTACCATCAGCATTCCTGTGAAGTGTCAACTTCTGTTTTAAATACTGTGAGTAAAGAGCAATTATAGGTATTTTAGTAATGTTTTACCTATTTGGACAATAAATTTTTGGTCATAAAATGTAGGACTAGATATCTAATGAAGGTAATTTGGAACTTTGTTTTTATAATGTTACACAGTCAAGTGCAGATTTGTTAGAATATTAACTAAAATACAGAGATGTTAGATGGCATTTCAAAGATACACTGTTATATTAGATCGTGGTTTCTATACAGTCCTGAAAAAATAAATGTAGTCTACCACAGACACTATTACTAATAAATGTCCTAACTAAGATTACAAGAAAGTTTGGTAAGAAAATAATCTTTTCTGGATTCTTAGTGACAGTACAGTTACTGAAAGCTAATCTTAAAAGATAAAAAGAAATTCTGAAATAATTTAAAATCAAAAGCAACCTATTGAATTACTCATCTCCTCAAAATAACTTAAAGCATGCTTTTAAAGTATTTTTCCTGACCAGAGAGCTATCCTTCCCTATCAAAACATAGGCTTGTGACTTTTCTTACCTGATTTTATGCAATAAAATCCATCACACATCTCCAAAAGAATATATGCACAGAAGCCGATTTCTTTCGAGGAGATTTTTTTTTCCTACTATTTAATGGTATTTTCTTAAAGCTTGCAAAGTAACCATTGAGATGAAAAATATTTAGAATTGTGTTGTGCTGAAAATAGAAAATTTTAGTGACAATACAACTTTGCACAAACTTGGAAGACAGGAACACTTTTGAACATTCCACTCCTCCCTTCAAACAAATCCACATATCTTCAGGTATTTTCTACATTTTAAAATAAGAATTCATCCTTGCTCTGTATCATCAACACTGAATAGTGTTCATGTATCATACTGAGAAACAAACATAAAATACACAATTAGCACAAAACCTCTATACTTTAACAAATTCTGGGACATTGTGTAACCAAGTCTGAAGGCAACGGTACATGCTGATACAACACATGACAAAAGTGAAGAACAGTTTTCTCTTGGAAGAAAAATCATCACTGTGAGAACACAGGAGAAAATGTTGATTTAAAAACAATGACAATATTCATATGATATTACTAGTCCTTTCAGAGTCTTTAAAAATCTTCCAGCAATAGATATGACAGAAAAGCAACTACTACTTAGATATTTCATAGAAATATTTGAAGGCATTTGTCTTTTAAACCGTTATCTTATGCTAAAATTGATGCAAAATGTTTATTCATGCCTAGAACTATTTATTTATTTTTTTCTTAAAAAACAGTTACTGGATTTTAAGTTCTCTTATTCACAGAAGCCAATGATTTTTATATATGACCTTCAGAAATCCCCAAATCTCTCAGGAAATGTATCAAAATTTACTGGCTAAAGATGCTTCCTGAACACTACAAAATGCTTGTAATCTTTTAAAGGAAGATGTAAACCAATTGGTATACAACAGAGTTTTTTATAGTCCCTGTAAGGTTATCGTTGTTTCTCTGACAAGTTATGTTCTTCTATTGTTTTAATAATCATAGACTTCTTATTCCAGTTTTACTTTTATAGAAGTCTACTCTAAGCTCAACTGTAATTTTCATAACTGGAAACTGATTAAACCTAAGTAAAGGCAGAAAAGTGGTATCAGTTAAAGAAAAAATGCTGATTAAATCCTTTGATTTAGATTTGATGCCAAATCATACCTTTACTTGCTATTCATTATAGTTTATAATCCCAGTTTTACTTATAAGTATCACTATTTTTGTTTCAGCTACACAGATAACTTTGATCTTTGTATGTGAGTAACTAAAAAACACAATGCAATATAAATTTGGTAACAGCACTTCAAGTATGCTTTTTTCATTCCATAAAGTTACTGGATTTGTATTGTTCAGACAGATTAAGTTTTCATTGCACAGTTTAAATTGCATGATATACATATTTTGAAAACAATGCTTCTCTCTTAGGTCACACATGTTCATTATGAAGGAAAAACATTTTCTAGTTTTATGTTTGCAGTGTTATTCTATGATGCAGTATTTAGAATATTAAGTGAAAAACTACAATGAATACAGAAAAGATAGTAAGGGTGGACAGTGGACATACTGCATATTCTTCCTTTTTCTTATTTGTTGATAAGTTAGGGTTACTTCCTTTAGTTACACACAAAATGGAAAGAGCTGCATTATTTTTTCCATAATTTGTTGCATAAGAATTACAGATTACTTTACTTACAAATAGGAGGCATGTTTAGAATAAAAATGTTTTCCATTTACTTAGGTATTTAAAGCTAGGTAGCTTCCTAGCAGTTTATGTAAATTAAAGCTTTTTCATTACTGTTAAATGCAACTAGAATATTTTTCATATATATATACATATATAAATATAATATTTTAGAATTGTTTACTTGAAGCAACACTTCAGCCCTATTAATTCACATTTTCTAAACAGTCACACTATCTAATACAGATAAGCATCTTAAGAGAATTCATATATAAATTGTCCCATTCAGGCAAAAGGAATACTACAATTTTCTGAAGTGCAAAGCCTGGAGATGCAGGTATCAGAAAATTCTCCATAGCTCTGTAAATAATCGACAGTATTTTCTGCTGTTGGATGTGTCTCCTGTCCTGTTAATACTTTTCCTAGTTGCAGCTAGCCATATATAAAGTTCAGGTGGGAAGACTACTTTCAAGCCAAGAAAAACAAGCCCACAAAACTTCATACGACTAAACCAAAACCTTACACTGATCCTATGTTAAGCATATTGATATAAAATAAAATCAACTTTTGACTTGATATTTTGAATTTGACTGTGACACTAACCATAAGTATTTATGGTTATTTATGAGCACGTGACATAAAATTTTCAAAAGTATCTAATGAATCTCACTTCTAAAGCCCTATTTTCTTGCTTTCAGATATCTTAAACCAGTAGGATTCAAACATCTATATGCTTTTGAAAATTGGTCTTCAGTGACAATTTGTTCAGGCATTTTGTCATTATTACTTTAGCCTTGGTTCCTCAGGTGGGAAGACAGAAGTGAACCTCCAAATGTAAATGAAGAATTGTCTAAACTAGTATATTCGCAGAAATACAATAGCCCAAAGGTAAAATGGAAAGGACTGGAAACTAGGAGCAAGGTTGAATGCCACTTACTTATTGTAGATCAAGATTGGCCATCTGATGGTTGTCCGGGTGAAAGGATGTTTGCTGTCCATTTTTAAGTAGACAGGTATCCATTACACAAGAGCAAACACTTCAAAGTTGCCTTCCTTGATAGTTTTACTTTTAGACATTGTCCAGTCACTGCAATAGAGATGTAAAGGAAGGAATACACAAGTAAGAGGGCTACAGACTACAGCATATGATTTTCTTTAATCAGAGGTTCATTTAGAATTCAGGAGGCTATTCTATTTGTCTTCTCCAGATGTAAAATAAGAATATAGTTACAAGTAGTTATGCTTTTCTGACTGGGTGTTTAAGTAGTTTGCATGATAATGAGAGAACCACTGATATACAGTACTAAAAAGTACTGATCAGCTGCTCACTATTAATGCTCTTTTAATGTTAAATGATGTAATAACATGCAAAATACAATGGTCACTATACTGATAAATTCAGCTTTATTCTTTTTGTGTTATAGTTTCCTGCAACCTAGCAGTGTTCTATCATGGAGCTACTCATGAGAATATGAATTGCTTGCACATGTCTTGCCCATCATTGGAAAGTTGTATAATAAAGGCTAGAATCAACGTTGTTTTGTACAACATCACAACAGGTAATCAAGCTTTACATATATAGTCTGAAAACAACGCAACCATAAGAAACGTTAAAATTATACGAGGTCATTTGCTTTGCTAAAAGATCAGCAGTAACACACAATGATAAAAATGTGTAAGACACCTTTTCCTTTTTCATAATGTATCTACTTCTGGGAATACTCCTCCACTTTATTCCATTCAGTGTTTGAGAACGGACCTTTAAGATACACCCTGTTTTCAAGATTCATGGTCTGAGTATCTAATGAATACTTTATTAAGGGAAAATACCATGCCAGATCTGACAGACAGAGAGGCAAGGCTGTTGCTGCTCCAAACACTAGCAAGGCTGAAAATGTGTTCCCATCAGGCACACCCATACAGACCACATATATATACCACATGCATACAAATATACACAGCCAGACACACAGAGAGCACAGAGAGACACACAAATCAGACACAAAGGCAGCACCAAGAGCCTCATCCTCTGTGGCTGCACAGGATGGAGATCTGCTAGTGGGAATATATATTTATACATACATATTTATAAATATATATACATATAAGTGTGTACGTGTATATGTGTGTGTGTACATATATATATATACATAAAATGCACATAAGCAAAGTGAATCCCTCCAGCAGGTGGGCTCACTCATTTTGACCAGTAGCTGCCACTGGATCCCAGTCTACCCCATGCTGGCACCTGAACACCCGACCCCCCAGAGGTGCAACCACCCTCCAGTTGCTGGTACAGATTGACTGTCTCTTTTTCTCTTGTATGCAGATGAACTTTTATCACATAAACTAATAATGTTTATGATTTAACAGGGATTGATCCAGATCTTCTTATTTTTGAAAAAGCAACACCCAAAGAGCCAAATATGCACTCCTCACCTAATAAATATGAAAGACAAAACAGCACAAAGACCACCGAGTGGGACAGATGCCAGCATGGTAACGTCATGTCAAGTTCTCTTCTGCTCCTAGCTCCATCTTCTACCACTGGCCACGGCTTGACAGCAAACACTTACACCTCCGGTACAAACCTGATGGTTGAAAAAAATGAAGTTATCACATATTCCAGGGCAGAAACTTCTCTTGATGACCATTTGGCTAAGAGGACTCATACAACTTCAGTAAGAACTAGGTTATTAGCCACTAGCTCAGACAAAAGAACTGTACACTCAACTTTGATATCTAAATCCGCAGAGGTGTTATCCCACATGCCCACTCCTCCTCGTCTGAACAGCAGTAAGCAACACTTGAATGAAACAAAAGGCTACAGTGGTAGGAATTATACTTCAGAAAACAAGGTACCTGATTGGGATGCTGCAGCTCTGGGTGTCTGGTTGGTTCCAGTTGTTCTTTGCTCTTCTCTCATCTTCCTTTGCTGTTGTACAGTTGCTCTTGCAGCAGGGCGTTGCAGAAATAGGACAGGTCAGTACAATCCCATAAGGAGAACAAGACCAATGTCTAGACGAGTCATAAAATACACTAGTGTCAAAGGTAGTTTGTAAAATGCAGTCACCATTCTTGTTTTGGAACAAATAGCCTTTTAAAAAATGAATGGCATGTGCTGGCCTAATTATTTTACAGAACAAAGAGTTAGTTTCAGAATCATTCAGTTATATTTTCATTCTCACCAGATGAAACAATTTCTTTTTTGGGGTAAGAAGTACACACTCTACACATTCAAAGCTGCTTGAGCATATATTGGTTTATAATCTGACCCAGACTAATACCTGACACAAACTATACACTTTCCCTAATTTAAGAGAGCAGATTCACTGCAGCTTTACATAACATCTCCCTTGACTTTGACCAAACTTAGAAAATTATGTAAAAATACAATTAGTAAAACTGATTGAAGTTTTACGCTATCATAAAATCATTTAATTCTAATAATCCTTTAATTGCCTAAGATCTAGTTGTTTCTATAAAAACTACGTATTCATTTTCTCCTGTTATTTTTAGATTGTTTTTCACTATTTATCCCTAACGCTAGAACAAAACAATTTCACCAGAACTATTTACTTCTTCAAAGAAAAACACCTATATATATAAAAAAAATAGTGCCTCAAACTATTGAATTCCATTAACTCATACCAAAACATCTGATTATTCAATTATTTATACTTTACTTTAACCTCAATCTTCTGATAACCATCATTTCAATGTTTTTCAAGTCCTCCTAGAAGTACCTTTAGACTTTTCCTGTTTTTTAAACTTACTTGCTGGGCAGTACATTGCAGATCCATTCTACTATTGGTTAATGCAGGCACAAATACAGCTAAGAATTGTTCATACATTACAGTCAATTTGTGTTGCCCACACTGACTCACTTTTTCGTGCCTAATCACATTTACTATTTACAACATTTGCTTTTTTTAATAGGGACATTTAATGTACAGTGCACAGAAATATACAAAAGGTTTTGAAAGGTCTAGAAGTTATCATTATAATTAAAAATAAATAAGTGAATAGTTGTTGTTTTTTTAAAGCCACCTTTGTTTCTTTATCCTGTATACATGCTTCATAATAGTGCTCCTTCTGAACATAAATCAAGTAATTAGATCAACAAGGTAGGAAGGTATTTCCTCAGCTTACCTTGCTCAGGAAGTTTGCTTAGCATAGCAAACATTTTCAACAGTAACCAGGATTGCTCTTCCTCTTTTAAATTTGTTGACGTCTCAGAGTTTCTCACTTTCTTCACTTGCTGTAAAAAGTTCCTATTTTCCAGATGAGTTGAAATGTTATAAAAGGAAACAATCCAAAATAAAACTGATTGCCATATGTCTATGTAGAAAATTATTTTAAAACTAGTAAGACTTACATAAAGTTTAATGACTACAGAAAAGAGGGTAGACATCCACAGGACTACCTAATTACAGTTGAGCAGGTTGG
Source organism: Stictonetta naevosa (assembly GCA_011074415.1). Classification (NCBI taxonomy): domain Eukaryota; kingdom Metazoa; phylum Chordata; class Aves; order Anseriformes; family Anatidae; genus Stictonetta; species Stictonetta naevosa. The sequence goes on from CM021697.1 coordinate 67,544,223, forward strand.
TTTCAGAGGAAAAGGCCTAAAACTATATTTTAGTGCACACTGATTAGCACTGTAGTTTAAGAAACTGAAGATTTTAAAAAATAAATGTTTATTTTTTGATTAATCTTGTATGTTAATTTCTATGTGATAGGAGAGAGACTGACAGCCAGAAGAACACCTTAAAGGACTGTTTGTTTTGTTTTGTATAATCTGATAAAATACAAAAGCAATTTTTTCCATTTTATCTAGAAAAATTAGAGTTAGATATCATTTGTTTTTAAGGGCAGTTCTCTGGTTATCTTATACAGGCTCTGGAGATGTACCCACTGCAAGATGTACTTCAACTTTGAGTAAACTGACTTTTATCTTCAAATTGCACTTTTCTGATTCATCATGTGGTTGAATCTAGCACATCAAGCAATCGCTCAAGGTACTTGTAATGAAACATTCAAATAAGAATGGTAAGACCTCAAGAGCTCTTCAGTGGAAGCTTCAGAGGAAGCTTCAGTGTCAGCTTCAGAGGAAGCTGACATTCTTTTCCAGGCTTTTAACACCAAAAAGAAAGAAACTAGGGGAAGAACCAAGATATTTTATAACGTATCAAAGAACGAATGTGGTGATGTTGTGAATTCTCACGTTCATCATCTTAAGATAATTTTAATAACTCCGACACTGCAATAGAAAACTTTCAGGTTTGATTCATTTCATTAAGAAACAAAGGGACATGCATGTCAAGGGAGGGACTCAGTTCCTCAGCCTGTTGATTACTGGGATGTGTGTTATATCTTTCCACAACTTATACTGGAAATGGTAATGTTCACCATGACTACCAGTATGATCTTTTTTAGACTAGAAGCTGCAGACCATGTGCTTCAGGATTCTCATTCTCATTGTATAGTGCTCTACCAGCCACCCTCTGCTCAAGTCAATTTCTGAAGGAAAAGTTCATGGCTCAGTGAAGCACCTTTGTGTTAAACAAACAAGCAGGCATAACCAATTAACATTTACAGAGCCTTAATGAGAAGATGAAAATTTCTCTAAATTTATATTTTGATTTCTACCACATTTAACATTCAGGTGTTTTTTACATCATGGCCATTTGAACAAATACATTAAATAAACTGATTAACCACATGCTCCAACTCTCATCTCACTCAGTACTAATGAAAAGCACAGTTTACCATAGGATTCTCCCACAAAACACTTCACACCCAGCACTGTCAAAACCGTTTGCACTGAAAATGCTTTTAAAATATGTTTCTCATAATTTTTGAAGTCACGTAACCAAGGAAAAAACATTTTAAAACCAACTTGCATCTAAGATGTACAGATATATCAAGTGTAGAGTTATAGCTAGTTAACTTTCTGCTTGTCTATTCACTAACAGATAAATTAATATGCAACATAACACAGTAATACATATTTTTTCTGGGAAACCTTTTGTTTAAAAAGGTCAAAAAAATCACAGCAGTGAAGTGTATGTTTGCTGCCAAAGGATGGCTCAGCAATAAACACACTTCAAAGAACATTATGTTTTTATAGGATTATGAGATAAAATATCTAAACCTAAACTTGAAAAGAATACTTTGTAAGTGAACTAGATCTGCACTGTGTGATGCCTTTCTTCATGCTGAATGGAGCTATTAAAATTCTGCTTGTGTTCACACTAGAGGTTCAGTAGTTCCCAGCCAAAGAGAAGACGATACTTCAGAAACTAAGACATTTCAAACTGCCCAAACTTTATTTCCAAGACCTTGCAGCACTGAATTCCAGACATAAGTCATCCTGAAAAATCAGTAAACATGCTAAAATTATTGTTACTACATAATTTCATGTCATTTTTTTAGAATAGAATTCACACACAAGCAGCTTAGTCCAATTGAAACAGAGAAATTACATTGTTTACCTAAAAATTCCTCCACAGCTAATAGGGATAAAGTGTTTTACTTGTCTTAGTTTAGAGTTTTGCTTAGTAGTTATAAGAATTCTTTTGCTAAGAATATTAGTTATCTTTGATTAAAGAGGGATACACGATTTGTTGTCTTGTTCCATACTTTTTGAGTGCCAATGTTTTCTCTTTTTCCTGGTTTCAAAGAAAGTACGCAACACCTCTTTCCATCTGCTCCTCATAATAAATAAGATCTGCAGAACTGTTTAACAGTTTGAGATTGTATTATAATACAATGTCCTTTATTCATTAATTTATCATACTGTGTATGTATGAATGTATTTCTGATGCAACACATTATTTAATCATACATGTAAGAAGACTCTGAAATTCATACTACACATTTAAAATATATTGCTTACATGAGCAAGATTGTTGCATGTCTAACACAACATAGTTCTTACCGTATCAATATGGGTTACATTCAAGACAGGAAATACCAGAAGTAAATGTGAACATGAGACATCCCCTCTCCCTTCTTTCTGTGCAATTAAGATATTACCGTTCAGAGATAAATAGGCAGGAAAAAGGTTATGTAAAGCACAGTAGCAGCAGGACCACTTTACTACAGACTGGGAAAATAACATGAAAGTAAATACATAAATATAAGGTATGAGAGAATGGGTAGAAGGATGTTTTGTTCAGATAACACATGCCTTTTGAGGCTACTGTCCCTTTATCCGTTAGGTCTGTTTGTAGCAATGCTATGCACAAAAACACAGCAAAAGTGTCAACTCCATGCAGGAGTGTAAGTTATTTCTCTGAAGACCGTCAGATCATCTGTGGAAGTCACAGACTTTTCATGCACAGCCAGTCACATTCAGATCTTAGCACTTTGTGAAATTTCAAGTAGTTCTAACATCTACCCTCATGGCTAAATTATAAACATATCTCTGTATAGACCCTTTTGTCTAATCTAAACAATAGATTATGCCTAGTGTTCTAAACCCCCCCTTTAAAGGACAAAAGTATGCTAGAATGTAGACAAACAACCTCAAGAAACTATTTAATGACACTGAACATTTTACTTCACAACTCTTAACACACTGTTTACTAAAGACATCTTATGTCAGTGATTACAGTAGTTTCTAGATGCAAAAAAAATAGCCAGAATACTGACAAAGCAAGTTCTTTTCCAGTTTGACCAAGCACTAGATCTCAGCCTTTCTTTGGAATGTTTATATAGGAGATAAAAGAAAGGTTAGTCTCTTCAACAGCACCAGTAAAACTATGCATCACAACTCTTCCAGATGGCCAAGAGCTTAATTTTTTTTTCTTTTTTTTTTTTCTTTTTTTTATTTTTATTTTTCCATTGGAGACAGCTTGTTTTCCTTGCCATAAGGAACTTATTTTTTTCAGTTTGCAGGGCAAGTGTTTGGATTTGAAATGAGACATCTGCTACTTGGAGGTTAGAACAATGACCACATAGAAGCACATATAGTAGCCTTCCAGCTCAAATTTCAATCTATGATGGACAGGGTTGCCTGAGGTCAGAGCTGTCATGAACTAACTCCATGTTCCTCTTGGCCAGTAAACACCAGTAAAATAATTGCCTATGGAGAGAGCCAATGCCTCTAGATACTGTGTGTGATTTTCTGTTTCTCACTGCTTCCCAATTTATGTTCTGGGGTGCCTAGCTTGCTTCCTGATTTACATATTAACTATCAACATTTCTACTTAAAAGTAGTATGAACCCCAAGTACTTCCCTGCAACAGAAGAATGCACACATATGCATGCATACATACATGTATAGAGGGATACACATCTCAGAGTCATGCATTTACATTGTAACATAAGATACATTAATAAAAGACCACTGATAATGATGTATTTACTATTGTAATCTATTACTCTTAACTCTTCACAGCATTTACACTACAATGGAAGTTTCCAATGAGGTGGTCTGCAAGTGTTATACAGGAAAATTAATGATGTGTGATTTATCTCATAAAAACATGCACTGTATCATCATCATTAAGGTTGGGAGGACTTGCACTGGATTTAAGATCCCAATGCTCTAGCAGATTACCGACACCCTTAAACAACTAAACAATTTTGAGGAAGAAGCAGAAAATCAGAAATATCTAAGATAACAAAGAGCTCAAAATATCATCCAGCCTGTGATTCAGTCCACTGCATTACAAATTCTGCACTATAACATAAAACATTAGTTAACATCACAAATTTAACTGAATTTGATATTTCCTTTGATTCTAGCAGCTTGATTGGGCACTTACAGGATATAAAGGTTTTAGTCTTGCTTGTATGTTTCTTAGCAAGGAGAGGAAGCGATAAAGACATTGAAAAGTAAGTTTGGAGGTCAACCTCATAGATTTTTGAGGCTGGCTGGCCAAGCATTCTACAGCCATAGTCATTAAGCCAGATATGACTGGAAAACTGGTATCTATGACTGATTTAATGGCAAGTGTTGGATAGGGTTATGGAACACAGTGAATTAGTCTCAATAATGTTCTTACTTAGTAAATACTTAGAACGAGGAAAAAATTAATCTGTTGCTGGTAGACACTTTGGTGTCCTGGCACTTCGGAGACAGACACCTTCTATCCTGTATGTATTTCATGAAACACTTATAGAACATAAATAAGTGCTGCTTGAACACTTTCTAGAGTTCCTGGTTATTTTAGATTTTTCATTAATTAGCTGCCACGTTAATAAAATACCAATGCAATCAAATGAAAAATCAACTTGCCTTGCTGTTCTGTTCTTTCTACCATTAAGTCAAACTTATTTTAACTACAACTTTCACAGGCATCTTCCTAATTTAAAGTCTATGAAGAACACAGGAAAAAATCAATTGCCCTCTGAAGCAAGAAAGACTTTAACAGGTGCCCATATGTTCTAAGTACATAATGACAGTTTTTATGGAGAAAAGCAAGCTTGTGGGTAATAGACTTAAAATCTCAAAAGGGCACTCACAAGCATCTGGTACAAAACATGCCACTGCAAACAGAAGTTCATTATATATGATTGCTAGTACACCAGGCTTTATGCAAGCACTGACAAAACTAATTAAGGAAACAATTTTCTCTTGTATATATACTAGCACCGAATCTCCTCTGGACTAAAGCCAGGTACTTCTCCACCATCCATACCATTCTCTGAGTCAAACTGCAGTAACTTCCTCAATGATTTTGGTTACACGGCTGTTCAAAAAAATATTTGAAATTACACAAATGTACTATTTCAAATGAGAATTTTAAACACTTTCCCCATTATTCTTGAATTAATGAACAACTTGATAAAAGTAGGAACTTTCTCCCAGCTTCTGATAAAAATGCACATTAATACAAATTTAAAAGGAAAGACCACTAAATAATCAAGTTGGTGAATGCAGAATTATGAATGCATTACAAGACACAAGCTTTTTCAAATGCAGCTCCAGGTCAGGCAAATTTTCATAGGAAGGAAAAACTGCATTAAACTCAGTCTCCTTCCAAAAGAAGGCTTACCAAATGTTCATTATTTTAGAAATGGGAATAAATACATTCTTTGGCTGTATGTAAGCAAAAAAACAATGAGAAACCTTAGCAGCAAATAAGTCAAGACACACAGAACACTGTGAAAATCAGTTCACCTCTTCCATCTTTAATGTTCTTATTCTTAGGCTGCCTGTTTCCTCTCAACCAGTTGCTGGCAATGCCACATGCTAGGGTCTTTTAAAGGCATGCAGAATCCATTAGTCTTATGAATAAAAACTCCTTCTTCCCCTTCCAGAAAATGAAGGCTTTCTCTCTAAGCTGAAATATTAGTAAGCTGAGGAGATACAACAAAAGCAACAGAGTTGTTTATGTCCTTTCACACTGGTACTTTTAAGAAATTTTTATTTAATTGTGAGAAGGCAACAGAAGTTTTTTGTGATTCTAATCTTTCAAATCAATTCCTTTCAAATATAAATTATCAGATATAAACATCTATTTCATTTCCTCATCTGTGCTTCACAGCAGAGTGGGAAGCTACATTTTTTCCTTGCCGAACCTGGGTACGCTCAAGAAAATACTCAGCAGGCCTCAATGTACAAAGACTCGGTCCATTCCTCACCTCAGTACTCACCAACTCAGCATACTACTCACCATTCAGCATACTTCAACACCTCTCCAACAGTTAAAACTCTTGGAACACTACCTTTACTTAACAGATGGGGCGCAGAGGTAGAAAAAAATACAGAGTGACATTTGGAAAACATTTAGAAACTTTAGATCTCTTAACTAAGAGCCTCAAGGTTAATGGAACTTGGAGCCTAAGTCATTTTATTGTTTTTGAAAACTGTTTAATTATATGCCAAGAAGTTGTGTGAGAAGTCAGAATGTGATTAAACACAGAACTGTGCCTGGATCTCCCATGCTAAGAAAGCACGGAATAGAATGTTCAAGTTCCCAATATGACTCAAAATATACTTTATTCAAAGAACAAGATTCATGAACAGAAAAATTATGTTTACAAGAAAATCCAACAATAAAGAAGTATCTGACTACTTTTAAAATTAATTCATCATCAAGTTTCATAGTTTTGGTTAAGGTTCCAAATAATTATATATCCATATCATACAGAACTATTAACTATAGTTTAATATTTCTATAATAATCAGATGTACTTGCAGAATCTTTCATGGTAATGCTTGTATATTTAATAAATTCTTCACAGATTCCTTGTATTGAGACATGTTACTTTCTGTTTCACCTTCATTTTTAAGTGCAGTTACAGAGTTTCTGTAATTCTTAACAACTTCAGATGCAAGAAGCTCCTCCTTAGTTACATTACTAACATTCTCTGTAGCTTTTATTTGAAGTAGTGTATCCAGGGCATTTTTCTGAGAGCAGCTATTTTCCCAGATATACTCCTCCATGTCTTCTTCAGTCTTCTCACTCTCCCACATCTCTGTTTTCTGAAAGAAAATACACCTTATTTTAAACACATTGAAAACTGAAACAAAGCTACAGTAATTTGTAGAAACATTTCCCTCTCATTTCAATTCACTTAAAACAAAAAAAAACACACAATCTTCTATTCTGGAAGACATTTGTCCTCTGAAGTACAAGGCTTGTAACTCAAGCCTCGAACAGATTTCAAAGCGATGCCTATATACCATAGGCATATGGTATATACCAGCTTCTTCCCTCCCACTTACCAAGTTCTTTATATACCTGACAGATATAACAAGAAAAGTCCTAATGAGAAGAAAAGCTTATGGACTACACATAATGAATAATAAAAAAGGTTCTAGAAGTAGTAAATTTAAGTCAATCTAAATTCTCAAGCTTTGGAAATAGTCACCTAGCTATTACTGTCCCTAGCGTATGATTTTGGTATGTTTACATTAGCTATAATATGCCAGTTGAAACAGTTCATACCAAGTAACCTATGATGAGAGAGAGTAATCCTTCAGCATTTGGGAAATGTTTCAGTTGTGACTCATAATGAAAAACACCAGCAATTAATCCATTTCCTCTTCCTGCAAAACAGTGCTCCTCCAAAGAATCTCTATCCACAAGGTGCCTTTTTTTTATTAAAAAAAAAAAAAAAATTGCAGGATTATACAGGATCAGAAGTTGAGTACAGAAGACGACACCATCCTAGTGCCTGTAAATACTTGGCTTAGGCACTTGATCCATAGAGTAAAATTTTGTATCTAAACATTTCTCTGGTTTAGCGCGACCTCCTGCTATTTAAGGGATATTTCAAATGTCATAATGTGCCATTTTGATGTTTTCATTTTTATTGTACATTTGCAAATATGTATATGTATATAATTGTTATACTTATATATTTTAAAAATATACAAGTAAGTATTTATTGTGTATTATTCATGTAAATAATGATGACATTATCCTATTTTTTTGGTGGTTATGTTTTTCTTACACAGTTGTATAAATCAAAAACTTATTTCTCTAGAAGTAAGCTTAAAGAACTATTCTACTAAACCTTTCTTAGCATTTTGTGTTTGGTCTGTTCTTGTTTTGTTTTTTTTTTGTGTGTGTTTCTTTGTTTTGTGTGTGTGTGTGCGCACGTTATTGTTTTGGTTGGTTTTTTTAATTCCCTTGCCAGAAAGGGTTCTTCAGTAAATTTTTAGCTCTGCTATGCTAGTAACAACTACCCCCCATTACTGACACATGACTGCAGAATTCAAATAAACCTGACAATCGTAGATTTTCTTTATTTAATAAACTATTCTGTCCACTAGTCAACAAGGCTTTTGCAGTTGAATCATAATATATAACAAAGTTTAATTAATACCTGAGAATTGTTTTCTACCTATAACCCTGTGTGCTTGGGTCTGTCTTTCTGAAGTTAAAAATACTTCAATAAATGCTGCATCTGGTGAATGGAATCTCTTTTAAAACAGAGTCCAAATGTTTAGTCAGAAACAGTAATTAACATTACTAAAAGGCTCAAATGACTTACATTGAAACCTGGACACAACACAACACAGAACCTCATTCACTTTTTAGAGGGACATAAAGGACATACTCTGGTCTAGTCTACTGTTTATTTCTAAACAGTAGTAAAGCAAGTTAGTAAGTTATTCCTTGTAAGTTTGAAAAATAACAGGAATCAAAATGGAGACTGACGCATTCTTAAAATTAAGAACGACATCCTGTTTTACATATCCCTCATTTATTTGCACAATGGCTATCCAAGACATTTTTTTAAAGCAAAACTTCTCTCACAGGGATTGAGTTTCTAAAAAGTAAAGGAATAGGGGTATCACCCCTGGTCAGTCTCTGGACCATTTGCCAGAGTCAAGTTTGAATTTCAAACAAAAGGTCACTGTGAGGCTTTTAAACGCCTTCAAGTTATAGTGGAGACAACAAGTACTGATCACAGTTATTACATTTATCTCTATCTCTGCACAAATTACTTATGGAATTTCAGAGATTCATGCTGATAAACAGATTACGAGTTTTCTCTGTTGCTCAAAAAAGTCAGGGGAAAAAAAAAAAAAAAAAAAAAAAAGTATTTATTTCTTGGAATCTTTCCCAGCAGAATGGTATATCTAAATGGATTTTCAAACAAAAAATCCGACTTCTGGGGGGATAAGGGAGCCAGGAAGTGATTTGATGGTAGGGGGAGATTTCAAAATCTGTTCCCCAGCCCTACTACAAGCAGCTTGTATCCACTACTGCAATGTTGGTGGCCATACCTCAAAATGAAAAGTTATCCTGATGTACACAGGTCCAGACATACATCACAAACAGGAAACTGAACAGAAACCAGATTTTTGCAAGCTGACTGTATTGAGTGAAACTTAAATACCTTTTCAACTAGATTTATTGCAAGAGGAAAAAGTGAACTATATTTTCATTTGAAAAAGCATACGAGGTAGACAAGTACCCATGAACTCTGAATAGTGGAAATACTGCAAATGTTGTAGTCTCAGTCTAAAGTGTTACGAAGACAAATGAGACAAAGAAAGAACCTTTAAAAAGGAGGTCTCCACTCTGACTTTTGTTAGTCGGGTATTTTTGTTCCCTGAAAATGTTAGTAAAGAATGTAGTAGGCAAGAATATAACAATGAAAACTGGAATATAAGTGTGGAGGTGTGTAACATTTTTCTAGAATCCACATTTCAAGAACTAGGTTAAAATTAATGAATGCGTACTTCTTTACTGAATCAACTAAAAGCAATTGCTTCATTCTATCACACAGAAGATAGGATCTCAGTAAGTATTAATCAGCTTGGTCGATAATGCACTCAGCGGATAATTTCAACTTTCTCTCATTGTAACTTCCAATTAGAACCTGGGGGAGGGGGGAAAGAAGGGGGCCACAACAAAACACAAACACCTTTTCATCTAAAAATCAAAGGACTTAAACCTACTACTAAACAAGAGATGCTTCCTAATGCAAATACATAAATATAGATGTCATAAACAGAGTAAGAATTTATTTCTATTTATATCTAAGCAAATCTGCTGTGCTACAGTTTAAGCACTGTAAAGGTTTGTAAACCTCCCAAAATAAAGTCTTAATCTGATGTGCTGACACAGCACATATACTGAAGGTGTACTCCAGACAACGAAATCGCTTTTTACATAGAAGTCATTACCTAAAAAGCATCAATACATACTGAAACTGTAACTATAAAAAAATAGGAAATCATTTTTGATCACTTAAATGGGTTTTTCACCGTGTCGTGGTTTTTCTGCCAGCTTATCCTTCCTAAACTTTCTGTCACAGACACATGGGGGTTTAGTATTATCACTTCCCTGGTGTTTCTTTTGGGGAAGACATTTTAACTAAAATTGTATTTGGCACACAAATATTAAAAAAAAATAAAATTTAAAAAATTAAAAACATGATGCATGTTAGTCAATCACCAGTTGACATTTTGGACAGTTTAAAAATTAATGCTGTTTAGCAAAGAACAAGTATTGCAGTGGGATTTTATTTGAAGGTAGGAGAATTGCTAAATTGCAAGTGACATTTCAAACTCTATATAGGCTGGATTAAATATACGTCTTTCCTTAGTACTGCATGGATATAAAAAACAAAACAAAACAAAAACCTCTGTGGTACAGTAATCACAGATTTCAGATTTTCAGGTAAGAAATGCTAGGATGCTCCAAATTATTGGGTACCTCTTAGCCAAAGAGGAGTTGCCAAAAAAGTTATGTATATTTTTGGAGATATTACAGCACTGAACTGCAGTATTAAGTTGGCAACTTAAGAATAAGTATCACTATAAATCTGTAAATAGGGCAAGGCATGTTTGTATGTGAAGAGATTGGATACATTTTTTTTTTTTTTAATTGCTTGGTGACGCAGAATAGGTTAAAATGCTTTGGTCTGAACTCACAAAATATTCTCCTCTATGATGCAGCAATGGCACAAGGCAGAAAGGACCTCTAGAGCATCAAGGAAAATTAGGAGGAAGACTGTGAGGACTAAAGATTCCAGTAAGGGACAAGTGTAAAATAAAAAGGAGAATAAGCAAAGAGGAAAGAGCAGAACAACAGAACTTTGCCTCAAAAAATAATAGTGTATGTAAGAGATGGTTTCACACTTAATGAAATTCAGACTTCATCTCTGGTTCTGCCACTAACTTTGAGTCTCCAGTAGTCACCATAATCTAGACTACCTCTTCAAAAAACAATAACAACTTTCCTGGGCTGAAAGTAATGCAACAGACTTCTATAAAGTCAGAAATACTACATAGCCAATTTTTAATTCAACCACTGCAAGCTACAGCTTTTTTTCAACTTTGGCTTCATGATAAATGTTTGCTTCAATGTTCATCCTCTGTGGTTCCAAGCAAAGTAGTTTAACTTTTTTCACTGCAATGCATATTTCCTGACAGTATATTTCTTTCTTTTGATTTTAAATATTTTACTTCAGATATTCAAAGAAAGTTTATTAAATTGAAAATCTATTATGCCACCTAGCTTTATCTTTCCTGACTGACATTAATGACAAAGACTCTGCAAGTTATTAGATTTTGACCATTGGTGAGTGTACAATAAAATGCAATACGCATTTCAAAACAAAGTAAGTACCTTACTTTGTAAGTATCTTTTTAAGTATCACAACATTAGAGATCACCCTTACCTCAGCATCAGGTTGTGTTATTTATACTATATATAAGGTATGGTATTGAAGGAACACTATTATAGGAAGGGCATAATTATATCACACTGCTATTCTAAGATCTCAGAGACAGGACATTTACGCTAAGAAGTCTTCAGTGATACTAAACAGTGCCCAGAGCTCTGAATCCTTCTCTCTCAGGTACATGCTGTAATCAGTGTTACAGCCCTCCTTTTCTTTTCAACAAATCTCGATTTTTTTCCTACCCAGAGGAGAGTTTCAGCAAGACATAAGAGTATCTTATGCATGCTTACCTGTAATGGCTTAAAATGACTATAGATGAAAAAAGGTAACACAAGTTAAGTGCTGATTCAAGTCTAGAGAATATCTATCCAATTTATTGGAGGATTATCACTAATGATTATGTAAAAATATTCATTTAGCTGCATATATACACACACTCCTCACCCCCTCCAGCATCTTGCAGTTAAATACTCTACCGCAAAAGGAGCATTAAAGCAAGGTATCTTCCTAAAATTCATTCAAAATACATGATTTTGTGAGTTCATGGATAAATTTTAGATAAGCTTTCAGTGTCACACTGCCACTCCACAGTTTTCTCCTTCTCCCACCTTCCAGCTTCAACTTCTCTGTCCTTTCAGTTCATCAAGTATCATTAACAGCAACGCAAGCACAAGGCAAAGAGAAGCACCCAGAAGATCCTTTGGCTATTACTGTACGTATTCTTATCAGCAGCCACTTTCCAATTATCTCTGCTCCTATATTCCTTCTTCTTCACTGTTCCTTTTAAGTCTTGAATCTTTTTTAATTAGACTTCCATGTTTACACTTTTAGAAAGAGAGATCAAAAGTGTGCACAACATTATTATTGCTTTTAGTACATCACACTCCACATTTTACTTAAGAGATACACTGGAGAATAGAAAATGAAAGGGCAACTTTTCACTAATTATCTTTCCAGGTCTCTCTAATCTGTGTAATGCAGGATGATATCCTCCCTGCTGCATCAACTTGTATTTGTATATGTTGAAAATCATGTGGATCAAGACCTCGTAATATTGCTGTACCTTTTTGTAGTCTTGACTAGTTTAAAACAACTCCGAGTTATTTCCTTTTCACTCTTTTTCAGATCCCTTCCTTTTATAACTATTATTAATGTTTTTTCTTATTGGAAATTTAACTGTCTGCTCACTTGGCTTTCCCTCCTACTTTAAACTCATAACAGAATTTTACTTTTTAGTAATAAAATATTAATCCCAGCTGAGTGCAAAGAAATCAGTTTATGCTCTTTTCAACCACCTGAGGGCAGCAAACTACTACTCTTTAAAAACGACTGAATACCATTAAAATACATTCAGTTTTTAGAGCTGCTGTTACAGTATTCAAGAAGTACCATCATGTAAAGCAGCAGAAATACAACTGTTTGAGCTGCTGTTTAACAATCTACCTAATGTATCTCAACCTTTCATTTGGAGAATTCACTCCAGCCATAATCCTAGGGAGTAATTTTAAAGGAATTTAAAATTTAAAAAGCAAAGTCCAAAGAAATTTTAAAGGAATTTTAAAGAATCCTATGGCATTTTTTAAAGGAATTTAAAAATTAAAAAGGAAAGTCCAAAACAATTTTGATTCTTTGCCAGATGGTGCAAGTCAGATATCTACTGAGAAAGTTCTGAAAACTAGTAAAAACACAAACGTTTGATTAACAGCCTGAAAGCCATTAAACATGAAGATCTCAAAGCATTAAAACATTTTTAGATTAAACATTTTTAGATTAAAAGTATTTTTAAAATAATGAATTTTCTTTTCAAATCTGATAAGATCTAAAGATAACTGGACTCATCTGCCTGACATCTATCTGTATTTACCAAAATCAAGCTGCCAAATGCACCAGCCTGGAATCTGATGGCACACTTCTTGCTACTTTAGCACCTTTTTAGGTAACAGATTCCAAATAAATTGAGCTCTTTATTAGATTTAGACAACCTCATTAGCCAATCTGTAATTTGAATGGTTGAACCAAGAATGCAGTAGGACTTGCAGATGCAAGTACTGCTTCCCCTGTCCAGATCCCTCTCAAAAATCAGCACACTGCCTTACTGTGCTAGTTTTACCCTGATGGGCAGCTGAACTCCACAACTGCTCTCTCACTCCCCTTCCTCAAAGGGAAAGGGGGAAAAAATATGAAGGAAAAGGCTCAAGGGGTGAGATTAGGACTGGGACATTATTCAACAGTTATCATCACGGGCAGAACAGACTCAGCATGGAGAGATTAATATAATTTGTTGCCTATCACTAACAGGCTAGAACAGTGAGAAACTAAAAACAAACTTAAAACACTTTCCCTCTCTAAAACTATCCACCCTTTTCTATGTCCTCCCCCTGAGCAGCACAGGGCAATGGGGGCTGCAGTCAGTCCCTAACGCTGCATCTCAACCGCTCCTTCCCACAGGATGCCGTCCTTCCCGAACTGATCCTACAGGGGCTTCCCACAGGCAGCAGCTCTTCAAGAACTGCTCCAACATGGGCCAGTACCACCGGGTCCATCCATCAGGAGCAAACTGCTCCAGCACGGCTCTCCCCAGACCCCCACCTCCTGCAGGGGCTCTCCATGGGCTGCAGCTTTCTCCAGGCCACATCCACGTGCTCCACTGGGGGCTCCTCCATCACTGCAGCATGGAGATCTGCTCCATGTGGGACGCGTGGGCTGCAGGGGGACAGCCTGCTCCACCAGGGGCCTCTCCACAGGCCGCAGGCGAACTTCTGCTGCATGCCTGGAGCACCTCCTGACCTCCTTCTTCACTGACCTTGGGTTCTGCAAGGTTGGTTCTCAATCCTCTCTCCCAGCTACTATTTTGCAGCAGTTTTTTTTCCCCTTTCTTAAATCTGCTCCCACATAGTCGCAACCAACATCGCTTATTGGCTTGGCTGGGTTCCTTTTGGAGCTGTGAGGAACCAGCTCTAACTCAACTTGAAGCAGCTTCTAGACTTCTCACAAAGGCCTCCCCTGCAGCCCTCCTGCTACCAAAACCTTGCCACATAAACCCAAAATAGTTACCAAGCAACAACTATCAGTCCACCAGTGTGCTGCCAATATTTTGAACAACTTCCCACAGCTTTTCTGCATTTACCATGCATTTCGTCTGAAACCATGATAACAAACATAGGTCATGGACCAGACAATTAATTCATTTTTTCCCTCCTCTTGTGCTTCACTTCCTCTATTAAAACAAGCAAGCAAGCAATCCTGTCCCAGAAAGTAACAATGACTGCCAGGAAAAAGCAACATATGCCTTGCCAATATGTAAGTGCAACACTATTAATTACAGGAATGCCTACTAAATAATGAAAAAATCATCACCTTTCCTGCTTCCAAATAAAGGGTTTATATTTGTTTAAATACAGATTAAATGCCAGTTGGTAACACTGCATTATGTTTTCATAAAGTCATAACACAACCCTGAAAGTCCTGAATGCCCTCAGCTTTAGCAGGATTTTGCTGAAGTCCATTGCTTATGCTTATGTGCAAAAACAAGATACAGGAAAGAGAGGACAATTTCAAATGCAATACTCTTTTTAACTACTAATCCCTGGGACTTATAGCCCAAAGGCTACCCAGTAGTAACCCACTTCCCCTAAAAGTAATCATACAGCCTTAGCTACCCTCTCTATTCCCATGCCATGAATGGACCTTTTTGCACTCCTGCCACCTTTGTCAGCTTCTTCATCTTAACACTTACCAGCAGTCTTTCTACTCGTTTTCCCTCTCCTCCCTCTCAGTGTTCAAACTCTTCTTTTTCTCTAAAACTCACCCCCACACAAAATCCAGTAAAATTTTCCTTCCTTTTAGTTTCTTCTATATGCGTTCAAAAAAGGGAGCTCTCAAACATATAATCATAAAATATGCCTGAACTTCTTGCAAGATTTTCTCCACCTGACAATATCCTCCAGCATATGGGATGGCCGACACAACACCAGGCCTGCTGGAGCCTGATGGGTTGCACCTTTTTCAGAAGGGCAAAAGGATTTTTGCACAGGGGTTAGAAGGGCTGATCAACAGAGCTTTATATTTTGAAGGAGGAAAGGAATAAAACCAGGCCCAGTGTTGCTAAGCTATGGGACAGCATGCCAAAATGTGAGCAACTGTGTACTAGTGAGATCCTTCAGTCTGCTCCTGAAGGTGCTGGTTACAATGAAGCACATTTGAAATATTTCTACACCAATGCACACAGCACAAGGAACAAGCAAGAGGAGCTAAAAACCTTGGTTCAGTCACAGAGATAACTTCTTGGTACACGAACTAAGAGAGACAATTAGGAAATGTACACTCTTACATTTGTTGCTTGTAAACAGAGGTCTCATGGGTGAAGTGGTGATTGGTGGCCATCTTGGCCATAGCAACCATGAAGTAGTTGAATTTAAAACTTTTGGTGATAGAAGGAAAACTGCTACCAGAACTTCAACTCTGGATTTGGGGAAAACAGACTTCAGGCTGCTCAGGGAACTAGTTAGTAAGGTCCCCTGGGAAACTGCTTTGGAAGACACTGTGGTCTATCAATACAGGACAATTTTTAAGCATCACCTGTCCAGAGCACAGAATAGGCAACTCCAAAATGTCAGAAGTTAGGCAAGTCAGCAGGAGGTTGGCTTGGCTGACCAGGGATCTTATTCTAGAACTTAAGTTGAAAAAAAGAAAGTAAACAGCCGCTGGAAACGAGGTTGGGCAACATAGGAGGACTATGGAAATGCTGCTCACCACTCAAGGGAGAAAATTCATGCAGCACAGTTCAATTAGAGTTGAAGCTCACCAGTACTGTGGGGAACAATAAAAGGTTGTTTTTTTTTTTTTTTTTTTTTTTAAAAAAAAGGTATGTTAACAGCAAGAGGAGGACCAGAAAAAAAAAACATTGGTCCATTACTTCATGAGGACCGTCACGTCACAAACAGGAACACAGAAAAGAACAGAGATACTTAAAGCTCTCTGCGCCTCTGTTTTCTGCACCAATGATGGTGATGTTAATTTCCTTTTGCGACACGGTGACCCACATAGTTGACCAAGGGAAACCAACTGTTGTAATTTTTTTGAATTTCTTTAATGCCTGCAATAGTGCTTCTCAAAATATCCTTCCTAGACAAAGTGTCCAGCATACAGCTAAATAAACACAAAATACAATGGGTGAACAGTTGGCTGATGTGTCAGTCTTAAAGGGTTATAGTACATGGTGTTACACCAGGCTGATAGTAATTTACTACATGGGTTTCCCACAGCTCCTTTTTATGGGCAATTCTCTTTGATGTTTTCATAAGAGACTTGAATGCAGGAGTTGAAGGTATAGTATTCTAAGTAAGTTTGCAGGTGACGGTAAAATTGAGAAGAGCTGTTGACTCCATCAAGGGTGGAGAGGTCTTGCAGAGATGTCTTGACAAATCAGAGAGCTGGGCAATCACAAACAATATAAAGTTTAACAAGAGCAAGTGGTATATATTCTGCACTTGGGACGGGAACCATGGCTATATGTACTGCCTGGGAGATGAGAGGCTGGAAAGGGATCTGGAGGTTTTGGTTGACAGCAAATTGAACAAGAGTCAGTGTGCCCTGGCAGCCAAGAGGGGCAACCATATCCTGGGGTGCATCAAGCACAACACTGCTTGCCAGTTGAGGGAAGCAAACGTCCCTCTCTACTCTGTGCTGGTGCAGCCTCACTTTGAGGACAATGTGCAGTTTGGGGCACAAAAGACATAACTATTAGATCGTGTAGAAGGGCTATATAGATGGTGAAGGGTGTAAAAGGCAAGACATGAGGAACAGCTGAAGTCACCTGGATTGTTCAGGCCGGAGAAGGAAAGCCTTATCACAGCCTACAGCCTCCTCATGATGGCAAGTGGAGGGGCAGGCACTGATCTCTCCTTGCTGGTGACCAGCAGCAGGACCCAAGGGAACAGCATGGAGCTGTGCCAGAGGTTGAGGTTGGATGGAAATGGTTCTTCACCAAGAGGGTGGTCAGGCACTGGAACAGACTCCCCAGGGGAGTGGTTACAGCACCTAACTGTAATTGTTACAGTGGTAACAGTGCTGGAGTTCAAGAAACATTTGCACAATGCTCTCAGACACAGATTTTTTGGGTGGTCCTGTGTAAAGCCAAGAGTTGGACTTGATGATGCACGTAAGCCCCTTAAAACGCAGGATATACTATGTGGTATCTTCAGAGCCTTTCACCATTTAGCTACTGTTTTCTTGCATCATCCATTAACTGCTAGTGAGTTAGAGGAGAAAATGCTTATTTTAGTGCACTAACCTATCCTCATGCTTCCTTCACTTTGGCTGTGGTACCTCTCAGAAACCAGCTAGCCGAATTTGTTTTTGATAACCTTTTATTCATTTATTTAAATGCAAACGAGCTCCCTTCTCCACATCCCAAAGCAAGAAAGAAAACTATTTTAACCATATTCTTAACCATGCTCTGAGGGTGAGCAGTACACATTGTTGATAATTTTCCCTCTTTCCTTTCTGTCGGTCAAAGACTTGCTGCATATTTCAACTGTAAACAAATTATGACTGGGATTCTTGCAGACTAATTCCATCCAAACTCTCTACCTGCTCTACAAACAGAATTGCTCAGATGTGGATGCCCTTGGTTTTCATTGAAACTAAGACTGGAAGACCATACTATAAAAGGTGTACTACTGAGGATACTGTTGAGACACAATGAATTTTGCTTTCTAAGGATGTATATACAGAGACAGACAAGCCAGAGCTAAACTCTTCATACTCATTACTTTAAGAGCAACTTCCTGCTGGAAATGCATCTCTCTACAAAATAGAGCGGTATATAGCATGTAGTTCACTACATACCCAACAAATCCACAAAGAACATACATTATTTTAAAAATAGGTTTCAGATTCCTAAACTGGTGCTCTATTTTATAGCCATAATAAAAGAATTATGTATCACTGGCAATTCAAAGGTAATTGCACTTGAAAATCCACTTCCTGATGTATATTAGCAGACAATTTTTCTTTTTAATATATTTACATGATTGCTGGTTCACAGAGTCCAGTAACCACTATAAATTAGTTATGCCATGTTTTAGAGATAGCAGGCAAAATTTTCAGGATTAACAGCACAATTTACATGCCATCAGCATTGCTTTCACTCAGCAAGAATGGAACACTCCCTTTATCTTTTTGTTTAATTCCATAAAGCACATGCATGAAAACCACAGTGTGGCACTCTGCTGGGAAAGTCAAAGTCTTGCAATTAATTCTGTAAACGAGATTGATGTTACCATCTACATGGAAAGAAAGCTAATTCCCCCCAGCCCCCAGTACTTAAAGTTCACACAGATTAAAACAGACCACAGATTGTTTGCATATGGTTTACAAAATGCATCCAAACTATCTTTCAGCAAATTATTAAAAGGGATTACCAGTGATCATGGAAAAAAAACAAAACATGTCACAGCAGATCAATTTTTCATGGAAATCAAAAACAATTACAACTGATAGATGAACTCATCAAATATTAACACGGAACCTGAAAGTAATAAAAGGGCAAGAGACTTGTGCGTATTCAATACATGCTGAACACTACCATATCAATACATGCTGAACACTACCATAGCAATATCATATAGCACTGTCTTCCTATCACTAAGTAATGCTAGAGCAAAGCACAGACGTGGTGTTTGCTTGGAATTAATATAGTGGTGTCTAGCTCTCTTGTCATTGCTTAATACTGGAAACTGATCCATCCCTAATTTAAGATTTGTAATGCAATGTAATGCTGTTCAGAAGACAGACCTCAAAGACAGACGAGTACAAAGCACTTCAACTATAAGGCAAACAAATCTTTTAAGATGTTAGCATAAGTTGAGTTACATTTGATGTACTCTACCATTCCAAACATGTTCAAGGAAACTTCTAATGAGAAGAAGATACAGCTCAGACTCCTTATTTCCAGTCATCACTGCAATGATCAAAATCAAGAACAATAATTCCTGAAAATATTAAATATCTAAATTTAATTTAAATACTAACATCTGAAAATAGTAAGTTTGAATTTTCTTAGTTAATCAGCTACTACTTAAAGAGTGCATCATAACAGAGAAATCTGAAGAATTCACTGTAAAAGAGCTAAGGCTTGACAATATCTTACTATTTTGAGAGGACTACTTAAGAAATGTAATGAAATATCAATAAATTGGAATAGTGTCTTTAATATATCTATGTTGGTTATTTCAGTTATATAACAATTTAACAAAAAGAACTACTTGGAAAACTTCCAAATACATCCTATATTGAGTGATTACAGAAAACTTTACAATTCATTCATTTTGGAAGAAATATTTTGGTAAAGAGATGCAATAACTTTATTTATATTCAGGACACTAACTGTGACACAACAAAACCCAAAAACTAACAGAAGGTGGGGATGGTGTCCCTTTTCTGAGCAAAAGGGAGCTCAGAAAAGTAGTCTCAGCCCTCAATCCTTTCAGCCTGAGGTAAAATTTAAAGATGTGAAGTCTAAGATGTTTGTTTGAATCTTCAACAGTCATCTCCACTGAATTTGAAGAAAGGTGGTAAGGAAGAGGAAGAGTCTGACGTAATTTGCCCTAAGTTGTGCACAGTCACAGACCTTTTCACAAGTTTCAATTGATGTTTAGTTTACAAAGATGGGAGTAAGGTATGAGAAGGGGATATGGGACAGAGTGAGCACATGGGGGAGATTTTTCCCAACTGCTTACCCAAGATTCATGGTACAAAACTGTGAGGAGGTGTATTCCATAATCATAGTTCTGTCTTCTTAGTGGGCACCTGAAAAAATTACATAAACAAAGCTAATGTTTCTGAAATCAAGTCACAGTAATACACTGTTGAACAAAATACTACATTTACCAAATTTTCTGATCTGTAACCTAGGAAATCTTACAGGAATGTGTGTTTGATTCACATACATTTCTGAATTACACATCAAGAATAACATCACAATAGAAGAACGACTATTAAGGATGTGGAAGGATGAGCATCTGCAAGTCTGAAGGAAAATGTACAAAAAGAACTTACAAATCTTTAACCATTAAAAACCAGACTAACATATCTTGGATTCCACTTCGCCCTCTACCAGAGATAGAAAGTTGAATACAACATACATCACTCTGGACAGCCTAAAAAGCTCAGTTTTTCTGCCAGACCCGAAGGGAGGAAGACAGTGAAAAAATCCATTAGATATAGTTCCGAACAGAAGATCTAGTCAATAATTTAAGAAGAAAAATTAAGTCCATGCAGCTGTATGTCAAAACAGAATCACAAGTAAAATTTGTTGGAATAAGGCACAGAGCTAGAAAAACAGTATATTTCTTTAAATTAGTCATCAAAACCAACTGCTCCAACTGCTGAGACTTTGATGACATTAATCTCTTCCTTATGTTGATCTCCAATAACCTCGTCTTTTTTCTCACACACACTTCTTCCAGCAGGCTGTTATGTTTCACATCTTTTTGATAAGCAAGAGCTTCTCGATCTCTTTTCTAGAGTGACTGATAGCAGGCACAGAAGGAACAACCCTTACACTCAGACCTAGGAGACTATTTGTCTTGCACACAACATAATTTTCCAGGTATTGCTTACTAGCTCACCAAGGAACCAAACAGCAAGCAAAGTCAACAGAATCCAGTTCAATTCTAAACAGATAAGACCTACACAAGTAATCCCAAATGATTTTATAGCTGTATAATGAGTTTAATTAGACAAAAATTGGCACTGCTACTCAGAGAACCATTATTGGCATTGCTACTCAGAGAACCATTCCTACTTCTCTTTCTCCTCCCTCCTTTCTTTCCGGTCAGTTCCAGAAGCCCTCAAGTGAAACAGATCAAGAACAGAAAGTGATAAAAAAAAAGGAGTACTTTTCTTTTTCCATTTTTATACCTTAGGGAGAAATCCTTTTAGCAGTAGTACTGACTTAGAGCAGATTAGACTGTCTGTGGTACTATATGCTTCAATGATATAAGGTACAAAAAAATGAACTTCTGAAGTTGTCTTAAGAATCAATGAGAACCATATATACTAAGAATTAGCATAATCACAACGAATGTAAAAACACTTATTTCCATTTTCTGATTATCATGAGTGCGTGGATTTATGCTCAAATCAAGATATAAAAATGGGTGTTCAAACAGTTTTCCAGTTGAAATTAGTAGGTGACCCTAGTTAACTCTGAAATAATCATGTTTGTTTCACATTTCCAAAGAAGAACTATTTTATATTTCTACTTCCAACCTTTGACAAACTTTTTACAAAAATACTCATTATATCATTTTTTAATTTAAAAAGTTGTATCACTTCCAGATGAAATCACCTGCTATTTTTTAAGTTAAAAATGAGTTAATAATGTGAATTTCCCCAAAGTTAGTTTCTGAAACTTTGGATATAGGTTGTCTGTTACAAAACTAGTCATCAGAAATAAATCTAGTAAACAGACAGTACATATTTTTTGATCCAAGATCTATCTTAGAAATGAATACAAAACAGATTGAATCGTATGAGACTATCTCGGAGACACTCTAAAAAGATTCATTGGAATGGTTAAGGATTATGAATATTCTATCAAATAAACTTTTAAAAGGACTCATCCTTCGTCCTTATTCTTCTGTTTACTGAAGAAGTTCAGTTTAAAAGTAATCTGAATATCAGTATGGAAAATCCTTTATTAAAGAAATGGATACTGCTCAGAGCTTGGGCCTTAAGAGTTTACTAGAAAAAGTGAAACATCAATAAGCAAATTAAAAAATCCTCCAGAAATGCTGCATAAGACCATTCACAAAAGCCCTGGAGGTTAAGCTCCTTTTAGCCATCCTGATGTTTTAACCACCAAGTAAGTTTTGCCATGGAAATTAAGCTGTTTGTAGACCAAGTAGTATCAGGAAACTACACAGACTTTTAAGTCTAGTCTGTTTAAAAGAGTTACACAATTTCATCCATTTAATATTTAATTCACATAGAAATAACGCTGTAATTCCCTGTCCTTCAGTAGAAAATAAGAATGGGAAAACAAATACTGACAAGAAAAAGCAAACAGAAAAGATGACCAATATTTTTTTTCCGAACAGTGAATGCAGCTGTGAATTAAAGTGTATTATGAATTTAGGTATACATATATAAACTCTTCAGAAACCAAATTAAAATTTCTCCATTGCAGCTTTCTGATCATAACTCTAAATAACTAGAGTGATTTGTTTAAGTCCAGAACATGAAAACACTGAAAACTGTCAGGGCACTGACGTCGTCAGTTTTCTTGCCTGAACCTCTTCAGATCATTGTTAAAACTAACAGAAGCTATTTGTGAAATATTGAAACTATAATAAAATATTTCTAAACACTGGGCTTCAATATCTGATAATATTAAACATATATTACGTTTCACATTATGCGATCTGTCCATTAAAATTTTAACACATACGAATATGAGTATTGGTACATCTAAATATACATTTTAGCCTGGGGAAAGAAAAAAAAAACAAAGACGAAAGTTGTAAAGACATTAACATTAACTGATATACCCAGAAGAGATACTATGCTTCTGTACTGCAGCCACTGCTAATGGCATTTTTTCCTTCCTGCAACCATACCTGTCTGTTGTAATAGTGAGTATATCTGTATCCTTGCAGTACCGCTCTCCTACAAGTTTAATAAGCTTCTTCTTTGCATGGTCATCCAAATTCAGGTTAGAAAGTTTAACCTTGGAATACAAGAGAAAATACTTTTATACTTTTAATTATTTGGAGAAATTCAATCTCTTCACCCTGAAAAGTATTTTGAGATATGGTTAGGCATATCTTTTTATCAGGAATTAAAAGTATAGCTATTAAGTATGCACTTGTAGAATTTCTTACAATTATAGTCAAAACCTTTTTAACACAAGGCATATATAAATCTGAATATTCAATTAATACATTTCTTCTCAGAGAAACTGCAATAGAATATTTCTACTTAAACTTTTTTCATAAGAAAAAAGCTATCAGTTTCATTTGTAGCTTCACAGAGAAACTGCGTTTAAGCTGAGACACTCAGACTCAGTCTTTGCCTGAGCCACAATGCAGCTATGCCTTTGCCTGGCCACAGCCTTCACTGATCCAGATCCTGACCAACATCTTTAACTCACTGGCCTGACCTCACACATATTGCATCTCTATGGATTTACTTGACAATCACCAGTGATTGTCAAGTAAAATGTCAATTTGACTGATTCTGGCTGTTGTCACCACACCTAATCATGGTCCACTGACTTCCCTATTTGACCTCAAGCTTGCCTTATCACTACAGACTTGTCAGGTGATTACTAGACCATCAGATGGACAAGGTGACTATTACCAGGCCAGTTCTACTACCTTGCCCAGGTAGTAACTGCACCCTTCTGGGGAGGTCATTTCCCTGCCTGCTTTCCTGCTTCTGCATTGCCTTCGCTTTCAGAACAGCCTGCCCTCACTGCTGTCTGGCAATGCTCACACAAATTGCTGAGTTTTTGAGAAACACTTTATTAACATTGTCTTTCTCTAATATTCATGTAAAGAAATAACACTCCAATGGGTTTCAGAAGCGGCTCTGGGACAAACATACAACTTTGTGACCATGATTTCTGAACTTAATAGGATGTTTCAGCACACTGAAAACCACCAGCCCAGATATCCAGCATTAGTTTGCTTTATCTGACACAAAACAATTTCATTCACCAAATCAAAAAAAAAAAACAAACAGGCTTAGGGTTACATATATTTATAATTCATATTTAAAAACAAAAAAATCTAGAGATGCTCTAATTATGTCATAACTCAGCACAAAGGCTCTTCTTCCTTGTATCATCAGCAGCAGCAGCTTAGGCTTAGGAAAAACTGCAATTAATCAATTTTTACAAGTCAATTCCAGCTGATGCTGAAACAAGAAGTACTAGCTTGCTAGTACTAACCTGGGTTAGTACTAAACATGACTAAAGTATAAAGTTAGGGCCATCCCTCATTAAAAATGCTTAAAACAAGAAAAAATCCAAAATATATGTACACACAGTTCACAATTTCACAGTGAAATGAAAAAACAACTAGATAAACAGGTAGCTGAAAAGATTTTCCAGTTCTGCAGGGCAAGTATAAGGCCAAACTAGAACACAGACTCTCCTTTTCCCCTTTGGCTCTTAGCCTTTTGTTCCTAACACTACTGTCTCTTTTCCCGCATTTTGCCTTTTCAAAGTTAGGAATTAAATATTTAGTATGGTTTTAGACAAACTACTGATTCCAGATTTGTCTCCATCATATTCCAGCAAATTAATATTAAGCAGCATAAGTCACAGCAGACTGAATCAACAGAATTATGAAAGACTTAATACTTATTTGGACAATGGTTAGTTGAGATCCCCGTGACACCAGTCAACTACATGAAACAACTTCCAATATAACAGTTCTCTGATTATATGCAGTGTAACAGGCATGGACAATGATGAGAAGTCAAAGCCAAAAACAAGGTCCTCAGACCTCAGGTATAATTTGACTGGTATTTCTCACCAAAAGAAAAAAAAATATCTTTGGAAAAGGTTGGTGATATTTTCAGTAAAGTAAAGCATGCAGCCCCACACTAAGTGATAACTTAGAACCATCTACTTAGGGAAAAGCCAATTTTCCAGAATGTATGCTATTTTGCCTATATCAGAGCTCAATCTTCATTTATAAATACATATCCTTATCATTAAAACCTTAATTTTAACATGCTGCAATATACTTAATGAAATTCACCACTGCTTTTTCTGCACATTCAATGAACTATTTCCCATACTCCCTTATAAAGTATCATACTTGTAAATGTTTTGAAAAGAAAGCCAAGCATTTGGCTTTTTAAAACAAAGGTTGGTGTTTACCACAGGACTACTTACTCTTAGAGTCACCACTCTTGCTTTGGGATTATGAATAGACGTCCCTGCAGAAACATAATCCACCGTCTCAATTTCCACAGGAAAATGCTGTTCACATTTCTCATCACTGTTCAAAGCACTTGGCCATTCAGTGCAGAAATCTGTATAATAAAAGGAAAACAATTCAAGTAATGTATGTTTTTTCCCCTCAAAATTATTGCATTATATGTGTTACAAGTAGTTTTTAATGAAACCATATTCATTCAGATAATGGCAGGGTCTCTGCTAGACTTCCTCCAGTATCTCAAAGTCTTTTTTGTACCAGGTTTCTCAGAACTGGACACAGTACTCCAACTGTAGTCTCAAGTTCAAATAAAGTGTGGGGAACAAAAATCCTAAATGTGCTGGCTATTCTCGTTAGTACAACCCAGCATGCAGTTAGCCTTCAGTGCTTCAACATTTCATGTTCAACTTTCAAAGGCTTGCTGGGCCCCATATGTCCTTTTCTGCAAAGCTGCTTTCTAGCCATATGTTCCCCTGCAGCCTGTACAGCTGCATGAGTTACTCCATCCCAGACCCAGGACTTTGTAGTTGTCTTTGTTTAACTTCATGAGGGTCTCAGCAGCAGATTATTTTCTGCATGTTGACATCTCTCTGAACAGCAGCTGTGTCACCTGTTTTGCCCATAGCCTCCCCCCACGTTTGTAATTTTCTGAAAGTTTGCTGAAGTAGTGCTGTCTGTCATCATCCAGCTTTTTATAACGCATATTTTCCACATACTTGGAAGGATGTGGCTTACAGTAGTTTGCTTCATAACCTTCCAAAGACTGTGATAAGGCTGACTGACCTGCAGTTAGTTGCCTGCATCTTCCCTCTTGTCCCTCTTCAAGATTTTCAAGGAAAAATATCCTGTTCCTCCTTGGCTATCTGTACTTGCTTCCACTTTCTGTGTATTTCATTTTTGCATCTTGGGTCACTCAGGAGTTCCCTGCTCACCCATAATGTCCTGCTAACATACCTGCTCAAATTCCTGCTGACTGGAATGGACCATTCTTGTGTTTTAACACGGCTGTCCTTGAACATCTACCAGCCCTCCTTGTCCACTTTGCCCCCCAGGACAGTCTCCCATGAGATCTGCCAAGACTACTGAACAGCCAAATCATTCTCCTGAAGTCCTGGCCGTAATTCCACTGTCTGTCTTGCACATGTCTCTCAGGATTTTAAACTCCACAGTTTCATGACCACTATTACCAAGGTTGTCATATATGTGACCATTCTTCCTTGTCTGTGAACGATGAATTCAGATCATCTCTCCTCATCAACTGGCAGATAATTTGCATCAATAAATTGATGTCAATATGCTACTTGCCTTCCTTACTTCTCTCAAGACCTTGAGCCTCATCTATTTTCACAACCAAGGACTGTCAGCAGCTTTCACATCCCCAACCAGCTTTCT
Source organism: Stictonetta naevosa (assembly GCA_011074415.1). Taxonomy (NCBI): domain Eukaryota; kingdom Metazoa; phylum Chordata; class Aves; order Anseriformes; family Anatidae; genus Stictonetta; species Stictonetta naevosa. Next base: position 67,571,065 of record CM021697.1, read on the forward strand.
TATCTGTGTCTAGCACATGCAACAGAACCTTCCCATAGTCAGTTTGACCAGGATTTGCATCAAGATATTATCTATAAGGTACTCCAGAAGTCTCCTAGGTTGTTTCTGTCCCATTCTGTTACACTTCCAGGACATGTTTAGATGGCTGCAGTTCCTCATGAGAATCAAAGCATGTAACTGTCAGGGTTTTTTCATCTGTTTCAAGAAAGGTTCATCCACTTCCTCCACATAATTAGTCAGTTTGGCAGATGCCCACCAGTACATCCTTCTTGGCTTCCTCTCTGATCCTGACTCTCAAACTCTCAGCCAGCTTGCCACTCATATTCATAGCAAAGTTCTGCATCCAAGCTATACTTTTTGGAACACATCAGCTCAATCTGCACACAGCATCTCAATCAAGCATTTCTGACTCCTCAAGACTTCTAATTCCTTCTGTTTCCTATGCTGTGTACATTTGTATATAGGCAATTCAAGACAGGTCTCTTATCACCTCCTCCATACACTAGCTTCCACATCAAGTTCTCTTAAATGGCTAGCTGGCAGAGGTGCTCTTTTTCTTCACTGTATCCTTTATCTCCCCTGCATACCTTGCTGGCACACAGCCTTTCTTTTATTAATGCCATTTTTTAAATGCATACCAGAATGACTGCCCATTATCCGTGATTAAACCAGGCTTTAAATCTTAGAACTGAGCCATATCCATCATTCATTTTCCTTAAGACTCTAAACTATGAATTCTTCAATACAAGCACTTTACCTAATAGTCTCACTGGTATACTGGAAACCTCACAAGACTTATCTGCCCATCACCTGTATGACTTAATGAAGCAAAACCAAAGAATACAATACTAGCCCAAGCCTGATGAACAGCCAGCTTCAGAGGTGGATCATATCTCACTTCCTAATCCATCACACAGTTACGCTTTGAATTGTCTTAAAAATACCAGAGATTGTTTTAATCAATGCCCACCCCAAAAAAAATAAAGCCAAAGAAAACAACAGCTAAAACAACTAAAAATCAAATCCTCACCTTTGAGAGCTGCACAGTGTTTCTTAATTGCAGGAGGAGTAAGATGCAAAAAATTGGGAATCTAGAAAAGACATGCTAAGAGTTACCAAAATAAAAGCATTTTGTTCATAAATAAAGGGGTATTTATGAAATCTGATTACACTTTCAACATTTGTTAATGTAATTCAATACATTAAATATAAGATTAAGGTAAGAAGACTCTCCTCAAGTCTCATTTAGCATAAGACTTAAGCCCAATTATAAAAGTTACAGGCATGGTAACCCCTCACTTGTATTTCTTTCTTAGGTTTGCTACCATCTAATTAGAAGTAGAATAATATTATATTTTTTATAGAAAACATTATCCAATAAAGAAATTCCAATCAAAGCAGTAAAGTCTTAATGAACAACAATCTTCAAAGTTAACACACACCAGTTCAATGTGGCTTACCTTTATAAGCTCTAAGTTGCCTTCTTTTGGTGGAGGTACTCCTCTCTTTACTGGGTAACCCATTCGAATCGGGAGAGGCACAGATGCAGCTTTAAATACAGCTGCTGTTGGATAAACACTGCTCCAATCCTGGTTGACAGCCATCCTCTCAGTTCTGGGAGGTGCATGCTAACAAACAGAAAATTATGGAAGTTTATAGGAGAGATACTGTTTTGTGAGACAAAGCAGGAACACACACAAAAAGTTATAAAAATAATACTTTCAGGAATTCCCATCACTAAAAATTTCAAAACACACCTTAACATCAAACATCAGTTTTCATTTCCAGTGGAATTTTTAAAGGACAGCCTCTTAAGATTTGGGTGGCAGGCCTCTCTCAATATAAAACTGCATTTATTTCAGAAATGCTTAGGAAGAAGATGTGGCCATTATCTTGTGCTGTGTTAAATCAAAGGAGGGTAGAATCAAACCAGTATTTAATAGTCAACTCAATATCCTGAAGTATCTAAGCACCCAGTGCAGGGGGACGAATATAAGTTATGTTTTTGGAATTCTGGAAGTCTGAACAAGTTCATGTTAAGAGAGAGAGAGAGAGAGAGAGAGAGAGAGAGAGAGAGAGAGAGAGAGAGAGAGAGAGAGAGAGAGAGAGATTAGCTCTTGAAATAAATTTAAAAAAAATCTTTTCCCAAAGCCTTTTTTTTTTTAATCTAGAAGGGTATAGATATAGTATATCCATCTAGAAACGGCTATACTTAGTCAGCTGGTCTGACTGTTTTAGTGTATCATTACATCTACACTTGGAAGTTAAAGGAACAAAAATTTACACCTGGTCCACTTTTACTATTTGCCTTTAAAATCATATCACATTGCCACTTTGCAAATCCTGCAAATTCATACTGAAAAAAAATTAAGATGTTTGTTTTTCTTTTAAATGCAACTGTGTGTTACTTTTAAGACCTGTAGCACATGGTCTTGATACGTGTTAATGGTTTTGCATTTTTTTAGAACACAGACTGAAAACAGCTAGGAGACTAAAGAAGTTAGGTGCAAGTTCTGGAATTTTGTCACATTGGATCTTTTCACCTTGTTTTGAAGGTGTTCCTGTAGAAACTATTAAGGTTTACAGCTTAAACTAGTTTCTCAGACACTACTGAGTTAGCTGCAAATAGCATCAGTTCTTACTGTTCTTACGAACTGTGATGTCTTGCCTCTTCTCCTTATTGAAGCTGGAAGAAAAATAAAAAGAAACATTTTTCATTACAAACTATTACATGGTTTTATGGAAAAAATACAATGTAATCTGTATGTGTTTTTTTTTCTTTTACCAAAACAATATATATTAATACTATTAAGTAATTCCAAATCTCTGTATTACTACAGACAAAAAAAAAACTAAAAGCCAACAAACAACACCACCTCCTGATAACTGTTTTTCAAATTAGGACATGAGAAAGAAGCCAGATGCCCTCAATAGTGAAGAGTAATCCTTCTGTGGAAATAAGAGGCTTTTCAAAGATTTTGTTTCCTTGCCTTTATATGGAACAAGGGGAAGATCACGTACTCAGATTGCTCACTTTTTTTGTAACTTGAGATAATAAAGGCTTGGAAGCCATTTAGTCAGATTGAGTTTATCCTAGAAACATATCAACAACAATTTATTGTTTATGGGATAAAGACCATTTTACTAGTATAATTTATTTGAGTTTGACCCATGAAGAAAGAAAAACGAAATGAGTGAAAGTACACTTTTGCCTTAGTACCTATGCTTCCATTTTTCTTTCCCCACACAGCTGCTTGGTCACAAAACATTCCCCATTAGCATACATGACAGCTAAACCAACTCAACAGTTCACTGCCACCAAAAGGAGATTCCCATGGCTCCATCTCTTCCTTCGACACTTTTTTATGCTAGTCTCAGGCTCATCTATCTTGCCTCTGTTTAAGTTTCAAGCTAACACATTGTACAATTTTTCTTTTTGAATTTTACATGTGGAACATACAGATGAGTTTGTTTTCTGCCATCTACCACTGCTCATTGTGCATATTGAGCAGACACTGAGAAAAAGCAGCATAAAGTAACACAAAGTTTACTCTCTTTTAGCAGGCCTGAACCATTAGTTGTTTTTTTTTTAATCAACTGCCATCAGTTGGACCTCTGGAAAGGGACTCACAGTAATACAGAAGCCACCAAATCCCACTGGATTTTTGGTATAAACAGAAATCTTCACTTTCCTGCCTTCAAACACACACACAAAATAGTATTTTGCAGTACCTTCTTGAAATACTTTTAAAAAAAAAGTGGATTCTATAGTAGCCAGACAAATGAAATTTGCTTTCAGCTATCATGTTTGGGCAGGGCTGGGTTTAAATTTAATATATTGTTGCTGTTTTGCTTTTGAGGGTTACCACTTTATTATGCAGTATGTATTTAGCAAAAGTCACTGAATGGACTTTACAAGTAGCTGCTTTTGTTCTTGTTGTCTTGTTAATTTGTTTTACACCCCTAACCCTCACAAGTCTCAAAAAAACACCTGAATTTCACAGTTCTTTTGTCTTCTTTATCTGTATATTTTATGGCCCTGCTTCTGTTCTTCCTCTTCTTGCTATACAGAAATGTAAAACAAAAAACAGATATGGGTCTCTGCAACAGCTAAGATAGAGTTCCTTTACCTCCTATTGCTCCTTATCATTTTTTGTGGTGCATTCACGCATACACATGCTTCACTCATACCAATCTCACTGTGTTACAGACACACTTCACTCACGCCAATCTTACTCTGTTATAAAGATTTCCGAATAGGACACCTTTTACTCCCGCAGTGCCCTGAGCCTCATCATCTGAGGGCACCCAAGGAAGGGCCCTTTCAGTAGCCTGGCCTCCGAGCCTGCGCACAACAGACGCCCACGCAGCCTCGGAAGGCTGTACCTTGCTCATACAATCCTGCCCAACAGGGTTCCGCGCGTTTGGACCCATCTGGGCTCAGAACAGGCAAAACTGCCCAACTTAGGCAAACATACAGCACAAACACACGTCCCTCGGAAAACCATGACACCCCCATTCAGAACTCATTTTAAACTCTGACAACGCGCTGCAGCTCCGCTGTAACAACACAACACCTCGCTTGAGCCAGGCGCGGCCCGAGAGCCGCCCCCCGCCCTCACCTTCCCGTTGCTGGCCTTCCCCGATGCTGCCGGCGGGCACGGAGGAGTAAGCCGCCAGCCCAGCCGCCCGGCAGCAGCGGAAGACCACGGCCCACGGGCCCAGCCCCGCCAGCGCTGCCACCGCCATCTTAGAGAGCTCTGCGCCCGCAGAACGCCCCCATCCCTCCCAGCGCCACGGCAGCTGCCGCGGGCCAAGATAGTCGGAGAGGCGAAGCGCTCTGGGTGGGGTTTCCTGCCTATAAATGGGAGGGGAGGGGAGGAAGGCGCAGAGAGGAAAGGCGAGATAAAATGCTGAAAAGAGGTTTTTATCCCTTCTGGAAGAGGGGGAGGAGGAAGGGGCAACGGGTAAGGAAAGCGAAGTGGGGTCATGCTTAGTAATCTGCTCTGCTTCTGGCCTCTGCCGTCTTAGTGCCACTTCTGTCCTAGCACCAGCCGGTCTCTGGGCCACGGGTGCAAGGCTGCATTTCAGCTCGTGTTCCTTGCCGAAGGCAGTTTCTCCGTCTCATAAGCATCTATATGTAACTTCTCAGCGCCTTCATATGACCTGCTTTGTGTCCTTGTGTGTCTTTGTGTCCAAAGCAGGGGAATCATAGAATCCTAGAATCAGTAGGGCTGGAAAAGACCTTCAAGATCATCTGGTCCGACCATCCCCCTACTGCCAATGTCACCCATTAAACCACGTCCCTAAGCACCAGGTCCAACCTTTCCTTAAGCACCCCCAGTGAAGGTGGCTCCACCACCTCCGTGGGCAACCCATCCCAGTGCTTGACTAGTCTTTCTGAGAAGAAATGTCTCCTCATTTCCGACATGAACCTCCCCAGGTGCAACTTGAGGCCATTCCCTCTGGTCCTATCACTACCTGTGAGAAGAGGCCAACCCCCAGCTCCCCACACCTTTCTTTCAGGTCATTGGAGAGGGCAATAAGATCTCCCCTGAGCCTCCTCTTCTCCAGACTAAACAACCCCAGTTCCCTCAGCCACATCTCATAGGATTTGTGTTCCAGGCCCTTCACCAGAGAAGGGAGGTGACACAGGCACAAGAAGCTGAGGAGATATGTGGAAGTGTAATTAAAGAGCAGAGGTCAGCAATGTGGGATGAGATAGGTCAGACGGAAATGCAGCTACCACCAGCACCACAAGCCAGTAAGCAGGATGGAGGCAACTAACAGCTTCAGCTCTCTGAGGACGGACTCCTTCAGCTACTCCTGTAATTGAAACTCACGTTATTGCTGTGTTGGAGCAGCATTTGAAATCATTTGCTTCTAGAGAGTATGAGTTTCTTCCCAATGGTGCAATCAGAAAGTGCCATGCACAACTTCCAAGTGTTTGGGACTGTAAAGGCCACATGCCCAGCCATGATAAACTAGTTTCACAGCAGTTCTTCAGAGATCAATTGCTCCTTCAGCAAGATATGATTGGGTTCTGCCCTGTGGTAGTTCAAACTGGAAACCAAATGATCACACTGTCGTAACTGTAAATCAACCTATAAGTGGCTAGATTACTTAAAGTTCAGGTGTTTTTCTGCTTCTCAGAACTTGCTGGGTGCAGATGCGTTAGAGCAGGTTTTTTTGCTGTTGTTTCTGGTTTCTTTTGTGTAGCAATATACTTCTATCCCTGGTCACAGTCAAGGTTTCTGTCTTTATTTGCTTCAAATTACCACGTACCCATAATTTAGTTTACCTTTCTGATTATTTATATAGCATTTCACAGTGACTTTACAGTTACTTCATCAACAGCAACATAATCATTGTTCAGAACGCACTCAATGGATAATTGTTAATAGCTGAAATTAATTACAAACTTTTCAATAATAGACTTTCTGCAAGATTTCTATTAATTTTACAAAATTTCAATTCTGGAATATCCATCCTATTGCTAAAAGCATCTGGTAAAAAGATGAGATGCTGAAATTCTTAGTAAGTGTCTAGTAATTGCTATAAACTAAGACTAATTAATTGAAGTTTATAAATCTTCAAATTCTCAGAAAGGTAATTTTAATGCTAGGATGATCAAGGGTCAATGAGAGCTAGGCATCGGAGAGAGGACTGGGGCTTGAGTGCTCCAAGAGGTTGAATCTATCCTGAATTACAAAATTGAATATTAATAGTAAGAATCACATACATACGTGTGGAAACACAGAATATATATTCTTTATACTAATTACATAGGCTACATAGCACTGAATATAGCACTGCATATTTCACTGAATAGCATATAATAGGTTCAGAAATATCCCTTATAGATAGTACCTGCTTCTCCAGTTTAAAAGAAAGCGTTACTGCATTTTTAGTCTCAGAGTATTTGTTATGCACACCCTATTGCCTTCACAATGATACATCATTGTCAAGGTTCAGAGAAACACTTCCTGTGTTCACACGCACCTACGCTTCTACCTGTTTCCTCATGACAGAAACCTTGCAAGTCAGCTTATGTATAAGAAGATGAAATGGAGAATAAAGTTGGTATACAAAGTTTGATAAATCTTTGGTTATAATAACAATATATTTAGTGAACTTCACAAATACTAAGCAATGATTTAGGCAACTTTACTGAAGTCCTGCTATATATTCGTATAAGAATGTTCTTGTTCTTGCTGGAACACACATTTAATTTTAGCTTATTTTACTTTCCACATTAGGGTAACATAAGGAGAGATCTTTTGTTGAAACCATACAGTGCCAGGAACAGCACCAGATCCAGCTGCAGGTGTTATGTGTTAACTAGGAGTTCTTATTTCATGACTTTAGCATTGGTCACTTGCATGTGTTGGACTGCAGTATGAAAAGTTACTGATTTATTTTAAAAACCTCTTCAAATTTTTCATGCTTTTCCTAAAATGAATTCAGTTAGTCACAGTTATTGTTTAAACATCAGCTTTCAGTGGAATGATCTACGTTCAACACACTGCTGTTCATATGATTTTCTTCAAGAAGGTGAACATCCAGTGTACTTTAAAAGGGTGTTTTAAAGAAGCATTTAGGGAGTGTTTTAGTTGCTAGAATAAGCATCTCTCAGAAATCCTGACTTCCAGAATAATTTTTGTCGAGGCAGAATCTTTTCTACGGCTACTTTTAAACAGATCAATCTGTCTTGTCACAGATTTCTTCGTTTACATTGTGTTGGCTTGGCCAAGCTATACACAGTAACAGATGTAACAGATTTCTCCAAGGTAGACAAAAGTAGATTGAAGTGATGAACTGAAGTGCTGAAGTGCCTCAGATACAGATTTTCCTTGCTGAACTCATCATATTCAGCTTATTCATCACCACATTATCACTTGTTTGTATTTGTGATACTTTGAAAACCGCTGATGCAAAAGTAATGCAGGGTTATATGAATAGGCTACAAAATCCACTGGAGTGAAACAAAAAAATAACCCCCCCAATCAGAGCTGTTTTCTTATTTAAGAAAAGAAGAAAAAAACACCTTCCAGTACTATTATTAGTGTGTATGAGGGGAGGGGGTGTGGGGTTGAACAAAACATGACATGCCAACTATTTAAAATAACATATTTTGTATCCTATTCATATACATGAAGAATTTCAGAGTAGTTTTCTTGTCTTTAATATCAGCTGAAGTGATCATAATGCTTATTTACATTGCATTTCCCTTAAGAAAAATTGCTGGGGCCTGGGTAATCAATTGAATGTTGTGTAGTAGAGCCTACAGGTTACAGAAAACAGCTTTACAGAAATCTTTAACTGAAATTAGAATATCTTACTCAACACTTTAAGCTCACACATATAAATGTATGGTGCACAACTGTACTTATCTTTAAAAGAGCATTGTTATCTTTCACATTCTTCTGTTACAACACACAGTTCCTATGCAAAGAAAAAAAAAAAAAAGTCTATCCTGAATCAATAACTATATTTTTATCCATCTTTTCAAATACTTATAATAAACATTCACTTTTAATGGTATTCTGTTACTACAGTAATACTGACAACAGTATCCTTCTCCTCCAATGCATCAGTAATGATTTAAACAAATCCAATAAAACAATGCTAGGACATTTAATATAATTGAAGATAGGAGTCAAGTAACAGTTGAGGTTCACTGTAAAATAATTTATATTGTCTCTTGTTATTTGAAAGCTCTCCATGACTGCTATCTGATACCTCTTCATCAATTAGAATAGGTACAACATTTCAAGCTGTAATTTTGTCTTCATTTTATGCAACATAAACATATTATCAAATACATTGCCCTTAGTTCATACAATTCATTTAATGTTTTTATTCTCATTTATTCAGGTATTAAAATTAATATGGGTTTCTGTGAAGATATACTATAATTATAACGTAATTAGTTTAAGAATGCTGACCTCGTATATAGCGCTAACCTCAAAGAACTGCACACCAGGCTTTTCTCTATGGTCCAGGTAGAATAACATGAAATCTGCAGAATTTTGCTCCAGCATTACAAAAAACATTTCTCATGTAATGCATTATTATTATTGCTTGATTTATGATAATGTCTAAAATGGCAAACAGGATCAGGACCCTGTCTTGCTGACTTTCAATAAACAAAATATTCTTACTTACCATATAATGCCAAGTTAAAAAATGCACTAATGATATAAACTTCTTGTTTTCAAGATTTTGGTTTAACAATTCCATTCTTTCCAAAAGACTACTGAAATGGAAGAATAATTAGCAAGGTTGCATGCTTTGTCACATTTGTTTCATCACAATGCACGGTTATTGCTGTGCCCAATGAGATCAAGAATGTTGATGCCTGAAGCCATGACATCCCAGGATTATTTTCTTTCTGGTGTGGATCTCCTGAACTCTTGAATATCAGATCTATTTTTACTGGGGCCAACATTGTCTTTGCCATATAGCTATTAAACCATACAGATCATTGCTCTGTGAAAACACGTGTGATGTATACTTCCATGGCACATACAGCCTGTGATGGCATCAGCAGAAATTAATACACTTGAATCATGGCTAACTATGATGCAGAAGCCCTGGAACTGAATGCTTTTTGCAGTTCCTTCCTACAGAGGAAATCACACTCCTTTGCCAACTGTTTACCATTATCCTTCAGCTTTTATCTCCCCTCTCCTTGTACTGGGAGACAGCATAAAGTACCAACAAGTCACATGAAGTACACATATATTCTTTGTGGAAAGTTTGGAATAGACCTCTAAGATCATCTATTCTAACCTTTAACCCAGTACTGAAAAGCCCACCACTGAACCATGCTCCTAAGCTCTACATCTACACATTTCTTGAAGACCTCCAGAGATGATGACTTAACCACTCCCCTGGGCGACCTATTCCAATGCCACACAACTCTTCCAGTAAAGAAGTTTCTTGTAATATCCAACATAAACCTCCCCTTGAGGATATTTTCTTTTGTCTTATTACTTGGTGCTTGGGAGAAAAGTCCGATCCCCACCTCACTACAACCTCCTTTAAGGTAATTGTAAAGTACAATGAGGTCTCTCCTGATCTTTCTTTTCTCCAAGCAGAACAACCCCAGCTCCCTCAGGTGCACCACATAAAACTTGTTTTCTAGACCCTTCACCAGCTTTGTTGCCCTTCTCTGGACATGCTCCAGCACCTCAATATCATTCTTGTAGTGAGGGGCCCAAAACTGAACACAGTATCTGAGGCGTTCCCTCACCAGAGCTAAGTACATGGGGACAATCTCTTCACTAGTCTTGCTGAGCACAATATTTCTGATAGAAACCAGGATGCTGCTGGCCTTCTTGGCTACCTGACCACACTGCTGTCTCTTTTCAGATGCTAATGACCAATATCCCCCAGTCCCTTTCCACTGGGCAGCTTTTGCATTCATTCCTCTTTGGGCCTGGCCACCCAGCCAGTTTTAACTCAACATAGCATATGCCTATCCAAGCCTTGAGCAGCCAGCTTCTTTAGGAGAATTCTGTGGGAAACATTGTCAAAAGCCTTACTAAAGTCTAGGTAGACCACATCTACAGCCTTTCCCTCATCCACTGTGCGTCACCTTGCCCTACAAAGAGATTGGGTTCATCAAGCAGGACCTGCCTTTGATAAACCCATACTATCTGGGCCTGATCACCTGGTTGTAAGTGCTGCATGATGGAACTCAAGATAAACTGCTCCATGAGCTTCCCCAGCACTGAGGTCAGACTGACAGGCCCGTAGTTTCCCCAATCCTTCTTTTGGCCCTTCTTGTAGATGGGCATCACATTTGCTAGCTCCAGTCAATTTCAAGCATTTCTTGAAGAACTTGTATTTTCTGTTTTGTTTTTCCAATAAACTATTTTAATTTCATTTCAAACAGAGAGAAAAAATCTACATAACTGAAAGAGTGAATCCTAATTTCCTACAGCAATTCCATCATGGAAACGAGGCATTTACAGAACTGTGAGATACTACTTTGGGACAAGCAGTTATTGCCAACATGCATAAAAGGCAATTTAGCCCCTCAGTTCGTCCCTTATATCAGAAAATGCTACCATGTATTTTAATTGCCAAGTGCTTGGGAGTGATGGAAGCCCAGTGTCACCTTTGGCCATCCTTCCAATGTCATAGTACACAAGTCTTGATAATTTATATTCAGCATGTCCTTGCAATGAAAAATATTGGTATTCATAATGCACATTACATGGTTTGCAAAATGTTCCATGGATGATTGATCTTCTTAACATACTTGCTAGAAAGATATTTATCTGGAGTTCAGCAAGGAAAAGCACAGAGAGAACTGTTATATGAACTTGGGGCTTAAGCAAATACCCCATTCCAAGATCCCTAATTAAGCACAGTAAACTTTGGTTTACAGTCCATTGTAAGACCATTGGTTCAAAAGGCTGGGAAGCTGAAAAGAAAGCAGGGATTGGCATTTTGCATCTTACAGGCAGTCTATGCACAACCTCTTCAAGTCACACAACATGGTGAATTTGTTCCCCAACAAAATTATTGCTAAAAAAAAAAATAAATACTACTGCTAAACCAGAAAGTTACTTGACATCCGGCAATGTCTAACATTTAGTACTTCAGTTCAGGAAGTGGAATTCACAGTCCCAAAGCAGATGTTGAAGGGCACTGTGAACAGTATTTGGAATGAGCAAAGGAGCACAGGAATGTTTCTCAAGTCTCATCCTTGTCATCTCCTTGTCAGCCAGATGAGTTTTGCATCTGCATCTCAAAACCAGACATGTTCTTCCCCATCATGGCCTTTTGAATACAAGTTATCATGCTGGTTCTGCCTTGAGCTAAATACAATGCTACCCTTGTGGAATAGACATGATCAGAGCACGTGGGCTGCATCATGATTAAACATGAGATGAGAATTGAGGCCAGCCATAAAAGCTACACTTCTGTGTACATACAGTTGCAGAGCCTTATATGCTTATACAAGCTAACTGGTGACAAATTCAGCAGTTAGACATTCCTGTAATCATGCATTTCTGTTTCACCTAGGTCATAGGTTAGTTAGGTGACTAATTGCCTTTTCAGAGTTTGACCCAAAGATGTGATATACATTTATGGGGGTGAAGGAACGTGTTCACGTCTTCCATAGTTCAGTCTAATAAAATCTAAACACTAAATCATTACCTTTTTCCTGGTCAAGAAATAAGAGTCAGATGTCCTGTTTTCTGTTTTTTTCAGTGATTTCAGACCAGCTGCTCATATGTTGAGTTTCCACTTTTACATTAAAGCTGTAAATGTATTCTACTTTTCCCTCAGAATAAACAGATTTTAAACCTTAAAATATCCAAGATGCGTATTGGTTTTGTTGGTTTATTTGTTTGTTTTCAGATTATTCCCCCCTGCACACTTTGATTAATTATTTACAGCTTGAACAATTATATTCAGGAGAGGTCAGAGGTTAGAGCAGGTAACAGTTTTTGCATTTAGGAAATCACCATTTGGAAAAGTTAATACAGCAGAGAAGTTATTAATTGATGTGGAAGGCATTTCAAGGAGGAAGCATGAGCAAAAACCTGGTGAAGGATTTCTCGGACTCCAGTTGGGTATCAGTCCTTTTTAATGCCTCACTGGTACTATCTGGAATACTATATTCTGGTGCTGCAGAGCCTCCAGCTAGCTTGAACCAACACCAAATTCAAATTGTAAAAGGTGTGAAGAAATGCTAATATTAACCCGTTGCAATTAAGTGTATGCAGATAAGAAAAGGAGTGGGCAAGATGATCCTCAGTAAAATTAAGTTCTTGCTTGTGATTGCTGGTTTTGACAACAGGAAGAAGCACAAGTAGATTGTCAGAAGTGTCATACAGTTCTTTCTCTGCCTTTTCCAAGAGCAGCCATATACGGCAGATAAAAGGGAGGGACCCTGCATTAGTCAGGGTGGGACTTGATAAGCCAGGGGGCAGAGCTAGGCAGCAGCTCTGCCTGCACCTATCCAGAGAATCTGCCATATGGAGCTGAGTATGCAGCAAAGAAAAGGAATAGAGGGACACACAACAGGAGAGTAGGTACTGTTTGCATTTTTTTTCCCATGCTTTATTTCTGATTTTGTGGGATCCCCTGGTTTGATTAAGCAGGCTAGCAAATGTGTTTCAAGCAGTTTTGTTTGCAACTGCTAGGTAGCCAATCCCTGCTTAGGCTACATTGACAAGTGCTGGTAACTTGTTGAGGTAGCCTCAGCACCATGAAACAAATGATACAGAGGGAGTGAACTTCTAACAGATGTTATTTTCTTGCTTTAGGTCAGCTTGGCTGAGGGGCTTTGTGTTTTTGCTTTATTATTTATTTCCTACAGCTTTTCATTGTCAAGAGAACAGATAAGGGAAAGGAAGTATTTCTCTATCTGCTGTAGGATTAATGTAGAAGTACACCAGTCCATTTTACCATTACCAGTGTTAAGAAATGAGAGTACTTCATGTAAAAATTTTGTAGAGTAATTTAAGAGGACTTGTTTAGATGTACTACAATGGAAGTTTATCTGATATGCAAGAGGATGTTTAAGCAACAGAAAATAACCCTAATTTAAAAAGAGGGGACAAAGGAAACTTTTCTCTCTCTCTCAGTTCTGATGAGGCTAAATAACTCAAAGTATGGGTATGAGTCTCTTCCGATGGAGGAACAATCAGATGCAACCCCTAGGTATAGGAGCTTTAGATTGTGGATGACACAGTACATTACAATATTACATTACAAAGATACTTTTGACATTAACATCAACAGTACCTGGTGCTTTGAAGTTAAAAGTATCTTTCATTATACCTCTAATATTTTTAAAACTTTTGTAACATTTTCATTTTACTGAATCATTTTAAATAAGGAAACTTTTCATGGTTGTGTGTAAGAAATGAGGTAATACAAATACTGACACTTCAGAGAGACAGCTGCTCTCAGTCTGTCAAAAAGATTAATATTGCTGCTCATATCTGTATATTAGCAGCAATGGAGGTCCGTCCCATGACCAATATATGCTGAACTATAAGAGACTTATTTTCTGTTCTATTGTCTCAAGAAAGTACCTAGACAATAGCAAGGTTAGCAGAAAACTTTAAATGGCTTGAAGAAAATCAAGGACCAGGCCAGACACCTTTGATCTTTTCCCATGTAACAAGATTAACATCTCAATGATATTTAGCATTAATGGCATCTTCCTTTTTACATGTGAGGAAAAATTGTATCTGAGTACAGTGAGATCAGTTCTCATGAGGGGATTGAAATAATTTATTTTATTCTTAAAATCTTTCTGTGACATTGGCTTTCTAGGTAAGATATCTTGCTATGTAGGTGTTGAAGTTCAAAACCTCCATCTAGTGTGCTTCAGGCAACAGTAAGTTTATAAATGCTGGAAAACTATCACAGTTCCATCTCGAAACAGGACAATTCAGGATCTGTTCAGCTTAAAATAATATCATGGGATCAGTTCTCAAAACAACTCTGCTGCAATTTGTGATGTTGCAGTATTTTAATAGTTTTAAGCTTCCTTTTTTAAAAATGTAGCTTTGATTCTTAATTTTCGTTCTCTCTCCTTTTCTAGCCCATTACATCTGTTGCCTAGCACGTGTAGTTTGTCTAATAAGTTGTCCTTATTTAATTTCAGAGGTTCTGAGTGACAGCAGGTGACAGGCTGACAGCTCACACTCTCGTGTCACAGAGAAGCTCCGTGATAAAAGCAGAAAGTCACCTTATCAGCTGCTGGAGAATGCCCTGGGCAGGGAGGACATACAATACCTTCTTCTATGATTTTAAATATTGATCAGGGTTAGTAATACCTGCACATTGCTACAGAATGTCCTGTGATAACGGAGAAACCACTGAGCACTCAATGTATAGCCTCTGTGGACTGGTCCAAGGCTCTACTTCCCAGCTTAGTAGTCTGAATGGAAATAGGAAATCTGCAACCTTGATGAAAGTCAGGGGGAGCTCAAGCAACATGCAGTACTCTTCGGTGGCGCTGGGTCCAGATGCTCTGGTGAATAAGTTATCTGGAATTCCCTGTAACCCCAAGGAAGGCATGAAGGCTTCAGCCATCACAGCAAGTGAAGTCCACAGGGCCTGTACAGCAAAGTGTTTCCATAGCCATTATTTAATTAAAACTAGTACACAGGGAAATGTCTACAACTTCCTGGAGAGGCCCAGTGGATGGAAGAGTTTTATCTATCATTTTACTGTGTAAGTACCTAGATTTTTACATAATCTTTGGTTTAAGAAAAAAATGAAACTGTCCCCTTGATTAGCTAGAAGTCACAGTACGTTAGCTCTAAGGCTGTAGTTCTATGAATAATCCCATTGAAATTGGGAAAGGAAAAGCCAGTTTCGCAATGGTGCAACCACTATATCCACTAACATTTCCAAAGGAGCAGTGTCTATTCTTGATATGTCTTCAAAGATGTACACTGTATCTGTGATAATTCAGAGATGAAGTCTGATATGCTCATGGCAGCACTTACTGCTGCCTTAGCTACTTCACATTGTTCTAGCTTCAGATACTGCAGTTTTTAGCATGTGATGTGATCAGATCTATCACATTTTTGTGTGTGTTTTGCTCATGCTGAAGTGCCACAACACATAATTTGTTGGTCAAACATCTAATAACAACATTACTAATTTGAATGAATTTACAGTTATGAACATACATTGAGAAGAAATTTAGCAAAAAAATTTTCATTATACCAAGTACATAGTACATGCAAGGAGAACATTAAGGTTTCTATTAACCATTGTGAAACAGGAGTTAACAAATTATTACAGCTTCTGCCTTTTTCTCTAAGCTGTTTATGGTGTCTGTTTAGCAAGACCTAAAGTACTACTTTGAATGTTACTAAACAGTAATGATAATTTATCATCTTTGCTGTAGAAAGGGTCCGGTCATGCTCTCACTGAGTCAAGCTGAAGTTTCACTGGCTACAGTGAATGAAAACTGTGCCAAAAGTCCTTGCTTTTATTAATAAGTTATATGTCCTGAAGAAATGCAGAGTGTTGAAATTATTCTGTTCATCCCAGATATGCTTTTCTATGGCCTGACTGCATTTTGGAAAAAAACTTCATCAGTTACTGCAATCAGAAACTGCTCAGAGAAAGACACAGTAATTTTAAAAGTGACTTTTAATGCTTCTATTTGGTGTAAAATGGATGGCCCTACCAATATTTCTTTCCTTTCACACCTTAAGATCATCTTTGGCTTTTTTAAAATGGTGTTTTGATTCATTAAATGTTATTCAAGAATAGGCTTATAGTATGCAATTATTCCTAGGGCTTAGACAGATGCAGTTTCTGTAGATTTGAATATGTGGTGATTTAAGCCTATTTCAAGTTAGGGTTTATTAACCTTATTAAAATGCATTTGCTTTATCATCTGTGTTTCTTTTATCTCAGACTAAAGTTGACCTTTAATAGGTACTTATATTCTGCAAGGGACATTTAAACTCTAAACAAACAGAAAACTACACACACACACACACAAACACCAACATCTCATCAATCCATACTGGAAAACTGGAGAAAATATTGGTATTTTAAGCAGATTTTTGGTTTTATATTTTAAAGAGTATAAGGGTTTCTAACTTAAATGAAAGAGTATGTAAATTTATTCTATTCTAAAAAGTTTTTCCTTTAGGATTGCTTAAAAGGAAAAAATTTAACCAACATTTTGTCTCAAGTATATTTGTCCTAATAATTATGCCAATAACTACATGATGTGTTCAGTTATATAACAAGTTTCTGTTTTCGAAAGAACAGATATAGCATTAAATATCATTAAACATTTTTAAAGCAATAAAGTGATGATCTAAAATGCAATTAACTTTATAATGAGAACAAGATGTAACGTAGTTTTTTAAAACGTTTCTTCTGTTATATCTGTGGTTTTGTTGCAATTTATGTTGATTCACTCTTGTGATAACAATAACTATTTTATAACAAATCCGATCTTCCAACTATGTAGTTGAAATGTGTGTAGCCTGGGGGAGCAGCAGTGTCCCTTAATTGTCCTTTTGTCCTTCATATGCCACAAGGACTCAATAACTCAAGTACAAACCTATGGGAAGCTTGTGTCCAGGCGGGGCTGGAGTCTGGTCTGATCAAGAGCCAGTTCTGCTACAAAGAACCTAACTTCTATGAAAACAGGAAAAGAGAGGGAATGGCAGGTGCTCTAGGAAATGATGCTCCTTTTGCGTTTTGAAATTACCAATATAATCTTGTCTTTCTCAAGATAATGCCTGTTAGAAAAGGAAAGTATTTTTGCCTAATTAAATCTGGAATTAGTGTTATTTTAGTGGAGTTATTTCAGGCGAAAATCATTGTTTCAAAACAAAATGATTCAAGGATTGAGTGGGTTTTCTTGAGAATTCCCCCTTCCAATCCTGCAAATCTCACTTAGGTAATTTTCAGCTTCACTGGAAATACTGTTAAATACTGAGTTACTGAAAGCATCAAGAACAAGGTAGAGGATCACAATGACAAGTTAGAAAGAGGCGAGGGCTTCAGAAACAGTTGTGACATGCAAAAGCAATACATTGATCCTAACTAACCAGTTCTTGCTGCCACGTAAGACCCTTAAGGTATTAGATATCAATATATGTTAGAGTCCAGCTGTTTGCCATATGGTCCTCATTCCAGAAAAAAAAAGTGCATAGCTGGCTTGCATTTGATTTCTAAGCTCAACTATCACTTGTTTAAATCACAACCTCATGTGAAGATATCAGAGTAGAACGAACCATCATATTTTATCATTTGAATGAAAAGTGCAATATGTAATTTTCTTATTCTTATGTATTGGTGATAAGTTATGCATGGTAATGAAGTTACTTGGCAAATCCACACATTTAAATAACTTAATTGTAAGTGGAGCCTTATTCATGTGATGCATTTACTTTTCTGAAACATATATACTTATATATAATGGAATGGCAAATGGTTCAATGATATTTTAGAATATGATGTTCATTTTTTTTCTGTATTTTGTTCACATACATGTGAAGAGTGTAAAGGGATGAGACCAGACAATTTTCCTGTTTAATAAGATTACTGACCATAGTTTAGATAACAGATAGCAATGATCGTAAACCAAAAGCAGAATCCAATGTATATGATTAAAGTGCTAGTGCATAATTGTGATTGGGGAATGTTTCCAAGTCTTTGGAGGCTACCTTGGCCATAGACAAGGGGTGGAGATGGTCTGGCTCCTCTGCCATATTTATAGAGGCACAGAACAAGTAGTAGGAGGTGCAACTCAGGACTTTTGAAGTAAAAGATGTACTATGTGTGCAGCCACATGCACTCACACACATAAGCGGTGACTGAAGGGAAGAGAACAGTATGGTTTCACTTGTATTCAGGGAGAAAAAGTAAAGGTTTCCTTTCATATGTTAATTTGTTCTGAATGTGAGTGACAGAGGACACCTTGTGTCAGCCTAAGGCTATGTCTGCATCAGGGTGCAGCCCTGTGCTGCACAGCTGCACCTACTCAGGCCCCACAAAGAAAACAACCAAGCTTACACAAATTTGTACTGAGGCTAACTGCCCCCATATTTTGTAAGCAAGGTGGATCCACAGTACCTTTTCTGCCCTGTTCTTTTCATTCACTGCAGTCCAACCCCCTCACACTATTTTTCCATTTCTCTAGAACATCCTGAGGCTTCTGATTTTCAGCTGCTGTTGCCTGGTTAACCAAACTTTCTAGATAAAAGCCAGAAGCTCAGAGGGAACCTGGGTGGGTACCACTTTTAGAAGCAAAGAAATGGAACAAATTTCTACACTGAGTCTGATAAAACAGGGATAGATGAGAACCTGAGACAGAGACAGAAGCCTAAGTTTGATTGTCGTAGAAATTGAGACTGATGCCAGTGATGCTGAAATTGAAGGAAAAGGCGTAAAGAGCAGGCTAGCTCAAGAACAAAGAGAACCATACTTACGTGGGAAGGACAAACAAGGTCTAGTAGCTTTTGGAGATCAGAAGGCTGGCCAGGCACAAGGTGCTGGGATTGTGGGACAGCTGAAACTCACAGAGAGGCACTGGGAGGAAGAAGGGGTAGGAGATGACAGCTGGAAGCTAAGGGAAAGAGGGAGTGTGGAATTCAAGACAGGAGAAGGAACCTTTCACCCATAGGCAACTGGTTTGAATCTCATCCAAGTCAATAGTGAAGAAGAAGTAATGACTGTGGGGATATACAAAAGGAGCTGTTGGTCTTTTTCCAGTTCTTAGCGAACGGATGTCAGCATCACTGCTGGAGTTAGCACAGCTGGAAGGCCCGCTGGCAGTCAGTAGAGAAACCACAGACTGGTTGAAAAGGGAGGCAAGTCTAAGGCAAGAGGGAGGCCCATGAGAGGGACTCTTAAAATGTGTTCTCAGGCCTGCCACTTTCTTGTCGTGTAACACTGCAAAAATTTGAGAACTTGCAGCTGTTCAAGGTTACTTTGTGCTGGTTTCGCCACTTGTTAAATGAGTGTTAGACCTTGTTCTCATTTAAAAGCTAGACCAATCTTTATATCCCATAGCTTCCTGTGGGATGGGGTGAGCTGATCTAACAACGCATTACTAACCAACCACCTCTGGTTCTGCTTCCCTCATCTGCCTTAGCGATTCAGCTTGTTCCTTGCCATTCAAATTTATCTGTCCTTGGCTATCCTTGGAGCACTGAGACAGTTCATGCCAGAAGAAACCTAATCCAGGTTAGTTATACACATTCAGCATCTCTAAGTACTGTCCACTCTTGTTCTCTTAGTGCTCCTAGAGGGCCATAGTCACCTGTTATATAAAACTGTACAAAATAATTGCAAAGCAACACACTGGATGTCACCTGGCAAGTACTGTGGACCACCTAGTGTGGCTGCAAAACACTTGACAAACGCAGACTTTGCTTAGCAACAAACCCTGTACTCCAGGCTCTCTTAAGATTTATGGGGGGGAGATTCCAAATGGTGACTCAGAGAGGATAATGGTTATTGTTTTGAATCACCCCTCGGGGATGCTATCTTTCACTCTATTTATTGCATGGGAAAGATAAGGAAAATGTCCTCCCTAGGGTATGGTTTCACAATTGATGTAATAGTTTACCACTACCACCAGGGGAAGGTTTCCTCTCTCCCTTCTCTCCTGGCCGCACACTTCTGCCATAATGCATGCTGTTTCTGGCACTCATTGTAGCTCTCCTAAGTTAAGTCGACTCACTGAAATCACTGAAATTCGGTAATTTCAGCGATTTCACTAGGTGAAATCATAAATTAGTTCACTAAATGAACTCACTGATTCAGCAAAAGAATGGGTAGCTTTTGATACCTTAAGGAGGTAGAGCATCTCAACAAAGGGTCTAACTAGTGCTGGAGCCAGTCCTAACCAGTTAGCCAAAACTGCAATGGGGTGAATGAGAGCTGTCCTTTTTGTCACCAGAGAACTATGGTGTTGGCTCAATTGCATAAGAAAACAAGCCCTAAGTTTGCTTTGTTACACCTCTCCTCCTTCATCCTGACTCCCACAGCTTCTTCATTGAGAGGCACATATGCGTACACACATGCACGTTCCTGGCAGTTTGTTGTAAGGGTTGTTGTTTTTTTTTTTTTTTTTTTTCCTGTGGAAGAGGTACTATGTAAGAAAGTCTGTCAGCATGCATAATACAAAGAATGGAGAATTAAAGAGAATTGAGATCACTGGGGCAAAATAAAAAATGAAATTTTCTCTTACTGTTTTTCTTCATTTTTTAATTTATTTTTACTTTTTTATCTATTTTTTCTCATCTTCATGTAAGAAACACTGCAGTCATGTTCTGCTAATGCAAAGGAACTACTATTGATGCAAAGAGCCACCACTCTGGTTGATATTCTATTTTTGTTTGTCCTAGAGCTGCTGACGTAAAGAACATTAAAAGGCAAAAATATGAGTCTAGTTCCTTTTAATAACTCTGGGGTGTTTGTGCAAATGTTTTTTTGGTTCTTCAGGTGTAACAACTCTCAGTGAAACTGAATATATTTAGCAAGTAAGTTAGCATAGTGTTCTGTCTTTATCAGTAAATGGAACCTATAGCCCACTATTTATCTGTTTATCTCAGAGGGACTGTCAAATTCCCATCTCTGTCCTTCCCACACATATCTCTAGAATGCAAGCAGATAATTTGCTTTTTCCAATGATGTGATTGTAATATGACCAACACTCGCAACAGCTAAAATTCAGAGTAATTATAAGCATATGACTGCTTTTGAGATTTTGGTTTTGACCTTGATGTCCAAGCTTAGGTCTGGACATGATGTGCTTTCGTAAGGGCAAGTTAAGGCTTTTTATTATTATTGGATTCAGGGTGTTTTTTTGCCAGCATAACTGTTAACTTATTTGGATATTTTACAAATAAATTGAACTGACAAGTTTTCCAGTTTAGAACTCCTCCAGCTACTACTTTTCATCTATACACCATCTGCCTTGCAGCATTAAGCTGATATCTTGTCTATGATGATAAACCTCAGGTACCAAAAGTTGCACAGAATTAAAGAGAAGCAATTGAAGAACTATTAATTTTATTAAAGTGACATGTTCCTTTTACTGGTTAGGGTTGCCTGTTCAACTGGATTATGAAATGAAATGGATTAAGTTGCTAATGGAGGCACACTACTATTAAAAAGAATTATCTTTAGGATTCTGTAAAGTCCCAGGATTGGGCTGTTCTAAAAATATATGGGAACAGTCATTAATTTTTAACCTCTTTTCCTAAGGAAATGAGGTTTTTGCAACCACACTGTCTGAGTGCGTCTGTCTGAAAGTTACTTACCAGATACTTTTGAGCCAGTTGGCGAGTTTCAGCAAATATTGACAGAGGATGAGATGTGTCAGAGATATTAAGTTTCTTCAAGTTTTGTTAAAATAAGCAGTTGGATAGAGGAAAGAAAAATTAATAAGCCTAAAGATGAAAACACTTCACTTGGAGCCCAATGAGATTATTTGGCACCAAAGATCCTTTTCAAGAGAGAGATGTTACGAAAGTTCCTAAGGAAGAACTTTGATCTGATCTTACTTCTTTTTAGGCACAGAATAAGCTAACCACAGTGCACAAAGCCACAGGCTACGTAAGTTTTATTTTAATTTTTTGAAATTATTGATGACTTTTTCCATCATTTATGTAAGAAATTCAATCCATCTTATTCTAGAAGCTCAATTTTGTAATAGACCATGCAATGAATATGCATTAACATCCCCACAGGCTAAAGTTGTTTCTATAGAGAAGCCATTTGTTTCTGAAGTGAAAACAAATACTGTATTGTGGCATTGATATGGTGCTGTTGATGGAAATTGGTTACACTTTTGTGGTAAAACCTTCTCTTATAGAATGCAACAAAGTAAAAAGACATTTCTTGATGCTAATGTTACAATTGCTCATTAAACTGTGTACTCTACTTCACATCAAGTTCAAGAAGAGTGCTTCAGACATCTTTATGATAATCAACAAGCTGGCAGTAACTTAATGCTGGATATATTTGCACAGCATCATTACATGTATTTATTCTCTCACCTTTTTAATACAGAAGTTAAGGAACATTAAGTACTGCAAAGAGGTCAGTGTTACTCTGTGAATGGTGGTCATAATTTCCTGTCCCTATGAATTCTTATCAAAAGACGATGTGGCATGAAGACGCATGTCAAAACTTCCTGATTTTTCTGTTTCACAGCCAAATTCAATGGTAAATATATCAGAATCCTAAAAAACTAATCATAAAATCATGTTGTCATATGATAAACTATTTCTGTGAATGTTTGAAGAAATGGATTTGGTCTCTTCTATAAAGACTTAGTGTGCCAAGCTTGATACATAATCAGAATGGAAGCTTGATTCCTGTGCCTAGGGAAGGAAAGGACATCTAATGGTTCTGATAGCAGGACATATATAAGCAAAAAAGACAAACAACACTACAAACATTAGTGGAAGATACAGGCACTCGGTTGAATCAGGAAGCTTAAACCCTAGGAAAGGCAGGACACTGAAGAAAAGGTTTCTCAGTGCTTCTGACAATTGTAATGCATGAATGTATTCTGCCAGTTTTGGCCTAGTGCGAGCTAAACTCAAAGAAAAGGCAAAATCCAAATCTTACTGTTCTTTAAAGAGCATCAGATATGTTAAATTCTTTAAAAATGTAAAGTGCTTATTATTAATATGAGGCATGGATGCTGTAAGAATAACAAATCTTTGGTCAGTTGATTCAGGTTCATGGTTTCATAATTTGAAGTAAGAGATCTTTTGCTATGATGTATTCCTCATGCTGGGAATTGAACAGCATTGATATCAACTATTGATTCAAGCTGGTTTGTGATAATTCATACACATGCAACTCAAAGTTCCCAAGAAGCATACAGAATAGCAATGTATGTGTGTAAATCCCTTTGCTGGTTTTCTAGGTGTTTTAGAAAAACTAATTGCTTCCAAAACACATAGGAGAGGATTATCCCCATCTGAAAGAGACTGAAGTATTAGCGGTAATTAACTGAGAGGCCTCAAAACAAATAGCTTGGTCAACTTAGTTTCTGGATAGTATTCCTGAGTAGAACCTGACAAATAATGGATTTGTTTGTTGTTGTTTCATTCATTTATTGAAGATAATTTATAATGTATCAATTTGTGTGCTTTAAAAATAAAAAAGCTGAAAAAACCCATTTTGTATGCCAAAACATACTGATTCACAGCCAAGACCTTATTATAATGATAATTCACTTTACTATAATTATAAATTATAATAACAAGTCATTTTTTACATAATACTTGCAAGAATTCAAGACCTTATTATAATGATAATTCACTTTACTATAATTATAAATTATAATAACAAGTCAATTTTTACATTAATACTTGCAAGAATTCCAGTAATTTTGGAAAAAGTAAAAGTACCATTAGAAAACTTTTTTTTTTTTTTTTTTTTTTTTAAGGTAAATGTACTGCTGATTATGTTTGACTCATCATGAAGCATTTTAAAACTCTAACAAAACTTTTAGAATTATTTAGTATTGTTTTACAAAGCAGCAGTAGTCAAAAACAAATAAGTGAAAGTTTCAAAGAGTGACAAAATTAGAAAGTTCCATAGTAGCTGTGTGTGTTAGATTATGAGACATGGTTATTACATTCAAGAGGTTTATGGCAGAGAAAGAAAAATATCGTCTAGACTTTATGTGGATAGCCATCTCCTTGCCATGTTGATATTTCTGGCAGTGTTAAAGAAAGTTACAGAAGTTTGATCCTCAAAATATATTTAATAGGGTGGTATTTTAATGACTAAGCTAACAGCTGATCTCCTAAGTCTTCATGATCAACTTCTTAATTTGTTTTGAAACAAGAAAATATGTTTTTTTTTTGTTTGTTTGTTTGTTTGTTTTCACAAACCTGAAAAACAAAAACCAAAAAATGCAGGAGCTACTGCAAATTAAAAAGATATCTTGACCTCTGGTTACTGCACCAGCAAAATGCAACAAATTTGATGTAAGCTTTTGCTGTGGAAAGCAATTTTATTCTTTCACTGTAAAGGTACTGACATGCTGCTTTTAAACTTGTGAAGCAATGGTGAATGCACATCCCGTTTCTGCCTTACACTTTATCTTAATGTCCAAATCTCTTTTTCTGTCTTCCATTTGCTGGTCTGAATGCTCTTCTTTTATCTTTATACATTTTTCTCTGCGATTCCCTTGCTTTCCATTTGTGTTATTTCTTTATACACTTTACATAATTTCTCTTCCTTTTGCTACTCTACTTCCCTTTCATGTTTTCTGACATGTGCACTCCAAAAAGATGGGTAAACTGAATCATGAAGTGTTGCTCACCAAATCCCAGACTATGGGAACAAGGGGCAAACATCAAAAGTAAGAAATGAGTTTAATACAGATAAAAAGAAGTCTTTCCTTCTCTGGTGGATAGTGAACTATTAGATCTTGCTTCTATTGTTGGTTGTTTATATAGAAAGTATTCACAGTTCTGAAAGGGAATGGTGAAATGGACAAATCATGGACTGCAAAGATGGCCAGATTCATGTGCTCCTTCTAAACAGTATTTTCTCTTGCCAATTGTCATTCAGAGTGCTGGGATAGATGGACCACTGGTCATATCCAGTAGGGCATTTTTATTTTCTTCTCTGTCTCCTTTACTTTCCCCAACTGCTACAGCCAGGCTTCCTTCCCTCTCTATCCACTTTCTATTACTTTTATCAGGTGCTTATTCCAGGTAATTAAGGGTGAACAGAGCTGAAATTGCTTGTCTAGATTACAGCTTTCTTTCTCATTTCATGTTTGTCATCTTAGCAACCATCAGGACACCAAATTTTTCAGTTTCTATATTTCTCTGGTTAATGCTCCTGTAATATTCTACTGACATGGACCTAAGGTATACTCCCTGTAGACATTCCATGATCTGAGTGCTGGCATTCCCTGAGGTGAGGTCAGGAATATGCAGTATGACCAAAACTGAAGCTAACTTAGCTCTCAGAAAAAAAATGTAGCAGTGCAATGCAGACAGCTGTAGATCCAAGGCAGAAAGAAAAGTTTGTGGAAGAGTTTATGCAAGGACAGAAAGTAGTATTGCAGGTTAGAAGCATTCAAAAACATAATCTGTCATGTCCACAGAAAACAAACAAGTATCTTTTCTTCCCACCAAATATCAAGACTCATAAGATTTTAACATGAACAGACACACATTATGGGTCCTTTTCAGTTGCCTTCTGGTTGGAGACAGATGGACAACTCCATGTTACATGCAACTGGGCTATCAGGCTTTTCTGGCTGCAACCTACAGAACTGAAAATGGATATCCTCAGTATACTCATGTTATAGCTAGAATTTTCCTTTGGTTGAAGACTTCAAATCCTTGAAAATATTTTTCTGAGGCAAAACAGAAAGTCAGATATGCCCAATTCCCTGCCAGGCACAGTGCCAGTTAGCAGAGCCCAAAGCTAGACAAGCTTCTATTAAACCTGTCTGTTCTCCTTCTCCAGTTCTGCTGAAACTAACACATTCCCAGACTACTTTCTAATTTTAACATATTGGTATTTTCAACAGAAAATTGCTCCTTTACCGAATTTTCCGACCAACTCTAATTTGTGTATGATCACATATATACAAGCACAGAATATTTCAACAAAACATCAAGCCCCGGTGACTGGAAATAAATCTGTGAGAGGGCTGATAGACATTGAAACCTGCCTACAAAGGCACACAGGCAAATTCTTCTTCTCTTTATGACTTAGTCAGAAAAGTCTTTGGGTAACAAAAATACATAAGCAGTAGGAATGAGGCTTTACTCAAACTAGCAGGAATGTTTCATAGAAACACATGGCTATTGAACATAAAACTGTTGAATTGCATTTAAAATAAATTGAATTGATGCATGCACTCAGGAATGAGAATACTTTGCACTTTTATAACATGAAAAAATTGAATGCCCACCTTAATATACCTGTCTCAAAATAGCCACCTAAAATAAAAAGCAACCTACACCTTTGGAACCCTTCATATTATTTTCTGGTGGCTAAACTCATTTGTTCTCCCTAACAACAGAGAGTCTTAAAGCTGTCAGTCTGGACTGGACAACTTGGTTGACTACCAGCAAGAAGGAAGCTGAAGCTCAAATGGAAGTAATTGCACATAGATTTGCTTGAACATACCCCACTCAGTCCAATCTCTTTTTCTTATAATTTATCTCCAGCTGAAGCAACTGGATTTCATCTGCCCCACTGTGTTAGTAGTTCATTTTGCCTTCACAGCTTGCTGGAACAAACAATAGATAAGATAAAGAATTCATCTAAGAGAGGGAAAAAAAAAAAACAAAACAAAACTTTATTTTTTTTAGTTATAATTTAAACAGGAGACACAACTAAGCCATTTGTGTATAAATACCTGAAAGGAGGGTGCAAAGAGGACAGAGCCAGGTTCTTTTCATCAGTGCCCAGTGCCAGGGGCCAAGAGGCAGTGGGCACAAACTGGCAGACAGGAGGTTCCCTCTGAACATCAGGAACCCCTGTGCAGGTGATGGAGCCCTGGCACAGGCAACCCAGAGAGGTTGTGGAGTCTCCTCCTTGCAAAAAAAAAGCCACCAGGACGTGGTCCTGGTCAGCCTGCTCTGGGTGGCCCTGCTAGAGCAGGGGTTGGGCCAGACAGCCTCCAGAGGGCCCTTCCCACCTCAACTCTTCTGTGTGGTTCTGTGATTTGCAATTATCTAGCTGAAGGGCTTTTATATAGCAAAGTAAGTCACAGTAGCTCAGTTTTGAGGAGGGAGGACATCCAGTGAAAAATGTGTCTGATTGTGTTAAAAACATCATTGACTCACAATCAAGGCATCTAAATCCCACTGATTTCAGTAGCTTTCTTATAAATCTCAGTAGATTTCCTATGATAATTTGTGTTGATTTTTCTTACAGTATAGAGCTCACATTTTCTAATAACGTCTTCCTCTTTCAAAACACACTTTTGCAGAGTCAATTAAGTTTGGCAAGCCCCAAAGGCCATGAAGCAATTATTTTGTATTTGGTTGCTAAGGAGTATATCTCAATCTTCCAGTTTATAAGTTTGTTCCCTCCTCCCCCATCCTTTTTTGTTGTTCAAGAGATAACATTCCCACAAGCATCTCATATATCATCTCTCCAAGTACACTTATCTGCAGTAGATTTTTTTTTTTTTTAAAAAAAGGAAAACACATGCACAAATAGTCTTTCCTAGAAATGGTATTATTTGATGCAAGACTCAAAAGGAGAAATAGTTAATACTTCTCCTTTAAAAGCTTTCTTTAGGCTTGTCTTCCATGGAAATGAGTTACAGCATGACCTTGAAAGAGTTCACCTTTGATAAAGTACATGACATCATTTTGCTCTCAGTGTTGTAGTTAATGTACTACTTCCAAGTGTGTGTATGCTTCAGTGGAACATACTCCTAGCAAATTAATCTCTTACACAGAATTTGTCCCTGGCTACAGGAACAACAGAAACATGTTTACAGTTGCACTGTGTACTCTCCAAAATGGAGAGTGCTCTCAGGACACTGAGAGGCTCTCACTTGTAACCTTTAACACTGGCTCATCAACTGTCCAAGGCACCAGTACTGCTAATTTAAGTTTGTTAACACATGAAAGAGATTTAAGGATGGTAGTTTAAAAACATGGAAGATTTATTTTTCTTGTTGTATGCATAAGGATTAAGGAATTGAATAGAAATGAAGAAATATTAAAATACAGTGTATATAGCAAAACCTCTTTTGCGAAAGCATGGCAACCCAATCTTTTATTAGTGTGAACTGTGCTCGGTGAGATTCCAAAGTCAAATGAAGAATTCTCAGATTATTCCCTTTCTGATTCGAGAGAGGGAAGGGAAAGTCTGCAAACAGGTGATAAGAGATAAGTTTCTGTCATCAGAAAAGTGAAAAATTGCAAGGGAAAGAAATACTGGTATTTTGAGAGGTAATACTACTAAAAGAGGGTAGATTTAGATTAGATAAGGACTGTTTCTTCTATGGGCATGGATCTACTTGGGGAGCAAGGAGGACTTGACCTTGGTTTCCGCTGCTTGTCTCCAGCACTTCTGTCATAACACAGATACTGCTGGCTCACCCAGCTCAACTCCATGGCTTCTTTCCAGGTGCCTGTAGTGCGTGCTGGGACACAGCTTCATTGCTGTGGCAGGGATATCTCCAGCAATGGCTACAGCCTGTCCCTGGGTCTCCTGTGCAAACCCTGGGTCCTGAATGGCACCTCAGGGGGCTCAGCTCTAGCCCTGTCTTGCCCACCTCCCCCAGACACAAGTGAGGGAGATTTCCAGCATTTGAGGGAGGTGTGATTGAAAAGGAGCTCTTTGTACTGGGAAAGCCTTGATCTGAATTCCTATTACAGTAGGAAGAACTCAAAACTGGACAGTATAAGACTATAAGAGCCTGGAGGAAGGAAACAACACCACCAACAAAACAAAAACATTATCACATGTCAAGTATATGCTTCAGCAGTAGAACTAACCCTTGGTTTGTTCACTACTTTCAGTTGATAGTAGTAGAAAGACAGACTGTTTTATTTAGATTGCCTGAACTATATATTTTTTTCTGTATTTTGGATCTTCCATGTAACAACGAGTACTGTGTATGCATGCTGAACAATTTTTTCAGTCATTTATACATGGAATGAAACATAATCTTGTACAGTATTTCCCAGTGATACCTAAAATGTAATAGACTGTAAAGTAAAACATTTTTTTTTGTGTGTGTGTGTCAATGAAGAGTGGCTTTTGAAGCTGTTTCCCTCTAATGCCCTTTGTCTGCATCTACCAAAGTGCCTTTACATTCTGATTTGTGTGTGTGCATGTATGCATAGCCAAAATGTGACTCCCACCTCACCATTTTAGATAACTTCGTATTTGGACAAGACCCCTCGATTCCATTAACAGGAAGACCTAAAGAACTGGGTTGATCTTCATGGATCACTCAGATCACTCACTGATGGTGCACTCAGAGCTTTGAGGCATCCTTTTCATTGTCTCAGATTCTCTGTAGATTCACATGGAGAATGGCAACATGTAGTGTATTATTTCTAAGATTGTATTTTCAAGCATGAAATTGTAGAGAGGAGCTGAAATCAGGAAAAAAATATGCTGTCATGGAATCAGCATGTTTTATAATTTCCAAAATAGTCACTGCAATGTACAGCTAAAAGACAATTTTTTGTTTGATAGTTTGGCTGTTTTTTTAACACATCAGGAAGTCAACAGGTAATTCTTACTCTCCTCCTTTATGGTGTGTAAAAGTACACAGCATTTAATTTGGTATGAGCTCTCATAAGCATGAAAACTGACCCTGTAACAGAAAACAAACACCATCTGCTTCTCAAGATGCTTTTGCCTTTGCCAGTAAGAAGCTTAACTTTATGTTTGAGTGTGTCTGTGTTCACCATCCAAGCTGTTTAAAACTAACAACACTTTCAATTATCCTGTTTGAGGATTCCTTATTATATCTTGAGAGACAAGCTAAAAATTGGAATCTGTTTTATGTCTATTTAACGCAATGATTCCTAGAATCAAAATTCACAGGACATCTATTTTAATTTAATTCTATATGTTTTTAAGTTACACTGTTTTAACTCTAAAAACTCAAAAATAATATGGTAGATAAATTTCATTAAATATTTATGATTTGCAGTCCCAACATTAAAAAAAAAAAAAGCTATCAAAGTATGCTAGCAATAGTAGCATTACATTTAATAACATACCCTGTAATCTTAATTTTTAGGAGTAATGACCATTTATGGTTATAACAGAAATTAAATTCAGCTGCAAGTCATAGCTGCAAAACAAGTTCTGTTCTCTCCTTTTTGACATCTAAAATGGTGTGCAGACTTTATTATCTTTGTAGAGAATAGCTATTTTATCTGTGAAAGATGTGGAGGTCTCATCTTATTTGATGAGAAAACAACATTTTTACAATCAAAACAAGATAACTGAAGTACAATAAGTTATCAGATAGCAAAACCTGAACCTGCAGCTTCAAACAGTTCAGTGAGAAATTTTATTTTCCCATGGCCATTTTACACGTTTCCCTATGTAATACTTCATCATAGCTCTTTGCCAGAGTTTGTAGAATTCATCTTCTTTTCTGCAGAGGAAAATGTAGTGCTCCAGTCCTTTGAGCAAATGTATATGACTCAGATGCTGGAAAAAGCATCAAATAATAGCTCTGAATGCGGTGGGAACTCTTCAGACATGTACAAGCAGCTCATCTTAAACAGGTTACAAAGACAAAAACCGGCATATCTCTTCTTTTCCTTTTTGTCTTTTCCACAAAATAATGAACCAACTGTGTTTTGAACAATCCCAGCTGCTTTCTTCAGTCCAATCCCGACTCAAGAATCTTAGACTCAGGCTTGATTAATGATGTATTTGTCTGGCTGTCTCACACCCCACAAAGTATTCTCATTTTGAATGAAGAATCACGTTAGCAGTCACTATTAGCAAAACTGGGTCAGATCATGGGGTTTGTGCTTTCTCTCACTAATACATCAGGAAGCAAAACGATCTTTAGCAGTCTGGGTGATCTGCTGGTAGTATGTCCCCTAATTCAGCTTGAGAGGTAGATGTGCTGCAGTCACTCCAATTTTTGCATATGAAGGGAAGCACATCCCTGCTGTGTAATACAATCTATTTCAGAAATGTCTTAATCCAGTGATAGCTAAATAAATACTATTTTTATAAAGGCTTCCATAAGGTTGCTATGTATTTTGTTAACTTTTTTTTCCTTCTCTCTCCTGTGTGCACAGCAGCTTCTATTTCATTATTATTATTATTATTATTATTACATTAGAAAGGGTTGCATATAGTCTTCAGATGTTTTTTTTAGACACTGAATCATTAGGTTTCCAGCACAGCTTGTATAGCCAAAAATTACAACGGCTGGTCAGCAAGGAAAAACCCAAACTAACCTACATTATGGTAAAATTACAGCTGTGAAAAATTATTTCTGGGTTCTGGCATCTAACAGTACATGTGCTACCTAGGAATAAACTCCTCATTAGTCTGTAGGTTATTTTGGCACTGTGAGGACACCATCAACCTCAGGTTATGCCTTGATTTCTGTAGCATTCTGTTACTCATTTAGCAAAAGATGGAGGAGTGCACATCCTCTTTAGTGAAAATCCTACCCGTAGTAGCAGATGCACTCAACTCATCCTTGGTGTAATAGCAGCTGCAGCAGACACCAACCTAAGACAGCAGGCGAGCATACAGCAAGCACAATTTCATAACCTGCTGTCTTTAGTATAGGACAGTGGATTTAAAAAGTATTCTACAGGAGTGGCTGTTTCGGAGTAATCTGAAAGCTTGACATGGAAGCAATGACACAACAATACAGTGCAGAGAGGGGTCAGAAGGACCGGTAGTTGCTCCTTCCTTGCCTTGTGTAGGAAGGCTGGATGCTATCAGGGCACTAAGGGTATTGGTGGCTCCCCAGGGGCTGGAGACTGGGACTGTCAGGGGCTCACAGGGTCCAGCAAGGCAGGACCTTACAGCTGGCTCCCATCCTACCACCCCAGCCAGATAGAAGGGCAAAGCAGCCCCAGCCCTGGGCATTGGACACCTCCCTGGGAATGGGGACAGGATGATGTTGGTGCCCACAGGGCCCTGACAATTATCTGGGTAATTGTTAGCAGATTTAATGTCTATTAACTGCTTTTTTTTTTTTTTTTTTTTTTTTTTTTTTTTTTCTCTCACATGAATTGCATAGCTGGGAAATAAATATGGGCTTCCCATCACGTAAAATGGAAAAATCACTGAGATACAGTTTTAGGATTTACAACAGAGGACACTTGCTGGTTGT
The DNA here is from genome assembly GCA_011074415.1 of Stictonetta naevosa. NCBI lineage: Eukaryota > Metazoa > Chordata > Aves > Anseriformes > Anatidae > Stictonetta > Stictonetta naevosa. Next base: position 67,603,397 of record CM021697.1, read on the forward strand.
AACTTTCAGTCAAGAAATAAGAAGAGAACTATTTTTTAATAAAATATGGCTTTCTGCTGAGGAAAAATGAGCACAGCTGCTGAGCTGTGCAACAGACCAATACCTGCTATCCTCTCTTACAGAGCATCTCAAATTGCATACAAATTATTGCAGTCTTCTTTTCCAAACCTATTGTATCTGTGCAACTGTTTTGCTGTGATTAGAGATTACTGGAACAACATCTTTACTACTAGTTCACTGCATTCTAGGTGTTTGGGTGAACTACTTTTGAACTGAGCTTCCTTCTCTCTCTCTTTCTCTCTCCACTCTTTCTCTCTCTGTTTCTTTTGTTCAATGTTGCTATTCTTGCTACTGACAATTGTAGGGAACTTGGTTTCCTTGTTCACTCATTAGTGTGTGATTACCTTTGACTTTGTCCTCACTGCAACTTAGCCTGTATCCATCCTATCTCAGTTGCCCTCGTGTTTATAATTCAGTTGTGTTTTCTCTTGCTTAGCCTGGCTTGTCATCACTTGGACAAAGACATAGCTGAGTTCCCCATCACTACATTAGCTGCTCAAGTCTGTGCTTCCTGGCATCCAGGCTGAATATTGGGTTTTCTGAAAGTCCCTTACTGTTTCTGTTCCAGGCTTGTTACTCTTCCAAGTTCCAACAAGCAGGCTGTAATAATTTCTCATTTTTGGAATCAAAGTCAGGAGTCTCCAGCCTATCTGTCCTTATTTTGAGCTGTCATGAAATGACACTGTGTGCTGTTGATACTGTCTTAGCCTGCATTGCTCTGAATGCCAATCTCAAGATTGTCTTCACTGATAGCTTTCACTTTCAGTTGCTTTGCAGGTATCATTCTGTTGTGTCATGCAGTTGACAGAAATGACAAGTATGGTTGCTAGATGTGGGCTGCAAGTTCTTAAAAATGTAGAATACAAATGGACAAACTTTCCACTTGACATTACCAGGAAAGTTTTTACATTAGGATTTGAATTAGGGGAAGGAAATTATAAGAAAAAATAACGACATGATATTTTATCTGAAGAAGGTCCAGTCTTTTCTGTGCTGGAAGTTACATCTTTGTCATTCACTGGGAAGGAGTGACACTCACTGGCCAAAATATATAGTGCCACAAAACAAGTGAATTTGGAAATGAAAAAAGATAGAGTTTCAGCAAATAAATACAGGAGGAAAACAACAATTAAAAGGAAGTTACAAAACTTGAAAGCTATCTTAACAGCCTATGGACAGTTCTAGATCCCCTAGGAAATAAATGCCACCAGTTGTCCTCCCTTTTACATCCCCATGCACATACAACTTTGCAACCTGCATCTCCGTCTTCTCAATTTGTCTCTTCTTTAAGGTTTACAAATCTGGTTACTTTTTTTTTTTTTTTCTAATTATTATTGCTAATGTTGAAATTATCACATTACTGTTTCCTTTCATTGTATTTACATGATAAGTATGTAAAATCAATATATATAAGCAAATGATGATTTAATTGATTTACTTCAGGAGATCCTTGATCAGCTTCAAAAAGACAAGCTTTAAATATGAAGCAATAAAATAATCTTCAGTTCTTGTATGTCTATAGCTAAGCAATTTGCATTTTCCTGAAGCTGACCTGCTGTCATTAGTAGTGAAAAGAAATCACACTTCCACTTCCCTCACTTGTTTCAGGCTGTTGGCTTCTTAAGGGATCTAACATAGCAGAAAAGTAATTTTAGCTCTAATTCCATAGGTAGCCAAGAACATTCACTACCACTGCAAAATCATGCACTATTGGATTTCTGATTTTTTTTAAAAAATCTCTAAATCCTCTCTTACAGTACTTATGATCTTCTGTCGGGCACTTGACTGTCTTTAGCCATAGCCAGTCGTAAATCAGCCATGTGAGATACTGAAAACAATGTAAGCACAACACAGAGTTCACTGTGAGCGAAGACCTTACTGAAATCCTCCTTAAATCTCTGAGAAGGCCGAGCTCCACAGCAATGCTACCTGTAGCATTTGCCTAAGTTAGATCATAACCAGCTCTTGTGAAACCAGCAGCAGCTGAATCTTTTGACTGCTATGTTCATTGCACAACATGGACCTTCCTGTACAGTCACAGGAGAAAAATGAAAGACCTTTATTTCTTCCATCCATAGAAAAGGGGATTAAGAGATTGTACTCATGTTTTTGTAGGGAAATACCCTTTCTCCTCTGTTCTGTCCTTATGATGGGAGTTTTCCTCCCTGCCCTACTAAACTGTCTCTGCTGTTTCACTTCTGAGTATCTGACTTCAGCTGTTAGTCCGTGAAGGGTAAATGTTTTTTGCAGTACATAGTGGTAAATGTAGGAAATGTTTACCCACACATTGTGTATTTAAAATCTCTATAAAGCACTATGATAATAAACAACAGCAGTTGCTATATAATTTGTATATTAACACTTATCTTAATATAATGAATCTGGTTTCACAGAATCATAGAATGGCTTGGGGGAAGGGCCCTTAAAGATCATCCAGTTCCAAACCCCTGCCACGGGCTGGGACGGCACCCTGATCAGGTTGCCCAGAGCTCCATCCAGCCTGGCCTTGAACACCTCCAGGGATGGGGAATCCACAACATCTCAGGGCAACCTGTTACAGTGCCTCAGCATCCTCTGAGTGAAGAATTTCCTCCTAACCTCTAATCTAAATCTCTTCTCTTTTAGTTTAAAGCCATTGTCTCTTATCCTGTCATTATCTGACTGAGCAATAAGTTTCTCTCCATCTTTTTTAAAAGCCCCCTTTAGGTACTGAAAAGCTGCAATAAGGTCATGGTTTGTATTGTTTGCAGTATGTAACATGGAATGTCTACTATATATAACATTCATATTGACAGCTTAAAAAGCCCAAGAGAATTCAAGTGAATTACCCATGGCTTTTGATTTGTTATTAGTGAGGGCAGTAAAATAAGACAAAGAGATTTTAGAAGGGAGTAACTGAAATGACAGGGATCTGAACTGTACTCAGAGTAAGTTTTCCATACTTTATACATGCATTTTACCTAGAAATAAGATCTGTAACAATGGTAGGAGTGGAAAAGCAATATTATAAGAAAGATGAGAACAAACAGACGATAAGGGTCCAATAAATGCTTGGTAAATATACGGTTGAGTTGTTTGATCTGGTTATCTGCTCTTTCATGAATCAGCCATGTCCCTGTGTTCCTACAGCTATTGACTGGGTGAGGGTCTGTGCTTCAAGAGATGCCTTTGTCAAGTATGCCTCCCAGTGTCAAGTATGCCTTTGACACTGTTAAGTTGTATGGACAAGTATGCTCACCTCTTTAAGTCTTTCTCCATTTACCCATCACTGGAATTGCTAATTGAACATACAAGCTCTCTGAGTAAAGGAACTGCCTGATGAAGCATAGCTTCTAACAGAGCTTGGTACCCAGTGGTTGTGAGGGCTTCTAAGTCATAATGTAATCCTTTTGCATTAAATGTAAGAAGGAGAATCTTATGACTGTGGTTACCTTATTTCTACATCTGCATGTTCTTCACACCGAAAGCAGTCCACGTGTGTTAAGGATAGGCTAAAGACCTGTGTATTATCATGTCTAGACTCTCTAAGTATTGGTTGCTCTTTTTTTTTTTTTTTTTTTTTTTGAATATCCCTTTCCAGTAATAGTACCTAGGAAAGAAAGTGTGTGATTTTTGCCCCCTCTGCTGGCTGGCTCATCAGGACCTGGACACACAAGAGCGATTTCATTTCTTTGGTCAATGTAGTGGCTCATTAAAGTGATATAACAGTTTTATTACGACTTGAAGAGAACTCTCTACCCCTTATACCATACCACCATTTTCAAAGAGATAAAAATTTCTGTTTGCAGCAAAACTGCTGAATAATACGCTCAGCAACTTGGGTACCTTGAAATGAAATAACTAGCAGGTTGGGAGTGCTGGGCTGTGTAGTTAGTAAATCATCAGAATATGGCTAAAATCTGCCCCCTGCTGAAATGTAGCTAACAATTCCCTGACTGTGGTGTGTTATCTGATCTCTTTACCACTTTAACCCTGTTTTTTTGTAAAGACATTATAATTCCAGGTATTTGCCATTAATGAAGAACTAAACATCATTAAGATGCTCTCCATGAACATATTTTTCTTTGTTAACACCATCAGAGGTGGTGAAACTGCTTCCTGAATATATGAGACTCTGCAAAATCAGATTTAAATTTTCAGGAAGCGTGACAAACACGCCTCCTCATTAGCCCTGTCTCTACTCCTGGCTGCACAGGTCTGGCTTGTTCTCCTACACAGTGCTGATGAATCTTATGTCTTTACCAGGTGTCTCTCAGCTAAGACATAGCAAATGCAGGGCATATTGTGGAATAGAATTCAAGAGAACCGGATACCAGGTAGGTATCAGGAGAGGTTTACTGAAGGCATCCAGATGGATCCTCAGAAAGTTGCTTCTTGGATTTAGGTACTTTGGTGACCTTTGATCAGTTTTTAGAAAACAAACAAACAAACAAACAAACAAAAAACAACATACTGAAACATTTCTAATTCCCCTTTGGAAATCAATGCAGTTTTATTTATTTATTTAATTAATTAATTAATTAATTCTACCAATAGATTGAGATGTCTTACCCTTGAAATAGAAACAATAGCACTGAACTGTATGCCTAGGAAATAATAGTTTTCAACACCTAAGCCACCTCTGTAAAGCTAAGTACCTAAAATCATTGCCCTGTTGCAGCTAACAGTATTCTAAATAAAAACTTGATATTGTTGACTAGTTTAGCAAATAATGAAATAAACCAGCTAGATAGGCATGAAAACAATTTAAAATGCTTATTAAGGTGAAACAACAAAACAATAAACAACAACAAAAAACAACTTTAAGTATTAAAATAAATATCAGTATTCTGTCTAATCCTTTGTGAGTTATAATTTATAAAGCTAGAAAGAATGGCATTTATTATTGCTTCCTGTTTCCTGTGGCATGCATAATGAAATTACATGTCTGATTTTCCAGAGTTCAGTTTCTGAATCACTATATTTTGCCACTGGAATAATTTAGACTGGCTAGTCCTTTACTTTTGTAGAAACCCCAAATTCATAATAATAAGCATTAGTGCTTTTATATTTTCTTTAGTTATCACCTTATCTGATACCATAATTACCTGAAAGTATCTGGAAATATATTTTACAGTAATATCTTAAACAAAATACATATTGGTGGGTATCTGTTCTTATCCTAACAGAACTCACAGTTCAATCGGGGTAAACAGGGCACTATCTTTGCAACTCATCATCAAAAGAATTAAAAAAAAAAAGATTGATCTATATGATCTTTTTTTTTTCCCTTCCATTTCACAGTGCTGCTTTACGAAAAACAAAACAAAACAAAACAAAACAAAACAAAAAACCAGCAAAAACAGCAGAAACTCTTTTTGTAGTAACCAAGCTTATACATGAAGTACCTGTACTTCCAGTGGAAATGTAAACTCTCTTAACAAGGTAGCAACTGTTTCAGCAAATTAGAGATAAAATATTTGCTCCCCATTGCTTAAATGAGATTTGAAGGGAGACTAAGTGTTCAAAGAACTTTCACACCCACAACAGACAGAAATTGTTAAAAAGCCTAAGAACAGAATCTAATCACAAAAAAAATCCTGAGATGAGCATCACACAGATTCATCCTGTGCAGCTTTATAGAAAACAGTAACTATAACATGTGTGTACCTTAACTACATCTTCAGTGACCATGCAATCCTCTCTTCTCTCCCACGATTACTCCATCTGACTCATAGCTGCTAGAAACCCTTGCTGGGCAGGAGGGAACATGAAGATCACCCTGGCCTTGTCCCCCAGCTGCTGGAGACCTTGTAACAGCCTTGGAAATGGCTTCAGTGAGGTCGCTGGTGATATCAGGAGGCCATTGTGATGTCATGCACAGCTTGGTCCCCACCCCAAGAGAATCGACAAAACTGGGGGGCTGATAGGCTGAGGACTGCTCCCCTTGGGACTTGGTCCCACAGGACATTTCACTTGCCAGAGAGAAAGGCTGGACATCACGGGTAGCGCTATTGGCCTTCCCATGCAGGTTGTGTGCTCCAGGCCTGGCCCTGCTGTGGGGCTCCAGATTCTCTTCCTGTTGACCCTGCCCTTAGGCACTGGGGATGCCAAAACAGAGCCCAGACGCTTTAGCAGTCTCATTTGTGCTGAGCAGAGGGGAGGGCTTGCTTCCTTTGACCTGATGGCTGTACTGAAATGCCTGGGAAATGTTGAAATATTAAAAATAAATTTGCTAATTTAGCTGCTTGGTATCACTGAACTAAAGAAATGGCTCATTCTTAAGCCTGCAGAAGTGTGTAGTTTTGCTTCATAGAAGAACTTATTCTCAATTGTTATTAAAACAGGTAGCATGCTGCCTTAAGTCTCTACTGGTTCCAAGAAACAACCACATTACAAACACAGTGATTTTATATATTTATTCACTTTTTTTTTTTTTTTTTTTTTTTAAATCTAACCTTTCTGGTAAGAAATTTGGTTACTTCACTTTCTCGTGCATCATGCTTTCTCTTTGACTTAAGATTTAAAGCTTCTGCTCTTATCATTTTCAACTTCTTTTTTCTACTGAGTTTACAAACTATACAATGTTATTTGTGTAGCTTTTCGAATGTGTTCTGCCAAAAACCTCTGTCAGGATTTTTCAGTTTCACAGAGGTGAAAGAAGGACATCATGCAGTAGAGTGCAGCACCAAAAATTCTGTGTTAATGACAGCTGAGCTAGCGTAAATATGCAGTTTTAGATATTGTATTCATGGACAACTTGGATCTAAAACTAGTACAGTTGTATTAGCACAGATTTTCACAAGATCAAGTCATAAAGTCTTCACTAGAGGCTAATAATTATTTCCTATATTCATCTGTATTAACATATTTATATTTCATTTATGCTATATGAACAACCTAAGCATGGGTGAGCTCATGCTCATGTATTGGTATTGTCTTGAAAATTCCATTAGTAATCTCCACTGGGTTGTATGGGTAAATTCAGTGACTTCCACTAGCATAAATTTACAGCATTATTTCAAATTTGCACTGTGTTTTTTGGGGGTTCAGATAAATATATCCTAGATTTTAGTTAATATTCCTCCAAATTTACAGTTACAAAAAGTTGATGGTAGTACACTTACATTCTTTTAATAATTTAGAAATTCTGCAGTTGTATTGTATATCTCTTCTGTAGTTTAATATGAATTACAATTACACTCATGCATGAATTACAATTGTATTACAAATAAACTGCTTAAAGCCCCTTGAACTGCACGAGGAAAAATATTTTTTTTCAAAATCTTTTTCAAATACTTCCATATTCATCAGTCTATATGATTTAAATGGAAGAATGCACTACAGCAGATGCCATATGGAACACTTACATAATCAGCTATCAAATACTTTCTCCCTGCCTTCAGTTCAGAAGGAACTAGAAATACCCCACTGTCAACAGATTTTGCTAAAGAAAACGGCCAGTGCTTAGGAACTTGGAAAATCCATGTTAAAGGTCAACCCTAATAGCATGGATCAGAGTAGGTAAATACCCAAAAAATGCAGAGTTGATTTGGAGACAGTTGTGTGTGTCAAGCTCTAACTACTCCAGAAATTCAGTTATTAATGGTAGCCCACATCTTCTCAAATCTCTATTTGTGGATAACAGTGACAGAGTCCTTCCAGAGCTGTGCAAATGGAAACAATATATATGTATTTTTAATATATCTTCAAATCCAGTTTTAGGCATGAACAAAGTCAGCCGTTGTTTGTGTGGCAGCTGAGGAACAACTGTCTTTCTTTAACTATGTTAGCACTTAGATGCAATTGACTTGCAGTGTGTGAATGACTGGGCCAAGGATATGGGCTTCTGTGAATGAAAATTGTATTCAGTATTCATTATTCTTTGCTCAGTGCTCCTGAAAACCCTGAAGCAGGCTTAAAAATATGAAACATTCCTATAAAAGGAAAAGGAAAGCTGAAGTGCTCTTGTGTGCCCATAGTTATTAGTATTCTTCGCTTTCCTGTTTCTAGTTATGGTCTAACATGATGCATAAAGGGCGTTGGCTCAGCCTACCCTCCATCTGAGACAAACATGCATTCTGGATGCTTTTGTACACAAGTGTGTGCTAAACCTGAATCTATATTGTAGGTAGTTTTGTCTCCAGTCTTGCAGCAGTCTCTGTCTCTTGGACTGACCTTGAATCTGTGTTACCATCCTGTCTCTTCATGCTCCTGCCTTGGCTTCTTGAATGGACCCTGGACTTGCCTTACTACCTCAATTCAAGTGACAGATGACTGAATGGCAGATGGATCTGGTTACTCTCATCACCCTGGCCCTCCTCAGCTATTGCAGATCTGAATCCCAGTGAATTAGGGAACAGATTTGCCTGTGTTGTAGTCACCCTTTGCACCTGAATTATGAGGAGCAGCCCCACTCTCAGTGCTCCCTGACAGCTAATTACTTTGTTAGGATGTATATGATACAGGTTACATTAATGACTCCAGTAACTTTATTGGTAAAAAGTGCATCCCATATTGAATTCAAAAAGAGCACAATTTTATTTAGGCTACTGAATATTTATTCTTAATGGATTTTGTATGTAAATAATTAATCAATATGATTATAGTGGCCTCTATTAGGGAATTTGGCCTTCAGAGTATACTTCACTTCTTTCATCTATTGTACCTGTTCTTGCCTTATTGTTCTTGTATTTGGGAATTGGATGTGAAGAACTAATTCGTCTCTTATTCCTATTGACAAAAGTCTTAGCCATTAGCATCTATTGTTGTGATGGTTTGTACAATTAATGTAGAAAAACTCCTCTACATGAATCACTACGCTATTAGAAACTTTGGGGATAAGTCTGTTTTTCTCTCTCTTTTTATTTATTGCAACAAAAATGTTTACAGTAGACTTGATACAATAATAACTGAAGAGAATCCCATAATCAAGGATGGGAAAAATCAAAGTTCATCCAACATACACCATCAACACTAGAAGTTCTTTGCAAGATCTGCATTGCATTATTGGGCTAGGGAATAATTTTTCACAGATTTTGAGGGTCATTGTGACATACTCATGGAATGAGTATGAGTATTCATGGAATATTACGATTAACTACACTAATAATTAGGAAGAGCATATGGGGTGCTAGAATCTGTGGCTGTTGCATGGAGTTTAGAAGTGGTAGGCTCTTGTCTTCCTCTTAATTAATAATTCTCACTCTGTGGATTCTAGGCAATGCCATTCTCTAACTTTCCTCCTGCATATATGTTGTCCAGAATGCCTTTCCAAATGACTGAGCTGTGAGGTAGTCTTGCCCCTAGTACACAGGAAAAAGAAGTCCTGTATTTTTCAGCTTGACTAAGTCCAGTTCCCACAGCTTCTCTTCAGTTCATGCTCTTCATGCCCTGAGAGAAACACAAAGGCAGTGCAGACAGGCCAACAGGCCCCTGCATCTGGTCCCACACATCCAGGATGGCTGTGGCCACCCTGTGTATCTGGGGCAGCTGCCAGGTTCAGCATGGTGCTTCATGGCACAGGCGATGCTATCTGCAAAGATGGAGAACTCCAACTAAATACCAGCTTTGGGGATGTGAGCATGGGCACAATAAGGAAAAGCTCCAAAGGGATGCCCAAAGACCATTGTGAGAGCCAGAAAAGCCAGCTGATGGGCCTGTGAATTGGAAATTATAGTTTGAGGATAGTTTCATGCAGAGAGGACAGGTGGGATGCAGCTCCCATTGAAAACAGCTCTTGGGGAGCTTCCATCTCCCTGTAAGCCTGTTACAGTGCATAGGCTGGTGCTGTAAGGCTCCCCTCATCCTTGCACTGATGACCTCAAAAATGATGACCACTTGCAAAGACCCTGGCTGACTGGCAGAGGTCATGTCTTCACATGCCTATCTGGGACCTGCTGCAAGGTAAACTGATGGCCTGAACAGAAACCAATTGGCACTGGGTGGTCATGGCCATCCTGGCAGTATGGGCCCTCTCAGTGCAGCTTGTAGGATGCGCAGTGAGCCCTCAGTTGGGGGGAGAGGTCTGCAGTCCTCAAGCATGTTTCAACTTCCTCCTGTCCCACTAGCATGTTGGTGCGCCACGCGCTTGTGAGCTTCCCCCACCCCATACAAGTACAAAGTACATCTATGAGTAAATAAATCACATATTATGGGTATCTGTATACTAATTTATATCTGTACCTACATTCATTTTCTGTATTTTGTATTCTATATTCTAAATTTTTATATTGGGTGTAGGTGTCACTTTTTCTCCACATTCTGTTCAGGAAGGGGAGTGAGAGAACAACTGGGGGGCAGCTGGCAGCTGGCTAACACCAAGCCACCACAATTCTATAGACTGTGGGCTATATATTATTTATGTATATCTATTTCTCTGTGTAGAAACCTATGTACATATATACATATATCTGAGTCGAGGTCGGCTGCCTTGGAGCTAACGCAGCCACAGCACCCAGCCATGAGTTACAGGGGGGGGAAGGTTCTCGGGTCCTTGCTCTGCCATGTGTGGCCCGGAACTGCAGTGGGACCAGGCCGCACCCACCAGCTGTCATGATAGAAGCCAACAGGGAGTGGGCGTCCCAGGGCAACTGCAGCAGCGCTCACGGCCTCTGCCTAGGAACGGCCACCACAGGCAGGGATGGGCAGCCCGTCGGTGGGAGCCACCCGCAGCGTGCTGCGGCAGGGCACAGGGGTTCTGTCCCTCCTCCCTTTTGAGTCCATCCTAGCTACTGACAGCATCTGTGACCGCAGTTTCCACCAGGCAGAGAGCTTGCCCCAGAAAAACATAGAGGGGAATGAGTGTGCCCTCAGTAATTTGCAGATGACACCAAGTTGGGAGGTAGTATAGATCTGCCTGAGGTTAGGGTGACCCTTCAGAGGGATCTGGATAGGCTGGACTGCTGGGCTGAGGCAAATGGGATGAAGTTCAACAAGGCCAAGTGCCGGGTCCTGCACTTTGCAAAGCTATAAGCTTGGGGCAGAGTGCCCAGAAGACTGTGAAGAGGAAAGGGACCTGGGAGTGTTGATTGATGTTTGGCTGAACATAAGCCGGCAGTGTGCCCAGGTGGCCAAGAAGGCCAATGGCATCCTGGCCTATATTAAAAATTGTGTAGCCAGCAGGAGCAGGGAGGTGATCATCCCCCATACTCAGCTTTGGTGAGGCCACACCTCGAGAACTGTGTTCAGTTTTGGGCCCCTTGCTTCAAGAAGGACATTGAGGGCCTGGAACATGTCCAGAGAAGGGCAATAAAACTGATGAGGGGTCTGGAACACAGGTCTTATGAGGAGCGGCTACGGGAGCTGGGATTGTGTAGTCTAGAGAAGAAGAGGCTCAGGGGAGACTTCATTGCACTCTAAAACTTCCTGAAGGGAGGTTGTACTCTTCTCACAGATAACTAATGATAAGACTCATGGAAATGGCCACAAGTTGCGCCTGGGGAGATTTAGATTAGATATCAAGAAAAACTTTTTCTCTCAAAGAGTGGTTAGGTGCTGGAATGGCCTGCCCAGTGAGGTGGTGGAGTCACCATCCCTTGTGGTATTCAAGAAGCACCTAGACAAGGTGCTACGAGATATGATTTAGTAGCTTAGTGGGTAGTATTGGTGATAGGAGGAAGTTGGACTAGATGATCTTGTAGGTCCTTTCCAACCTTGTGTTTCTATGATTCTATGATGCATTTCTTGGTCCAAAGGATCAGAGAGACAATCAGATGGTGGTCTGAGATCATGTGGATATTGATGGTTTCAAAAAATGGCAACCATCTAATCATGAAGTATGAAAACACATGGGTTATGTCATTTTCAAAAATGTTGGTTTTTTTGTGTATCATAGGCAGGAGCTTTCAGGTGACTGGAAGATGAGGAGGACTTTTGGGCAAGTGGGACATATGGTAGACAGTAGGAGCAGGCAGGGCTTACTCCCAGTTAATCAGCTTGGTGACACCAGTCCCTGCTCGTGTTGGGTCAGGGTTGTTCTCATGCTGCTACTGCCCTCTGCCAAGCTCCCTCTGCAGTGTCACCCTTGTGCAGTGCCATGGGGCCACAGCTATGTGCACCACCCCAGGTGAAGTCCACAAAAAGGGAACCATCATTGCCTTTTACCTTCTGGCTGGGCTACCAGGGATGCAGTCTGGATACTGACAGCATTCACCAGGCCCTCACACTGCTCAGGACTTGTTATTTTTTCATTTTTAGTTTTTATGAAATTCCTGTAGGCCTGTTCCTGTAGCCTGTCCAGGCACCTTTGAGCAGTGGCTCTGCTCTCAAATTTGTTGACTGCAACTCAGGTTTGGTGTCATGTGTGGACTGATGAAGCACATTTCATGTCTTCTTCTGGAATACGAATGAAAACATTGACCAGTACAAGTGCCTGGATAGACTCCTAAGGAGTTCTTATGTATCAAGTCTCTAGGTTGAACAAGAATTTTTGCCCTTCCTGACAAGTTCTTCCTCCTATTTGTTTTTAATGTAAAAGCCACCCAAAGCACACTAAATGTTACTGTGTTCATGTTTACTGAAATCATGCAAGTTTAGTAGTGCAGTCACCAGCAGTTAGTCTGTCATTTGCTTTGAAGTTCTAGAACAAGCCTTGCCAGTAATGTCTATCTTGTTCAGAAGTTTTCTGTTTGTTTGTTTGTTTGTTTTTGTCTGAAAAAATGTCTCATGCAGGACTGACTGTGTCCTGGTTTCAGTTAGGATAGAGTTAATTTTCCTCCCAGTAGCTGGTAGGGTGCTATGTTTTGGATTTAGGATGAGACTAATGTTGATAACACACTGATGTTTTAATTGTTGCAGAGCAATGCTTACACTAAGCCAAGGACTTTTCAGCTTCTCGCTCTGTCCTGCCAGCGGGCAGGCTGGGGGTGCAGCAGGAGCTGGGAGGGAACAGACCCAGGACAGCTGACCCAAACTGGCCAAAGGGGTATTCCATACCATCTGGCATCATGCTCAACAATATATAGGGGTGGCTAGCCGGGGTGGGGGCGCCGGCTGCTCGGGGATAGGCTGGGCATCGGTCTGCGGGTGGTGAGCAATTGCATTGTGCATCACTTGTTTTGTACATATTATTATTATTATTATTTTATTTTCTGTCCTAATAAACTGTCTCTATCTCAACCCACAGGCTTCAGTTTTTCTTGTTTCTCTACCCCATCCCAGAGAGGGAGGGGGGAGGGTGAGCGAATGGCTGTGTGGTGTTTAGCTGTCAGCCGGGTTAAACCACAACAGACTGTTAAGGTTTTATTGCATTTTTGGGAGTTTAGGATATACACCTTTGACATGGAAACAACAGAGGAAATGACAGATGAAAGAGCTGGTACACAACAGGGAATTTTACTATTTCTGGCTGTTAGTGGAAGAAATGTAGTGCAAACAAAAGTTTGCATAAAGCTTTTATTTTAACCATTTATGTAAATGTTTAACATTTTGCCAATGGTGGGAAGATGGTTGAGACATTTGTGCATCATAATGATGTATATTCTGCCAATTGTTAAGCATTTAGTCAACTAGGATTCAATTGCACATTTTATTTTCTGCTTCTCATAACTTCAATTTTAATTCATTTTAAACAATTTTGGGAAGTAGGAATATGTATTTTAAGATTTATTTATTTATTTATTTATTCTTGATCTGAATAATAATACTAGAAATACTGTGTTAGTAGCTGTTTATACTGTATTTATGTATGTTACAAGTATATGGAATGCACTTAATGGAACAGTTTTCGTTGAAGTTACCAATCCTCACTCTAGTCATATGTCTAATTCTTCTTTAATTAATGTATTATCAATTATTATAGCTTTCTACCAAAGTGCATAAGTTATACATCAATCAGTGTCTTTACATGAAACATTCATTACTACTAGCTTCTCTGGAAAATTCTACATGATAATTTGAGTTTGATACATTGATTTAACATCAGAGAATCATTAAAAAGTGTTGAAAAAGACCTCCCAAGATCATCTGGTCCAGCCATACCCTTAACACCAATATTACTCACTAAACCACGTCCCCTAAGTACCACATCCAACCTTTTCTTAAACACCTTCAGGGACGGTGACTCCACCACCTCCCTGAGCAACCCATTCCAATGCCTAGCCACTCTTTCTGAGAAGAATTTTCTCCTTATTTCCAACTATCCTTTCAGTTCTTTTATTCCATGGTTCTTAAGTTATGGAATGCAAAATGAAGACATTCAGAGCATAACCTTTTTTTGACTGGGAAAAATGAACTGATTAAATTCAAAGTACTTGTGATTAAAGATGTTACATGAATGAAGGAACTAAAACTAGACTTAAACTTACAGTTCAACTTAACAAGTCATTAACCACTGTTTTCTTTTTACAGATTTCTCTTGGTGTTGATTTGTTTAATATTCAGTGTACTGTCAACTGTAGAGCATTATTCTGAATTTGCCACTGGGACCCTTTTCTGGATGGTAAGTTAACTTCTGGGGGAAAGACACTTTTTTGGAAAAGTTTTGAATAACAGTGAATTGCTTTAGGTGAACAAAGCAGATAATTTTAAAAATCCTCATACAAAACATGATATTTAATTTAAAATATTACCTGCCTTTACTTCAAGGAAGGTCATAGTTTAAAAGGAATGATTACTAAACTAAGAGAGTACTTGATCAATTTATTATTTTTTATACACTTGCTTTACATAAGGTATGAAACTGTACACTGTAGCTTTCACAATGGGTGATCGCTGTCTTATGCAGTATGAAACAGAATATTCCATAGCCAGGAATTTATTTTTAAAACAAAACTTTTCTAAGTCTTCTGGTGAAAACTGTCCAAGAACCACGCTTTTCTGAAATACCTGAATTACATGACTGGTGTAATCCGATCTGGTGAAGGTATCCCTGTCTGTGGCAGGGGAATTGGAACGATCTTTGGAACTGGAATGATCTTTAAGGTGCCTTTCCACCCAACCCTTTCTATGTTTCATTATATAATTCTAAGTGATTTCTGTTAGACAATTTTGCCAGTATATCAAACAGGAAGGAACAGCTTTTATCACGCTTTTGTGCATTTGACTATGAAGTTGGTGCTTTTCAGTTCATGGGACTGTTAGTAATCCATCCATGTATCAGTTTTTTCTTGAGCATACATTGTTTCACACTTGGTATTTTGCAGAAGCATAAAGTCACTGTGTTGCTTATGTAACATCCTTATCTAAGACCCTTTCTCTTGCTATTAAAATCTTAAGTAGTCATTTAAAAAACAGATGTTGCAATAAGAAAAGTAGCTCACTTGGAGGTAGACAGAGGCTGCTTATTGATTTCACAGTGGCTAGGTAACAATTCTTTTTATCACTACTAATTTTTATCTGAACTATCAGTGGCTAGTTCAGAAGTGAAATGTAGTTGAACTGTGTTACTAGTCCTGAGATATTAAGTGTCTTAAACATGTGAATTTCCATCTAGCAACAATTCATGAACAGTTACAAAATACATATATACTGAAGTATTAATTTGAAGCAGGTGGGAATTAAAGTATAAATAATTTCTATAAGGACCTCAGAGACTTTTCCTCCTCTGCTCCTCCATGGCCTCCTTTAGCTCTAGAAAGTTAAGAATGATAAAGCATCCTTTGTTAAAAGTGGAGTAAATCACTTTTAAACAGTTGCTCAAAACATCTGGATTTTAGCTACTCAGGTCCTCTATCTCAAAGTGCGATAGTCTCAGAAGTTTTATCGTAATTTCTTTTTGTTAAGTGCTTCTAAGTTTTCTAATGTGATGGATTTTTGGTTTTCCAGCTGGTTTGAAAACAAAAATAAATTATTATTTGTTTTACTGTGGCTTAGACTACATTAGTACATGTGGCTTTCATGTGCAGTTGACTAAACCATTTTTAGGATCCCTGAGTTGTTTTTGGATTAGATTAATGTTAATTCTGTAACAAATATTGCCTAACCTTTAAGCCGTATTCAGTGTCAAACAAAGTGCAGTCTTCTGCCATTCATATGTAATCTTCTCATACTCACTGAAGGATGCAGAGCAATTATAGTTCAGTATAACTACCACCAGAAACAGTAATACTAGTAAAGATTTAATGTTGAGCTGCTTGAGAACAGTGGAGACTGCTAGCATGGTAAGACACAAGACTGGACCAAATCATCTATTGGATCAAATTAAGAATGAAATTGATTTATTTCTCTCCTCATTCAAGAAATGTGCAATTCTTTGCATAGCCCTATTACTGAGTCAGTAGCTGATAAATACTAGTATGTCATGCTGGTGTTGTTTTCCTAGTTGTGAAGGTATATTGTGGTAGATGAAAAGTTGAGAAGGATTGACTTAAAAATTGTAATGTTGGAAGTTGATAAAACCTGACAAGAAGGATATAATTTGACGCTTGTAGATGCTTAAATGTGTTTGTATTTTCTTATAGAGGGTGAGATGTCATGCCAAATACAATTTTGGATAATATGTGTCACTGGAGGAAATATGACACGTTAGTAACAGATGTAACTGCAGGTGTGTCCTAAGCCACTGAAACCTTCTATCAAAGACTTAATTTTCTGATGTTCATGGTGTATCTGGGTGGTGTAAGATAATTTAAGATTAGGTGTGAAACCTAAGAAAGCCCCAAACCTTTATCCACCCCCCTCTCCCATAAACCAACATATGTTTTAAAGTCTCTGACAAATGAAGTGATTTCTAGAGAAAAAAAGAAAAAAGAATCTTTAGCTCTGCATTTGAATGTTAAGGTCAATCTATAATTTTTGAGGCTTTGAATGTGTTGCTTAGCCACAGTTTCTGATTAAGGTTTATTGCTATGCTTCCCCAAATGTGGGAAATTTGCTCTATTTAAGATCCTTGCTTAGGCTTAAAGGGAAATACTGTTTTTTACACGTATGTAGAAAAGACATGCTGTAAAATGTTGTTTACATGTCGTAAAATAAGTTCACTTCTGTGGCAGAAGGAATAGTAAAACTCCTTGTCTTGAGCTTTCAAATGCTACCTTTTAAAAGAGGTTTTTATACTCGTAGTACTAAATATTTTCCATATTCATATCACTGCTCTTGGAAGTTTCTTTTTTTTTTTTTTTTTTTTAGATGTAAAATAAATTTAATTTTTCCATGTAAAAACATTGTGTTATCTTTGTTAATTCCCATGACTATTTTTTTTCCTTTTTGTCCTCTGACTATTTATCAAAATGGTAAATGAAGAAAGTGACAGTAACAATGGCACAATGGATCATGCCAATAAACACTGACAGAACAGAGAGTGAAGAGGAGTGATTTTCATGCATTTAGCATGCTTATCCATTTTGGCATAGATTATTATCAAAACCCTGATGTTAAAGCGAGATTTGTAGACCTGTATATTAAATGGGTTCTATCAAGTGTTGTAGAAAAAGGCTACACCTCTAAGAGGGAAGAGAGCAGTCAGAATAGGTGTTAATGTGAGGCATGGCTTTTTATGAAAGAGTTGGCTTGGGATATGAACCTTTAGCTTAGCTCCTACTTCTGCCTCTGCAGGACTGTTTTACACTGCAGCAGTGAATTATGGGACTAAAATGAATACTGGTATTTCTACGGTGCCTTTTTCCTGTGTCTTCAACTATTCTGGTAAACTATCTTGTTTTGCTCGCACCCATCATGATCCAGATGACATTTCGTATTTCCTTGTTCCATAGTTAACCCTTATATTTCTCCCAGAAACCTGTGGTAATCCACCATAATTCCTATCAACTTTGTCATGTCAAAACTGTGCAGTGTAACTAGCTTGTAAGAGAAGCATACATGTGTTTGGAGGACTGTCTGTACAGTTTATGTCAAACACCACAATTTTAGCTGAAAGAAAATGAGTAGTCACCTATGATTCCATTTCAGCATGCAATCACAATTCAGCTATAATTGCAACTATTAGATCTTATTCCATGATGACTTAGGCTGTGTTTGCTCCCTCTTAAGAAGGCTAATGAGAGAGTGTCTTACTGCTATATTTCCCTACCTAATGGGAGAATATAGATAAGGGTCGGCACTAGAGGAGGCTGCGGCCCATGGAGAGGCCCCCAGGAGCAGGCCCTGGGCCGGAGCTGCAGCCTGTGGAGAGGAGCCCATGCAGGAGCAGGGGGTCTCGGGGGAGCTGCCGCTTGTGGGAGACCCGTGCTGGAGCAGTTTGCTCCTGACGGATGGACCCTGTGTTACGGAGCCATGTGAGAGAAGTTCTTGAAGAGCTGCTGCCTGTGGGAAGCCCACACAGGAGCAGTTCAGGAAGGACAGCATCCCATGGGAGGGACCCCACGGGGAGCAGGGACAGGGAGTGACTGTGAAGGAGTGACTGACCACAGCCCCCATTCTCTGTTCCCCTGCGCTGCTCAGGGGGAGGACGGAGAAGAGGGTGGATGGGGGTAAGGTCTTTTTAGCTTGCTTTTTGTTTCTCATTGCTCTTCTCTGCTAGTGATAGACAACTAATTATATGTATTATATTGTA
>CM021697.1:67621986-67725054 GCA_011074415.1 Stictonetta naevosa
TATTATATATTATATATTATATATTATATATTATACATTATACATTATACATTATATATTATATATTATATATTATATATTATATATATATATGATAGGGAGCTATGCTGAGTCTGGTTTGCACATGACAGTAATTGTTGAGTGATGTCCCTGTCCTTATCTCAACCCTTGAGGCCTTTCCATCATATTTTCTCCCCTTTTCTGTTGAGTGAGAAGTGGTTGTGTTGGAGTTCAGCTGCTCAGCAGGGTAAAACCATCACACTTTGCAATTACAAGACTTCTCTCAAGACTTTTTAGAGAGCATGACCTTTTGGGTCCAGTGGATGATCAAGATGTATACATCTATGCTCATGGATTAGTTTGCTTTATGCACATTATTAATATATAAATGGACTTTGCACTTGACCTGCTCAGTGCATTTGTTAAATTCCCATTTTTGTCTTTATTGTTCCCTTTCTGGGGAAGATATTGCTGGAGTGTTAGGCTGCTAATAAAAATAGCCGCTGACCAAAATCTACTTGAGCCTTTATAGGTTTTTAGGAAAAAAGTTGTTGCATCCCACTATGTAACAATTGCATTTTGTACATTAGGACTCTTCCTCTTCTTGTCTTCAGGGCCATTTCTGGAACAGAGGCTGTGGTGTGCCTGCATGTGTGTTTAAGGGGTGTGGCTCTGTGTGTGTGTGTGTCAGTTTGTGACTATTCCTCATGCAAGTCTTACTTGTGTGACTTAGCATCTTACTGAAACTTTTCCCGCTCTGGTAGTAATGCTTGCAAATTGGTCATGCAGCAGAAGATTGCCCTATTGCTATTTAACATATAATAATATAAATGAATTTGTCTACACTGATATATGACCAGCATCTTCCTTTTCACAGGGCCTTACTGTCTGCTTTAATACAGAGGTGGATTGACTGCTTTGTTCTTTTCTTCCACCTTCTAGAAAAAAGCTTGCTCAAGTTCTACATTTTGCATTACAAACATGTACCTTTAGTTCAAAGGAATAACAGACCAAAGTTGTGTAGAAAATATTTATTGAAGTGTCAGAATAACAAGCCCTTACATAAATCATTATGTATAACATAACATAAACTCTTAACAAATTCATGAGCATAAGAAGTTTCTATTAAAATGTGCATCTATCCACCAAATCAGTTTAGTAATGATTATTCAGTTCAATTAAACAAAGCTTACTCCATAAAGATCTGTATTCATTATCATTTCAAGGTGCATTAAGTGTACGCAATTATTATTATTTTTTTAAATATATATATATACATATACTATATATATCTGTATAGTTCTGATTGCTGTATGTGCTGTGGTACGATAAAGGACCTCTAGTTTCCTATGTTTTCCTTGGTCCTCAATCTGTACCACTGGGAGCTTGTTTGTCTGTATTCAGGACTTGCTGCATGAGAAAGTTCTTGTACAATGTCTGGAGAAACAAGCACAAAGAAGCATGTTCCATCCTCCCCCGCCCCCCCCCCCCCCAAATCTTCATTCTTAGCACATACCATGCACTCTGCTTATCTACCTTCTGTTACTCAGGCATGACATAGTAATTTGTGAGGCCATATCATAAGTTCATAAACACCAACCTGGGCAGGATTATTTCAAAAACTTCTTTTCAGTACACAACAGTTCAAGTTTTCTTTTCAGTGGTCACAGTTACAAAACTGCTTATAGCCATCCCTCACATACTGCTTTTTTTTTGGATCAATATGCTGCTCGGTTTTGCCAATTTGTTCTGGTGTGATCAAAATGGAGGATTTCTTCCAAGTCTTACGTCGGCTTTCTTATTACCTGCTCTGATATTTAAAGCATGAAGTATTGGGAAAAATGTATAGAAACAGGACTTAAAAGAGTTGTGATGGAATGTTCTTCCAGAAGTTAGGTATTAAATTAATTCTCCAACACTTGGTGCACCAAATCAGGATCTTACAACAGGCCACTATAGGTGGAAGCCACATCATGGTGGAAGCTTGTTATGGACTGCTTGATCAGGACAAAAACAAACAAACAAACAACAAACAAAACAAAAACAAACAAACAAACAAACAACAACAACAACAACAACAACAAACGGCAAAATCATCTTTAACTTAAATTTTTGGGGCATGTACCCTTTTTCTTATGGAGAACTTTCATCCAGCTAACACCCATTAAAAGAGCAAAGCAGCAAGATGCAAGTGATCTGAGAGATTCTAGTGTTTCAGGCTTAACAGTATGGGTACTGAGTGGAAAAACTGGGAATGAAACAGTTGTATCTACTATTCAGATCTACAAGGAAAATTATTTGGGGATAATAGTCAAAGGCAATGCAATAGCTGTAGCAATCAGGATATTATGCCATTCAAGATCCTGAAAGGAGTACAAACTTAGACTTCAGGAATAGCGGCTCTGAAAGGTCAACAAGCTCAGGACAGCTAGCAGGTCTTTAAAGTCAATCTCTAAATGCAGGGAAGCAATGAATTCTAGGAACAGTAGAAAAAGGGAAGTGACCATTCCCCTTTACTTAGGGCTAATTTGACTACATCTAGAATAGTGCACCTAGTTTTGGTTCACCACTGCAAGAAAGTCTTTGAAAAAGTGGAGCAAGTTCAGCATAGGAACATTAAGATGATGAGGCTGTTAGACTCATTTGATCTTGTGATATTGCCTCAAAAATTACCATGTCATGCCTGAATACCAGAAGGTAGATAACCAGAGTCTATGGTATGCGCTAAGAGTAAAGATTTGGGGGTGCAGGATGGAATGTGGCTTTCTTGCCTTACAAATTTGGCATACCACATGGTAAAACCTGTACCCAACATGCATGTGAGCATCAGAATTACAGGTATCACTTAAAATTAATTTTAAAAAGTGTGTTTAATACTCCTGGTAAAAACAGGAAAGAAAAAAAAAAACCTGTCAAATAGTAATTTTTTTTTTTTTTTTTTTTTTTTTTTTTTTTTCCTCCTTAATGACTCTCTGGTCACTTTTGGCACTAATGGAGTTATTTCTCAGGGTTTGCTTGCCTTTCTTGTACCTTCTCCCAAATACAAGTCAAGAACAGTGATTATGGAATTCCCTACAGTCAATACTTAATCTTTAATCAACATTGTTCACTGTCTGTGACAGAATTGACTCCTAATTATTACTTGTGCTTATCTGCTACTTTCCCAATGTTTTTCATATGTGCTCCTTAACTCTATTTCTATTGACCATATTTCCCAGAGTTTTAAGCATTTTACTTCCTCATCATTTTACCTCTTCACTCACTGAAGTATTCAATTTGAGTTCAAATAGATCAATCAAATAAGTTTTGATGGTTCATGTTGCCTTTCATTCCAAAAATTCTGTTTACTTAACTTTTCTTTTTGACTTTTAATATTTGTAACTTCTATGTATGTCTTCCTTTTATACTCCTCGTTCTGTAAATGATCCTCTAGAATTTTATTTATTTTATTGCATCTGAAGTCATGCATCTTCAGTCACATTCTTCTCTTGGAGGCAATCAAACTTACATGCACGTCTGCTTCCTCATGTATAAGCAGCTTATGGCTCTTTTTCATATATGTGTACATATTATACAAGAAATTTAAATATTTTCAGCATTTAGTATTGTTGGGTGGTCATTCAAAAGCATGGAATATCTACAGCTGTTTTCTGAGTTGCCTGGTGTGTTATCACGAACTTTTGGCATGACCACTAACCTTAAAATTGTCCTATTCTAAGATCACAATAGCTAGCTGACTGAGATTAAAAAGAAAAAAAAAGAAAAAAAAAAAGGGGGGGGGGGGCAAGGAAAAAAAAAAGGCCAGAAAAGGAAGAAATACTAAGTGCAAATCCTGAATATGCTTATGCTTATGCTTATCCATTTTCTTTTTCAGGCTTCCTTCATTTTATCCTTTTAATTTGTCCCAAATCTTAATTCCCTAATAGAATAAGTTATTTTATTTTGTTTGTTTGTTTGTTAGTTTGTTTGTTTTTCCTCTATGGTGATTCTATTGAAAAATTTATTTTGAAGATGTTGGAAAAACCTCTTGTATAGGCTGCAGGAGACTGAAGGAGACTCCAATGTTTTCTTAATGTTCTAATTTTCTTAATGTTCTAGTAGTTCATGTGTCAGTTTTGATTTGCAAATGACGTCAAGATCTTTGAGGCTATGGCATTAAAAAATAAACTATAAAATGGGTCAGGTGTAATTACTCCTTTGAGGATTGAGTGCGTTCATGGTTGGTGGTCATATATTTTTCTACCAGGAGAGGTCGCCATAGTAGTTTACAAAAGACAGATTTTTGTTTTTATTGAAAAAAACCTTGCAAAAGGATTGCAAAAAAGTTTCTTACCTCGTGGGAATAATTTCATACATTATGCAGTTTTAGAAAACAAACAAAAATATTTTTATCATACTTGATATTTTTACACAACGTGAATAGGACAGAAGAAATAATCAATTTGTATAATGACAATGTTACAGGTGAAAGGGAAATTTTCCATACCTTGATGTTAGTTATTTATTTATTTTTTTAAAAATCCGAGGATACAAAGTGTGTTCTTGACTCTGAAAAAAATATTATGTTTTTTGCTACAAAACATATCAATTCAACTTTGTTAATTTAATTTCTACTTGCATGCCGTGATGTATTTAATATTATGGTCATTGCAATTGGAATGGTGAAGGAATAGGAAATATTGTTTATCTTAACATGCTTTCAATTTTAGAGCACACAATCTGAATCTGAAATCACTTAGCATTTTCAGGCTAAGCAGTAATGACAAAATTGTGTAGGAATGGATGTACTAGATTAGACCAAAAGTCCAGCTAGTTCAGTATTGTATCTTAGATTGTATCTCAGTGGTTTGTATTCAATACAAGAAAAGGAAGATTTTCTTATAAAACTATTATATATTAAAATTGTGTAATTAAAATTAGTAGAGGGCCTTGAGTTGTTTTCCTTTGCTTTCACCAGGGGTCACTAAATTCTAGTCTTATTCTCCTGATGGGTGCTTTCCTACTGTAGTTCTTTCTGGCTTATGGGGTAAGACTTTAAGTGGTATGTGCTGTCCTAGAAGCTTTCTGCAGCAGAAGCACCAGGTAGAAGGCTTAGTGGTTTGACCCTCCCTGTTTTAGTAGACCTGGATCCTGCATGCCAGTGTTTTTTCCAGATGAGCTCAGCTTCTGTGTCACCTCTTCCTTTTGGAGACAGACTTTATGCATCTGTTTTCCTCTGACATATTTCTTTGCTGGAAAAAGCAACAGCATATCTTCCAAACACCTTAAAACCTGTAGTTCATAGTGGTGCACTACGAGAGAGCACACAGTATACTTACAGACTATGTTTTCAGGGTCATCATTTGTTGCCCCTGTTGTAAGCTGCCCTCTCACATTGAGTGCTTGGTTGCTAGCAATCCTCATGTAGTGACTACATGTAGCAAGTAAGTTTTATTAATATTTCTCTATTTGCAAATCCTGTTGGAGAAAAATCTCAAATGTAAGATGAGGAGCTCCCACATCAGCTGCTGCTTAAGGTTTTCATGAGAGACCCTTCTTGCTATAGATGTATTTAGGAACCAGGGCTTAATGGCAGGACCTCAGGAAAGAGTTCTTGGCTTCAGGTGGGTCACAGTGTTCTATTTCTTTCCTGAAGTCACTGCTTTGTTTTGTCTCTCTTTGTTATGTCTCTCATGCTGTATAGATAGCCTGGACTTCTGAAACAAACAAACAACAACAAAACACACACAAAAAACCCCAACCAACCAACCAACCAAAACCCCAAACCTACCAACCAAAAAAGGAAAACAAAACAAACAAATAAACAAACAAACAATTTGGAGTACCAAGTAGTACTCAGCTTTCTTGAGACAGCTAAGGCATGTGTATCTAACTGCTCTGTTTCTGAACTGAATTTCAGGATAGCTTTTCTTTTTGGAAAGTAGTTGATGACACAGTTTTCAAAGCCTGTGTTTTTTAAAGAGGACTCACCCTTCCCATCTATAGTGGAAGAACTCTCCTGTTGCTTTATTTTTGTCTCTGCTTTCATCCCTTCTCCCATTTAAATTATGTAGTCATGTCATAAAATGCTGTGTCATTTTTAGTCCGTTAGTGGAGTGGAAAAAAGGGTTCATGGACTTAATTCAACTTAATTTTCTCTTCTCTGCATTAATGGCAAAGTGTATGTGTTCTTATAGACTTGAGGGCATTTTTCCTACCCTATCAAAGGAATTAGTTTTAGAAAGTAATAATGGTGTAGTTTTTTTTTTTTTTTTTTTTCCAATGTTCTACTTTTGTGACATTTTATAACTTTAAATCTGCTTTGCCACACTGCATTAGTGCTACTCCAAGTCTGTTTAATACAATGACACATTAACAATCCAACATGAAGTTCAGAGATACTCCTCCTGTTCTTTACCAGGGCAGATAATTTCTTACAGATGGTAATAGATCTCTTAGAGTACAGCAGGAAGAGTAGGTCCTGCGATATTTAGTCATATTTGTGTAGTGTATATTAGCCTGTGTAACACTAGGTGTTAATGAGGTGTCCAATCCCTTAAGGAAATGACAGGTAAACTAGGTTCAGTAGAAAAACACACCATTTCTTTTTCTTTTATACTTTGGAACAGTCAGAGTCAGGTCAGACCATGTTAGTTTATAATTCATCTGAATAAAAATAACATATGTCTCAAAAGCTTTTTTTTTTTTTTTTTTTTTTTTTTTTCATTCCTTATAAACCCGGGAGAGAGAAAACAAAAAGAAGCCCTGTTTGTTTCTTAGCTTCTTGTTGGTCTCTAGGAAGATGAGAAAACAGACCAGGGATATTATATTATGAAAATATAAATCATTATTAAAATATGTATGGAATATTGTTTCATATATTAAACACATTAGGAAAAAAATGGGGTACAGAAGCCTTTTAACACTGCCTGTAAGCTTAAGTTCTGTGTGAACTGATCTGCTGAGTTGCCATAGTCTTATGAATTGAATGTAAATATCAAGCTCCTCCATGTGAATTATAATACAGTTATTCTTGTGATTTATCTTGTAGATTTCCCTAATGCAGTATAGAACATGTTGTGTTGTATGTCGTGTGTTTTTCAGCCCCCTAAAATTTGATTATTGTGCAGTAAGTATGGCTGAGATGAATTAACAAACAGCCAACTTTTAATGCCCTCAGTCAAATTTACTCACTTCTTACTCTAGCTCTATGGAGTTTTCTGTGCACGGGGTAGAAGTATGCTTAGAAGTAAAGTATTTCTTACTTGGGAGTGAGAAAAAGATGGAGAGGTACATCAGGATTTTTCCAAATCCTTTGCGTCCCCCCACTATCCAGAAATTCTGAGGCCCTCCTAAGTCGAAAGTTTGAGACATGGATATGATTATTTACAATTATTTACAATTCCAAAGTGAATTTGAATAGGTCCCATTCCAGAAAGAAAGCTAAACCCTTCACCTCCTACCAGAGGTGGTCCCTTCAGCTGAGGCTTAAAGACGTGATGATGGGGAGGTTGAAGACTCTTGTGTAGTACTGATGGATCTATAGAGAAATGAAGATCTTCAGACACTGACTTATTGAGTCTTCTTGATTCACTATTTAATTTTATTTGCATTAGTGTTATCTTTCTGAATTAAGTAATTCTAGAAAAAAGTCCTGCTCAAAAATGATTGCAGTTTTTTCATTTTTTAAGAAAAATTTTTGCCTGCCTGAATGTATTTAAAAGTTAAGTCTTCCTCTGTGACTTACCCAACTCACTCAAATGTTAGTTATCACAGATAAAGTGACTAGAGCAACATCTTCTTCCCTCATTAGCATACCATTTCATTCTGTACAGGAAATAGCAAATGTCAATAAACTAAAAGGCAAATATACTCCTGGTATGAAGTCAGCAGATTCAGCATATCTACCAGGTGGGCATACAAAAATGTTTGTAAGAAATGTTGAACAAATCCATTTGTATACAAACAATAAACTTTTTAACATTAAGTGAATTGGTTTCATATGTGGGAAGCATCAGAATGAGCTAATACCACTTTAGGATACTTACCAGAATTTTTCATCTTTTCTTGCATATATTGGATATTATATTTTCACATATATTTATCATCTTTATAAAATTTAGCATGATGGTAGGAAATAAGTATTTTCAGTATCAGTAGGTTTTTATAGCACCTGAGCAACTATTAAGCTAATTGGGCCACTAAAATGACATTTTCAGCTCTAAGGATTAGAAAACCTTCAAGATAGGTTATCAGATTAAATTTTGGACATAAGTACATGTGTGCAAACATTTGGACTATTAAACCTTTATACCTGCTTCTGAGGCTTTATTATTTTGAACTGACATTCCTTGATTGAATCTTTGTGAGCACACACTATTCATTTAGCCATCCCACTTCCTCCTTTTACCCGGGCACCTAAATATTCCAATAAAAAAAAAAGTGAAGAGAGCCTTGTGTGTGCTCTCCACATAAAACACAGCTGCAGCTGAAAAAATACTCGTCTTTTTCATGTGTGCACTTTAATCACCCCAGCTGAACTCCTTCCCTTCTCCTGCTTCCCCCTTGCAGTTATCCGTTGTAGTACTGGCACATATCTTAAATTCCAGGGTGTGTATTTCATTTACACACATTCATGTATAACAAGTTGATTTTCTATGCTAATGTGAGCATTTTTATATTTGATTGTCAGTGACATTCTTGGGTAAAAGTTGATGGCTTTTCCACAAGAGTTTGAATTACATTTACTGTTAGAATTAGGGATGGAAGTGATTTGCATACATATGTACCTTTAAACTTATTATTCTGTTGTTTTTTTGGTAATAACTTATTTATGGTTATGAAAATCTATTATGCCCAGAATCACATAAACATAATTCGGTATGATTTTGATTTATTTTGTGTGTGGGGAAAGAAAAAAAAAAAAAAAAGGCTTATGCAGTGGCTTGAATTACTACTACTACTACTACTACTACTACTACTACTACTAAATCAAAGATGAGTTTAAGGTATTCCATGTTACTGAGCAAATAATATTACAGATGTATGATTTTGCTTTTTCTACACTACAGGAAAAAGTACAGAATAATTAAATTGCTGCTAATGATTTCAGTAGAGATTTCAAACGTTACAAACAATGTAAAATCTGTGATAATATTATATTTCAGTTCCTAACAGTGTATACGCAATTACCACATGTCAAATGCTTTCCCTAATACTACCTTTGCCATTTGATGAAGCAGGAAGCAACTAATGAGTGAGTGAAAAGAATCTATTTCATGCTGTTTTTTCCTTACTCTGTGCTCTTCTTCCCAGAAGGTAACCCAAGCAACAGCACTGTCTGAAGACCTTCTCCACTGTTACATTTCTCAGTAAATTGTGCCTCTGTTAGTGACTGGAGCAACTTCACTGCCCCATACAAAGGATGATATGTGTCTCATGATCCTTCAGTGGATCATGGTGAATATCCTGACAGTTTATGACAGGTGTGGTTAAAGTACATGCAATTTTGCTTTCCTTTTCTTTCCTCATAGGAGTTCAGTGAAGGGTTCCTGAAAAAAATGGAAGGCTGACACATAAAGCAGAAAAAAGTACCCAAGGGTATTTCTTAGGTATATTTTGATCAAGACTGTTGTGGCTCTTAATTTTGGAGGTAACTGTTTGTTCCTACTCATTCTTTTTGATTTTGATTTAATTAGAGAATTCATCCCTGGCTTTCTGTTGATGACAAATGGCTTTCAAGATGGATGAAATCTTCTGAGAATCCTCTGTCATGTATTTCTTGCTCAACTATTTGCAAGGGAAGGACAAAAATACTGCTGGAATCCTAAATAAAATTTTGCAGGGTTCTTGTGTGTATAATATCACTTGTAAGCAAGAAGACTGGAAAAATTCAAAAAGCTGGAGGAACTGACCGACATGCAGTTGTCAGTCAGGAGCATAGTTAGCACATTTAATTTACAGATTATTTTTTCTGGTTCATTTTTTTGTCCACAACAACTTCTCAGTAGCTCTTGGTGCAGTTTCAGTAGGAACATGTAGTTTTTCTAACTTTCTAGAGAATTGTTGTTGTTGTAGCAGAAGGTAAACAAAATGCAGGAAATTTAAGGTGTTGAAAAGTGTTTACGGGTATAGGAGGAAAAGGAGGCATGTTAGGGTTTTTTTTAAAGGTGAATTTTATGAGGTGAGCCTTGATCAGTCATGACAGTCTTGGAAATGGATATCTTCTATCTTTTCATACAAGTATACACAGCACCAGTAAGTTTCATAATCTTTTTCCTTCTTTTTGGAGGGACCACCTATAGAGATGTGATGTTTATCCAGTTTCTGTGCTCTTTTGGTCTTTGGCCTGTCTGTGGCTGCCAATGAATGTGTTAATTGCTGTGGTTTTGGTAATGTGGACATCTGTCCAGGACAAAATGAATTCATATCAGTAATTAATTTCAAATTTATGGAAGCTGTAAGTTCGTCTTCCATCCTTCTTCCTGACAATTTATTTTTCCTTTGCATTGACAGTACGATGCAACCTTACTGACTTCAGCAAGGCTTCCCAGATATAACTGAGATGATTTCTTGTTGGTAGGTAGCTGAAATAAAATCACAGATTCTGGAGTTTGTGTTGAGAATAAAATACGTTCAGGCCAGACACAGTGTAAGTTCCAGCTTTTAAATGTGCCCTTAGAGGATCATCAAGGACTATCCTAATTCCAGGAAGTTTTTGCTACTTCAGGAACTATCTGCTTATTTCTTTTCCACACATTTTTTTTTTATTATTATTTTTTTTTACCTGAGTGACACAAAAATTCCAATGTGCTGTTTCTGTAGAAATAATTATTTCGCTGCTGTTAGTATTGTCTGTTAGGAGGGACATGTAAAAAACTGCCACTGATGCAGATGGATGGCACCTTTGTTTTCATTTGAATGCTACAGAAATCTTCCCTTGTCAAAGGGCAAGATATCAGCACTATCAGCCAAAACACACATGCTATGCTTTTTAATTGTTTCTTCCTCTAAGTCTCTAAACACTTGTATTTTGGAGGGGGTGGTCAGTGGAGCTCAGCAGTTTTATTCTGTAGGTGAAGATATAGAACTATTTGTTTCAGAAATGCTCTTTAGATCAAGCTTTGGTACTAGCTTTCTACCTAAATACAAAAAGAAGAGCTCATGATTTCACACTCTGCTGCCATTTAGTACCATTTGTCCAGGAAATCCATATAGACAATGTTTTGCTTCCTTTGCTGCAAATAAGAGATCCGTTATCAGAGACTTGAAACCAAACGCTACTGAGTGATGATATCAGAAACCTGCTAAAAATGTAAACAATTTAATCAGTGAGAAAGCTGTTTGCAAGATCCCTGAAATGCAAGAATTATTTTCCTTTGAATATTATTCTTAAAATGTGCTTTAGCTGTTATGATCAAATAAGTTTTTGCATTTAGATTTCAAACACAACACAATCTTAGAAGTATCACTTGTAGAAACTCCAGATAATATATTACCAAAGAAAAACTCCTGGAAAATCTTAAGTTTCAGTAAACTGGGAGCCAATTTGCTATGTATTGTATTGTGTGTGTGTGTGTGTGTTTGTGTGTGTGTGTGTGTGTGTGTTTCTGCCTTGAAACTGTGCTGTAAACTTAGCTCTTTACTAATCCTTGGTTTTAGTCAAGCTGAAAGTACCATGTGAACAGAGGAAAGATTGTGCATATTGCTTCTCATTCCAGGCAAAACAAGGAGGTAGAAGTGAATACAGAAATGCTAACCTACTTTTTCAGAAAACAGAACTGGATTTAGGGGTTGTATATCAGTGTAGAGTTTTTTCTTACCTGTTTACTAGCTTTGAAATATTTTGGTGTCTTTTCAGCTACTCAGAGCATCAGTTCAAAACTTATGTCAGTATTATTATTCAGTGACATTTGTGATTTAAGTGTGTTCACTCTAGGGGTGCTTTAGAATTCCCCAGGTGCAGATTGCAAACATATTTAAGTTAAAACAAAAATATTTTCCAAAGCTGTAATTTATATAATAGGTGTTTTGTGACTCTGAGTTACTGGATACAGTTTGGGTTGGAACAAATCCTAGAAGCTGTGTTTTGGTTGTGGTAACATATTGCAATGGTGGAGGAAAACGAGGAAGGAAGGAACAAAGATCTTAACAAATCCATCCATGTTGTGATCCTCTACTGTTTTCTTTAGAAGTATTTTGAAGTATAATGACTCTTGGTTATGCATAACTGCTTTGTGATAAACTGAAGCAATATTAACATATTAATATCTATATTAACATATAGATAATTAATTTGTTTTATAAGATGTCTATTTTTCAATATTCAAAAGTTGACATTACACTTTCTGATTTTATATTTATGTATTTTTTTATGGCATGGCAGTGTTTCATAAATTTGCTGAGTCATTCTTTTTTTTTTTTTTTTTTTAAGATCAATAAAGAAATAAGAGTATTTTGTTTTTCCTTGTAATATTATGATGGAATGAAACTTAAACTATTCTTTTATTCATGTGAAATCACATTTGGAAAAAGTTTACATCTCCCTGTAACATACTGGCCAGCATATGCATATAAAATATGAATAGATAAAGCACATTCCTTTTTTTAATGCAGAGTTTCTTTCATCTCCACAAGCTTATTTTTATTAGTTGTAGGAATAAATTATATGTGCAAACTAAAAACAAAACAAAACAAAACCTGATATTTTGTTCTTTTAATTCTTATATAGGAAATAGTTCTGGTTGTGTTTTTTGGTGCTGAATATGTGGTCCGATTGTGGTCTGCAGGCTGCAGGAGTAAATATGTTGGCTTCCAGGGAAGAATACGTTTTGCCAGAAAGCCAATATCGATTATCGGTAAGATTTAAACATTTTTTTTTTTTTTTTTTTTTTTTTTATAATTTTAACTTTTATCTTTTAAACTTTTTTTATCTTTTAGTCTTATTATCATCCAGTTTTAAGTAGAGATGTCAACTACTGTAGAGATCATATTGCAGATCTGATCTATGTTTCAAGCACATATCTGATTTGTGAGCCTAAGCAATTTTTTTCTTATTTTGGATTGATAAAACTGAACGCTTAACATATGTCTGTGAGACACAGGCAGGCCATCAGCTTACAAAAGGCAAAATTCTTAAAGCAAAGAAATCTACATGTGTAATTGGGAAAAAAAAAATGAAAAAGTTTTTGTCCTGAGGTCTGATGTAGAAAGCAGACAGAAAGGTAAGTACAAATCAGAGAAAAAATGAAAATATACAAAGTGTAACTTGGGAAAAATTGCTCTGGCTAATACTGAAGTTAAGCAGTTTGAGGGACAATGATGGTTAGCATCTCTGGAGTAGGAGAGAGTTTAGGGAAAGAGGTAGCTAACAGAACCTGTGGAACATTGACAGGTTAATAAAAGGTGATGTGTGGGCAAAATTGCAGTAGATCATAAAATAAGCTTTTGTTTTGTTTTGTTTTGTGTCTGGGCTTTTACATAAACTCCAGCAGAGCTGTGAATTATATAACTCAACATCAACATCATTGGATTTTAAATAGACCAAAGTGGGACAAGTGAAAAGGGGAGAGAATGGGCTGATGGTTCCTTAACCATCTGCAACTTTATGAAACTCGATGCAAAAGCTTAAGAAACAACATGTTCTATTGTACATTTGGATGTTGGTAGTGAATAATGTGATGAGATATTGTACTCAATTTTTGGTTATTGAAAAAGAAGTGTTTCATTACATATAAATAAATTCTGCTGTTGCTTCTAGAGCTGTTCTAATTTTGTGATCTAACATGAGCCCTACAGGTATTTTATTTTTTTTCTTCTAATCCTCTTCTTGACTTCTCTTTCAAACAATAAATGTTCTTAGTAAGTATATTAGAGTACACGGGTGCAGCAGAAAATGTGTCAGTCCCATTTAACTCTGATTTCAACTTGATACCATTTCTGTATAATAGTATTTTGCGTTTACCGTAGTAAACATTAAGGTTTGTGTAGCCCTTGGAGAAGATACAGTGTCTTTGTTAATAAAAGCTGGGAATGACTACAGCTGGTTTTGCATCCAAAGCAATTAGTACTAGTTTTACATTTAAAATTCCCCCAAGAATAAAATACATTTAAAGCTAAGATTTGCTTTTATATATCAAATACGGTTGGAACTGTGTCTATCTTAATCTAAGTGGATAAATTTGGGAAATACATTTGTCTTGAATGATAGAATCATACTGTCTCATCCTATCATTTTCAGAACAATAAGAATAAAGCACAAACACACACAAAAAAATAAATGAAAGTATCAGAGAAAAATGTAAAAGAGAAGGTATTCATTTTATGTTTAAATTAGTATGAAAGTCTTTATTTTAACATCAGCAAATATCAACATTGCTTTGATATCAGAGAAATTTATTGTATTTTTGTACACACAAAAACCGGAATTTATTCTTGGAAAATTCATTTTGGGTAATGTTTCCCCCTCCATTCATTGCGCTCCCCCCCAGTGAATGAATGAATCAAAATTTATATGGTGCATATAACCAGAAAGAGATCCTGTAGTCAAGGCTAGCAAATACTTTATTTTGTAAATTTATTTAATATTACTCAAGTCCATGCTGGATAAAATAGCATGGTAGCATGCAACTTCTACAACAGGAAATAAAACATGAAGATAGGAGGTCACATTATTTCTTGTGTCTTCTTTTAAAATTTTATCTAAAGGGGAACTGATGTAACTTCTCTACCATGTAAATCAGAATTTTGTATTTCTTACGTAGGTTTTCTAAAGCTAACTTAATTTTTCTCCTTTTTGGAGACAGAGTACATGTAATTGAGAAAAGACAATTCTGTAACTAAAGACTGTTGGGAGACATAAATAAAATTAATTCCCAGCATCCCTGGAGAAATCACTTTCTTTCTTCATGCTTCTTCATTCCCTAGTTCACAGAATTAGCATGTTTAAAGAGTTTCAGTACTTGTGTATTATCGTCGAAGCAGTAATACTGATATCTTTCCTAAATATCAATTTAACACTTAAATTACTTTTTATTACTTAGGGTTAAGTTAGCAGCTTCTTCTGAACATCCTAACCTAATCATGCTTTTATGAAACACATGTACCAAGCACATGCAAAACTAAGAGAACATCTTTTCACCTATTTTATCCTTTTGTTGTTGTTGTGGAAAATGTCACAAAAAACAACTTATGAATTAACTTCTTGTACTTGTTGTGACACCATGCAGTTTGAAAAGAGATATTTAGGTACTTAAATTACTTGATTAAAGACCTGAGCACACATATGTGAGCCCATCTCATGTTGTCCTTAAACAAAGGACTGTATTTATGAGCACCTTCAGTTGGTTATGATATAGAGCTCTGAAAAAGCATAAGCACTTGGTATGTTCTAGATACAACTATATATGTTCTAGATATTCTATATTCACCTAACTTGTGTGATGCCAACAGAAAAATAAAATTCAGTGAAAAAGAATATCATGTAAATCAAATTCAAGTATCTGCATATAATCTGTTTAATTTAAGTCTTATGAACAACATATTCTCTCCAGATTACTAATAACACATCTCCAGGCTGAGGGCTATTTGCATTCTTTAAAATACTATGGCAACTAAAAATGAAAATACAAAAAAAAAATTCCTAAGATAAAATAGTTTTACTGTTTTTACTTTAAAAATGATTATTTGCTTTTATTCAAAAAGCTGAGAATTTTATACTAGTAAGTAAACTAGTGAGAACGTCAGCAATTTGCTTGAAAAAAGCAGCACTCAGGTAAGCTGTGTTATAGGTATTGCTATGTGCTGTCCTGAATTGTATGTATAAATAAGTACCATTTCACCGTCAAGCTGAATTTAAGATAAAAAACGGCAGCTGGTTGGATTAGCTAAAGGATTTAGAGTATGAGAATAAGTCATAGGTACAGTGGGCTTTACTGTGAACTAGGTTTTCAAAGTTGTGTACCACATATGCTAAATTGCAGGGATTTATGTGATTTATGTAGGTCTGTTATCTACATATATAGTGCACAGGCTATGCAGAAGTTGCTGTGTCATTTTTGTCTCTCTCCACCTGATGTACCGTGCATGAAACTCATGCAGCCATGTTAGCAAACATGTAAGTAGGCAGAATGTTTGCGAAGATTATCTATGTACTGTTGTTTCTAAATTGCTGGAATTCAATTTTTAGAAATTACAAAGGTTTCCTGACATCTCTTCATTTGGAAACTAATATAAATATTAATGTAATGTTAATCCAAATACTAATGCTTGTTATAGTTTAAGTTATTTAAATAAATTATAGTCCTTTATCCAGACATTTTCTGTGCCAAGTATGAACTTCAGTTTGACTCTTGTGGAGGCATTCAATGAAAAATATTAAAGCTGTTTCTTAAAATAAAAAATAAAAAAGGTAATTATGTGACTTCTCATACAGAAGTTCTACTACTTCCTAACTTTGAAGCAGATACTTTACAATGAGAAAATAGATTTTTGATTATTCATGAAATTCAACTCTAAGCTAACTAATAAGCCTCTGAAAAAAATGTGGCTTGTTAATGCTTAAAATGCCCTGCTAGGAATTGATCTTATATTCTTCAAAGATTTACCTGCACAATTCAAATTTCAGGTTTCTCTAAGCAGCAGTACTGGGGCTGGGAGTAGAAAATAAGTTAATTTTGGTTTTAGAGTGCTCTTTCTGAAACTTTTGAAGGCATGTGGAAAAGGAGAATACTGGTCTTGAATACCAAAGTGAAGTGGCCAGGTAGGAGGAATGGACTGCAACACATAGGAGGAAAGGACAGGAGGATGGATACTGACGTCAATATCTGGGAGAAGGAAGTACAAAAAGACTTACAAGTCAGCAGAATGTTTGGGGAAAGAACGTTGGGTCTGATGAGATTGAATGGTGGCAGTGTAAGGGCAGAAGGATATGCTGTAGACATGGAGTGTAAAACAGGGCTGTTTGAACCAGTGAAGCAGGACTAGTATGAGGAACAGAGAAGTCGAGATAGTAAAACAGGTTTGGAGGAAATAATAGAAACATCTGTACCATGTAGAAGACACTTAAAAATGGAAAGAAAAAATGAAAAATCTGTATTGCTGTCACTACTTGATTGAAACATATTTTGAAAGTGTCAGCCTTTTCTTCCTTTATTGCTGGTTATCAGATAAGTATCTATATGCCTGATATTTTAGTAAAGACATCAGGTGCAACATTTACTCTAGAGAAAAGTTCTGCATTAACATGCAATGTAATATGGGAAGAAAAAAAAAAAAAAAAAAAAAAAAAAAGCCCCTCCCTAAAATCTGGGTGCTTACAAATACATGTTCACACACATACATGATAAAGGAACAATATAAAAAATGGAAGGTCAGGTAATCAAAATTTAGATTATCTCAGAATGGAAGCTCTTTCTGTAACTTTAATTTACCCCTCCCTGTACTTATTCATAAATGTTCAACTATTGTAGTACAGTCTTTAATTACCTGATTTCTTAGGGAGGAATCTAGATTTACAGTAAATCAGACTGATTCTGCAAATAATCCGAGTCAGAATGAAGGATACCTTTGGTTGTAGAACTGCTGCAATATGTGTTGCACCAGCTATGTGGTTGTGAATGAGACAAGAGAATATTTAAGGAAGAGGGAAAAAGGTTATCCTCATTGAAGGCAACCATTGCTGCCTCTGATGTTGGATTCTATCCTACATCTTGCCTAGGCATCACATGGAAACTCTGTGGCAGTCATTTAAATCAGTTTTCACAAGTGTACATCATTTTCTGGATGTCCAAATGAAAGCTTTGAAGTCAGGTTACAGGTTCTCAGCTCTCACAGCTGCTAGTGAAGTCAGCAGGCACTGTTATTTTTGAGGTGCTATATAATGGTAAGTGCTCTGAAGAATAAGGTACTGCTTGTTTCAACTTGGCAAGGAAAATTTGCCCAAACTTTTCCTTATTCTGTGTACATTTGCTCCCCATTTATAATACTATCCTTTATTTTCTAATCAGAATTAGAAAGGGAAGCTCTTAGATTCTCTAAAGGGGAGTACCACAGAAATGCTCATGAGGAAATTAGAAAAATGTCCTTTCGGAATAATGATAGAGTAGGATTCAATAAACCCATTCACTAAATTAGGAAAACAGAAAATGTTTAAAGGTTGTTGATACTGTGAACACAAGCCACCACTTGCATTGTATGATGCTGGAAGTGTGTAAACTGTGGAGTTGTGGAAAAAAAAAAAAAAAAAAAAAAAAAAAAGAGAACTGTGGGAACAATTATCATTTTTTCATACAATTAAAGACTGTATCACAAAGTAAACCAACAACAGCTCTGACTCTTTGTGCAACTTTGTGCAACCTTTGTTCTGACAGTTCTGTAAACTTTGAAATCTTGGCTTTACAGCTTTAATGCAATTTTTAAACTACAAGTTTGTGTATCTATGTATCTGCTTGTGACATCTGTCTGTATGCTTTTCATAAATGGTGGAAACAAATCCTTGCTTTCCCTCTGAAGTCAAGTGCCTTGAGCCAAAACATGGATTCATTTCTATGGTGTAAATATGCCTTTTTCTTTATTGTTTTACGCTTCATTGGGTTAAAAACTGGCTGGATAGCTGAGCCCAAAGAGACGAGGGGAGTGTGTTTGAAATTAATCCATTAATTTACTGCCCACCAAATTTCAGCTAACTTCATTTCTTTTTTTGAAGTTCTTTCCTCAGCCTATATTCATTTATTCATTGTGTGTTTCAGTGCTGAGAGCTAACATTTAATACATTATTTCATCTTCTTTTTTAACAGATCTAATTGTGGTAATAGCCTCGATTATTGTTCTGAGCATAGGATCTAATGGGCAGGTGTTTGCCACCTCTGCAATAAGGTATGTTCTTCTAGTGACTTGCAGCTCTTCACAGCCACACAGATATAAATCTAATATAGGACAAGTTGCTATAATGAAACACTGGGCAGTGCAAGATGCATTACTGTTTGATCACTGCCTGGGTAACAGGAGTGCAGAAACAAGGCATATGAAGAATGGTGTGAATGCCAAAGCCAAGAGGAAACAACTAAAGAAACATTACATTCTATGTAAAACATCAAACATGTCTCCATGTGAGACAAAAGAGCATTACGGAACATCAGTTTATTTAAGAAGTAATCCAGACAGCACTTAACTCAGTACTTTTTAAGTATGAGTAATTACTTTGTTTAAACTGTAATTATGTTTTGGTGGATTTGTTTGGCACAAGTAACTCATACCATACATGAACCAGAAACATATGATATCTAGTGTGTTTGTTCAGCTTGCATCAAGTACTACAGGCTTGTTCAGGAAAGTAAACTGAGTAAATATAAGAAAGGGAATGATAAGTGGAGTAGGTGTACTTCCCACTCTTTCTAACTTGCAAGATGTACTGCATTTTCTGGTACAAAGCTCTGATTTCCCCTGCAGTCTGATCACTGGGATTTATCTACACTAATCTAGTTGTGTAGACAAACAGTGAAGGGAACTATTTGTAAAAAGTTTTTTTAAAGTATTCTGTTACCATAGAACATTAATCTTTACATGACAATAAAATCCACTCAGGAGAAGAAGAGGGTAAATGTGAAAATTTTAAGGATTTCTTGTTGTTGTTGTATTTAACAAACTGTGTAGGAAGGGCTTTAATGAAAACGCCTGCTGTGTATTTATTTACAAACCCAGTTGGCTTTGGGTTCAGTATGTTCTTTCCTGGTGTTAAATTATACAGTCACTGTCCTACAACTCAGGATGCTTTCTACCAGAGATATCTCTGCAGTGATGTTTTTGCCCCATTGAAAAATCATCCGGGACAGGCAAGTCTCAGTCTGACAGGTTTTCCGACAATGCATTCTGTGATGCAAGTAGCTGTTTTGGAATTAAGAAGGAAATATAGAATCATAGAATCATTAAGGTTGGAAAAGACCTCCAAATATCATCTAGCCCAACCATCCCCCAACCACCAATGTTGCCCATTAAACCATGTCCCTAAGCACCAGGTCCAACCTTTCCTTAAACACCCCCAGTGAAGGTGACTCCACCACCTCTGTGGGCAACCCGTTCCAATGCCTGACTACTCTTTCTGAGAAGAAATGTCTCCTCATTTCCAACATGAACCTCCCTTGGAGCAACTTGAGGCCATTTCCTCTTGTCCTATCACTAGTTACCTGTGAGAAGAGGCTGACCCCCAGCTCCCCACAACCTTCTTTCAGGTAGCTGTAGAGAGCAATAAAGTCTTCCCTGAGCCTCCTCTTCTCCAGACTAAACAACCCCAGTTCCCTCAGCAGCTCCTCAATTTCTGTTTTATTTTCAGAGGAAAGGAAATGGGGTGTGCATATTCAGAGGCTGTGTAACTGGAGTTTTGCCTTCACTATTTTACTTTTTAAAATCTATCCTTGTAACACGCATGTCAGAACTTGGCCTATAGTAATATAATAGATCTTAACATCTTAGATAAAACAGAGACAGGAAAATCGAGAACTGACATTGGGTCAAGCATCAAAAGAGTGTCTAACAGGAGAGTCATACAGGAGAGCTATATGTGACTTTCACCTGTTCCAACATCAGCAATCAATGACATAAGTCCAATGGTACACACATTTGGTAGGCTTGTAATTCTTCTTCGACTCATGTTTTAATTATCAGGTTTTAAGTGGTTATTTTAATGTTTTGAGATAATTAAAACTACAATTCTAATGGCATATCAAACTGTACTCAGTCATTTATATGTCATTTGATAGTCAGTATTATTGTCTTCTTCCCCCATAAAAGACAAGCATTTGATCATCTGATTGGCAACTGTGAAAGCTCAGAAAACTTGTTTTGTGAATAAAGGAAATATTGGATCATTCAGAAGATGGTATGCCTTCTCTGTCTGAGTAACACCAGTGACTGAAGGACAGCATCATGCTGAGGATCTTGCCAGTTGATGTAACCTGGAAGAATGCAGTGATTGAAATAAGATGACTGAACTAAAAAATAGTAATAATAAAAATAATTGGGGATAGCAGAGGTAAAATATTATAGTGAAAAATTTTCAGATAGGTGAATTCAACATCCTTTTCTACTATACACTATTTTGTTTCAATAATAAGATAGTAAAACAAGGACAGGAAAATGAAGTTAATTTCAAAAAGGGTCAATAGAAGAAAATATTTTCAATGAATAGGTTTGTTGAAGACCCATATTTATAATTATTTTTCTTTAGCTGAAAATGTTCAAAGTTTATGCTTCAGTTATTGTCCTAAAATCACTGATTTCCAGTTAGATGATTTCTGTTACTTAACAGGAAGGACTTCAGTAGTAGAACATGTTTAGTTCACATTCTGCTTTTGGCAACTAGAGGAAATTGTTTTCTCATATTTATATTCGTAAAGTTTGAAGCACTGGTTTTGCTCGGAAAAAACATTTGAAAATCATATTCAGGTAATGTTAAGTTTCCTTCAAGTTTGAAAGTATATATCTTAGAATGTATTTATTTATTTTTAATTGTTGTACAAGCCTATATTTCTGAATATATTTGCACAGAATGTAATGAGATCTCAACATATTGTCTACTGAGACTTCCTCAAGTCTAAGATGCAACGTTACTGGGATCAATACCTTTGTCTTAATTTGGCTGTATGTTAGTGAACATCGTCAATTCTCTATAGGCACATAAGTATTGATCTCAATCACTATTTCAATGTAATGTCCTATTTTTCTTACAGGGGAATCCGGTTTCTCCAGATACTTCGCATGCTTCATGTAGATCGGCAGGGAGGCACCTGGAGACTACTAGGATCAGTTGTTTTCATACATCGTCAGGTACTAGATCTTTAAAGATCCCCTGCCTTTTGTTTACTCCAGTATATCTTTTCATGGACTTAAAATCATAGTCTGGTTTAAATGAACAGTTCTCGCAAGAGGAAAATACTTTAAAAGACCATCAAGTGTCTTTTGGTTGTTCTGTGGAAACACAAACACCAAGTACAAGTGGAAATGATTTGATTGAACAAAGTTATTTAAATCATTTTCTGTCCGAATAAGGAGTTTTCTAATTCATACTATAAATAATAATACTATTTTGTGATAATATGCCAGAAAAGCAATGCTTTAAACAGGCAGTTAAACACAGAGGTAAACATGGCTGTAAATAGTTCTTTGTCTGCCAAATTTTGGAAACAGTTCACAGAATCATAGAATCATAGAAAGTGTACAAGACCTCTCCTGCAGTGACAATAACCATAGAATCATAGAATATCCTGAGTTCGAAGGGACCCATAAGGATCATCAAGTCCAACTCCTGGCACTGCACAGGTCTACCCAAAATTTTAGACCATGTGACTAAGTGCACAGTCCAATCATTTCTTAAATTCAGACAGGCTTGGTGCAGTGACTACTTTACTGGGGAGCCTGTTCCAGTGTGAGACCACCCTCTTGGTGAAGAACCTCTTCCTGATGTCCAGCCTAAACTTCCCCTGCCTCAGCTTAACACCATTCCCGTGGGTCCTATCACTGGTGATTATGGACAATAGGTCAGCACCTGCCTCTCCAATCCTCCTTGCAAGGAAGTTGTAAACTGTGATGAGGTCTCCCCTCAGCCTCCTCTTCTCCAGGCTGAACAGGCCAAGTGACCTCAGCTGCTCCTCATATGTCTTCCCCTCTAGGCCCTTCACCATCTTCGTCACCCTCCTCTGGACACTCTCCAACAGGTTAATGTCCTTTTTATACTGTGGTGCTGTCCTGGTTTCAGTTAGGATAGAGTTAATTTTCCTCCCAGTAGCTGGTAGGGTGCTATGTTTTGGATTAGGATGAGAAGAGTGCTGATAACATGCTGATGTTTTAATTGCTGCAGAGCAGTGCTTACACCAAGCCAAGGACTTTTCAGCTTCTCGCTCTGTCCTGCCAGCGGGCAGGCTGGGGGTGCAGCAGGAGCTGGGAGGGGCCAGACCCAGGACAGCTGACCCCAATTAGCCAAAGGGGTATTCCATACCATCTGATGTCATGCTCAACAATATATAGGGGTGGCTAGCCAGGGTGGGGGGCCGGCTGCTCGGGGATGGGCTGGGCATTGGTCAGCAGGTGGTGAGCAATTGCATTTGTGCATCACTTGTTATTTACTTATTATTATTATTATTATGATATTTTCTGTCCCTAATAAACTGTCTCTATCTCAACTCACAGGCTTCAGTTTTTCTCGTTTCTCTTCCCCATCCCAGAGAGGGAGGGGGAAGGGTGAGCAAACGGCTGTGTGATGTTTAGCTGCCGGCCAGGTTAAACCACAACAGG
This sequence comes from Stictonetta naevosa, assembly GCA_011074415.1. Classification (NCBI taxonomy): domain Eukaryota; kingdom Metazoa; phylum Chordata; class Aves; order Anseriformes; family Anatidae; genus Stictonetta; species Stictonetta naevosa. The sequence goes on from CM021697.1 coordinate 67,645,249, forward strand.
TGCCCAGAACTGTACACTGTACTCGAAGTGAGGCTGCACCAGCGCAGAGTAGAGAGGGAAGTGCAGAGTAGAGCGGGAATTATTATTAGTTATATTATTAGTTATTCTGTATGAACGTTCACTGAAATTGAAAAGCTTAAATGTTTTAGTTTAGACTTTTAAAATGACTGGCTGAATAGTTCTTTTTGATGTTTTATGGAGCTGACATCTATAAGAACATGATAATAAAGTTTTATCAATAGCCTTTAAATTGGACACCATACCATAACTTGGAGGGCTAATACCATGCTATAAATTTTTACATCAGACTTCTAAGTGTGGTTCTTTAACCTGCTCTTTTTGACTGTAGATTTGTTCTTCAGATATTGACAAATAATTATAGATTTCCACATTCTTTCATTTGCTTCATTCTGTATGTAGAAAATTGAAAATTGCCTTTTTTTTTTTTTTTTTTTTTTTTAAGTGTTCTGGGGCAGAGAATGTGATGTACTATGGTGGTTTTACTCAGGTGGGTGGCCAAGCTCCACCACAACTGCTCTCATTCTCCCTCCTCCTCAAAGAGGAACGGGGAGAAAATACGATGAAAAAGGCTCAAGGGTTGAGATAAGGATGAGAAAATCATACAGTAATTATCGTGACGGGCAAAACAGACTCAGAGCAGGGAGATAGTAAGATTTATTGCCTATTGCTAACAAGCTAGAGAAGTGAGAAACAAAGGAAAGAAACCAAAAGCACCTCCCCCCCATCCACCCTCTTCCACCTCCTCTCCCCTGAGTGGGGAATGGGGGTTATGGTCAGTGTATAGTGCTTCTTCTCTGCAGCTCCTTCTCGGTCACTCTCGTCCCCTGTGCTGTGGGGTCCCTCCCATGGGATGCTGTCCTTCCTGAACTGATCTGGTGTGGGCTTCCCACAGGCAGCAGCTCTTCAAGAACTGCTCCAGATATGGGTCCGTACCACGGGGTCCATCCCTCAGGAGCAAACTGCTCCAACCTTGGTCCCCGACGGGCAGCAGCTCCTGCCAGGTCACCTGCTCCTGCATGGTCTCCTCTCCACGGGCTGCAGGTCCAGCCCAGAATCTGCTCCAGCAGGGGTCTTCCACAGGCCGCAGGCTCCAACAGTGCAGGTCCGTCTGTTCCACTGTGGTCTCCTCCATGGGCTGCAGCGTGGAATCCAGCTCCACCATGGTACTCCATGGGCTACAGGGGGACAGCCTACTTCACCATGGTCTTCACCACAGGCCACTGGGGACTTCTGCTCTAGTGCCTGGAATACCTCTCCCCCTCCTTCTTCATTGGCCTTGGCACCTGCAAGGCTGTTCCTCACTCCTCTCGCTCTCCCAGCTGCTGTGTAGCGCAGTGTTTTTTTTCCCTGTCTTAAATATGCTCTCACAGAGGTGTAAAACAACATCACTTATTGGCTCAGCTCTGGTCAGTAGTGGGGCCCTTACGCACTGTTGGGGCCCTTGCCCCACATGGGGCAGCTTCTAGATCCTTCTCACAAAAGCCACCCCATAGCCCCCTGCTACCAAAACCTTGTCACGTAAACCCACTACATGTACTTAATCCAAAAGAATAATATTATGTTACTTTAATTCCTTTTATTTTTTTTCCCCAGTAGTGTAGGAAATTTTGTGCCCTTATGAAGCCATTGATGCACATTGAGGTCTTGATTTCAAATAATCTTTTAAAAATGCTTTAACATAAAGTCTACTTTCGTCCTGTACAACAGGATGAATTTTAATGCTCTAAGACTGTGTACTCTTCATTTAATGTGGTCACATTGCCTAGATATCTAACTAGGGCAGAACTGGAATCCAAACATATGTTCTCAACTTCTGCTAATTTTACTCACAGAGGTTTTTGAGAATACCCTTCTTCCATGGGTATTCAAATTTTTAGTCAAGAATCTTGAAATACCATCTCCAAAATATAACCTAAGTCTTAAATGTCACAAATACAAGTTCAAAGGTTTGAAGAGAAAAACAAAACAAAACAAAAAACAAACTAAACAAAAAACTTGAAGTGAATTATAAATAAATGCACCTGAAGTTCTGTGAATCCAAAGTGCCTGTGATGATATATAAAACTCTACAGATCTGTAGAACTTGTCAAAGCAGATCACCTACTAACACATTAATTAAAATAAAAATAAAAATCATATGCACGGTTCTGTATTGACATTGGGCAAGTGTAGCTGAAAATGTAGGATGGTATCAAATGGAAGGAAAAATGGAACCTTTATTCCTGTCCAGTATCTTAAAGTTGTTTTTTTTTTTAAAAAAAAGAAAGCCAACAAAAATACCTCATGATTTTTCTTTACAGAGTACAAGGTCCTCATTTATTTGTTGAGTTTGGTACTCTTTCAAAAAAAATAGGACTCTAAATCCTCAAACAATGTGAAAAAATAAATTCACATCTTTGTGACTTGTGAAAATAACAAGCACTTGGACCTCTGTGGACCCAGAAGTGATTAGTAAATTTTCCACAAATGCTTTCCATGTGTTTTGGAATTTTACATATAGCTGTATTAGCTCACTCAGTCCCAATTTGGCTAGGATGCTCTTCTATTTTCAGCAGGTTGAGCTTATGTGAACATTTCTTGCCAAAAGCAACAAAACATGAGTCAATATCGTATGTGGTGTTGGAAAGACATGGAAAAATCATGCAGCTTACTGAAAAATAAAGTTAGCCAATCCGACAACAGTTTAGGAGTATCTCTAGGAGTTTTACAGAATCACAGAATCACAGAATAGTCTAGGTTGGAAGAGACCTCCAAGATCACCGAGTCCAACCTCTGGCCTAACACTAACAAGTCCTCCACTAAACCATATCCCTAAGCTCTACATCTAAACGTCTTTTAAAGACCTCCAGGGATGGTGACTCAACCACTTCCCTGGGCAGCCTATTCCAGTGACTAACAACCCCTTCAGTAAAGAAGTTCTTCCTAATATCCAGCCTAAACCTCCCCTGGCGCAATTTTAGCCCATTCCTCCTCGTCCTGTCACCAGGCATGTGGGAGAATAGACCAACAGCCACCTCACTACAGCCTCCTTTAAGGTACCTGTAGAGTGCCATAAGGCCGCCCCTGAGCCTTCTCTTCTCCAGGCTAAATAGTCCCAGCTCCCTCAGCCGCTTCTCGTAAGACTTGTTCTCCAGACCCCTCACCAGCTTCGTAGCCCTTCTCTGGACTCACTCAAACACCTCCATGTCCTTTACTTATTCCTCACCTTGTTTTGTAAACTGTTCTCCTGCTTTTAGGAGGGGGTTAGTGATGAGCTGTGGTTTTGTGGTTTTCTTGTATTTTTTCTAAGTGCTGAATTTTATTTTGTGTGGGACTTACTGTAACTGAATATATAAATTTGTGTAAGTTACAAAAATATGTTGACTTGAGTCTCTCAATATTCAAATTCACTTATGTGCATGTCCTTTTTGTTTCTGTTGTTTCCTTTGCATATATATATATGAAAGTCTGTGCTGAAAACAGTAACTTATATTAGGCAGTGCTCTACATTGTTAAGTTCTTATCTGTTAAAAATTAATATTAACTTGAAGTTCTAAGGTCTGATTTCTACAAAATATTCTCTTATTTTAGATTATATATCAGTTCATATTATTTAGTATTGGTAGATTCCATCCCATCCATATGTTTGAAATATGCATTATTTTAAAATCTCTGCTGTCTCTTAAATACAGTATGTATTAGATTGCTGTCACTGATCTTAATAATCAAGTATGGGTGTAGTAATTTGCTCTAGTATATATGTATATGTTACCTTTAGTGACATTTAGAATAAGTCTAAGACAATTACATTTGGATCCTAGATTTGTGTAACAAGAGATCAGTCTTTAGATGAATGGTACTGGAACTGAGTGGTTCCAAAGGTGAAATAACCCAAGTAGTACTGTTCATTTTTCAGCCACTTTGAAAAGAATCTCACAAGAATGTGCACAGCACTGGTGAAAAGCATATTCTTCAACTCATATTTCAAAAAAACAGCACAACACTGGAGTATTCCAATTATCGTCCACTCTCTAACTCTGTCCTCTGAGAACAAATTAAAGAAAGTTGTGACGGACATTCCACAATAATGTAACATCTATTAATATCTGAGATGTAAATAATATGCCAAGTGTAGATTTCTGTGGATGTGGAAGGAAGTACCACATCTACTGAGAATGAAAGCAGGGTGTTTTCTTTGTAAGCAAGGAACAAGAACTAGTCCCCGTTTCCACTGTAGTTTTCTATGGATCAATGAACATACAGTCTCAGGTGTTAAACAGCTTCCTCTTGCATTGGAAAAACATTGTGTAGGCAAATAAAAGAGTTGTGAAAAATCAGAGAAAGGTAAATAATTTCAACTATTAAAAGTAAAAAGAAGCAGTTTTTCGGAGCAGTGGGGTGCTATCTGCAAGTACACAACATGCCATTATCATTAGAAAAAAGAACGGAAAAAAAATAGCAATCAACACATGCTCTGGAAGATACTGTTTTTTGTTTTTCATGTCTGAAGTAGGGGGAATGTCTACCTAAGATACTGTATTGTTTCTTAGGATAATGCTGATAAATGCTACAACAGTCAGTCTTATGGATAGTCTTAAGCAAAGTATAGGATGTACAAGTTGCTTTCTTAGATGTGGTCACAATCAGAAGAACACGGCCTTCAATTCATAACAGTTACTTTACCATACTGTTCATAAAGTGCATTTCTACAGCAGCGCTTTACTATTTTTAAAATGTATTAACTTTTGGTATTCTGAGTGGACAATTAAATAGAACAATTCCCATTCAACCCCATTTAAAGGACATGAAACAGGACAGATGTCCTGCCCTACATTTACCAGTACAAATGACTGTGTAAATGATGGCTTCTGCTTGCTTTTTTAGTCTAACATAAATAGAAAACAAAACATTGGCCTACATGTTTTACTGGAAGCAAATTTCATACCTGAAATGAAACTTATTAATTTTTCTATCATGATGCAAAAAAAACAAAAACAAAAAACAAACAAACCAACCAACCAAAACCCAGATATTTATAATGTTTTTGTTTGTTTGTTTGTTTGTTTTTTAAATAGATAATATATGATTTAAACCTTATGTACTCATTTATTTTCTCTTTTAATAGGAACTTATAACAACGTTGTACATTGGATTCTTGGGATTAATCTTTTCATCCTATTTTGTTTATCTTGCTGAGAAGGATGCAGTTGATGAGGATGGAAAGACAGGTTTCTCCAGCTATGCTGATGCCCTTTGGTGGGGTGTGGTAAGTCTTTATCAGAAAAATGTGTATTCGAACTAAATGTGCAAAATTTTCTGTTGAAGTTGTGATCATTTTTTGTTTTCAAAAATCACATTTGTGTGAGGAACACATTTGTGTAGGGAAGCTTGGCAACTTTTCAGAAAAGATACCAGGAAAAGAATGTAATAAATGCAATTAAATTATTTTGGTGTCTGATAGCAAACCTTTAGCTAACTATCCTCGAAAGCATACAAATGCAAATATATATATATATATATAATTTAAATCCACGTTTCAAAAAGACTGTAAGTACCCCTTGCATCCTATACCACCTTTAAACTCCACTTAATATTCTGCAAAAGGTTTGTAACTTTTAAAAGAATATTCTGTTTGTGGAAGCTTGACTCTAACTTTTAATTTTTGGATCTCTTTGTGTAAAGTTCCTTGTCTTAGTAATAACACAGACCTTGATGCAGGCTACAAGTTACTGTGTTTTGAATGATTCCATGATTAACAGTTACGATAAATAACTCCATCAAAAGCAACAGACAAATCTCATATCAGCTACTTTGGACAGCAGTCATGGTCAGTGCTAATCTTTGGTTAAATAATAATAATAAAGAATAATATGAAGAACAAACTGGAATTGTGAATGCAATGTGCTAATTATTGGTATGCATGCCCAGAATCAGATGAAAAGGGAATAGATAGCTATGAACAGAATAAGAAAAACTCTCTTCATATGGCGCTTCTCATCATATTTCTTACTGTGAGTCATGCTTTTCCTCCTTACTAGCTGTTGCACAAACCATCTCTGCTCTTGTGGTCCCTTTTACCACTAGAGAACCTTATATATTTTATGAGATGGCTGTCTCATTATAACAAACCCAAAGAGATTCATCACAGTGCTAGTGACACAGAAAAATGAGAAGACTAGAACAGATGCTGAACCACCATCTTCCAGAGAGAGAGAAAGAGAGAAAGGTTGATTTGAAACATAATAAACTGGATTTGTTCTTAGATGACAGACTTGAAAAATAACAATATACTTATTAGGCAATAAACCAATTGTTTATCTGAATCCAAATAAACTGATGAGTAAGTCTGGGAACACAAAACGTTTCTAATAGATGTATGTTTCTAATCCTTAACTTGGATCCTGTGTAAGCCTCTACTTCCATGAAGTATACAGAAATATAGATTATATTACATGTATCCTGAATTACCACTTTATAAGTGGTTCAGTATAAAAATCTGTTAAGCTTCAAATTCCTGACATTAGGTTGTCTGATACTCATTTCATTTGTAGAGCATCACCTATGCCCATGCAAAAGCGTACACACTAAGAAGGTTCTATTAAAAAAGAAAAATCCATTAAATGGCCAGATGGACCTAATTATCTGACCTGGTGGGAAAAGAAAAAAAACATGGAATAACTCGTAGAAGAATCACTTGTTAAACTCCTCTACAGACATATGATAAAATTTTCAGTAAAACATAAAGCCCCATGGTTATAGACGTGATAACCCCTAACTATGGAAGAAGGGAATCTATATCCCAGAAGCACAAATTGTTATATTTTAAAAGCAAAAGTAAACAATTAGAGTATAATTGATGTTATGAAAGACACCCCATATCTACTTTAAGAAAACAAACCCGTAAACAGGCTCATGACTGAATGCAGTGGAACACAGCTACTCTTCCTGTTTTTACCAATGATCTAGCTGAACTATCTGCAAAGTACCTCTAATTAAAAGTGGAGCTGCTTGTGGGAACTTCAGCAGCATTAGGACTCCCATGAAAGTGTGCACTTGTTCAGCTAAATCTATGTGAAATATCTAATGAATTTTTCTTTCATAGTAAAGTTACGAAGAGCTTTGTAGCACCATGTGAATTAGCATGACAGCAATGAAAGAAATGGATTGCATATAGTTTATTAAAAAAAAAAAAAAGTCTTAATTTAATGTGTGATCATTAAAGTACGGTGATTCATGTTTGCTCTGCAATATGTACTTTCTAGGCCTGTAGCTACGAAAGGCCAGAAATGACCAAATTTAGACCCAAGTGGGTTGAAAGAGGACCCCTTATCAAACTGAGGGGAGCTAGGTAAAGTGAAAAACAAAAAACAAAAAAAGGTTTTTCAGCAATCACTTTGTGAACTATGTTTTTTAACATCTAGTTAAGTCAAAGTATACTCATGCATGGATTATTCCTTCATGTAACAAAACTTCCATGTGAAGCAAATGCACTTTTTTTTTTTTTTCCACCCTTTCCTCCTTTTATTTATTTAACTCTCAGTGTCCTGCACCTACTTTATGAACTGTATTGAATGTTTAGATATGGACTAAAAAACATTTTATAAAAACCAGGAGCAATAGCCTAGATTCAAGTAAAGAGTACAAAATTAAGGAGGAAAACAAACAAACAAAGTTTGGATGTGTTTATACAGACATATTTTATTAACATTTGGGACTTAAGAAATGTACAAGAGAGTTCAATTGTGATCATCAACAAAGTATAAAACATGCATTACTTTACCTTGCTGAGGTAGGTGACTTGGAATCTCTGTTTGAAAGTGTACATTTATGCCTTGCAAAATGTTCATTGGGTTTTGTTGTTGTTTTCCAAAACTTGACTTGTTTTGTGTAACATCAAGATAAAATCAGCTTTGTCTCTCTGTAACTGTGTGAGGCACATGAAGAACACTGTTTGAATTGTTGTTCAAGCTTTCCAGACCTCTAAGCATCCTCAGCACTAGTGAGTCAGGGTGCAGGTGCAGTTCACAGCTGGAAACAGTGACAAAGGACAAAGTGAATCAGTTTCTTTTTCTTTTCAAATCTTCTGTAACGTAGAAACACAGATGTGGAGTTACGAATTTGATTTCACTTTTGCCTTTCAAAACTTAACCACAGGAAAAAAAATCTTTCTAACAAGTATTTGAATATCTTATGTGTCAAAAACCGCAGAGTGTATTATGGGTAACATTTTGCTTTGAGTAGAAAGTGCAAGCTTGCTGAACTTGATACAAATGACCTGAAAGGTTTAAATATGAAGAAAAGGGAAAATAAAGAAAGAGTTGGAATCAAATGCTAACAAGGTTCACCCGCTCCAGTTAAATGCAAGGTGGTTTCAGCTAGATTTGGCAGATGTGCAGATTAAACTGCAAAGACATATCAAAGGCTTGTGGTATTTTATATGAAGCTATTTTCAGAAGTTATAGCATGTTAGAGCACATGCAGAAGCATTTCAAACAGAACTGTCAGCCTGCCAGAGTTGTAACCCATGTCACAGCAGTTTTTCCATCCTTTCAGAGTGTTTTTCTTGAGGAAATAAGGACATATTGGTCCCTCCATTCTTGCCTCTTGATGTTGGTAATGCTTATTGCTTTTGCTACAAATGTGACTGTTCTATTCCATTGAACTTGAGTTAAATAGTGTCTCCAGTAAATAATTTCCAGTAGTAAATTTCTATACCAGAAGTGGTGGTCTGAACCGCCCCCTTTTTTTTTTTTTTTTTTTTTTTTTTTTTTTTTTTAATGTGTGCAGATCTGGCTCTTCAAACTTCAGGACACCTGCCTGTCTTAAAGCATGAGAAGCTGTGTTGTCTTCTACTAAATTAGAGTTCTTGCTTTTTTGAAGTGTAAATTTATGTTTTCAGAGGCTGCATTAGAGCATGTGCATACCAGATGGAATGTGCCATAGTAAATCTGTGTTAAGAAGCAGGTGTCATTTTCCAAAGCCTAGTTATTAAACATTCTCTGGGCAGATAAGTAATAACTTCTGGATGTACAAGGAAAAAGAAATCTGACTGTGATTAAGAAAGCCAGAGAATTACATTATCTATAATCCTTTCCACATACTTCAATGCACTAATTAGATTACCAAGAAGGAACCCTCTTAAGGTAGCAAGGGAGAAAATTTCTGAGACATGTTCAGGCACCTGCAGGAATCTGCAAGCCAAAGAAATGCCTGCTGCAGAGATGAAAAACAATGTTTTCTGTGTTTATGGCTTTCATGCTATCTTCCATAGTAACACTAAGACAGCTCAACATTACTGCAGTTTGTTTTTGTGTCCTCAGTGCTGGAAAACACACACAGACACAGACACACACAAGAAAAAGCAAAAACAAAACAAAACAAACAAACAAAAGAAAATAAAAAACAAGAAGACTTTCATAAGAAAGAGGAGGAAAAGGAAGGAAAAATCCTAGACTTTAAGGGGCCATCTGGGTGCACTGAGGAGCTGAAGAGCTATTAAAGAAACACAATTTTAAAATCCTTCACTCTCTGCTAACACATGCTGTGTTTTGAAGTTTTGGGGGGCCTGGTTTAATTCTGGGGGCTGGCAAACTCATCTGTTTGTACTGCTGGTAGTATGCAGTGGCTGAGTCATTTCATGGGCAAGCCACACTATGTCTGGACAAACACCTGACAAGACAGGGCTCCTGCTGAGAGCAGCCTGCAGTTCAAGGTAATAATATTCAATAGAGGATACAGATACTACAGAGTTGACTTCATCAAATGAGAAATTCATGATGAATAAACACAAGCCTAATTTTTTTGGAACTTGGAAAAAATCAGTTTGATAGTAATTGGTTATTTTTCCCTTCAAATTTTCCTTCCAGCATTCTGCAGAACTGCTCTCAGAGCAGGAGGAAATGTATTTTTCACATGGCTTGATTGTTGATAGTGTTTTTTTGTTGTTGTTTGTTTGTTTGTTTGTTTGTTTGTTTAATTTCCTCAAAAGCCTGTTTGTGCATAATATCTAAGTATATATCAGATACTTTTCCCACCAAAGGCAGTATTTCCATGCCCACTTAGAGCTGGAGCTCCCAAATATATGTTTTTTGTTTGTTTGTTTGTTTGTTTTTTTCTGTTTAAAGCTCTCTCAAGTGGTTGGCATTGGTGACAGAAGTCTACATTTTCTCAACAGAAGCTTTCCACCTCTCATGGGTAGAGGTCGTCTTTGTCACTTTGCCATACTGCCATCATGTGTACTGTTGTGTCAGGGCCGTGCATACGCTAATGAGCCTGATCAGCCACACCTGGAACATCCCATAACACCCACATCCCAGAAGCTCTGTTTAAGCTCAGCACTGGGCACTTCCTCTCTGCCTGAGCTTTGCTGAATGGGAGTTGGCCTCTAGCTTGGTCATGTTCTTGTGCTCTAGACCTCAGCCTGTGGGCTGACTTCTACACTTGACTTCAGGTTTCCTTCATTGCCTTCCGATTTGAACTCTCGTTTGGATATGGCTGCCATCTGTGAGGTTAGGTATGGGGTAGGGAGGCCCCTGTCTGACCATTTTGGGATCCCCTTGGCTTCTGTCTCACCTTCTCTGTGGGAGCAGCTGTCCCTTGCTTCACTATAAACCCTCCTGAAAGACCAGCTTTCATTTGTGCTCTGATCTCCCTACAGTGCCAAACCCTTACTGACCACTGGGCTCCTCACAAATTCTTCTCCAGCCTGCTGGGAATCACTAGGGGTAGCCTAACTCTTCTGTACTTCTCAGGCCTTCTGGCTTCTGTGGCTTTTCACAGGTGGCCTGTCCTCTACCAACCGTGAAGTCACTCATGTCATGTCCCTATTCCAGTTCTGCACCCTGGAAAATCCACTGATAACCCATAGTGGTGATGTCTCTCTATGGCAAGTTCCTCCTGATTCCAGACCTCTGAGAAACATGAGGATCTTGCTAGAAGAGAGGGCTGTTGTAATGGCCCTAAAGGGATAACTGGCTTTAATGGCCCTATAAGCATTACCTGTAGCATTTACCCCCTTCTACCCAGGGACTCTGAGCCTAGCTCTGTGCCCTCATTTCATGCATAAATTGTGCTGGAGCTTAGGTGGTATTCACCTGAAACAAAGTTATGTTTGGTTGTAGAGTTCCCTGTTTCTGACCTGAATATGTAGGATTACTTTCTGGCTTGATCTTGGTTCTGTCTCATGTTGTGATGTTGTAGCTTACCCTGACACAGCTAGTGTTTCTGCCTGAGTGCAAATTTTAGCAAATATTTGTGCATCAGTTGTGTGTGACTCAGTGATTTTAAGGCTCACTTCTCAACACTGTAGAACTATCACAGAATCATCTAGGTTGGAAGAGACCTCCAAGATCACCGAGTCCAACCTCTGGCCTAACACTAACAAGTCCTCCACTAAACCATATCCCTAAGCTCTACACCTAAATGTCTTTTAAAGACCTTCAGGGATGGTGACTCAACCACTTCCCTGGGCAGCCTATTCCAGTGACTAACAACCCTTTCAGTAAAGAAGTTTTACCCAATATCCAACCTAAACCTCCCCTGGTGCAACTTTAACCCATTCCCCCTTGTCCTGTCACCAGGCACGTGGGAGAATAGACCAACAGCCACCTCGCTACAGCCTCCTTTAAGGTACCTGTAGAGTGCCATAAGGCCGCCCCTGAGCCTTCTCTTCTCCAGGCTGAACAATCCCAGCTCCCTCAGCCGCTCCTCGTATGACTTGTTCTCCAGACACCTCACCAGCTTCGTAGCCCTTCTCTGGACTCACTCAAGCACCTCCACGTCCTTCTTGTAGTGAGGGGTCCAAAACTGAATGGAGTACTCGAGGTGCGGCCTCACCAGAGACGTGTACAGGGGGACAATCACTTTCCTAGACCTGCTGGCCACGCTGTTTCTTATGCAAGCCAGGATGCTGTTGGCCTTCTTGGCCACCTGAGCACTCTTCTGGCTCATAATCAGCTGACTATCAATCAATATGTATTAAAAATAAAAATTAAAAACAAATATACTGCAAACCCATGGTTTCAAGCCCATAGGGGCCATCATTCCAGTTCAGGAGGATGTAAACATCCAGCTACGAACTGTCCAGTCTTCCTGGGTTAAGCCTAGTGTCACTTCTCCAGCAGTCGCCATTTATAAATACCTGCTGAAGAATATAAACACAGAATAAGCCTACAGTGATGTTCAATGTACTCCTGTGGTTTCCTTACACAGAAATGCAAACACCGTTGATTCACTTGTATCTCCGAATACTTGTATCTCCTACTCCTTTTATTCTTCCTTTTTTTTCCCTTTTTTTTTTCCCTTTTTTAGTTCCCCCTGCTCTTGGGGAAAAACATGTACACTATAGCAGTGAATAATATATATGTTTCTGGCCTAGGTAACAGTCACAACAATTGGTTATGGAGACAAAGTTCCCCAGACATGGATTGGGAAGACAGTTGCTTCCTGTTTCTCGGTATTTGCTATATCTTTCTTTGCTCTACCAGCGGTAAGTAGAACTTGGATGTTTTTTTAAGTGTCTGACTTGGACTGAACAGGTTAAAACAGTACCTTTAATAGGAAATAATGGGCTGGGTGTTGCTTCAGAATGTTTGCTTGCATGCAAATCTATAAATATGTTTGTATATTTGTGCACATGGAAACGTGAATACAACTGCGGTCTTTCTACCATTAATCATTTTCTTTAGAGATAAGCATTTTAAGAAGGAGATATTTTCACTGCTCTGGAGAAAGGGAGAGATTTATTTCAATTAGCATGTCAGTGGCAGAGGTGAAACATCCTTTGTTTCTTCTATTTTGATTACGTAGAAACTACCTGGGGCATTGAGGAGAGAAGCTCTGCCACAAAGCAGAAATTTAGGAAATTGCATTTACTTTTCTACATAGTACTGTAAAGTATCATTGCTGGACTTTCTGAATCTTCAGATAACTGACTGGGGAACGCATAGACAAGAATATCGAAAAATTAGAATAGATAAAGTATTTCTTCAGTTACTGCCAGTTTTAATAAAAATGCTTAAATCATAAAGCATATCTGACTTCTTTGTTACTTGTTTTGCCTGGAAAATCAAACTGAGTTGTGACTTTGTGTGGGTGGTGGGTATGCTTTTTTTTTTTTTTTTTTTTTTTTCTGTGTGTGTGTGTGAGGGGGAGAAATTAAAAACAAGTGCAAAGAACAGCTGTGGATCAGTCTTATGACATTGTCATTTGCTTCTCCCACCGTTGTGTAGGGTTGTCTTTGAAATGTGACTGCCACTTTGTGAATGTCTCTGTGGCTAATGTTACCTATAGACTGCAATAAATACATGCTATTTATTGCAGTTACATGATGCCAACATCAACATGCTCAATTTCAGTTTTGTTAGGTAAATAGCTTTCTATTACTGTGGATATTTGAAAACTTGTCTTTTTTTTTTTTTTTTTTTTTTTTTTAAATGGGCATTTATTTAAAGCATTAAGTGTTTGGCTTAGACGCATAAAATCATGTTGAAGTCTCACCGGTAATTTTATTTATATTTAGGGTATTCTAGGGTCTGGTTTTGCCCTGAAAGTACAGCAGAAGCAACGTCAGAAGCATTTCAACAGACAAATCCCAGCAGCAGCTTCTCTAATTCAGGTCAGACCCCTAGCAGTAAAATATATAGGAGAGTGATGGAGAGGCAGTAGGGCCTAGCAGTTCATGTACTATCTGAGAATCACAGTTTCTGGGCTTTATTATAAACCTATAAGCTGTGTTTAACCACAGAGGTATTTGGTACACTTCAGTCCCTAGAAAGTATTAGATAACTTCCTGTCCCACATCCATTCTTATGAGTGAACACAGGAGGCTTCACTAACCTGACATTCACAGGTATCTTAACAGTATTTGGATGCAGCTAAAGTAAAGCTAGTAAAAAAAATAAATAAAATCCTTGTCATAATTTTTAATTGTTAACTTCCTTTTTTTATTCCTTTAGGTCCTACGTATTTGCCAAATTCAGAGGTGAAGAATGTGTATATGTATATGCGTATACACACCTCAGTTTAGAAAAATGTCTCAGCATAGCTTTTCATATTATATAAAGAATGCACTGAAATGGTGTGCAAATGCTAAAACATGGCATGCTGCAGAAGAGGGGAAGCAGCAGCATTATATATTTGTGGGGATTCACTGTTAAGGAGGATGGTTTTCCTCGCTATGAGCAGTGGTTAGACCCCATCTCCTAGGAGAATACTACAAAGAGCATACTTAAAATCACTGTGCTGACTACATTTCCTGGTGCCTCACTGAAGCCGTTTATAGGGGAAGAGTAAATTTTATTAGGCATGTTGTTTGGTATAGCACAGCAATTGCAGTCAGAAGCCTTTGAATCATGTTTAAATTGATTGAAGATGTTGCTGTCAGTTTGGTTTGCAGCAAATTCTGACTTATACATCCTGCAAAACAGTTTCTGCATATACACTGAGAATATTGTTTTGGGATTTTATTATAGACACTGTGGCGGTGCTATGCAGCAGAGAAATCTTACAGTTCTACAGGAACATGGAAAATCTATGTTACATCACCTGCACAAAACCCCCAAAAACCGCCAGCGCCATCTAGCCCTAGTCTGAGAAAACAGGTAACATGGAGTCGGCAGAGCTATCCATTCTGTTATTATTGGGTTTAATTTGGTTGGATAACTTGCCAAAATCCTTATGAAGAGTCCAAAGAATTTGGAGAGCAGAGAGAGATTTTCAATGGGGCTTTTGTTTTCCTTTTGCCACAGCAGGATCAATTTAGTGTTTCTTACACTATTCCTGAAGGACTGATCTGACAGATGATTATTCTCCATTATTTTACTCCCTTTGAAGTCTGTTCTAGCTTCTCAAAGATTGTATAAGTCATTGATAGCATTCTCCATTTTGTATTAATTTTGCACAGTAATTCATACAGGAAGAAATAAGAAAAATAGTTAAAAATTTTACATTCACACTCATTTGACTGAGAGTAGCTGCATTTGTCTTGCTCATGCACATCTCTCTGTGGTACTTCTCTTTGGGGGGTAAATGGAATTTTGAGTAAATTCCTGAGCATTAGCTGCAGTAAATTGGAATAGTTTTTGTCTGCGCAGGTGGGATTGCCTAAACATAGGTATGTAGTTTCACTGGCAAGCTTGCCTAGACTTCAGTATGCATTCTGGAAAGGCAGAGGTCTGCAACAGGACTAGCTCAGATACATGGGGTTTCTAAAGTAATGGATAGTAAAGGCCTGCTTTTAGGCAATGAGGTCCCACTAATGCCTGTCACTCAGTGGAGAACTGCAATATGATTACTCCACAGAATGTGCAGGTACCTTTATCAGTAAGATCTGTTTGCATGTGTATGTTTTGGCTTTAGAGCAGTGCAGTCTGCTCAGTGCTGAGCAGAGTGTAACTGCTGTGAGACTAGTTACTCCTTAACTTGAAGGAACAATATCCAGGAGGAAAGGGGTAAAGCAGAAGTAACGCTGAGTACTACGTGTTGCTGAACAGCATGCAATACTTGTTGGGAGAATTGGAAAAAATATTGTTAGTCCTTAGTATTTTCCCTCTTTTTCTCTAATGAGATGAGTTTCCTAATATATTATTAAACTTGAACTTCATTATGAATTGCTAACTCTAATTCATTAACTTGAATGTTTCTTTCATTTCTCTTTTCTCTATATAGCCCCTTATTTTAAAGACTTAAATGTGTACTGATCTTGTGCATATGGTTGAATTTTGTTCTTTAAAGAATTTAGAGTTCCTTTTCCTGTTATAAAAGCCCATGCACGTGGATGCATGGCAGTGCATTTCTACTATTTTTCTTGTCCTGTTTGAATAATTTCAGACATGCTTTTGTTTAAGTGCTTGCGGATCTGAACAGAAGAACGCATTCCAAAAGACAGTGTGGACTGTAATAAAATGGTGTTACATGGTTCCGCCTTCTCCTGAAGTGCCTGTCAGCCCAGCCAAAGTTGAAACTTTCTTTAGTTGAGAAGATCACCCAGTGCCTTGCTCATATTTCAAAGCCTGCAATTAATTAGCCATCTGTTTAATTAACAATAAAGAAAAGCTACACCCAAGCTATTTTATACTCAAGTGATTAATATTTTGGGTGCCTTGAGTTTCAGATATGGCTTGAGAAATTCTAACTGATAAAATTCTAATTGATAACTGATTGTCAGAATGTGCTAAGCATCTTCCCTTAAGAGTCACCCTTACCAAATTTAAAATAATAATTTAAAATGAGCCATTCTGTAAGCATTAACCAAGAATGTAGCACTTTTACTGAATTACAATTGCACTAATAATCCTAATAAATAATCTTGCTGAGATGAATTTATTGTACAGGGAGGTTCTTTTCTGGTTTTCATAGTAAGTTTTGATATCATCCTCTTTCTACTACCACAGGCTAGAAGATCCAAAAGACAAGGGAAACCAGACTGTGGTAATGGTTCTGCACCTGTGATAAACCCAGGAGAGAATGCCTTATCTATTCCACAGTTCACTTATGATCATATTGATGAACAAGAAGACAAAAAAGTTGTGTCTTTCTACGTCGATGAACCAGGAGGTAATTTACATTTAGGCTAGCATTTTTTAGAGAGAATGTTAACAGTAACTAAACTGATGAAGAAAAAATTTCTGTGAAAAATAATATAAAAGTAATCAGTAAAGCAAAATGTGTCAAAAATTACAGGGAGACACAAAGTAACAGAAATGCAAAAGGAAATTTTTAGATGTGTGTTGTGAACATAAAAAAACAAAAACCTTTTTTTTTGTTTCAAATTCTACATTATGGAATTATTTCAGCTGGAAAGCTTCCTCAGATCTATGTCACTATTATACTTTACCTCACATACAGTGTGAAGAAAGGAAAATAAAATAGGTAAAATATCTTTACTTTTTTACAGCACCTTCTTAAACACTGTGCAAATAAATTGTGATAGGCATAAAATATTTCTCCATTCCTTTGTTAACCAGGAGGTTTTGATAAGTGTTATGTTTATTACTTCACTAAAATATTGTGTTGCTATGAGTGGTTGTATTTCAATATGGAAAGTGGTTGAATTTCATTGCTAAGCTAAGATATTGTTGTGTTTGTAAAAATTCTTTTCCACCATGAACTTTATTTAACAAAGGTGGGTATAAAATAACATTGTTTACTATGAAGTGAGGATTTTTTGGAAAGTTAGTTTTTCCATCATTGTGCTGACTTCCTTTGCCTGATGTGATGGGAAGGGAAACATGCAAGTTCTGGATTTGGTAAAGTCTTTAGCTTAAAGGGAAACTGTTTCCTCATAGTTCAAAGAGTTATGTTCTGTACATAGAGGCATGCAAAACTTGGCCAAGTTAACTGAGGTTAACAAAGATGTTGGTCCTAGTCAAAGGCAGTAGCACTGAAGTATGGTCTCATTTGCTGCTTTCACTGAAGTTTTCATCTGTCCTTGCTAAACCTGAGTGTCAACTCTGTATGAAATAGCTCTTATGTGGCTTTGAGGCTGACACAATTTCAGCCTGGAGAGAGTATGTCTGTAGCCCTTGACACGATGATCTCTTTAATTAAATATATATCCATATATATTAAATATTTTTACTCCCATAGTGAATGTGTAATGTCTTCTGTATTGAACAAAATCAAATGCGGTAGTTTTACTGGGCCATTCTGACTTTAGATTTGCCAGAGAGTGTTGTTGACCTATTATATTCAAGTGAGAGCACTTAGCTGCCTGCTATTCCACATCTGGCTGAGAACTGTGGCATACTGAAACACATCTGCAAGGGGTAGGAACATCTTGCTCCTAGGGTTTAGAAAGACCTTCAAGACTCCATGCAATTGATAGCCATGAACATGCTGTTCTGGGAGGAAGAGTTTTTCTTCTCCTGATGTAGGTTTTCATTCTTTTTCTGGTTTATATTTTGATTTTCCTTCTGTCACATTGTGTTGAGGTTAAGAGTGCTTTTCAGCAATGACAGTACTTTTGACAGTGTTGTTGCTTGGCAGTTCCTGTGTTTTTGTAGGTTTCTGGGAAAGGGGTGAATGGTGTGGTTTATGAAGTTGCTGGTTTAAAAATTTTCCTCTTCACAGAATACAATTCTCAACACCCTTGTTTATTAGAAATGTGCAGCTTCCCTTGCTGATCATATCAGTGCAGATTTTGCTGAGTGTATCTTGGTACTGTGGCATCAGTCAGTGATGGACAGAAGAAAAAAAAAAAAAAAAAAGAAGAATGTCTTGTAAGTCTTGTGCAATGGTGTAACTTCTAATTTTAATAAAGAATTGAGGAATAGGTTGCCTGTAATCATGGCTCAGCCAGTGCTTGTAACTTCACTTCAGCTATATTCCTTCAGTATTAGTCTGAGCAAAGCTCTGTCCCTCAGGAGAAAGATTGAAAGGACAAGACTGTATAATTTCTTTTCATTTATTTATTTATTTATTTATTTATTTATTTATTTATTTTGCATTACAGCTGGGTAGCAGAGCAAAATGAAAGCATTTTTGCCCTTTTTCTGAAAATGCTAAATGCTTTCTTGTTCAATTCTTATTATAGTTGGTCTAATTTATTCTCATTCTGAGACTCAACCATACATATTATTCTGTTACCAATTTTTTTTTTTTTTTTTTTTTTTTGCCTTTGCTAGTGTCAGGGGAAATTCACACTTCATTTGATTTTCTGATTTATTCCTTCTGGTGCAAAGCTTCCAGGATTCTAGGCTAACTTAATTGCTCAATTGACTGAACATTCTTGACACCTCTCAAAATTTGAACCTGATTTCTCTCAGCAAAGATCTCATTGCCAGAATTAATAGGCTTCTATTCTTGGGAAGTAGAAGTACTAGGTTGCAAGCCTGTAAGTAAGGGTGTTTGTTTTTTTTTTTCCTCCCTTAAAGTTTCTCTTAGAAAAAGAAAAAAAAAAAAAAAAAAAAGCAATTGAAAAGAAGCATGCCAGCTTCTGTTGCTATAGTGGAATATTTTATTCATTGGTTGTTGTGGCTGGATGTTTTACAGATGATGGCAGACTTTGAGGTTGAATTAGATCACTTTTATAGGCCTGACCTAGGAGGAGCAGAGCTGTTCCTTTGAAACAGCTCTTCTTGTCTGCTGCTTCAGTCAGATGTGGGAGACTGTAGGGAAACCTGAAACAAATGCCTGGCAACTGCAGTCAAAGGAATAACAGTCCCACTAAGAAAATGCCATGTTCTGGGCAGAAAATAGACTGCAACTGAGTTAAAATTTCCTTGATGGAGAGATTTACCTTGATTCAGGTTATACATAAAGTGAGCGTAACTTTTTCATGAGAACTGTATTTTTTCTTAGATATCCTGTTTGTGTATCCACATCCACCCAGCTTCATCTTGGCTTTATCAAAACATGTTTGGAGGCATATCTTTCAAGGCTAGATAAAAATGCTTTCCTCTTTACCTCTAAATTGAAGGTTTGAGAAAGAGGAGCCTTATAATGCCTATAGATAAGATCAACATTAACACTTGAAATATTTGCATGTGTAATAACAAATTACATTTTTGTAATTGTATGTGTAATAAAAAAAAAAAAAAAAAGGATAGTGCATAATGTAGGAGCTAGATCTTTATGTACCATAACTGGCTGGATCTTGCAAGAAACATTTGATAAATCAAAAGATAAACAGCTCTTGACTTAGTTATGCACCTTGGGATTTGTGGTGTTACTAGTGTAGTGTGCTCTATAACACTAAGAACTTGACCATCCTTGCAGGAATGGATAGGCTAAGTCCTTCTTCAGTAATAGTTTCCTTTAAGTTAAATTTCTTGAAAAGATAAAGATATTTAGAAAGAAATTGAAAGGAACAGCTGAAGCAGACATGGATTTGCTGAAAAAAAACAATTATCAGAAATATCTGTGATGCTGAAGATACTCTAGTGCAGTATATTGTTTCTATGTATTTCTATTGTCTCCAATTTAGAACTCTTTTGTACCAGGGTGCACAGCTTAACTTTTATCTGCAATGATTTGAAGCTCCTCAGTGACTTCATCTCACCTGAGATTAAGCCATCATTTTTTTCTGTACTCTGGGAATTGATCTTTACCTGTACTTCCGTCAACCATTGTGTACAGCACATAGTTCCTTGCAGCAGGGTCTGTTATTAAATGACAACACACATCAACTCTCTGGCATCTTTAACATGCCTGTAAGACTTGAAAAAAGCACTTAAGTATCAAGACGGTAGTTACTTATGATATCAAGAGTGAGTGATAGGTCATAAAGACAAATCCAAATAGAAGAATGACAAATAACACTCAAATGCAACTGACATTCTCTTATGTGCATTTGAGTTTCATATTTAAATAACAGTTATACACTGTAATGTATGCATCTCAAAATGAACTGAATAGCTGTTTCATAACACTTTATTAGGAAAAAAATGTAAAAATGTGAAAACTTTTGGACCATGCATGTCAGCCTCTTGGGACTTCTCCAGCAGATGGAATATATTATTCTCTGTCAGTTACTGTAAATTGTATACACAACTCGTTATTGTAAAATTTGTCAAAGTCACAAAACTCTCACCGTGATAAATCTCTGCTGGGATAAAAACAAAATTCCCTATTTATCACTATGCTTTTCTTTTTGCTTTTGGGGGTTTCTTGCATGCTGACATTATTTCATCCTCCTATTCAAACCAAAACTGAACAAGAGTAACTTCTCAACAGGAGAGGAAGAGATTTAATTTTCAGTGCTCCCCAGAATACCTTTGCAAACACTTTTATATAAGGGCATAATAGTGTTAATGTTGATTAATACTTTCTATAATATTAGTTTGGATGTTGACATTCCAGAATTCACCTATCTAGCACTAGGTTGGTTGTTCCTGGAAATTGGTTGCATTTCCATTGGGAAAAGGGCTGTTTTCCCTCAGTGGTGTAGATAGATTACAATCTGCAGTACGTATAAAGAAGCAAACATTTTAAATTAAATAGATTCATAGATTCCAG
Organism: Stictonetta naevosa; assembly: GCA_011074415.1. Lineage (NCBI taxonomy): Eukaryota > Metazoa > Chordata > Aves > Anseriformes > Anatidae > Stictonetta > Stictonetta naevosa. The sequence goes on from CM021697.1 coordinate 67,666,204, forward strand.
TGCTGACAAGTTGAGTGAAAGGTGAGAAAAAACATATGGCTGAAATTAACAGAATAAAGCAAACACCAAAGCATTTGACACTCTGCATAACTGTCAGTAAGTCAGAAAAAAAAAAAAAAAAAAAAAAAAAAGGTAAATATAAAGATATGCTCCAAATTAGCAAGGGAAAGTATCCAGATATCTTGCTTCTGAAAAACATCATGCTCTTAAGAAGGTGAATAGCAGATGCTGGTGGCTTTACAATAAGAACCTATATTCAGTATAGGGCTGTTTAATATCTAAACTTGTCAGTTCAGGACCCATAGTTACTAACGGTACTTGATTGTGAGTAAGAATTGTGGAAACACAACCAAGTGCTTCTACTGGAGTTCTAAGTCCCTGCTGTTTCAGCCCTGGCTGCCCTGAGCAAGTACTTTCAGTGCATTCTGTGCTTTATCTTGCATGACCAAAGTGGGATAGTAGATCTAGGAGAGGGAGCTTGTGTAAGGGGAGATGAAGGCTGACAGGAAGGGATCGGCTGCCTCTGCCAAACACATTTTTGTTTCTGATTAATTCTGGCAGCTTTTGAGGTTTATTTTTATTTTATTTTTCCCTCTGCATTTATTCAACTCTGTTCTGCCTGATTTAGGACCAGAGTTTAGATCACCAATCACTCTGAATTGGACTGAGCAGATACTTTGTTGTAGACAGGAGTCCTTAGTGACAGAAGGCATTTGCAGCTCCCTAAATATTTTCAGTTTTGTAATATTAGCAAAACTGATTTTTAGACTTTTTTTTTCCTCCAGAAAATATTTTTGCTTTGTCAAAGACATTTCATTTAGATGAAAACAAATTTAGTTGAAAATGTTCCAACTAATTTTAGTTGTGAAATAAAACTGAATAACACTATGAAGAAAGTCTGAGAGAGCTGGCTGTTCAGCCTGAGCAAGAGAAGGCTCTGAGGTGACCTTATTGCAGCTACTCAACACTTAAAGGGGGCTTATGAAAAAGGTGGAGAGCCAGCTTTGGGAAGAAGAGAGGAAAGTGGAACAGACATACCAGGCTTCAAGAATGGGAGCTCAGTATTAATAAAGTGTTGTAAGAAGCAAGACTAAGAAAAGTGTAGTGTTTTTATAAGCAAATCTTATAAAACTGAGAGTTCAGTGCTAGTATATCTGAAGTCTTGATCTAACCATTTATTAATCCAGATCCAAGTTACAAAAAAGAAGTTCATTTTTTTTCTTTTTATTTTCATATTCCAAAAGTTGCATTTATAGTAATAATGCAATTAAAACTGTAATATACACATCTTAGTTTTTACCTGTTTTCCTCATGTCTGTGCTCATCCTTCCTCTGCTGCTCTGGGTCCTAATAATTTCATTTATGGGGACAGGAGAAGCCCAAGTGTTAAAATAAGTTGGTGCAATCTGGAGTTCTTCACAAGAGTATATAAATTCTGTATAGTAACATATATAATGTATATAGTTATGTTATAACTCTCGGTCTGCGTTTTAATTTACCTGACCACTAGTGAACTGTTTATAACTGTGGAGTCCCCGGTGACAAGACTGTGCCCTTTCTCTTATCTTAGGCCTGGACTCCTTGATACTGCATCCTGTATCTCTACTTTTCAAGGTCTCTGATAGTCTGTCCAGCCTGTATTTCTCTATGATATGCCATTATGTTCATTGTAAATATCTTATTGTACTAGAATTACTGCTTGTTACAGCTGTAGATATGAAATTACGGTTGTAGTACACAAATATAAACAAAAGTAAAACAAGTTAGATATAGACACACCTGGTCAATTAGAGAAATTGTTTTCATAGCCAAACCACTTAAAGACAAATCTAAAAACTTTTAGACAGAGGAGAACTGATATACTTCAGGGATGAAGTTTCACAAACTTGGTACAAAGACTAAGCCTTCTTATTAGCAATGGAAATACAGGGCAAAACAAGAGAATCTGGGAGTTGTAGAAAGTTCTTAGTGAATTTACAAGAATATGGCAAACTGTCACTTTTCCAAAATGTAGGAAAGGTGGAACAACCTGGGTAAATTGTGAATAACCTAAAATTGAGATGAAAACCTATGGAGAAAGGAAAATTGTCTCCTTTATTAAATATAAAGGGTAGAGAAATTGTTGTCTGGAAACAGTTTATTATGTTTTATTTTTCACTGAAACTCAACACATTCACTGAAGGTAATGCTACAAGTTGTGCTACTTAATACTATTTAGCTAATAATTCAGTGAGGAGCAATTCAAGTCAGAAGAGAAAGGATTAGGAAAGATGCACTGAAGTCATGTGGCTTTTAGTCATATGGGCTTGCAAACTATATAGCTGAGTAGTTTGGGTGAGGTCAGAAACAACCTGAGAGCCATGAACAGGACTCATAGGGGGCTAGTGAGATTGTGGAGGTCTACACAAGGAAATAAAATGTGTGTTTTGAAAGAGGGAAGGATGACTCACAAAATTATGGGCCAGTTGGTTAAAGCCCAGGAGAATTCTGAGTGGTCAACCTATTAAAACAGATAGTCACAGTTAAGTTAGTAGTGACACAGAACAATTATACTACTATAGACTGTAAGGATTTCCACTGTAGTTCATTAACGACTGTATAGAAATGCAGACATTTTGAACCATCTGTGAGCCTTTCCAGTGAACATGAGAAGCAGGTGCTTCATCTTGTAAATTGGTTTAAGGATAGCATTTTGAACTTCCTCTATTTTTCTTGTGTGTACTAATTTTGTTATCTTAGAAAACAACAAAACAACCAAAACAAAGAGCAAAACACCATCAGGACTGTGGGGTTTTGTCTCAAAGTTTTTTTCCATAAAAGATATAGAAGCAGATAGAGACTGTCATCATCCTCCACCTCATTTTAATAAAAGTCCAGTGCATAATAGCTGGCTGGTTAGACTGCAAGGGAAAACACAGTTTTGGTGTTGAGGCAGTATGCAAAAGGCTTGTCTGGAGTTGAGGGAGGAGTGCTGCATGAGTCAGTGTTTCTGGATTCTGTTCCTAGCTCTGTTACTGATTTGCTGTGTGACCTTTGGCAACCAATTAACTCACTGTGCTTCAGTTGCATCATCTGTTAAATGAATATGTCTTGTCTGTCTGAGGTATCATGAGTCTTAATTTTTTATGAAGTGTTTTTAGACTGACACAGCATTACAGAAGTAAAGAATGCTATTAGTCAATGCAGTATTAAACATAGGCCTATTCATTTATTTATTGTTAGCATAAACAAGAAGAAGTAGTAATCAGGAAAGTCAGCTTTTGTAAAAAGAGAAGCTGATTCTTGCAGAAAATGCTGTAAATGCTCTGTGGGGGAAAATAAGCTGTTATCTTAATCTAGAATGTGAAGCTACTTTTTAGCAACAAAAATGTGTTCTTTCTGATAGGAATAACAAAATGTTATTTTGAGAGATCAGGACACCATGTTAATTTTTTAATTTTTATTTTTATTTTTTTTTAAATGGTTCTACTTAAATGGAGTACTAGGTGCCAGTAAATATAATTCTCATCTTGATAGTTGGACTTAATATGGCTTGAAAAGATTGTATTTTACATTGTGCATCATCTAGAAAAGCTGAAAAGATTCCAGAATTAGAAGTAAAATAAACTTTGTTTCTATGTAGTTTGTGTATTTTTTAATATATCATACTTGCATATATATGTATGCAACCTTGACCATTGCTTAAAAATTGAGAGAAGAAAATTTGTTCAGGATTATTACTTTTTTTTTGGTTCTGTTCCCTGTTTAGATACCCAGATGTTGGCTGCTTTCTAAACAATTTGCTTGATATGTCTCTTCATGTAGCAGTCTCACAGCAGATGTTTGAAAAATAACATACAGGGATGCACAGTGTTCTTTGCGGATTTTCCCTATCAGAAATCAATTAGTTTCTTTGCTTTTACTTCTGTGCTTTGGAAATACTTTTAATTGCTTTTACAGATAAGGGATTATGAACTTGTGCCATCTACCTGGACTTGAGTGGCTGGTCACACTCAGAGAGCTGAGGTCAATGTCTCAATGTCTGAATGGAGATGAGAAATGAGTAGGGTTCCTCAGGAGTCAGTGATGGGACCGGTGCCGTTTAACATCTTTGTGACATGGACAGTGGGATGGAGTGCACCCTCCATGAGTCTGCTGATGACACCAAGCTGTGTGGTGCAGTTGACATGCTGGAGGGGTAGTATGCCATCCAGAGAGAGGGACCCGGACAAGCTTAAGAGGTGGGCCTGTGCAACAGGCTGAGAGAGTTGGGGTTGTTCAGCCTGTAGAAGAGAAGGCTCTGGGGAAACCATATAGCAGCCTTCCAGTACCTATAGGGGGCCTGCAGGAAAGCAGGGAGGCCTAGGAAAAAGGTTTTAAGCCTTTTTTTTTTAAAAAAAAAAAAAAAAAGTTTAGATTAGATATTAGGAAGACATTTTTTACTATGAGGGTGGTGAGGCACTGGCACAGGTTGCCCAGAGAAGCTGTGGATGCCCTATCCCTGGAAGCGTTGAAGGCCAAATTGTATGAGGCTTTGAGCAACTTGGTCTGGTGGGAGGTGTACCTGCCCATGGCAGGTGGGTTAGAACTGGATGGTCTTTAAGGTCCCTTCTAACCCAAACCATTCAGTGATTCTGATTCTTACATATATAAGTGGTATGACTGATAGAAAATCTGACCTGTCAACTTGCCAAAAGATATGTGCAAGGGATTTTTATACCTTTCTGTCAGTATAATCCTCTCAGGTGTAAAAGCATTGTATGTCTGAATATAAATGGAAGGACAGAAGTCTAAGAAATAAAGCTTTTTTTCAACCTGTAAGCATATTGCACTGGCATATTTCAGTCAGTTATCTTTGTTTTTGGATGTAAAGATTCAAGAACAAAAAGGGAGGTGGCCAGACAGTAGGCAATCCCCAGATTATAGTGGTCTTGCTTGCTATTAAGTTGTAAGTCTTCACACTTGAATAACTTTGTATTTCTACCTCCTGCATTTATTGCTGTTTGTGTTTGTTTCCACTGTTCTGTGTCATGTCTGATAACCTGAAACTACTGCACTTTGCTGTCTTGTTTGAATTGATGGGTCACTGGAATGATGCCATTATTGCACTGAGCCATGATCTAATTAGTAGCACTTCAACATTTTTCTGGTTTATTCCTACTTACTTCAGTAGAAAGTAGTTTACAAGTTCAGTGGCTGTGTCTTAGGGGAGTACATAACCGGGGCATTCCAAAGAGATATGTTTTTTGTTTAATTGTTAAGCTTCTTTCTGTTAAATGTGATCTGCATAAACTCTGACATACTGGAGATAAAAAAATAAAAAAAAAAAATAATTAAAAAAAAATAGTAGTTTCCCTGAAGATTGTCCACATTCTCTGTTAATCATGAAAACCTAAGAATATATGTACTGCACCATGCATCTGCCTGTTAAACATAGAACTCTAAGAAGCGTTTTTCATGAGTAGTGAAAAAAAAGGCAGCTGCTTGTCATTTACTTAACCTTGCTTGGGCTAAATTTAATCAGTGGAAAACATCTGGAACTGATTGTCCTTCCATTTGGAGTGTCCAGTAATCTGCTGTGTACATACAACCAGAGCACCTTTAACATTGGAATACTTGGCTAAAGAATCTTTTGCAATATTGTCATCTTTGGAAAGAAAAGAGGAAGCAGAAATTTCCTAATGAGTAAACACTTGCAATATTCTCTACAGGTTGTGTTGTTCATTGATTTTTGTGCAGCAGTTGTATGAAATCCATTGATCAGAGTTAGTAAATTTCTAAGTGGGTAAGACTGCTTATTATATATATTGATTCAATTTAGGCCAAATTCTGAACCCTTTAGTATTACGTGAATACAACTGATGAAACAATCTGACCTTGTTACTTTTTTTGATAGAATTTGACATGTGAGCAATCTGAGGTCATAAAAAGCTCTGCCTGTGATCTATGAGTGAATTTAGTTAAAGTATTTAAAAGCCTTCTTGCAGAGTTAGGTGCTGGACTTTTGTAGTAAATATTTGATACCTGTTTTCCAGATGGTTTTTCTGTTAAATCAAACTAAAATCACTGAATTGGATAGTAATACTGCAGAAAATGCTAACCATTGTTAAAAAGCTACTAGGGATAGATATACAGAAAAATAAATGATGCATTTAAGTGATGTTTTCTGTGGATGATACATTTCCTTTCTTACAAGGGAAGTTGACAAAAATGGAACATATGATTACTTTTATTTAAATCCTGTTCACTTGCAGAGAAACATTTATATTTAAATATGTATACAGAAGCTTTCTGGAATTGAGAAGTAAGTAAATTTCTGTCTGTGAGAAAAGCTCTTCCTCTGTAGTCTTCTGCAGAGAAATTTGCAGTGAATACCCCAGCTGAATGGCAAATATTCCTGTGAATTTTTTTCTGGAGTATAGACCCAAGATGGGGGAAACAGAGGTGGGCAATTCCTCTTTGCTTTGCCACATCTGTTAGTGAGTTACCTTGCTTTTCCTTCCATGCTAACATTGATAAGACTCCTACATGACACCATCCTGTCTTGTATTATAAAACAATACAGATGTGATCAGTGCTACCCAATACAGCAGCAAAGTACCAAACTTGGAAATGCAAAAACATGGGTGTCAGCGATGGCTTTTTCTGGGTTTCATCTATTTCATTCTTGCTATGGTCTGAACTGTGTGGTCTCACCAGCAAGAGAATTGTATGGAGTTGGCATGAACTTTAAAAAAATAAATTAAAGAATAATAATTTTCTATTTCTGAATAATGTGAATTATGGGAAGGGTATCTATAATACAATTCTGATAACTAATTCCAGGAATTCTGGCTTGCATATAATGTGGTCCTGAATCTGCCTCATGGGTACATAAACTGCGACCCTGTTCTGACCTTTTGGATCCATTTGTGTTCCTTTAAGTATTATATTATGCTGACTCCTCAGAACTTGACTCTAGTTTCCAAAAAAAAAAAAAAAAAAATCCTAAGCTGCATAATGCCAGTATTTGTTGCCAGTGGCTTTTTTTCATTCTTTTTAACGGGGTGAATCAGACCATGGCAATGGGATACTCTAGACCTGGTTGTACTAACTCAATTAAGATCCATTTCAGGTCAGGTTGACCTGAATCTATCCTAGATTAGTTTGTGCTGAGTGAGCCATCATGAAGCAAGTGTGTCAGCAGCCCTACATAGAAGTCTGCAAGTTTCTGTTGCTGTTTATATGACGAGCTCAGAGTGGTTGCTGTTCCTATAACCTTATTTTGAGAGAGGGAGCAAGCACTATATTTTGGTGTACACAGGGGCACAGCAGATTGACAGAGATGAATTTAGACAGCCCTATACTTTAGGAAGTGTATGCAAAAGTACATGCAAACCTGTCTTAGCATAATAAAATGTCAGTATTAAAAAGAACTCTTCCTTTACTGGAGAAATGGTATCTCTGGATGTTCTAAGTTTGCACTGTTTCCAGTAAGGTAAAATTGCATTCATAAAACAGTAGGCCTATTCATATGTTATATGAAAGATCTCTATCAGCTAAACTTAATATCAACTTTGGTAAAGTAGTGATGGTTTTTACAAGGGGATCATTCTGGCTGGTAAAGATTCTCTATTTCTTTTGGTTATCTTCTACTTAAATCTTCTTAAAGGAATAATGATTTTCTTTGCTAAATAAATAAATAAATCCATTCATAGATGTCAAACTCGGACATGGGTTGGTTGGAGTGAAAACAGCCAGAGGGGGAAAATACTTAAACCTCTCAGACACCAGGGCGATTTATGTTGGGGTCTATTAAATCTGTGTGTCAGTAGTACTTTCTGAAAAAGAAGAATTTGAGCAAGTTTGTTGTTTGATTTTAAAGCATTTAATTTATAATCTCCTTAATAATAAGGAGATCTCTAATGCTCTCTTTTTCTGCTTCCTTCAGTCTCCATGTCATCCACTGAATAGATCTTCATGTCTTACTATTTTATAAGATGCAGTCACACAACTCTATAGTCTTCTGTCTCCTCCCCCTCAATTAGTCTCTGCTGCAGCCAGGTCATGTGACTCTTGCCCACATGAGAGAGTGACGGAATTGTCTGAGGCATTTTCCAGTGTTTATCTTACTTTCTTTGCCAGACATCTGAATAAACTATTCTGCAGGGAGATGGGACTTAGCTTCGTGCATCCTCCTCCATGGATGTAGATGTGTCCCATCTCAATTGCTGAAATGTGGCTTTTTTCATGAGACTCTTTCCAAGGGAATCAAGTTCTTAGCCGTGAAAAAAGAATGAATTGTCACAGAAAGGCTGTCTTTGATTTCAATTATCTCATTTAAGCAGTTGCCTTTGCAGCTGAACAACTACTCCAGGGTTAATAAAGTTGCTGAATTTTGTCTCCATGCTGCCAGCTCTCATTTAACCTTAAACTGCAAGTGATTGTACGTGTTGTCCTTGACTGATGCCAATTTCTAAGAACCAGGAAAGGTTAAGGTTTTTGTGAATACTTTTCAATATTAGATGAGAGTTCTGGGTATAAAAGAAAGAGGTGCTTCAGAAACAGGTGCATCAGGAGGCGCTTCTAGCAAACCTAATACTATAATCTTTGCAAAGCAGAAAACAGTCAGCACTGTGAACAAAGCAGCCAGATCTTTTCTTTATGACTTCAACCTAATTTAAAGGTTGCATGTGGTGCTTAGGGATATGGATAGTGGGTGACATTGGTGGTAGGGGGATGGTTGAACCAGATGATCTTGGAGGTCTTTTCCAATGACTCTGTGTTAAATCTGTTCTTCAAATGGAAGAAGGATCATATCAAAATCTGGATATGAAAACCCTGAAGGAGTTATAGTTTGAAAGACAATTCATAAATAATGAGTTTTGCTGAGGTTTGGGGTAGGGGTTTCTTAGCAGAAAAGCATAGTTGGTACTTAGTATGAGTAAGTAGCAGTACAAGAAGCACCAATGAAAAAGAAGGCAGAAACAAGGAACAAGATGTTAATTTCTCCCTACTGGTCTGAAAGCAAAATTCTAAAAGCCTTGTGTCCCACAGGAGCCTTCATGATGCCAAGACTGCAAATGGCAGTGAAAATCTTAGGTCTTAATGCTCTACAGTCATAATCCAAGAGTCTTCACTTCATCCTCCTGAAAGAAAGGATTTGCCTCTTGGGCTATGCTTTCATTATTGTTCCCAGACACTGTAATACATTTTTCAAAAGGTTTATTATGATAAAATTCCTTTTACTTATAACATCCTTTTATAGAATTGTGACATATGGGCTCACTAGTATGGCATTTTCCCCTGTAACAACATCAACAGTGTTTGAGGTTAGTGCACCAATTTCCCAATCACTAGGCAAGTACGATTTCAGATCTATAGTAAGATTAGTGTAGACCTATTTGTTTTAACATATTCTCAACTCTATGTGAACAAGTTTACTGAAGAAAACTCATCAAATATTCTTGTATAGCATCCCAGGCTTGGAAAGGCCCACAGCTGTAGACCACCAGATGTTTCCGTAAAGCTAACACTATATACTTGGCTTGTCTTTGTACATCCGCTCTTCACTTCTGCTGGAGACAAGGTGTGGTGGTTTTACTCAGTTGTGCAGCTGAGCTCAACCACAACAGTCCTTTTGCTCCCCCTCCTCAAAGGGAAAAGGGGAGAAAATACAATGAAAAGGGCTCAAGGGCTGAGATAAGGACAGGAAGATCACTCAGTATTTATCATCACAGGCAAAACAGGCTCAGCATAGGGAGACTAATGTAATTGATTACCTATTTCTAACAAGCTGATGCAGTGAGAAATTAAAAACAAACTAAAATCACCTCCCCACCCACCTACCCTCTTCTATGTCCTTCCCCCAAGCAGCTCTTCAAGAACTGCTCCAGTATGGTTTGTACCATGAGGTCCATCATGCTCCAACATGGGTCTCCATGGGCAGCATCCTGAAAGATCATCTGCTCCTGCATGGGCTCCTCTCCACAGGCTACAGCTCCAGAACAGTCTGCTCTTGTGGGGGTTCTCCATGGGCCGTAGCCTCCTCTAGGCCACATCCACCTGCTCCACTGGGGGCTCCTCCACAGGCTGCAGCGTGGAGATCTGCTCCATGTGGGACCCATGGGCTGCAGGGGGACAGCCTGCTCCACCAGGCTGCTCTCTACAGGCTGCAGGGGAACTTCTGTTCCATGCCTGGAGAACCTCCTGCCTTCCTGCTATACTGACCTTGGGGTCTGCAAGGCTGGTTCTCACTCCACGCTCTCCCATCTGTTGTTGTACAGTGTTTTTTTCCCTTTCTTAAATCTACTCCCGAAGAGGTGCAACCAACATAGCTTATTGGCTCAGCTCTGGCCAGCAGTGGGTCACTTTTGGAGCTGGCTGAATCTGGCTCTGATCTGACATGGGACAGCTTCTGGGCTCTTCTCACAGATGCCACCCCTGCAGAACCTCTGCTACCATATCCTTGCCATGTAAACTTAATATGCAATGTATTGCATAATACAGTTTTATCCTGATCTGTTTTTTAATGTTACAAAAAAACAGCTGTTTTATCCATTGCAGCAGTTATCCAAAAGTGCAAACCATTCCAACCAAGATGGCATGTGTATGTTTGCATGTGAATGACAATTAGGTCCATTTAACAGATGGAGTAAAATGGGCTACATCTCAAGTGTTCAATGAATGAACACTCAAATTCTTATAAATATTCTTGTTTTAGCCTGTATTTCTAGTGTTTGACCAAGGCAAAGGTCGAGGCAGTATTACCTGTTCTATTCCAAGACAGTAGAATTTTTTTTTGGAACAAAGTAGAACAAGATTTTGTCTTCAAAAGCATCCCTATGGTGAGGAATTAGCAACCATGCTCAGGTTACATACCCAAGTCAGTTGTGCTCCATCCACTGGACACAAGCAAACTATAATGCTTATCGCAAAGAAAGATCCTTCTTAATGCTTAGGCAACAGCAAAAGTTTGTGAAATTTACTGTGTAGCAAGCCAAGCCAAAGTGGTTTGGGAAGAACCCATCAAGGTAGTGAAACTGTCAAGTATTTGATCTTCTTTCAGGATGAAAGTTAGTTTTCAAAGCTATTATGTAAAATAGAACATTTCTAATGAAAACATTTTCCAGAAATTATTTTATAAACTTCAGTCTTTTGCAGTCTTTTCATATTTTATCTAAAAAACTATTTGCTAGTTTATTAAAAAAAATAAAATAAATCAAATGAACAGTTCAAGTCACTCCTCAAATTCATCTTTCATCTGGATTTCTATTTGGTACTGGTAGAATCTGCATCTGGTTCTTAATGTACTGACACCCTCATGTCCTACAGTCTCAGCACAGGCATCTATATCTCAGTTCTCTGCTTTTCAGGGCTTCGTTGTACACTTCTTCAAGGGGGACATTCTTTTCTCCATGAGGAGAGTCGGTCAGTCAAACTGGAAAGTGCAAGGTGTATTTCAGAGAGTGAGATTTTTCATTCTTTTGCCTGCAAGTCTTCTGCAGGAGAGAAAGGTGAGTGCAATAGGCCTGTGTGTCTCATTACATCTTTCAGTGTCGCTGAATACAGTGTCACAATCACATTGTCACTGTGATTTTCAGCCAAAAATGATGGCTTGTTGCCAGAGGAGATCCTAAGCCTTGAGAGCAAATTCAAATGTTACCACAATATCATCAGTACAGAAAGACTTTATGCCTCTGACTGGGAGCATGTGTCAACTGTAGAGATGTATACCTTAGATATAAAGATAATTATTCCCTTGTCAATTTTTGGTTGCTATTAAAAAAGTGTAGAGTACTATGCTAACTATGCTGGGTCCTCTAAAGCTAATCATTTGAGTCTCAAAAATAGGTTTATTTTATTTTATTTTATTTTATTTTTTGTGGCAGGAAAAGCTTGGTAGCTTATTTGTGATTAAAATAAATTTAAGTAGAACTTAGAACATCTTAAACAACTCCTAATAGCAATTCCTCATAAGCAATGTGGAAAAAGTGGGAATATGGTATGTATTAATAGTGAATGTGCATACTGACTGAGCTGAAATACATGGTACATGGCATGAATTTAATATTAAAGTAAATGTTTTAGGTTGGTTTACAACCTAATCTTTTCTATAAAGATAATATATCATGAGAGTTTTGTTTGTACTTATAAGTTGTTACCATACAAATTCTGTGATCTAGAAATGTCTTTCAAAACTTCTATAGCATTGCATACACATAATAATGTCCATTTTAAATGTCTTTTTTATATTTGCAATTTAGAATTTTACTAACAATTTACTACCCTAATATGTCTTCACACGCAACACTTAGCAGTTATGTATTCAGAACAAATGTATTTTGAGCTAGAAAGGGAGCATTCATAAAATACCATTTCTTCTTTTCACATGCAATGTACAGTATAAGCACAACTGGAGATTTAATTCAAAACTGTTCAAATCTACTGCAGTCAATATCTAAGAATCTTTTTTTGCAAAGCTTGCTTTAAGATTTGGGACAGCTATCATGAATATTCTCTCTGGTATTAAGACTTACTTTAACACCATTTTTCTAGTCAGTACAGAATAAGCAGATTGGTAAAAATGTTGTGTTTCTTGAATTTATGACTACCTGCTAGTTAATGGGAAATTTTAATTGTGTGCTGCAAAGAACTGCATTAGACCAGGAAATGGTTGGTATATTTCACTGCAATTACAATAATTGGGTTTTGTTTTCTTGTGAGTCAAAACATTGACAAAAATTTGATGTTTCCAATATTAATGTCGCTGCAATTTGTGTGCTTTGACCAGTAACAGCCATGAAAAATAAAAACGTTTTCAGACTGGTTTGTTTTCTTTAATAGCTACACTAAAACTGTACTTCCTTTTTAAAATAAACATTTTTACTATAATGGCAGTTCTGAATCCCATAATGGAAAGTAACTCTATTTATATTTCATGATATGTTCCCTATGTGTAATTCTAAGAGTTTGTATGTGTTAAGAGCTCTCCCTGCAGAGTTAACACGCTGCCAAATTACATTTCACTGGCTATTAATTGTTGCATTTTACAGTCAATTCTTCTTGTCTTTTAATCTTAAAAAAATAAAAAATAAAAAATAAAAAGTCATCGGAGAAGGATCACTTTCAAAGCTATTTTTGTCTTATTTTCACAGACTGGTCTTTATTTTGTTTTCCAGAATAACTGAACTAGCAGTTCAGTAATATTAGTAGCCTTAGTAAGTCAGATGCGTTAGCATAGGTGATTTGAATGTAATTATGATTGGTGATCTCTGAACACATATGTCATTTCCAGATCTGAAAATGTGTTCAGATCTCTGAGGACACAATGATTGTCCCAGATAAGTGTGTGTGTTTGTTTAAAAAACAAAACAATAATAAAAATAATAAATAAATAAATAAAAACACCAAAAAACATGAGTGGTGTTTCATCTAGGAGAAGTAGGAGAAGAAATACTTCTCAAAGTTGAATTGAGTCAAAGCACTCTGCTGTAGAATATCAAGAAATGTTGTTTTCTGGACATTTAAATGCAATTTGCCTAGTTAGATGGTTTCCTAAAAGTACCCAGTCCATATTCCTCTTGGACCAGTTGTGATAGCTTTAGGGTTTTATATATGAAGAAGTAGCTTGCTGCTGACAGATGTCAGCAACTAATTCCGTGGTGTTTCAGCCACCAAGTGTTAACGGCAAACGTAAACCACTGTGACAGAATTGGAGCTGTTCTGTGCATTTGCCTACTTTTTGAGATGTTTAAGACTATATAGTATTAAGCTAGTAGGCTTGCAAAGAGGGAGAGACAGAAGAACTTTGTGCAAACACTTTTGAGAGTCCTTATAGGAAACAAGGAATTCTACTCTCTTTGAAGACTGATGTAGGGATTTCGTGTTCAGAAAGTTGATTTTATGCAGAGGGGCCAAACTGCTATATGTCAAAATTAATAGCTAAGCTGTATCCTCTGTGCAATTCACTGTGTGTCTCTGAATGCTTCTCCTCCCTCAACCCGCCTTCTAATCAGGAAACTCTGTTTACCATCCTCTTTGCTCAGTCTTATTATTATCATCCATTATTATCATCCATATGAACCACATTCATTTGAGTTAGGAAGCCTGCTTTTTTCACTTTAGGAGAAATAGTTTTTTTGTTTTTTTTTTTTTTTTTAAAAAAAAAAAAGACATGACTTACTCTTTTCAGGAACAGAGCCCAAGAGAGAAGAGATGTTGAATCAAAAATAAATAAATAAATAAATAATTAAAAAAAACAAACACCAGCATTGACTTTTTATCCTCATAGCATCCTAGAAAGACTAGCTACCAGCGATGAGTATAGTCTCTGTATCTTACTCTGAATCATCCACAGAAATATGTTGTCTCTTGATAATGGGAAAGTCCTTTGGGGTTCAGCATAGGCCTACTGTTCTCTCACAGCTTTGTTGTTGGGCCCTTTTAGTCCAGTCAACTCAGTAAGTTGGAGGACAAAAGTCCTTACAGGTGAATTTTGATGTAGCAATTGGAAGCCATAAGAGCAAGTTATGCATAGCCATGGGAAAAGGTGTCTGTCTGGCAGACTTGTATTTACTGCTGTACTGGCACGTGCTTTCTCCTGAAAAAGGCAGGAAGCTGAAGGGAAACATCCAGGCAGTTGGACCACATATCCAGTCATATAGTAAGTATATTATTGGCCAACATGCAGTGTGACTAAATGGTGACAGTGGAATGACTTCAGCTCGCTCACAGATAGCTGCATTTAGCACCATTTCAAAAAATAAAATCTGACTTTTTTTGGGGGGAACAGCTTTCTGAGAAGGTATTAAAAACAGCTTCCTCTAGGTTTCTATTGCAGGTCATTCTTGTGAAGAGATCCAAAAAACAGTCCTAGGCATGACACAACCAGAAAGTTTGAATTCAAAATTGCTGGATTAGTAGCTCTTCCTTAGCAACACAATTGTTAGACATTAAAATAAATAAATAAATAAATAAATAGAAAATGAGTTTGCTCAGATTAAATTGGCCAGAGAAAATCCTTTGTTAAATTACTGCTTTGAAGGGGACTGAACTAAGCATAATGGAGATCACAGCTCGTTATCTGAACAGATAGAGTGGCACCAACACTGCATACTTCTATGCTCCATTAATCTCTGATTCTCTTCTGACAGGTCATATCTGAGTATGAGGAGGTACTTACAACTCTTTGTGCAATTGGACTCTGACCACTTTTCTGAATCTATCAACAAACCTGTTTGTCAGTTAATGCCAAACATTACACAGGTTCAGTGGTATGGACATTCACCTGTTCTGCAAGTTTTTTGTTTGTTTGTTTGTTTGTTTTTTCATATAAAAATACCTAGCTATATGTTCAATTAAAAAAAAAAAAGGGGGGGGGGGATTTTGTGCTGAAAGTAAAGTAGTCCAATATTTATGGTACTATAGAAAATGATGTTCCTTGTGTGTGAATATGTTGCACCCTTCTTGTTTGCTAGGTCTTACAAGGATGTTCAGGCAGTCAGGTAGGTAACAGCATCTTCATATGCATTCAAACACGTTTCATTGTTTTCTGTCTGCATATTTTCCAGTACTACATGCATTTGTGATTTTGATTTGTGTTGGCACTCATTTGCATCTCTGTGTTGTCCTATTAGACATTTAATGAGTGACCATGGTTCCCTGGAGTGTAAGTCAGTATGCAATTTGGCCTACAGGCTTATCAAAATGAAGAATGTACAACAAATATAGTCAGCATTAGTGTATTTTGAGTGCTGATTGTTTTAAATCAGACACACAGGAAACCAGATGTTGGCATTTATCTAAAACACTTGCAGCCAAACATGTAACTAAGTACAGGAACAATAATGCATGGCACTTTTTGCATATGCTTAGCAATTTGTAGCAAATATGAATCTATTCTTATTCATTAGTTCACTTTTTGAGTTAGTCCTTTATTTCTCTTCCACTTTATAACAGATGTTTTATTCATTGTGGTTTGATTCTACAGGCTTTCATTGAGCAAAATCAAATTCAGGGAGAACATTGTCTCTACTGAAAATAAATTTAGATGTCTAAAATTTGGAACATAATGTGTCTTTCTTTAATTGTACTGAGTACTTGTAGCTATCTGAGCTGTGTATGGGACAATCTTAGTATTTGATATTTTCAGATGGCTTACATTAGAGTACTTAGGATTTAAAATCTCACATTCAATGCCAAGATTTTGAACATTTCATATGAAAAACTAAAATAAAAATAGCCTTTCTTATTTAGGCTAGTATTGAGTACACTCCTGACTCTTTAGTTTCACAGTAATAATGAAGAAAAGGTCTCACAATATAATTTTCATAATGAACTGGTTCCATCTATGCTAATGATATATTTTGCTGTATTCTTCCGAACTGACTGCTCAGATAAACCTGGACACCATTTGACTGCTGAACTGAATGATAATAGCAGATTGAAATCTTTTTTGTAAAGGCAGGCTGGTAGTCAGGTGCCAGACATTTATATACCCCTTGTCTTTCATAAACCATTCAGTTTCTGGTTTTATGAGGAAAGTAAAAATTTGGAAATGTTTTGGTCTAGGTCCCAAACTAGTTTGCTCTCTACACAGCTTTAAAAATGGCTATTTTCAGGCAGTGAGGTGATAGGAGTTCTTGCCACAGGAAAGAAGACAAGGAACGATGCTGCAATATCACAGGTAGTTTGTCCCTGTGTATGGAGAAAGTATAGTAACCCCATGTATTTTCTGTCAATGTACAGCCTTACATATAAAATTAAACAGATCATGTTCATGTCTTAGACATTCGCTGTATAGAGTAGCAGAGCTTGGTGTTAGGAGAGAGAATGTTTTAACAGTACAACTTCAGATCTGAAAGTTGTTAAATAGCTGACTGGCAGGGTCAACTTTTAGTCTGGGTTGATCCCACATAGAATGCATGTAGAATTAAGACACATGCATT
Source organism: Stictonetta naevosa (assembly GCA_011074415.1). Lineage (NCBI taxonomy): Eukaryota > Metazoa > Chordata > Aves > Anseriformes > Anatidae > Stictonetta > Stictonetta naevosa. Next base: position 67,683,111 of record CM021697.1, read on the forward strand.
TTAAGTTTAATGCAGATATCAGAGACTGGACTGACAGTCATTTTTCAGATAGGCACCTTTTTCTATTTCTCCATTGAATGTTAAGAAATCAGAGCTTTCTGATTTAGGTTTGCCATTGAGTGAGCAAAAATTAAGTTTAATTAAGTTTTCCTTTTTTTTTTTTTTTTTTTTTTTTTTTAGAGCTATGTCACCCATAGTGTATACTATGCACATTTTCTTTTAAACTGATAACTACTGTGGAAATAATTTAAGCAAACAATGAAATGTCCTGTTAAGTGTGCAGAACATATTTTTTTTTTTTCAATTTAAGAAATTAAATCTTACTGAATGTCTGTTGTACCAGAAAACTGGTTTTAAGCACTTGAAAGAAAAAAAAAAATCTAGACATTTGATCTCACTGTAAAGAAGCTGACAAGCTTTGTTTTCCATTGTTAAATATGTAACTTGATTTACAGATGAAATTGTTTCTTTATTTTAATATTTCATTTGGAATTGTTAGTAAAGAAAAGTTTTATTAAAGCCTACATAGTGGTTGAGGTATCAGAAAAAAAAAAAAGATTTGATAGACACAGATCTTAGGTTAGATAAAGCTATGTGGCATTGCAAAAATCTCTGGGTTACATTTGGGTGTGTTTATTATGTTCTCACCATTTTAGGAATTAGCATTAAATAAAAATAGAGAAGTGTATGAGGCTTAGTTTTTGCTGTTCCATTTGAGTGTTTTTGTTTTATGGATTCCTATGTCTGTGGCATTTATCGATGTTTCTTGTATGGTTGTAGATATTCTATTTTTTATTTTCAACTCGCTATTTACAACTGTTCATGCTCAGAAAATATTACAAATCTTATAACTGAGTAGGTACAGCTTTTTCATGTCATGAATAGGATGCAAGAAGGAAAGATGGCCTCTCTTCTTTCCTCCACATTTTTTTGCTTCACTTCCCCGCTTTTCTACAACAAAAAATAGGATTAATTTCCCATAAAGTCAGTCTAGAAAAGGAAAGCTTATTAAAACAAATGTAGAGAGGGAAGATGTAGTTATTCTGGCTTGGTTTGCAGCTGTTACAGACTTACCATATGTAGTATCTGGACCTTATAACTTTGGATTTTATTTCTGGAAAGCATCACTGCCATGTGTTGAATGTATTTTAATGCTCCATATTTCCTCAAAATGAAAACATTATCATGAATGATTATTATGAATTACTTCATTGCTCAGAAGCTCACGGCTTCTTGACATTCAAAAAATGTATTCATTCCTTTTGGTGCGATTCAGGGAATTTTGATTTATGATTGAACATTGCTGTTTAAATGACATATGTGCAATACCTGTGGGGTGAGACTTTCATAGATGATCATAGTAAAGTCTTCACCAAACAGAAAATTTGCCTGTTTATGTCCCCTATCTAAAAAGAGAACAAAAGCTTGCTGTGCTTGTGAAGATTACCAAGCACCAGCTGAGACCATTAAACACAGAATTATATTTGCCACATGACTGCAGGTGTATGGTCAGAGAAGAAGGGGCTCCAGGTGAGCTGTGGAGTAAGAGCAGAGCTGCTCGGTAGTGCTCAGCACAGAATGAGGAGAAAGTGTGGGATTCAATACTGGCATGCTACTGTTGTATCTCTTTTCCTATAAATATCAAGTTATGGGGCAAAAAGCCAATGTATTACTGAATGCCTCTCATAGAAGGAATTAGCAAGCAAATGTAAACAGTTGAACAATCAGTTTTTTTTAAGAACCGTGGATGCACATTGCAGACAGCAGTGTGTTGAGACATGGGCACTTCCAACTTATAGTGGAATAAACGGTGGATTGCGTCCCTGGGCTTCAGGAGAGCAAACTTTGGCCTCTTCAGGGTTCTACTTGGAAGAATTCCATGGGTTAGGGCCCTAGAAGGAAGGGACCAAGACAGCTGGTCAATGTTCAAGCACCACTTCCTCCAAGCTCAAGATCAATGCATCCCATATGGTAAGAAGGCAAGCAAAGGGGGTAGGAGACCTGTATGGATGGGCAGGGAGCTTGTGAAAAAACTCAGACAGAAGGAAGTTTACAGCATGTGGAAAAAGGGATAGGCCAATTGGGAGGAATATAGGGACACTTTTAGAGTATGCAGGTAAGTCCAAGGAAGGAAGGAAGTTTCTAGGTTTGATAGGGGAAGGGAAGGTGGCTAAAAGTGACAGAGAAGGGCTGGGGGAAGGGGTCACTACTGTCTCTGTTGAAGACAGGGAAAAACCTCTGAGCTCTCCCATAGGATTGTCTGAGGGCTCCTCAGAGAAGGTAACGTTCCTGATACCACGTCTGGAATCTTCTTCTTGCATCCCTCCAGGGGTTACTGTGCTTGCTGCTTCCCTAAAGTGCCTGTATACCAATGCACGGAGCATGGGAAATAAACAGGATGAGCTCAAGATCTGTGTCCAGTCACAGGGCCACGATCTCATTGTGATCATGGAGACGTGGTGGGACAGCTCACATGACTGGAACGCTGTCATGGAGGGCTATGTCCATTTTAGGAAAGACAGCCTGGGAAAGCAAGGGGGTGGGGTTGCCCTTTATGTGAGGGAGCAATTAGCGTGTACCCACCTCTACCTGGGGGAGGGTGAAGGATGAGTGGAGAGCTTGTGGTTGAGAATTAAGGGGTGGGCTGGTTTGGGGGACTTTGTTGTGGGGGTGTACTACAGGTAACCAGATCAGGAGGAGGAGGTCAATGAGGCCTTCTACAAGCAGCCGGTAGTAGCTTCATGATCAAGGGCACTGGTCCTCATGGGGGACTTCAATTACCCAGACATCTGCTGGGTAAGCAACTTGGCCATGCATATGCAGTCCAAACAGTTCCTACAATGCGTTGAGGACAATTTTCTGATGCAGCTGGTAGAGGAGCCGACGAGGCGTGGGGTGCTCCTGGACGTTGTCCTTACCAACAGTGATGGGCTTGTTATGGATGTGAAGGTTGGGAGCAGCTTGGGATGCAGCGACCATGAGATGGTGGAGTTCAAGATGGAACTTGGTGGAAGAAGTAAGGCTAAAAGCAGGATTGCTGCCCTGGACTTTCGAAGAGCCAACTTTGACCTCTTCTGGGAACTGCTTGGGAGTATTGCATGGGCTAGGTTGCTTGAAGGCAAGGGTGCTTGTGAGAGCTGGGCTACATTTAAGCAGCACTTCTTCCAAGCTCAGGATTGGTGCATCCTGAAGAGTAGGAAATCGGGGAAGGGGGGCAGGAAACCTGTGTGGATGAGCAAGGAGCTCATCGATAAGATCAAAAGGAAAAGGAAGGTCTATGAAATGTGGAAAAAGGGCCTGTCCTCTTGGGAGGAGTATAGAGGTGTTGTCAGGGCCTGCAGGGATGTGACGAGGAAGGCTAAAGCCCACCTAGAGATGAGGCTTGCAAAAGAGATAAAAGATAATAAGAAGGGTCTTTTCAAGTATGTAAACAGCAAAAGGAAATCTAGGGATAATATCGGTCCCTTGCTGAATGAGGGGGGTGTCCTGGTCATGGGAGACGCCAAGAAGGTGGACATACTGAATGCTTTCTTTGCTTCAGTCTTTGCTTCAAGGACTCCCCCCTGGGACTCCTCGCCCCTGGCGAGAGGACAAAGGGTCTGGGAAATGGAGAGCTCCCCCCCCTGGTTGATGAGAGAGTGGTTCGGGAGTGTCTGAGTGGGCTCAACAGACACAAATCCATGGGTCCTGATGGGATGCATCCACATGTGATAAGGGATCTGGCAGAGGTGATCGCTGAACCGCTCTCTATAATCTTTGAAAGGTCAGGAGAACAGGAGAGGTGCCTGAAGACTGGAGGATAGCCAATGTCACTCTGGTCTTCAAGAAGGGCAAGAAGGAGGATCCGGGAAACTACAGGCCAGTCAGTCTCACCTCTGTCCCTGGAAAGGCGTTGGAACAGCTTGTTCTGGATACCATCTCCAACCAATTGGAAGAGAAGAATTTTGTGAGGAGTAGTCAGCATGGATTCACCAAGGGGAAGTCATGCTCGACCAACATCATTTCCTTCTATGATGGCATCACCAGCTGGGTAGATGAGGGGAGAGCAGTAGATATCATCTACCTTGACTTTAGCAAGGCTTTTGATATTGTCTCCCATGACAGCTAACAAAGCCGAGAAAGTGTGGGATAGAGGAGTGGGTTGAGAACTGGCTGACTGGCTGAGGTCAGAGGGTGGTGATCGGCGGCACAGAATCTGGCTGGAGACCTGTGACTAGTGGTGTTCCCCAGGGGTCGGTGCTGGGTCTGGTCTTGTTCAACATCTTCATCAATGACCTTGATGAGGGAATAGTGTCTGCCCTCAGCAAGTACACCAATGACACAAAGCTGGGAGGAGTGGCTAACATGCCAGAAGGCTGTGCTGCCATTCAGCGAGACCTGGGCAGGCTGGAGAGATGGGCAGGAAGAAACCAAATGAGATTTAATAAGAGCAAGTGTAGAGTCCTGCACCTGGAAAGGAACAATCAGAAGTATCAGTACAGGCTGGGGGACGACCTGCTGGAGAGGAGCTCTGAGGAGAAGGACCTGGGGGTCCTGGTGGACGACAGGTTGATCATGAGCCAGCAGTGTGCCCTCGTGGCCAAGAGGGCCAATGGGATCCTGTTGTGCAAATGTGATCCTGGTGGGATGCTGGTGTGCATTAAAAGGAGTGTGGCCAGCAGGTCAAGGGAGGTGATCCTCCCTCTCTACTCTGCCGTGGTCAGGCCTCACCTGGAGTACTGTGTCCAGTTCTGGGCTCCCCGGTACAAAAAAGACAGGGATCTCCTGGAAAGAGTGCAGCAGAGGGCCACAGAGATGATACGAGGCCTGGAGTATCTTCCCTGTGAAGAAAGGCTGAGAGACCTGGGTCTGTTCAGCCTGGAGAAAAGAAGACTGAGAGGGGATCTCATCAATGTGTATAAATACCTGAGGTGTGGGAGACAGAAGGATGTAGCCAACCTCTTCTCAGTGGTTTGTGGGGATATGACAAGAGGCAATGGCTGCAAGATAGAGCACAGGAAGTTCTGCACCGACATGCAAAAGAACTTCTTCACGGTGAGAGTGACGGACCACTGGAACAGGCTGCCTAGGAAGGTTGTGTAGTCTCCTTCTCTGGAGATATTCAAGGCCTGTCTGGATGCCTACCTGGGCAGCCTGCTCTGAGGAATCTGCTTTGGCAGGGGCGTTGGACCCGATGATCTTTCAAGGTCCCTTCCAACCCTTACAATTCTGTGATTCTGTGAAGTGTGTTCCAATGAGGAAGGCCAAGGCCCATTTGGAATTAAATCTGGCAAGGTATTTCAAGGATAATAAGAAGGGCTTCTTCAAATACATCAGTAGAAAAAGGAAGACTGGGGAAAATGTAAAAAAAAAAAAAAAAAAAAAAAAGAAATATGAAAATTGCAGACCCTGGAGACAAAGAGAGGAAGTCTGGAGAAAGGAGGACCTGCCCTTGGTCGAAGAAGATCGGGTCAGAGATCAGCTAAGCAAACTTGATATCCACAAATCCATGGGTCCCAATGGAATACACCCATGGGTGCTAAGGGAGCTGGCTAATGTTATTGCTAGGCCACTCTCCATCATCTTTGAAAGGTTGTGGAGAATAGGAGAAGTGCCTGAGGCCTGGTAGAAAGCCAATGTCATGTCAGTCTTCAAAAAGGCAAGAAGGAGGACCCAGACAACTACAGTCAGTCTCACCTCCATCCCTGGAAAGGTGATGGAGCAGCTCATCCTAGAGGTTGTTTCCAAGCACGTGGAGGATAAGAAGGTGATCAGGAGTACTCAGCATGAATTCACCAAGGGGAAATCATGCTTAACCAATCTGAGAGCCTCCTATGATGACATGACTAGCTGGGTAGATGAGGGGAAAGTGGTGTCTGTGGTCTACCTTGACTTCAGCAAGGCTTTTGACACTGTCTCTCATAACATCCTCATAGAGAAAGTTCAGGAAGTGTGACCTAGGTGAGTGGATGGTGAGGTGGATTGAGAACTGGCTGGATGGCAGAGCTCAGAGCATTGAGCTCAGTGGCTCAGGATCTTGCTGGGGGCCTGTAGCTACCAGTGTCCCCCAGGGGTCAGTACTGGGTCTAGTCTTGTTCAACTTATTCATTAATGACCTGGAACAGAGTGCACCCTCAGCAAGTTTGCCGAGGACACAAAGCTGGGAGGAGTGCCTGATACCCCAGAGGGCTGTGCTGCCATTCAGAGACACCTCGCCAGGCTGGTGGGATGGGCTGAGAGGAACTTCATGAAGTTCAATAAGAGCAAATGCAGGGTCCTGCACCTAGGGAGGAATAACCCCAGGCACCAGTGCAGGCTGGGGGCTGACCTGCTGGAGAGCTGCTCTGCAGAGAGGGGCCTGGGAGTCCTGGTGGACAGCAAGCTGACCATGGGCCAGCAATGTGCCCTTGTGACCAAGAAGGTCAATGGTATCCTGGGACGCATTCAGAAGAGTGTTGCCAGCAGGTCAAGGGAGTGATCCTTCCCCTTTGCTCAGCACTGGTGAGGCCTCACCTGGAGTATTGTGTCCAGTTCTGGGCTCCCCAGTACAAAAGGGACATGCAGCTACTGGAGTGAGTTCAGAGGAGGGCTACTAAAATGATTAGAGGACTGGAGCATCTATCATATGAGGACAGGCCTGTTTTGCCTGGAAAAGAGAAGACTGAAAGGAGACCTCATCAATGTATATAGATATCTAAAGGGAAGGTGTCAAGAGGATGGAACCAGACTCTTTTCAGTGGTATCCAGTGAAAGGCGAATTGTGATAGGCAGTGTGCGCAAACTGAAGCACAGGAGGTTCTGGCTAAATATGAGAGGGCACTTCTTTATTGTGAGGGTGACAGGGCACTGGGACAGGTTTCCCAGAGAAGTTGTGGAGTCTAATTCTCTGAAGATATTCAAAACCCACCTGGATGCCATCCTGCGCAATGTGCTCTAGGTGATCCTGCTCAGCAGGGGGTTGGACTAGGTGATCTTCAGATGTCCCTTCTAACCTCGGCCATTCTGTGAACTCGGACCTGTACTTCATGGAGATGCGTATTTGCTCAAACTTTTTAAAACAGTTATTTTTCATGACTTACAAGGCTAGTTACACTTTTACAGTCTGAGTGAATTCCTTCATTTGTTGGTCATTTTATATATTCTTAGTCTGTAGTGAAATTTGTTGCTTTCCTCTGCTTTGAACATGAGCAGTATGTTCAAAGGGCAGTACCATCTTTGTTATCCATTGTAGTTACCCTGTTGAGTTTCCTGAGTTCAAACACCTGAGGCTTTAGCCTGTGAGAATTTTTGAACAGGGATGAATACAATGAGCAAATAAAGTACTCAATACAAAATGCAGTTATATAATGAAAACAGTAAGTTTAAAGAAGGATTTTAAAGAAATTTAAGCATACATATCACGTGGTATTAACTGCAGAAATGAAAGTCTGAATATTTCCACCTATTGGCATGGCCAAATTGAAGTTATAGATAAGGTGAATTTCTGCTTACAAGTAGGTAGCTCTCAAGAAGAAAAGCTTGTTTTGTAAGAGGTTCGTGTGTATTTGAACTGTGTATGTGCACTTATGTATTTTTGTATGGCATATGTTAAGCATTGATTTCAGTGAATCTGACCAAAAAAAGCCATGTGACGTATTAGAACTATTTCTCTAATTTACTGTACAATGTCATAAGGGAAATAGTTTGTATATGTTGTCACCCTAATATATTATGTTCTCTTTGAATTATTTGTGCAGTGAAAAGACGTTTAGAAGGGAACACCCAAGAAATGTCACAAGCCAACAGCTTCACTGATGACATTGACCTTATAACAGAAGAGTCACCACTGCCAGCTGTATCTGATGTGGCACAGTAAGTGGAACAGTAGCTTTCAGTAGCTTTTTAATTGATAATAAAGTGCAATTCTATTTGCATTGTATTTGTCACTGAATAAAAGTAGTATTCTTTACACTTTAAATGATTTATGAGTTTAGTCTTAGGTAACTGTATGTGAATGTTTCTATATGCTTTCTAATATGCTTAGCTTTAAGCTTATTGGAAGTAGTCAGACGTTTGGAAAGAGAAGAATTGCCATACAATGGGTGGCTTACAGTCTGGATGTCTTTGTTTTATTTTATTATTTATTTAATTTTTTAAAGGCAGATAACAGTTCCTCCTGCTGTTTTTCACAGAGAGGCTTATGCTTTGTAGAATTCTGAAGTGCTCCTAGTATGCTTAATCTATAAATTGATTGGAAACATAAATGAAATACTTATGCATAAATACAACCTGAAAATGTAAAGGCTACATTATATGTAAAATTGTAAGGAAATTATGTTGGAAAAATACAAAAGTTGAATTATTAAGGAGATACTGATCATGTCAAAATTGACCAGAACAGAATGTCCCCATTACCAGTGAGTTTTCTGTGACTGTTGAGGGAACTTCTAGGTTGCTCGTCTCAGATTTGGGAAATGCTTATGGCACTGTTTCTTGAAATAAATATGTTAGTATCTGCACACAGAACACCTCTGTTTGTGTTTTGATGGGATCTTGAGTAACCTTGATTTTTTTATTTTTTTATTTTTTATTTTCTCCTGTGCAATATACAGAGGATAGAGATACAAGGCGATAGAGAATCTGTAGATTTCAAATGTGAAGTGGAGCAATACAGCAAGGCCTGGATGGACCAGTGCATCCAGATATCACTTTCAGGCTTTATCTTATATGCAGAAACTGATGCAAACAATGCTGGTGAATAGAACTTGTGTTAGGCAAAATGTATTCCCTAAAGACACAGCAAAGCTGACACAAATTTGTGAAGGTCTAATTATTGTTCAGATGTTATATTAATGTTGATTAAAAAACTTGCCAGAATTTACACTTGCAAAAGAGCATAGAAATGTCATTGGGAAAACCTTCCAGTAAATGCTTGAATATAATATTACTTTTTAAATATTACAATAAGCTTTTATTGAGTTCTTTCAGATAGAATGTTGGAAAAGATCTTGCACATCTGTCCCTCCAGTGGGAAGTAAAATCTTGTGTCAGACTCATGCATATTTTCCACCTATTACCTGACTAACATGTTGAAGGATACTCTGCTTCTGGAAGATGTTATATTGTTATTTTTGTTCAAAGATGCCCAAAAGAAAAATAAGAAATAACTGTAGAATGTATTTGTCAATCTAACAAAAAAAAATAGCATATTAAAATTAGTAAAAAAATGCAGGACAAAGAATGTTATGCACTAAACTTGCAGACCTGTTTCATTTGATTCTTACTATAGAATGAAACATTTATAAGAAAAATGGAATTGGAATTCATAGCAGTGTGGGGGGCAAGACAGGGAGATTAAAGACATTTGCAAGCACTTTGTAGGAGAACCGGTACATGTTGTGAACTGTTATTTTGGCTTCAGACCACTAAATTAAAGGTGCTGAATTTGTTTTTGAAAACAGAGGTCAGCAGGATTTAGCCATGGAGTTGGTGGAAGATTCTTGAGGATATTGTAAAAAACAATTAAGTCAATTGGGTGATTTCATGTCCAAAGGAAATTTTTTAAGGCTTTATGAATTAAAAAAAAAAAGTTTGAAAACACCAGAAAAAAAAATCTGGAAAACAAAATTTTAAAGTATAGATTTATGTTCTCATGCCAGCAAGACAGGATCAAGAACATCAGCAATGACAGAGGAAACTGTTTTGCATGGAAATGGCATTACATTCTGTTGCTGTGTACTGTTTATTAGTTTGCAGCGGTAGCTCTGGTATTCAGAAAAGGGTAGTCTACAGATTTGAGAGAGAAAAGTTTCACACACTATTAATTCTATTTATTTATATATATTTTTTTGGTTCTTATCCATTTGAATTTCCTACTGCAACTATCCACTGAGGACTAGATTATCTGATTTATTTATGTTTTAACTATTCCATATTAGTTCCACAGGATGGACATATGGTAAAAGCTTTCTTCAATAGAAGTGAGCAAAGTTTGCTTTATGGCATGATTGTCATCAGGTTAAAATTCAGTAGATTTGTTTCCAATCTGAGAAAGGCTGAAGGGCTTTTCCCTCAGAAAGAAGGTGTTTAGGAGCAGGATGCCAGAACAATTAATGCAGCATGCTTTCAGGGGAACTCAGAGGAACGGAGCAGTTAAGAGTAAGCTGCATGTACACAAATTATCCTGGGGGGCTACATACAGCCTATGTAAGCTTGTCACCATATGACTTCACATGAGAGGCAAAATAGAATGTAGCCTGTTTTTATCTAAGAAGGTACATCTAGATGTAAAGGAAGCATTGAAATTTGTATTTCCTGGAGAACAGAAGAAAGGTTGTAAAACTGTTAAAATTTTTGTGGTTTTATTTTATTATTATTATTATTATTATTATTATTATTATTATTATATCTGCATAAGTTTCTTCACTCCCAGCAACTAATATGTCAGGTATGGGAGGTGACCTAATGACAGAGGGTTCCTTAAATTTGGTTGACACCTGTAATGGTCCTAGAGATCCTGGCTGGAACACAGGAGTGTGCTTGCTAGTTATGGTACTACGTCAGGACTCCTGTCTCATGTTCTCTGACCTCCTGTGCAAATGCAGTGGATTAAACCAACTGCATTTGCCTATATGTTAGAGACAGTCTTAGGTACACAGGACAGAAATGAGGGCAAATGAAATGGGGTATGCTGTTTATAAGTCTTGCTCCTAATGAGTGTGTTTTGCCAGTGTTGGCTGTGAATTAATATAATACTTTTCTGAGATACAAAAGTGTGTTTGAAGTCTAGTAGGAAAGCACTGAGGATGAGGGGTAGAAATGTCATGAACTGATTACAAGGATTTGTGACAACACTTTTCAGGGGTCCCAGTAATATCCCATCTATGCTGGAGGATATTTTAGGGAACAAAGATTGTTGCTTGTCTTCAGATAAAGATAATTATTGACAGCAGTATTCAAGACAAATTTGAAAGTGATGTTGCTCCAATCTATAGTGTGATTGCTATCTGCATGTTTTTTGTTGTTGTTGTTGTTTGTTTTTGTTTTGTTTTTTGTTTTTTTTTCTTCTTCATATTACTTTCTGTGCAGGTAACTCATAGAGGTTATATGTCTATTAAATCTATGGTAATTATACTGTGCTTTTATGCATGATATCCTGGTGCTTGTAATTTCACAACATGGTATTTTGATCTAAATCAGAGAATTATGAATTCTTGCATTCAAATTGTACATTTTAAAGTCAGCTCACTGCAAGCAAAGAATTTAGCGTATGGAAAGAAACATAATCTTATTTCTCCTATTTTGTACAAGAAAAATTGGTGGTATGTGTTATTCTGTACAGTGCATCTTGCAAACTGCTTGCATTTCTAGCTCATGTTAGAATTAGAATGTATTTCTCTTTTTTGTTTATTTTGTGTAAAATTAGGAAAGGAATAGTAGAAAGCTAACTAAATATATGAAAGAAAATATTTAAATATATGGAGTATTCTCAAGTAACGTGTTTCAGACTTTAAAGTAATATACTGTCTATTCATTGTCATAAAAATATAAACAGAATGAGCCTGCAAATAAATATTGGTACATTAATGATTATTAAATTCTAAGTCATTACATATAATATATGTATGAATTTCAACTTCTGAATATCCATAATGAACTTTAAATGTATAGAAAAACATGTCAAAAGTTACAGACACACAGATACAGATGCAGATCCAGATATAAATATATCTAAAAATGAAGCCAAATTACCATTTCATGTAGTTTCGTACTTCTAAAATCAAACATGGTAGTTTTTACCTTTATTATTGATAATTTTAGTTTATATGTCTGTAATTCTATTTAGTATTTTGCTGAAACAAGGTTGCATTAAATTAAGAGGAGTCCTGATTAATAAAAATCTAGCACCTAATTTCTCATTTATATCGTGAACTTTATTGAAGAAGCACAGAACACAACTTTTTTTTTTTTTTAAATGTCATTTCTAAAACATAAAGTAAGATAATAAGTATTAACCCTGTATTTGCCAAACATGCACTTACCACCTACTTGAGTATTAGGTATACTTAGTGTGCTTATTTGTCTTGTCTTTTAGCAGAAGTATAAGCAGGTAAGTCATCACGTGTGCAAGCTTTCTAAATCAGCATGGCTTTTGCTTTGCACTTAGTTATATTATACCTAAACTAGCGTGCCTTGGAATTCATAATGGAGTAATATATATTTTTTCCTATTAAAAGCTCTGCTTTATTCTAACCATGTAAATGAGCAGGATAAAACATTTTGTTTTCTCATGTAGACGTTGTTTCATGCTTTGGAATGATGGAACGTGGCTTCGTGGCTTTTTTTTTTTTTTTTTTTTTTTTTTTCCCCTGGAATGGTTTGTGATAGAAGTGGTGGAATGGTTTGTGATAGAAATGGTTTGATCTCATTCAAGAATAACATGCATTTGATCATCAGCAAGACAAATTCTGATCCTAGAGTCACAATGCAGTCAGTGAATTAGGCAAAAATTCTTCCAACAGTAGAATTCAGCCAACGATGTATATGCAGTGAACCTTCTCAGTTTGCAAAGTATGTGAAAACATGGCTTTCACACAACAGTTACTGACAGTATGCTGCAGTGATGTAAATTTCACGAGATGCTTCTTTGTGAGGTCAAGCTGCCAAATGGTTAGGTTCTCCTTGCCTTCGAACAAGTGTATAAGTTACAAAATAAATCTCACTGTATACATTTATTCCAAAACCTGTAACTTTTTTTTTTTTTTTTTTTTAAATTCTAAGCTGATATTTTGATTATAAAACATGAAATATCAAGTCTACAAGTGTATTTTTTAATGCATGTGTGCATTAGTCTCAGAGTAACTTGGTTTTCAGGCTGGTTGGAAATTGGTGATAGCACCATTTGAGAATGCATCTTAAGTGAAAGCAAAGCAGTTCAGTTGGTTGCAGTACTGCCCGGGTTTAAGCGGTTAATACATCCGGTATTGGAATTCTTGTGTTAGTGATCTGTGCAAGCTTAGAGAAGGTGTGCTGTCCTGCTAGAAGGTGGGAAGTGTCAATAAAAATAAAATGAAATAGCAAACTTAAAAATAGAGCTCAAGTATGAGATGTCTTTTTGTAGAAATCCATTTGCTTTGAATGGTTCACATGATGTTTCAGTTTCCAGTCATCTGGGCAAAAATGTGAAAAAATACAAAATTCCCTGAGCCGGGGAATGAAACCATCATATTTAATATATAATTCTGTGGTTGTCTGAAGTTCTTGCTGAAGATTTCTGGCCCAGGCTTTTGGGTAAAATTCTCATGTAATTGTTGACCTGAGTGGAGTTATATTGATGCCTCTGTGTTGTACAGACTGGAAATCAAAATGATGTTGCTAGATATTAACATATTTATTTAATCATAAATGCTGTCAGATTTGTTTAATTTCAATTTGTTGAGTAGTAGTCTCTTCTGTTTTTAACAAGTGCTTAAGCTACCTTATTTCCTATAATACACTTAGCCACTCAATTTTTCATTCGCTGTTGAGCAGTTAGAAGATGACTCCATTAGTGCACAGAGACACTACAAAATGATGTTCTGTCTGTGCTTTAAATGTAGGAAAAAAAAAAAAAAAAAAAAAGAAAGAATTTATATTTGACTATTTGACTTATTACAGCACACTTGTTTGGTCTTTATGTTTCTACATTAAATTATACATTAGAAAAGGTTTTGTGGTCTAAATCTTGTGAATATTATTTATGGAGCTGAAAAGTTAATTTTTATAACTTTGCTATGTCTTGCTAACCTTGGCACTTTCTTTACATCACCTGATTATTTTGGCAGAAGTTGTAAAATCAATTCAAAAACGAATCCTTCTTCCAGCTTGACTCAACATAATGTATGGTGCTCCTTCTTTCTATGTGACATTATATCTTGAGGCCTCTATTTCTTCCTAATTTCCTATTGTATGTACATGCATGTGACAAAGACAGAGGGCCTAGTATAGAATTAGGCCTCTTTGTAAAAATGGTAAATTCCTGTATAATTATAACAGGAAATGGCAAATTCCTGTATAATTATAACAGGTTACTTACTAATGAAGAAGGCAAGAGAGAATTCCAAATGTCACTAAACGTGTGGCAAAACAAGTGGCAAACTGATTTCTGTTTAAGTTTCTTACCCATTTTTGGCAGGACTTTTACCTCTTTTAACTGTCTGATGCAGCCCATCTTGTGTATCACAAGGTCTTTGAGGAAAGAGCTGATAATACTGAGCTCTGTAAAGTGAGTAAACTGTAAGATTGCTAATTCTTGATCTGTGTCTACAAGCATCAAAAATGCAAATAAAACCTATCATTCATATGAGTTTGGTATGTGAAATATACATCAGAATTGGAGGACTGACAAACCCTAGTGGATTTCTAGTCCTTCCTAGTTTGAACATTTAAGGGCAGCTACTTAAGCTGTCATTTAAACCAACCCCAGTTCAAACCAGAAATTAAATAGCAGAGATGTGTTTTACCTGTGTTAAGTGACACAGTCTTTGGGGATGGTGTGGTGGTTTTACCATGCTAGGCAGCTGAACACCACAGTCCTTTTTGGCGCCCAACGTGGGGCTTGAAGGGTTGAGGTAACAATAGAATTGATTAAAACTCTTACAACTAACACACTTACTTGCTAGTCACCAGGTCCAGTGTCCTGTTAATACTGGCTTGTTTGATCATGTGTCATGTAATCCGAGTCACGGCATCGCCCCGGCGGTACCACGGCACACAGGCTCCGACTTTTTTACAGCTCTCTCACTCCCCCTCCTCAGATGAGGAGGGGAAGAAGTAAAGTAAAGAACAACTCACAGGTTGAGATAAGGATAATTTAATTAAAGAGAAAAAATATTATTATGGAAATATTATTATTAATTAAACAATTCAACTAAAGGGAAAAAAGGGAAAGGGGAAGAGGGAGGGGGAAAGGGAATAACAAAACAAAACAAGTAAAGGCTATGTGGAAGTGAAGAGGAAATAAATTATTCTCTAATTCCCACAAATGAGCGATGCTTGACCATGTCCTTGAAGCAGGGCCTCAACACACGTAGCCCACCCCTCTCCTCTTCTTCCTTTTCCACCTTTTATTGCTGTGTGTGACATCATATGGTATGGAATATCCCTTTGGTTGGTTTAGGTCAGCTGCCCTGGTGATGTTTCTTTCTCACTTTTTTGCCCACCCCCTAGGAGGGTTAGAGAAAGTCCTGATGCTGTGCCAGCACTGTTAGCAGCAGACACAACACTGGTGTGATACCACTGCTGTTCTAGCTACAAGTGCAGAGCGCAGCACTGTATGTGCTGCTGGGAAAGTTAACATCCCAGCCAGACCCAGTACAGGGTTGCTTGATAGACAATGTGATCATCAACTACAAGTCCTGTAGATCTGTACTAACAGGTACTTTTGCAGAATCAGAACTGGGAAAGAAGGAGGCTAAAATAGAGGCTAAAGTAGAGGCTAAAATAATGGACCCAAGTGAGTAGCTTGCTGAGATCCTGTGAAAGTTGCAACAGACATTTGTATAAACAGAATACAGGGTAACATGTAAGTAGATCTTGGAAGGGAGAGCGCAGCCTACTACTATAAGTTACCTCTGATTAAGGGGTGTGCAGCTATGAGGCTGCAGCCTGTGGCAATTCAGAGTTCATTTGACTGGGAAGGAACCCTCCCCAGGACAGAACTGAACTATGACACAAAAGACCCCTGCTTCCAACATAAAGCCTGTACGGTGACTTAGGACATGAAGCCTTAATGTGGAAGTTGTTGAGGCATCCTCTTTTATATGTTTTTGAGTCTTCTGCTTGTTCCTTTTTTTTTTTTTTTTTCTTGGTACGTGTTTGTCTTACAAAGGAACAAATTCTGTTGGCCCTTGATTCTCTGTTTCAATCTATAATAAACTAGAGGCAGGGGCTATTAACTTGTGCATTCCACTGCTAACTGGTGTTGTCACATGCAGTAAATCCAGTGTCTGCTGATTATTCAAGACTGAAAAGAGATTCTGGAACAGAAGGAGCAAAGGTTCTGCCACCATCAGAGATGTGGTATGCTTTACTAAGGAGCAGTGGGTACCTTCTGTTGAGTCTGGTAGAGCATCCACTATATGTGATTCAGTTTTTTGCTACTGTTGTTATGAAGATGAAGTTTTGCAAATGATATTTGTATCTTTTTGGACTCTCCTTTGCTGTACTGGAACTTTGCAAGAGTGAAGGAGACCAGTGAACATAACTTTCTCAGCCTTGATTTTTTTTTTTTTTTTTTGGCTCCAGCTGGTCTTCATGTTATGCAGATTGTGATGACAACAACCCTTGACCATGAAAATATTTTCTGTGATGAACACCAGAGTTAACCTTCCAGCAGGAAAGAGAATTTGGCCAATAGACTGCATTGAAAGATTACACCAACCTGGTCCCATATAGCACAGTCTCAAGAAAAATATATACAGCACCAGTTTTAACAGCAGATATCCTGTTTTTGTTTTTCAGAGTTCTGTGGTTTAAAGCTGTGGTGTTTAAAGTTCTTCACGCTGTAAGGAAAAGCAAAAGTTAAAAATTCTATATATCAGCATGGTTAAGCAACTGTGGTTGAGTATATGTTTTGTAGCTCACTAAGGTCACATAAAGGTAAATATTAGTTGGTCTATTTTAGCAGAAAGCAGTGTAATGCTGCAGTTCAGCAGTCATCACGTCAGCTCTCTTGGGAGGAAACCTTTAGAAGGTGAGATCCTCATACAATGACCATCGTCAGTGGTAATTGCTGTCAGCTGAACAGCTGTAGCAATAACTCTTCAGCTGGAACAGGCTGCCAAGGAATTGATAGCTACACCTGTTCCCCACGGGAAAGTGGGGGTCTTAATTACTTTTCATGGATTGAGAGTGAGACCAACAGTTGCTATTCTTTCTGAGGCCCTGTAAATAACAGTCAAACCACTCTGTGGAACACTCTGGGAACAGTGGGTTTAATACAATACTAGCTAAAATAATTTTATGCAAAAGCTTAAAAAGTGTTTATGTATTTTGCTATGTTCCTATGAATTAATCTGTATGTAATCTGGCTGTGAACATGGTTCACTGTTTCAGTTTGAAGTCCTGAAATGATGTGATAGAAGCATAAATAGAGATCTGAATGTGGAAGTGATCAGATACCCACTGTTCCCCACCTTCTTCCCCTCCTTTTTTTTTTTTTACTTTTAAGATTGTAACATGAAAAACAGCTTTTAGATTGTATGTGAGAGATTTTAGATTTTGTGAGAGATTTTAGATTTTATCTGCAAAATGATTAGCAGAACAAACCAACTTCAGAATGTGGATATTGCACAATCAAAGGAAGTGGGAATATCTGTTTTTTTTTTTTTTTTTTTTTTTTTTTAAAAAAAAAAAAAGAGAGAGGGAATGGCTGATTGCCAAAAACTACAGAAGAACCCTGAAGAGATAGATGGGAAAGAGGTCTTAGATAAGGCAATGGTTGCAAAGCCTCAAGGCCTGCAGTGTAGCACTCCATTCAAACAGGGAAAACTGAGACTCCAAGGAGGAGAATGACTTTGTTTCAGGATTGCTGAATCCTGATACCAAATGAGGCAAAATAGGCAAATGAATCTTCACTGAGGAACAGAACCTTCTGTGAGGACTGAGGCTTAACTCAGGGCAAAGTAGGTACTCTTCCATCTGTGTTTGTGTTTGTTCTGGGTTACCTGGAAGAACAGAGCATGAAGCTGCTCCCCACTTCACCAGAAGTGGGATCTACAGGGATGAAGGGGCACTTCGCACTTCTTTTCAATGGAGTGGAAAATACCACCTCTGTTTGTAATCCACAGAGCTATAGTTAAAGGAAGGTGCTCCATACTGAGT
This sequence comes from Stictonetta naevosa, assembly GCA_011074415.1. Classification (NCBI taxonomy): domain Eukaryota; kingdom Metazoa; phylum Chordata; class Aves; order Anseriformes; family Anatidae; genus Stictonetta; species Stictonetta naevosa. The sequence goes on from CM021697.1 coordinate 67,700,931, forward strand.
CTTGGCATTTAACTTTTCTCCTTAAAAACAAATTCAGAAACAGTGGTTTGTTTGTTTATTCTAGTGGAACTGTTCAATTTATCATAAGATCGACAGATAAGAAAAATGAATGGCTTTCTCCATTGCCCACTAACAGAAATTTTATACAAAGTGAATGGAACAAGCTATATGGAACAAGCTATAAAACTTATGATAGGTTTTAAAGCTTACATTAAAAGTGCTTAAATAAAAAGGTGCTGTACATAACTTCATAAGTTATTCATCAGTGCTTGAAAAGAAAGGTGTTTTGCCCAAATTTCAGCGTTATTTCAGTCTTCCAGTAGTTCTTTCCATCTGTAGATGACAGTGAAGGTTTTTATTAGGAACTTAGAATGTTTTCTTGTTAGTCTTCTTTGGCTCTTTTTGAAAATCCTGCCATATATAACTCTTGACACAAAGCGCATTTCAAGTCTTACTGAGTTCTTAGTTTATTTGTGCAAATGCCATTTAGCTTTGTGTTTTTATCACAACTTCCTTATATAGTTGTCACTTTTAGTGTAACTACAGAAACAGTTCATGTTATCAGCAACAAATCTATCACACTGAATACCATCAAATCTAGTAATGATAGTAATATTGTGTAGGTTAATTGAAGTTACTAAAAGGTATTAGTTATAAAGCTGTTATTACTGAGTTAGAATGGAACAGCTAGGGTACTTAATCATCAACTAGATCCTTTGTGCTGCTTGTTGTCCTTTGTAAATGTTCATTGATTATCTTAAAATATTGCTTCATCTTTGAAAGTGTGATTGGGTGCTTTTATATTATGTGAATATTGCCTGTATTGCTACTGAGAAAGTTGTGAAGCAATAGTGTCTATCAACTAGCTACTAAAGGGAATGGTTTTATAAGGGATAAAATCACCCAAAAGGAGCTGGTTGTCTAAATGTCAGCAGCAAGTTTCATCAGAGTGCAAAATATTCCTGGATTTTTTATAGTTTGCCTACCTTCACCACATTTACATTTCATCCATATTTTTGAAACAGAGATGAAGTGAAGGGGAGAGATGAAAAATTTGTAGGTGGGCAATCCACAGCAACAATGAAGATAGGACATTTCTATCTTGTTTCCAGCTCCCTCATTGCGCTGTTGACATGTATCAATCCTCCTTCTCAGGTATATATAATATAGGTAGTAGTGATGCAACTAGTTCTGTCCATTGCATTATTAATTACTTCAAAGAGAAATTTGGGTGGTGGTCTGACATTTCTGAACCAGGAGGATCTGTTTCAACCTCAAAGCACTTTATTAGCAACTAATATGAAAGCAAGGCTGGCATTAGTATAAATTTATTCCATTATGTAGTTTTCTCAGGAATTGACCCTGCTTTTCTTTTTGTTATTGTTTTGGCTTTTGTTTTTAGCCTGAAGAGTAACTTTTCAGACTTACTACTTTTATTTTTAAGTGAGGACATTTGGCCAGTGGAGGGCACTGTACTATAACACAACGAGAGACAGAAATTCCCGTTTCCTTCTGAAATATAATTTGTCACTTCAACAAACTTACTTCTGAACCTAATTTATAAATGCCTGAATTTCTCCAGTGTTTAGCTGGCAAGTTGCCATGCTAAGGAAAAATGCTAGATGCACTTGAACATCAGTTTAATGAGAAACTTAACCAACCTCCAAATACTGAACTTGGTATTGTGGTTATACATTCCTTTCTGGAAAACAGACTGTAGTGTAACAGCCCACTGAAGGTTGTCAAAATATAACTAAGTGCATGTATCATGTAAGCCTCTGCAACCAATGGTTCCAATCTGATGGAAAAGTCTGAAGCGAAAAAGTTGTTTTAGTAACAGAAGCTCTGACAAAAAAGATGTTGCATGTCATTAAATTCTTCATAAGTTTTCTAATCATATCACAGGATTTTACAGTATGAATGAATTTTTCATATGACACTTTCATGAATTTTTCATGAAGGGTGTCATATGATGCTGAGATACATGGTTGAGAATTTCTGTCTTGTGTAAAAAATAAGTTGCAAAGGATGTATCTTTTTTTGAGCAAAAGACTCATGTTTGATATACTCAAATTATTAATGTGAATCTCAGTAGCAGGACAGAGAATGGAAATAATGCAACTGATTCATTTGTCTAATGTTTTTGGAAAGGATGTGAAGAGGAAGACTGGGCTCACAGTCTTTGTTGTCATGTTTTGTCTGTATGCATGAGGATAAAATTAGTAAAGAGAGGAATCATTTTCTAAAAGTTTTGTTTAGGCTTCATAATATGTTAAGGTTTTCAGTTAAAGATTCATATTACACTGCACATAGTTATGCTCATAGAGCTGCATGACACTTGACAGTAGGTAACTGCATTTATATGCATCTGTTGTGAAAGTTTGAAGAGTGTAACATTATGGCCTCTTATGAGGATGACCCTGTACAACCCTTCTTACCAGATTACTTCAGGTTCTTATTGTTAGAGAAAATGAAATAGTGCCAAACAACACATACTTCTTTATCTTTCCCCTCACCTTTCCCTCAGTCCCGTCCTCCCCCCCCTCCCGCAACAAAAGATGGAAAAAACATGATGTTTGCAATGCACAGAGAAGTGTGGCTCTGTTGTTTACCACGGTATAATAAGAAATTAATATTTTCTTTTGACTTTGCTGTTATGGTTTTGTAACAGTTTCAACTTTAATGGTTTTTATGAGACCAAGTTTTACATATGTGAAGTATATGCGTAAACATGTTCTAGTAACAGCCACATATCTGTTGCATTCATTGTGTCCTTTTATGTAAAGTACACTGAGAGAAAGGAAAAGCACAGTGACGGTACTTCAGGATGTCTGCAGCTAAACTGCATAGGTCATTCCTGATGTGGTCTAGCACCATCCACAAGCCACGTTGCACCATATGTTTTCTATTGGCAGCATTCAACAGAAAAATGTTTTAGACATTGTACACGCCAGTTATCCTTCCTTTTTCCTTCTGCAGTGGCTTTCCTGAGCTACGCCTGTGATAGAAAGCATGGCTATCAGCAGCTATAAAATCAAAAGCCCAACCATTCTGGTGGGTCTATAAGAAATTAGAGGGAAAGAGCACAGAAGAACTTGAAGGAATGAGAACACCATTTGTTTTCATAGGAGTTCAGGTTGTGGCCATGAAGGGGAGGGCTGGGGTGAAAAACTGTCATTCTAACTAAGGAAGAGTGTATAATTTTTACGTCACTGATATCTGAGTGTTATACTGCTATCCTTCTGAGCATTGTGTTGACAGCACATCCTTGCAAGCCAGAATAGTGACTTCTATTTGTAAGAGTAACATTTCATCCCCATAGCCTACTTTCTTAAGAAGTGATGTTGACTGTTTAACAGTATGTTGCTCCTACAGAAATTATTTCTGGGGCAGTATCAGCCAGAGAAAGATGCAGAAATTGGAAACAAAGGTTAAGGGAGCTCAGTGTTGTTAATTAATAGGTTGTGATAAGTTGATTAGAGGAAGAAGAGAGATAGGAGAGAAAACTTTATTACAGATGTGGAGAACAGTTGTATAGTGAGGTAATGCTATTTTTCTGTATTTCAGAATTGATTAACAATATTATGAAAATAAATTTTTTAAAATTTCAAAATAAACTCTAAAATAGAATAGCAACAATAAATTTAAATGGTATAATTTGGTTATGGTGTTTCATAGTGGATTTGAAGCCGAGAAATTTCAGAGTTTGATTTATTTCTGTCTAGAAAACAGGTAGACTGTCCAACTACCTGAAGATAAATGAATGAAGATTTTTGCTGTGTTTTTAAGTGTTAATTTGGTATTTACCATGTGGACCTACAATCTTATTTGTTAACCTCCAGACAATCTTATTCTGGAATTACTAGAAAAGCCATTTCCTTGTTGAAATATGAACAATTGTTCATTAAATTCAAATGTTTTTCATACACTACCTTTTGTACTACAACATAATATATAACAGAGCAAGATGGATGCCTACTTTCAATGTGTTAAATTGGAGTCCAGATGATATTATTGAGTTATTGAAACTTCTTATATGAGATGGAATTATGTCTGCAGATCATTTGTGAAAGGTTCAAAGCCACATTTCTTTTAAATGCTTGAATTATATATCTTTCAAAATCTCTTCTGTATTTTCCTAGATTTCAAAGAAAAGCATTACAAGGAAAAGTTCTTCATAAATAAATAAATTGCTGCATACATCTTCATTTCATTTTTCGTTTAAAAACAATACCAGTTTCATTCCTTAAGTGAACACTGCAAGACTACTGGTCATTCAGCTGCAGTAAAAGTACAACAAATGTTTATCTCCCTCATTGTATTTTCAACTAAATTCAAATTTATATATTTTCCAAAGAGCAGACATCTTATAATAAAACTGTCTTATGTATAAAAGTGTTCACAAAAACAAAGTATCAGTTTGGGAGATTTTCTTCCATCATCTATGGCTGTTTTTATTTTGGGGGGGGAAACTCTTCCCAAATTGAAGGGCCTGATGTTTCTAGGCCTGATGTTTCACTTATTTCTAAAACTATGTCATACTTTGTTTTTTATAGTGATAATGTTTTGGGGAAAGTTTAAAGCCATAACTGAATGCTTGTTGCCAAATCAACACAGGATTTAGGTTAAATACTTCTTACCTCTATTTCCGTGCCTGAGATATAATACACATAGCTGTAGATGAAGTTCTGCATCGCAACTAGTGTACACCTGTGTATGACCTTTTAAATAGGGCTGTTTTGTAAAAGCTAATAGATAAAATTACTACTTCAGTCATTTGACTTCTGTGCTAACCTCACTGCTTGAAAACTTTGTTTTAATAAGTTACTTTAAGAAAATATAAGTGATAGAAATTCTTTGGAATCCCATGGTTTCTCATGAATTTCTCAGCTCTGACACTTTCACAGCTGCACATGTAAAATCTTTCTTTTATATAGGCAAAACTCGATTAACTCTAAATGGGACAATAAAAGTAACTTTTCAGGTTGGATACACTTAAATAGATGCCAAACAAATACCAGTGCCAGTTGCTTGTCTGTTTTTTTTCTTTTAGTGTGCTGTAATTTGGAGAAGCAATTATACTCTCTCGCTTATTCAGATTAAACCTCCTATCTCCAGGGCTTTTTTTCCCCATCACCCAACAATGCTTTTAGATGTTATCACTATGTTCTCCAAAAACTTTGCCCTAATTACGGTGCTGTTTGTTTATATTGCTAAGACAATTTATCTCTGGTCTCTGGGTCAAAATGAATGTATCAGACCATTACAGTACAAAAAGCTTAGTATGTGGGCACTGAAGCTTACAGTCATTGCACGCTATATTGAGTTCTGTTCCTCTCATTTCACATGATTGTTTTGCTTCTAGCATGCTGTAATGGCATTTTTCATAAGTTACTGATACTTATCTCCTCTGGTTTGCATTAGTTAGTGCCTACACCCAAAGTCTAGCAAGAATAGATAATCATGATGGCCTTTATTTAGTCAGCTGTCTGGAATATACTTGGTGTATGTCATTAGTATTAAAATATGTTCAGAAACAAAGCTCAAAAAGCTAATGAAGCTGATTTTTCTTCCAGCATTTGCTACTGAAGGGTCCTCTCCAATGAGTTCTGTGCCTTGTCCATCTAGTAATGCAAATCAAATAATGCAATGTAATTGCTGTGTTTTCTTGGAAACATCTTTGAGGTTTCTACATGTTCCTGTACTTACTTAGCTATTTTATGTTATTTAAAAAATAATAATAAACAAATAATTTTAAAAATTACTTCTATACCTAAACGCATGGAACTTGCAGCATTGCCCAGACATTTCAGATCAGCAAAATGTGTAATCTTTCCACATTTATTTTCTTATTCTTTCTAGCCTGTGGCTGCAGTAAATTAGGCATCATCTTACTCCCAGAACTTCATTACTTGACATACTTTCTCATTTTGACAAAGGAGTAAGATTTTTTTTTAAATGTAAAAACAATTTCATTTTGATTAATATGTATAATCTTTTATAATAAACTTTGAGTAGAAGGCTTCAACTAATTTCATTGGCCTGTGGGTACACCTGCCAAGCTCTGTTTAAATTTTAATTCAGAAAATGAACCTGTTAGTGTGAAGTTAAACAAGTACTGGGGAAGGGTAACTTGTTAGGCAAAGAACTGCTATGGTACCTTGAGGGTTTTAACTGCAACCCCTTCTTTTGGTCCCTCTTGCGAGGTAAATGTGTCAGATCTAAATAAAATAAGGTATAATTTATTAAGCTAGTTATCCCTGCTGCTTGTATTAACACACTGCTGCTGGCCAGAGAGAACTGTTTTGTGACATGAACTTTGTCTCAGCAGCAGGAATGGGCCAAACTTCTGTCTCTTCTTGTTTCCCCTTTTTCTCCTAGCAACACTGGAGGCACGGGAGTGATGGCTATTTCCAAGGTTGGAGGATTGGTTAGGTGCGATGTGAGGTGGCAAGAGCAGGATCTGAGGGTTGTGGTGGAGAGGAGGAAATGAGATGGGAGCTTCTGCCTGAGAAGAGTTTCAGGGAAAATATCAGTCCTGATGAAAGTTAAAGTCACTGTCCCTCCTACCTAGAGCTCCTTTGCACATCTTGCTGACCACTTTAGTACCTGGTCTGGCTCTTCCCATCTCTGTTCCCCATCCATAACCACCTAAACCCCTCGTTAATCCCTCCAGCTTCTCTTCTTTGTGGGATTGAAGTAGAGCTTATGGATATATCTGGGGAAAAAAACCTGGACAAGAAAAATTGATTTTGCTAGAAGTCTTGATTGAGATCTGTTGTCTATTTAACTGATCAAACATCTGAGTTTCACTGGTCTCTAGATGGTCAAGAATCTGAGTTTATACATCCTCAGAGAGCTTTAAACTTCTGCCAGGAAGAATGCCTTATATTAGAAAAACTGGGAGAAAACCAAAAACCTCAATCTGTATTAGTGTATCTCTTCAGCAACATTGCAGCATGTTCCTGTTGAACAGATGTAATCAATACACCAGGATGATGACCAGGTTATCTCCATTCTCATCAAATTTACTCAATTGCTACAATGAGCAGTCAGCCCTCCATACAGTTGATTAAACATAGGTTTAGAATCATAATGATGTGTGCAGCTATTGGATTTTTATGAAAGAGTCTATGACTGTTTTACAGAGGTCTTTCTTTTCTGTTATATTATGTTACACCTTTATGGATTTCTTTGTTGTTTGTTTGCCTACTTGTGAAAGCTCTTAACCAACCTGTGTGCTTGAACCCCTGTGTATTTACTTGGGGTTTAAATTTAATTTTATCACTCACGCATAGTATTCAAACCTGAAAATTAAGTCCAAATTACCCTCCTGCTTGCTTTACAGCAAGTCTGTGTGTGTGATGAGTAAACAGACTGTGGGTGGTGTAGGGCAAAATAAAATTTAAGTGCTTGTTCGCAAGGGCAGCTTTCTTCACCTTCAATACATAAACACCTAGCTATGGTTTAGCAGATTTTACCAGTTGGTTTATTTGACATGAGAAACAAATGGAATATTTGTTTTTTGTACAGCTGAATGTGTGTATATATATATTATATATATATATACATATTTGTATTTTCATAGGCAACATTTAAAGTTTTCAGAGTTCTTCAGTGTTCAGAACTTAAGTCTTGATGTCTGGATTAAAGATTTTGCCTCAATATATATCTCAAACCTATACAATAAACAATATATATCTCTGTAACTAAATTGGAAATAACAAAACCAAAATATAATCCCTTACCTTACGCATTTAGTCTATACAAGTAAGTATTCCACAATAAAATGATAACAATTTGGAAAAAAATAAGTCCTTATAGATTGCTTAAGAATACTCTTTTGTTGTCCTCTTTTTGAACTACAGCTGTTTGAGTAGCAGTAATGCACATTTCCAAGATCTCTGATTTCAGCAGAGGAATTGTGATGGTTTAATGCATGAGCTAATGAAGAACTGAAGTTGTGATCAAGGTTGTTTAATCTTATCTTTGGCTGTTCCTTTTTCAATAAGTTCTTATCTATTTCACAAATAGAAGAGGCATGAGCTCATTATAGAATTTGGTATTCAGGACATCACCATTCCCCTCACTACTACTTCTGAGATGGCTTGTCTTCTAGCACTGGTCGAACAAAATTAATATAATTATCAAAGCTTGACAACAGTTACACCTTTCCCTGGGGAAGGGTTTTCTGCTTCTCGTAGGGTGAGGGATTTTTTTCTTGTTCAGTAGTTTCAGTATTCTCTTTCTTGTTTGGTAACAGAGAAATAGCAGAGAATTGTCTGACAATTCAGAGGGCTTACCTTATTCATCTGTATTTCACAAATATCCCTGATAATAGTAACCACAGCCTCCTTGTCTGCCTGTTTTAAAATACCTCATTTTATTCAGGAAGGAGAGAGGGGGAGAAAGCAATGAAAGAAACAGATTAAGTTCAAGGTCTTTTGGTTTACGCTGTTAGTTCTGATACCAGTGTTTTTATTTAAACAGAGCTGGCCTGTCTTGGACTAGCAACCAGCTGTGCCCCAGCATGTGAAATCTGTAGTCATGCTCCAGTCTGTGGAGTCAGGAAGAAATCTGAGGAACTCCGTAATACAGGATGTTAGATTGGCCTGAAACTCCTCCTCAGAGAACATCGGAATAACTTCTCCGTGCAGACTCTGGACCCACATTATTAAATGTATTGTAAACTATGATCTTTACACATGAGCTTGTGTTGAGCAACTGTGAGCTACAGTCCATTAGCTATCTGGTTGCAGTTATGTAGGCAGGCTGTGAAGGGTCTGTGTTTGCCTGTATCTGTTACAAAGACATGACTTCAAAGAAGACACTGTGCAAAGGGGTTGGGTCTACTGCTCAGTAACTTACAAAAAGACACCTTTTGTAGAAATATAACCCACAAAGTCCAAATCAGAGATGGGAAATGGGTTTGGGGTCCTGTAGTTTCGATTTTGACATTACAACAAACATGATAAGTATTACTTAAACCAGTAATGTTTGTCAGCTTGCATTTTTGGCAGATCCTACATTTTTTTTTCAATTTCTGTATGCCATTTTGCATAGAATCTATAAAGCAAAGTCAAAGGGAGTTTGTCTTTAATAACAAAGGATGGTAAAAATAGCTATGGTATCAATGACTGCCATACAACCCTTGTCATTTTATTTTTTAACTTTAATCACCTTTAATCAACTTTAATCATTGTCTTATGTTCCTTGATGACAATCATCTACAAAAAGTATTTGACATAAGATAAATTCTGGCTAAAAGAATCATTAATTTGAGAGAACAGAAGCAGAAAACTCTGGCATAAGATCTTATAAAAATAGCTTTTCTACTTTTCTGTTTGTGGGTCAAGGTCTAGAGACCTTCCAAACAGTAATGTATTAAGAAATTTTGGTGTGCTGGGAATTGAAGGTAGATTATGAACCAGATTTGTGTACAGTAAAATGTTTTATGATTATAAAGACAAGAAATGGGCATTATTTTATGGAAGATTCTCATTTATGTCTGCCTGTTCTTAGTAACATGTATTTAAAAGCTTGTCTCAGTGCTACAGGGAATGATATTTTCTGAAAGCATAATAATCTAAAGTATGCATGTAATGTTACACTGTAAGTATTTTTAGGGGGAGTAGTAAATGATGATGCTGATGTGTTTTCTTCTGAGGAAAAAATGCTTTAATGAATGGGAAAAAAAAATCAACACACAAGCGAATGGTGGTAGCAGGGTAAATGTTTGTTGTTGATTTGCCAATGAAAATGAGATCTGAACTTTGTGGACTAAAGGAATATATGGCTACCTGACTGAAAATTTCAGTCTTTTTTTTTTTTTTTCTTATCCTATATCAAGAAATGCATTGTAGGCATTCCATTCTTCGCTTAGTTCTGTAAGTTAATAGAAAAAATGATTAGTACTACTTTTCTATAATTGTTATTAGTGAGATTCTCAACTATACAATGTATTTATCTTAGTGATACCAAAGGAAGAATGTCAATCGCTACAACCTGTCACAATGGTTAATATTTCCTCTATTTAAGTACAGCTAACTTTACTCTGTTCATCTAGACAAACGTTATCATATTATCATGTCAAATACTTCTAAAAGTGCATCGATTGCTGTAGCACTTGTAGAAGAGTAGCATATGTTCTGCTTTTCATCTAATACTCTTCTGGGTTTGAATATTCTGTAGTTTGGAAGTTGGTCTCTTTGTTTTACCCATTCGTAAAAGTACTCAGAACAAGTACCTCATGGAACTGCAGTGAGGTACTGCAAGCTCCCAGGTTCCTTCAACATACTCTAAGATTTTAAATGAAAAATGATGCTTTAAAATAAATAATTCACTATTTAATATTCCCAAGAAAATGCGAACAGGTACTCAGGCACATTTTTTTTTTTTATTTTTTTTTAAGCGGTCATGTACAAATGGCCATTTATCTGTGTGAACATGAATTCTTTCCATTGCAAAGGAAGATTGATAGAACAAGCTGCTCTGTCCTTTGTAGCAGAAGCTTACTCTTCCTCTGGAATTTCTTAATTAACAATGATAACTGTTGAAATAATACATAGGCCAGTGTAGCTTCCAAACACTTAATATTGCTACTTTCTTTTTAGAACTGAATTACAAAACATGGTAGAAAAGTCCTAAAATGAGAAAGGGAGTAAAATGGTCTTTTAAAAACCAGCTGTTTAGGAACTAGTAAGAAAAAAAAAAAAAGGTTTTGGTGAAGCTTCTGTTGAGTCTCAATAAATAAAAGGAGCAGGGAGTACATTTGCAGGTGAATTGTAGCACAGATAAATGAAAGGCTGTGGATAAAGAAAAATAAAAAGCCACAGGTGTGCTGATATTTGATTTTTGAACTCACAGATTTCCTACATAACTCACATAAGAATGAAGAATCAGAAAATCAGAAGCAGGTGTTTTTTGTTTTGTTTTGTATGTTTTTTTTTGTTTTTTTTTTTTGTTTTTTTTTTGTTACATTTAGAAGAAAAAATGGACCATGAAGTTTTCTTCAGGTCTAGATTTGTGGAAGGTGTGGCTGAAAAAAGCAAGTTCCTCTGGGTAAAAATCTGTATTGTTGGGGAGTCTCCAAAAGCATTTGAATAACCTGGGGCAGCACAATTCTGGGAACTTTGGTGTAGTTATCAAAACAAACAAACAAAAACAAAAAAACATTATCTGAACCAAGAACATAGCAGCAAGGCTTTACCTTTCACAAAGATGTCCATAGATCCCTCTGTTTCTCACAAGGTACTTCATATTCTTTCACTAGCTCAATTCAGAATATTCATACTGTTATGTTACAGAAATTCTGACTAAGTTTCTTATTTTTATGTGCTTGTTTCCCAGCCAGTTTGAAAGGATCTAAGACTGCCCTGCCTCAAAAAAGGTTTGTCTGGCTCTTCTGCCTAAGCCCCTACTGCTTCCCTTGTCTCAGCATTAGAAATTGTACAGGTTGTTTATATGGCTAAACAACTGCAAAAGACCCAGTAGAAAACACTGAGAATGTAAAAGGAGAAAATAAATCTTTCATTAGCATTGGACAGTCCCTTTGAATATAATTATGGCAGTGAAAAGACTTAGATTTAGAGCTTAGTGATATGGTTTAGTGGAGGATCTCTTAGTGTTAGGTCAGGGGTTGGACTTGGTGATCTTGGAGGTCTCTTCCAACCTAGATGATTCTGTGATTCTGTGAATTTTCACTGTGTGGTCTTGCAAGTTTTGTGGAGCTATTACTCTTAACTTCAACTTGTAAGACTTCTCCCTCTTCTTTCACTTTACATATTACTTATATGTTAACAGATGAAAGTCAGGTGTGTTTACTGATTGTATTTTGCAGTTCCCATAGCTGTAGATAGTTGTTGGCATGGATGTGTGTCACTGAATGGTGTCAGGATTTGTTATTTTTTCTTCTAATTATAATCTTCTTGTATGTGCATAGACATTTTTCATTTTGAAAACTGAATACAATGCCAGAATTGGAGAGTTGGTTCCTATGTTATGATAGTGGGATACTTCCTGTTCCAAATCCTACAGAGTGAATGGATAGCTATACTCCTCCATACAACTACTGTTAAAGTCTCCATGTGTATGTTTAAAAAAGACAGGAAAAGTGTCAAATATTTTAAGTTCAAAGAACTTGCAGATCAGGTATGAGTATTTTCAAAGAAAACTTCCATGCAACACCTTTCTGTCTTGACATTTGGAAGTGAAAACATACTATTATTGGAAATTACATACTGTTGTTGTGTTTTCATAGGTGTATATTTTAAATACATAAGTGTATTTAAATGTAGTAAGTGTATTGAATTGCAAATGCTATTGCCTTGGATATGATGATAAAATTATATATTTCTTTAGTATTTTGCTACTGCTGTCTCTACAGGGCAACACTTTGTTCTTCCTTTTCCTCTGCTATTCATTTTGATTTTGAAATACAAGATGACTTGCAGCTGAACAACCACAACAACCACAACTCAGTGAAACTGTAGTCACCGCACCCCCACTGTATTCATGTTCAATGAAACGTGATAAAGTTGCTGCTCTGTATATTGTAATACGTAATACAGAACAATAATGGTACTGGGAGATGGCAGGTAGAATAAGCTTTTTCTTCTCAAGGAGAAACACATTCTCTGCAAGGTTAGGTTTGGAACCTTTTGAAAAGCACATTGTGGCCCCAGTTAGAATAACTACTAGGAGTTGCTATGAGAGGCTGTGAGAGGCTGGAGTTCATGAACTTAAATGCTTCCAGCTCACTCAGTGTAAGAAGCCTGGAATGCAGTGATATCATGGATTGTTTTGCCAAATGACTTACAGAAGTAACTTTTTGTTGTTGATGAATATTGTTTTCAGAAATCCTTTCATACTTCATGATATCGTCTTTGGATGTATTCAGCACAGAAGAATGCTCAAGATTTCATTTATAGAATGTGCAAATGCTGCCACCCAAGTATTCCTTTCTAAGGTCCAGGGTAGGCAATGGACCACAGCAAATCAAGCATACTATGACTTTCAGTCTGAATTTTTTGAATCATCTGGAAACAGAAAAAAAAAATCATAAAACAACTAGAAGTATCATAATTGAAGTCATAATCTTCAGTACCTTTTTTATGATCCCTAAATACATATTTCATCTATGGACTGTTTTGGTGCTATGCATTATGTGTTCCTTGCTGGTTCTTAAAATCTTGTATCTTTTCTGTTGTCTAGTGACTGTGTAATTCAGAGTCACTAATCTTGCTAAACTTTCAAAGAAAATTAGACTATTTCTAAATGTAGCACCTTTTTTTTTTTTTCCTGGTACACCTTTCTACTGTATTCCCCAAATGTTTAAATATCTACATAAAAACAAACAAACAAAAAAACTCTCAGACATGCTGATGCTTTATTCTTCTTTTACAGAAAGATAGCCAACAACTGTAGTTTGGATCACATTGTGAGGTAACTTGAACCCAGAAGTCTGTGGGCTGCCAGCAGTCACCCCTCCGACTACTATCCTCTTTTGATAGTCCAGGCTGGCAGAGATGATATGGAAGAGAGAAGCCTGAAGGCTATCAAACGGGACTTTAGGGGACTGGGACGATTAGTAGATGGAGTGGGAACACAGGTCGTGCTTTCCTCCATCACTACAGTGCCTGGGAGGGGTACAGAGGGGACTCAGAAAGCCCACCTGATAAACAGGTGGCCCAGAGGCTGGTGCCAACACAGAAATTATGTTTTTATTTTGACCACAGGGTGCTTTACTCAGCAACTGGCCTGCTAACTGCAGATGGGTCCCACCTGTCTCAAAGGGGAAAATAGACACTAGCACAGGAGCTGGCAGTGCTCATTGAGAGGGCTTTAAACTAGGTAGGAAGGTGGACAGGATTGGGGATGGTGAGGGAATAAGGCTTGTTAGAGGTGTGGCAGGGAGAATAATGTCAGGGCTGGGGGAGCAGGCAATGGCCCAGCTGAAGTGCATCTACACTAATGTGTGCAGCATGGGCAACAAACAGGAGGAGCTGGAAGCCATTGTGCAGCAGGCTGGCTATGACTTGGTTGCCATCATTGAAACATGGTGGTTCCACTCCCGCGACTGGAGTGCTGCAATGACTGGCTATAGGCTCTTCAGAAGGGACAGATGGCACAGAAGGGGTGGTGGTGTGGCTCTCTCCATTAGAGAGTGTTTTGATGTTGTGGAACTGGAGGCTGAGACTGGGAATGATAAGGTTGAGTCCACATGGGTTAGGATCAGCAGGAAGGCCAACAAGGCAGGCATCATGGTGGGGGGCTGTTACAGACTGCCAAACCAGGATGAGGAGACGGATGAGGAATTTTGCAGGCAGCTGGCAAAAGTTGCAAAATTGTTGGCTCTTGTCCTCGTGGGGGACTTCAATTTTGCAGACATATCCTGGACATGCAATACAGCTCAGAGGAAGCAGTCTAGGAGGTTTCTGGAGAGCATGGAAGATAGTTTATTGATGCAGCTGGTTAGTGAGCCTACCAGGGGAGGTGCCCTGCTGGACCTTCTGTTCACAAACAGAGAAGGACTGGTGGGAGATGTGGTGGCTGGGAGCTGTCTTGGGCAGAGTGACCACAAAATGGTAGAGTTCTCTATTCTTGGCAAACTCAGGACGGGGACCAGTAAAACTGCTGTCTTGGACTTCCGGAGGAGAGACTTTGAGCTGTTCAGGACACTGGTTGGTAGAGTCCCCTGGGAGGATGTTCTGAAGGGCAGAGGAGTCCAGGAAGGCTGGGCACTCCTCAAGAAGGAAATCTTAAAGGCTCAGGAGCGGTCTGTCCCCACGTGCCCAAAGACGAGCCGGCGCGGAAGAAGACCGGCCTGGCTGAACAGAGAGTTGTGGCTAGAGCTTAGGAAAAAAAAGAGGGTTTATGATCTATGGAAAAGAAGGCAGGCCACTCAGAAGGATTATAAGGATGTTGTAAGGAAGTGTAGGGACAAAATTAGAAAGGCCAAGGCTCATCTGGAGCTCAATCTGGCTACTGCTGTTAAAGATAACAGAAAATGTTTTTATAAATACATTAACACGAAAAGGAGGACTAAGGAGAATCTCCATCCTTTACTGGATGCGGGGAGAAACTTAGTGACAAGATAGGAGGAAAAGGCTGAGGTGCTTAATGCCTTCTTTGCCTCAGTCTTTAGCGGCAAGACCAGTTGTTATCTGGATACCCAGTGCTCTGAGCTGGTGGAAGGGGATGGGGAGCAGGATGTGGCCCTCACAATCCATGAGGAAATGGTTGGCGACCTGCTACAGCATTTGGATGTACGCAAGTCGATGGGGCCAGATGGGATCCACGCAAAGGTACTGCGAGAACTGGTGGAAGAGCTGGCCAAGCCGCTTTCCGTCATTTATCAGCGGTCCTGGCTATCAGCGGAGGTCCCAGTTGACTGGCAGCTAGCAAATGGGACACCCATCTACAAGAAGGGCTGGAAGGTTGACCTGGGAAACCATAGGCCTGTTAGTTTGACCTCAGTGCCAGGGAAGCTCATGGAGCAGATTATCTTGAGTGTCATCACGCGGCACTTGCAGGGCCACCAAGTGATCAGGCCCAGTCAGCATGGTTTTGTGAAAGGCAGGTCCTGCTTGACTAACCTGATCTCCTTCTATGACAAAGTGACATGCTGGGTGGATGAGGGAAAAGCTGTGGATGTGGTCTACCTTGTAAGGCTTTTGACACCGTTTCCTACAGTATTCTCCTCGAGAAACTGGCTGCTCTTGGCTTGGACTGGCATACGCTTCGTTGGGTTAGAAACTGTCTGGGTAGCCGGGCCCAAAAAGTTGTGGTGAATGGAGTTAAATCCACCTGGAGGTCAGTCACTAGGGGAGTCCCCCAGGGCTCAGTACTAGGGCCAGTTCTCTTTAATATCTTTATTGATGATCTGGATGAGGGGATCGAGTGCACCCTCAGTAAGTTTGCAGACGACACCAAGTTAGGTGTATGTGTCGATCTGCTCAAGGATAAGAAGGCTCTGCAGGAGGATCTGGATTGGCTGGGCTGATGGGCTGAGGCCAGTTGTATGAAGTTCAACAAGGCCAAGTGCTGGGTCCTGCACCTGGGGCACAACAGCCCCAAGCAGAGCTACAGGCTTGGAGGTCAGTGGTTGGAAAGCTGCCTGGAAGAGAAGGACCTGGGAGTATTTGTTGATAGTCAGCTGAATATAAGCCAGTAGTGTGCTCAGGTGGCCAAGAAGGCCAACAGCATCCTGGCTTGTATCAGAAACAGTGTGGCCAGCAGGGCTAGGGAAGTGATTGTCCCCCTGTACTCATCTCTTGTGAGGCCGTTCCTTGAGTACTCTGTTCAGTTTTGGGCCCCTCACTACAAGAAGGACATGGAGGTGCTCGAGTGACTCCAGAGTAGGGCAACAAAGCTGGTGAGGGGTCTGGAGAACAAGTCTTATGAGGAGTGGCTGAGGGAGCTGGTATTGTTCAGCCTGGAGAAGAAAAGGCTCAGGGGCGACCTAATCACACTCTACAGGTACCTTAAAGGAGGCTGTAGTGAGGTGGGGGTTGGTCTATTCTCCCATGTGTCTGGTGACAGGATGAGGGGGAATGGGCTATAGTTGCACCAGAGGAGGTTTAGGCTGGATATTAGGAAGAACTTCTTTACTGAAAGGGTTGTTAGGCATTGGAATGGGCTGCTCAGGGAAGTGGTTGAGTCACCATCCCTGGAGGTCTTTGAAAGACGTTTAAATGTAGAGCTTAGTGATATGGTTTAGTGTAGGACTTGTTAGTGTTAGGCCAGAGGTTGGACTCGGTGATATGGAGGTCTCTTCCAACCTAGGTTATTCTGTGATTCTGTGATTCAGTGGTTTAGTGGTACCATAAATGTTAACATAGCTACCTGCCCAAGTGTTTTCATTTTTCTGAGCTGTGTTTGCAGGCCCTGCAGAGGAGTATGCTGCCTCCACCACTGCTTCAATGCCAGAAATATTCAGAGGGTGCTTGGGATGAGCAGTTAGGATGGAGTAGCCAGAACCAAGATAAAAGGTGAGTTGCGTGATACACTGCTACTGAGCTCCTTGTACCATTACTCATCTAGTCTCTCTGTAGGTCTCGATGATTGTTATCCAGTGATTCATACTATCATACATAACCCATCTGAAGATATTGTTGATAGTCCCTTGTTCACTTAACATTATTTTTATTTATTTATTTATTTTTTTAGATGTGGCAGAAGAATACAACCTTTCCTGGTACATATGATGTGCATTTCATTTTGAACATACACTTACTCAGGCTAAAGACTATGAGCCTGATTTTCAACAACCTAACTTTTCAGGGAACCTCTGCATAGTAGAGAACAGCCTGGAGTACTAATCACTAACTGTGCCAGATACTGTGAGGTTTCTGGACATCTGAGTTTTGGTTATAAGTAATGTGTGAGTTCTTCCAAAACACTGCTTTTAACTCAGTTGCTGCAAAAGCAGCTAACCCAACAATCCATGTCTTATTTTTATGGTTAGAATTGTATGGATGAAAATAATCAAATGGAATAGTAACTTGAACTTTCCCTCTGTATGCCTATTAGACTTAGCCCCCAAATTTCCCATTGTCCAGAAGTAGATATACCTACTGCACTTCATAGAATAAGCCACAGACATCAAAATGTTTCTCATGGGGCTGTGTTCATAGTGAGCTGGTCAGGTATGTCTAACACATGTGGGAGACAGAAACAGTGGGGATCATAGAAACAAACGTTCCTGAAAGTTTTCCAGCCCAGCCCAGGCAAAATGCCTTGCATTGTACGAGGCTGATTATTGGTTGCAATGATATTCTAAATTTAGGAACTATTTTTGAAGTGAAAAAAAAAAATCTTTTAAATAAATATTACAGCCTGATAGGACCTATGTATTTCATTATTGGTCGTCATGAGAAATGGCAAAACACTTTGCGACTTTGAGGAAAAAAGCTCCCATTTGCAAATAGAATACTGTAGTGCTAACTTATCTGTTAAGAAAGTTTTATTTTTTCATTTGCCACAGATGTTGTTAAATTTTAGCCAACTTTGAATTTTATGGACAACAAAAACCTTTTTTTTTTTTTTTTCTTTTTTCTTATTCTAACATGGTACTAGTTAAATCAACCCTGGCAAAGATAAAGCAAAACATTGACACACAAGCTTGGAATGAACATGCTCAGTCCCTTCTCATGCAAAAACTCAGCAGAAACCCCAAAAGGGTTATTTTTAGCTTTTGTTTGCTCCTAGGATAGATAAATGGAATCAGCTGTGACAGGGACATGATTCACCAGCATGAAATAGAGACTGATAAAATCCAGAACAAACAAACAAAAGCAGAAAGGAGTTTCAGGGAAAAGGGAGAAATGGGTTTATTTTTAGTTTGAGTCCATAGGTTTTGCAGAGGTAGGATTCCTTTCTTCCATCTCTGCCCTGAAAGTTGAAAAACTTTTAGACTAATAAGCAAGAAGCAGGAGCAAGCTGTATGTTTATGCTAGTACATGTCTGAAATGTACCAGAACCCTTACTATTTCAACCCTACTATTTCTTTCTCTTAGTCGTTGCAAATGTAAATTAAAACATAGCAGGTTTTCAAAGGTAGCTGTCAATGGTTTAATATTTTGTAATGTAACTGGACAGTTGTTTCCATCTTTGCATCAGCAATCAAAATATTACACTTTGGGCTTATTTTCCATAACAGAAATTTGCCTTTATTCTAATGCAAAAAGGAGATTGGGCTGGTGACCCTATTTTATTTTATTTTATTTAATCTTGAAGATATGCAGCTCTGATACAGGCAGAGTTTAGTACAGATGGTTGGTATTAAAAACAGAGATACTGCATAAGTCTTGAACTAGAAGCTGTTAGACAATAATGTACAGTGTTAACTTCTATTTAAAGTACAAATCCCTCCAGCTCCTGTATTTCACCAGCCATTCAACCACCATCAGTACTCAATTCTGTTTACTGTAGTTGTGTGCCTGTGTGTAAACTCAGATTTATTATTTGTTTTAATGTTCAAGTGTGTGTTTTTCTTTTATAATTTTTTTTCCTGTGGACAAGATTCTTCTCATGCTAGGCTATGATGAATATTAAGCAAACTTAAGAACATTATGTTGTTTGCATGCAACTTTGCAAAGTATTAGAATATGAAGATTTGTAAAGCTTTCATGGCAAAATTGTATTTAAGTTGATTCTGAATCTGCTGCCTTTGTGTGAAAGCATAGTATTCCCATAGAAGTTTCCCAGGTTTTGCAGAAGTTGTCCATTTTGCAGTTTCATGTGGCAATGAGAAAATGCCTCTTTCTTGTTCCTCTTTGTTTTTCTTCTTTTTTAAATGATTTATTTATTTATTAATAAAATAAATCTGATCCAGTGTGTTGAAAGAAATACCGTAAGATTGGTGCTGGTGCCTGGTTTGATAAGCCTAGTTCTGTGTGGGCAGGAGTTTTGCAGGAAACCATACTGAGTATTTCTCTGGGGAAGAGGCTGCAATGCTTTATGAACTGAGGGATCAGGAGGGATTTCTGCAGACAAAGCAAGAAGGTACTCAGTGTTTCTGCAGACAAAGCAAGAAGGTACTCAGTGTATGTGTGGAGAAAGGCAATTTGACACTGTAGACCCACAATGGTAACAAATAATTCTAAGCATGACTTCTTTGCATTTCATTCGAAAAGAGTAAAGTGAACTTCCTAGTAAAAGTAGTAACTGGTTATCAGTCTATTCAAAAAGTAGGGAGCCAAACAGTAAGTGAAGTAAATTTTCTTTGTGTGTAGAAATCATGAAAGCTATAGGCATTTGAAGGCTTTGGAATACAGAGTGTTTGTATCAAAAGAGAATCTTTGTCCCTAAAGCCTTTATTGTTGGGATTTGAACATGATTTCATGACAGACTTTATGTAGTGACTGTGGTCCTTCTCATGTACTGTAAAGCTCTCTGTGTTGTTGTGCTCCCTAAACATTAGTGACTGGTTTAATGAGTGTTTACCTGTGTACATGCTTAAGGAGTCTGTGGGTGGTAAGTGCAGCATCTGCAGGTTTATGTTGCTTGATCCTTGTAGTAAATGAACAGCTTGTTTTCTCTGGTGTAGGTGATACTCAAGTTTTATAAATAAAGACTTTATAAATAAATAAAGACTTTATAAATAAAAAAAAAGACTTTATAAATAAAAAAGGGAATAAAATGCTGAGGTTCTTGGGGAAATCAGAATATTACGGGAAAGTTGTGTGTAGAGCCTCTATTTTTGGCTTCTCGCTGGTGGCAAACAAGAAAAGGGAAGTTTCTTTTATGCATTCACTTTACCTCTTGAAATTCTTTGTTTGCAAGGTTTTCCCTTTCAAGCTCGCGTGAATTTAGGAAAAAAATACCCTGGTTCAGAAAGTTGAGAATTTTCACTAGGAAGCTTTTTGCTCACTGGGTGTGTAGGGAGGGGAAGGAGAGGTAACCAGGGTGATGTGTTTGTCTTAGCCAGAGCCATAAGTAGGCTTATGCCATAAAAAATATTGTATAAATACAATCTACTGATCTTTTGTCCTCTCTGAATACTGGTATGTTTTACATGCCATTGAATAGGAAAAAATTGAATACATTTTTACAAACTGAAGAAAAAATGTCAAAGCTCAGTTTCTGCAGTAAATGGACTGTTGTTATGCTTTTAAATGCATTAGTTATTTTTATAAGTGATTCTTGATTTCTTACAAACTATTGTCTTTTTCTTATCCATGGCTTCACGTCTTCATTGAAATTTGATGAGTCTCTCTTCAGCTAGCTGGAGTTGCAGAGTATGACAGCTGATACTTGATACAGATGAGATTTCATGCTTGCTGGTGTGAGTGGTGCCTGGGACCATTCTTATGGGAGGGCAATTTTATACTGAGACCATTTCTTCCTCTCACCCTACTGGCAAGTACCTTCTAAAGATTTATTTCATTTAATTATTATTACTATTATTATTTTTAAGCACAAACTTAGTCTGGTATATAACTGCTTAAAATGGGTTCTGTGTATCACCAATGAGATAACGAGAGCAGATTATTTCTTGCCTCTTATCCAGTATTTTTAGTAAACATGTACTAGCATATTTTTAAGTAATCTATTAAAAGTAAACTATGAAAAGTGTTCTGTCATACTCAGATGCCCTTCTGTGTATAGTCAACCTCTACACAGTAATCTCCGTATTAGTTTTGTTAGGAAAAGAAATTTTCTGTTGAGGACTTGTAACAAATCCTATTCTAGCCTTTGCAGAAGACTGAGGAAAGTATGTGTACACTGCAAGAAACCCATGTCAGAAGATTTTCAGACTCCCTATGATACATGTGTGACTAAATCATGTATCAGCTGTCACTTACCTCTTACATGAACACTTACTCATTTCTGATGTACTGCAAGCATGTTTTTCCTTAGGAGAAATTCTGACATTTTCAGTTTCGGTATTTTTAATTGACTTCTGGAAAGTTTTCCTCCCCCCACCCATAGTTCCCTCTCCTCTGAATATATAATTTTATTTCCAATTTTAAATGCTTATAGGTAAAATCATTATATGTCATCAAAATGTTGTGCTTTTTGTCAACTCATGCAACTTTTTTTTTTTTATCTAAATTTTTCTGCCTGTTCTTCCCATTTCTTGTTACTCGACTGTTGCATTTTATTTTAAATATGACACTGAAATATCTTTTTGCATTGAGTGGCAATACTTCCTATCAGACAGCCTGCTTAAAAGAAATAGCTGTTTAACTTCATATTCATATATGAATATTCATATGATATTCATATTCAGAATATTCATATTCTGTCTTAAACTCAAAGCAGTAAAAAACACATTGAAATCTGTTTTACAATCTAGTCCACTTGGCTCCTATTCTTTCCATGAAATCACTTTTTCAATAAGATGAACACGTAAAAGTTCTACTCTCACTGCTATTGTAATTTAAAAACATAATAAACCTGCTACAGATTGTCACAGTTCTTGGAAGATAACAAATACCATATGAGTTTCCATCCTGCTAAGCTGAATAAAATGGATCCAGTTTAAGGCATAACTTTAATGCATAAAGTAGATCACAAGTTGTTATATATTGGTCCTAGTAATTAAGTATTGAGAATATTATTATTTTTTTAATCATAAATGACAAACATTTTAAATGCCTGTGGTAATATTTGTTTTAAAATGTATGAAACCAGCCATATTCAAAGGGTTTTATTTCTCCAGTCATCATACCATATAAAAACCCTTGTTGGTAAAATCTTTCTATCGTGTAGATCACATCTGCTGCCACGAATCATAAAGACATTCTGAAACAAGAAGAAAAGACAAAATAAACACAGGAAATTGATGCTTTTTCAAGAAAACTTTAAAAAGAAGCTGCATTATGTCACTTCAGAAACAGGGAGTAAAATTAGCAGACTGAACATGTTTGTTTTGTTGGCTTTTCACTTCCTTCAGTAATTAGAACAGTTCTAATATTGCTCAGTAAGCCAACTCATTTTGTTGGCTGCAACTTGTGGGTGCAAGTAGATAAAGAGTGGGTAAGATGTGTGGAGATTTTCATCCTAGTTTTTACACTTTTTTGATTTTTATTTATCATGTTAGTGAACTGACAGCAGCAGAGAAGTAAGCAAGAAAAACAAGACCCACCTTTTTCTTTCTTTTCTTGTTTCAATAGGCTGTATAAATCAAAATGTACATGTTTGGAGTGTGTGTTGTAGCAAGCCTTTGATGCTTGATAAGTTTACCTACACACACTTAAAAAACCTCTGTACTGAATCACGTGATAGATCACTCAAATGCTCTGTACAGAGCATCATCATCATATGTCATATTTAGGGAATGTCGTCTTCACTGGAGAGTTAACTTGGGTTCCACCTTCAGTTTAATCTTAATGTGACTTAACCTATATAGGTAGTGGGCAATAGCTCTTTTCACTGTCCATTTGTTTTTCCATTTTCTTCCTTATTTTGCTATTGTGGATATATATATAACATTTAAAAGTCAACAAATAAAAAAAATCCCTATAAGAAGTGGTGTTGAATATTGTCCTTTTATAGAACTACTGCAAAATTGTGGTGTAAAACTGATTTGGAGCAGGAAAAGGTTCCTTGGGACAAACATGTGTCTATTTTATTGCCTTGGTTTGTAAAGGGGTGTAGTGGAAAAGTCATGCTAATTTTTAATTTGAGAAATATTTTCTCTTCTGGTTAGAGCACAAAACTGGCTAGTTAGTTCCTGGATTCTGTTCCTGACCGACACTGATCTGTCTGGACCTAGTGGCATTGCTTAGCCTGATCTTTCTGTTAATAAAAGAGTGAGAGCAGTATTAAAGAGTTGATAATAAGATCAAAAGTCTATTCTGTAAAGTGTTTTGAGATCGATTGGTGAAAACAACAACAAAAAGTAACAAACTAGTTAATACTGTTCAACCTGACCAGGAGAAATGTTACCATAACAAGTACAAATAATGCTCAGTATGACGCTGTCACAAAATTTACAAGCATTGTTCTCATAAACTCAAAGGAACTATTTTTTTTTTTTTTTCCACTAATTTATCTCAAAACACTTTACAGAAAAGACTTCAGATGTTATTTCTGATTTGCTGGAAGTGTTCAAGGCCAGGCTGGATGGGGCTTTGAGCAACCTGATCTAGTAGGTGCTCATGGCAGGGGGGTTGGAATTAGATGAACTTTAAGGGTCCTCCTGATCCAAACCAGTCTATGATTCTATGAATCTGGTGTTCACAGGGTTGATGTCCTATACAAGTCACCCAGGACAAGGACTGGAAAGGGAATACAGTCCTTCTTGCATTCCCAGCTCACAAAGATCATGATACAGGGACATATTTACTCACCATGCACAGTTTCTCCCACATTCATTCTCTGTTTTTCTCCCATCTCCAAGGAAGCGGCAGCTGAAAAAAACCTATAAAAGAGTTTCCATCCTTCCTAATTTTCAAAAATAGGTCTGTATATTTTCTTTTTTTCTTGTAAATCAATCTAAATCTGCTGGCAATAAAATTACTTAGCCTCATACAATGTCATGTACGTATTATCTTGTCCTTCTGGACAGAATGGATCATACCAGATCATGAAGAACAATTATTTTCTTTTCAGAAAGCCTTTCTGACTCCTTAAGTAATCCTGTGGGAATAAGAAACTGAACATCACGAGTTTC
>CM021697.1:67729479-67765591 GCA_011074415.1 Stictonetta naevosa
ATATTCTTTTACAAGCATCTGATTTCTTATTTCTTCTGATCTGCAGATTTATAGAGATGGTGCTTTATCAGAGTATTTTTGCACATGCTTATTATTTACCATTTGAAGCAGTGTCACCAGCTGTGAACTGTACAATGAATAATTAATGTTGAATGGCGACCTTGAACCTCATAAAGCTGATTAGTAAGACAATGCATCTGGGAGAAAAACTTTAAGACTGTGCTTGTAAAAGAATATCAAAACAGCTTAATACGGTAGGGAAAAGCCCCCTGGAGCCCTTTTAAAGCCAATTGCCTACAAAGACTTCTAAAAAGAACAACTAGAACAACTCCACAACTCCGCAGCGGGGGCGGGGGGGGAAAGCATGTATAAAATCCTATGAAGTTTGGAAAATAAAACAGCCTTTGTAGTTAATTGTAACAGAGATATTTGGAGTTAAATGCTGCATAACATTATATACAGTCTTTAGTCACCCAGAATAGAGCATATTTGTCTTCTCTCTGGTTCTGATTGTTACGGCACAGTTGTTTTCTAGTTCATTGGGTTCTAAACTCATTCATAAACAGGGACACTGCATGACTTTGCTGATGCTTCAAAGCAGAAAATATTTGCCCTGGTTTCCCTATTGCAGAGGCTGTTGACAAACTACTTATAAATTCAGGCAAAATTCTTTTTTATTACTGCATGTTGGCAAAGCTAAGTATTGATGTAAATTTCAGGTATAACAAATCAATTTTTCTGAACAGATTGCTGTGTAGTTTTGAGAAGTTGCTTATTTCATTTTATTTATTCTATTTTTGCTCTCTCATGAAATGGCATTATTTGCTGTTAGTTCTAGTGCTCAGTCTGGGAGAGAGGAATGAGATTTTACCTCAAAATTTAGATTATCTGAAAGGACTAAGTAGTCATAAAAGATGGAGAAAGGAAGCACTATCTCTTTCAAAAGCCAGACAGAGATAGTTTAAAGTCTGAGATGTAAAGATAGTAAGGAGCTAGCCTGAGATTTTGAAACAGTTTTATATTTACCCAGAATGGAAGAATTTAAGCTTTTGAATTAGACCAACTGGCCATGGGCCTCTGAGCTACATGACATAGGAGTGACAATGTGCAACTCCTTCAATTGACTAGTAGTACATCTGTCCTTGAGTGACAACGCTGGACCAGTCAAAACGGTTTTAATCAAAAGATCAGCCCTTCATCTGAATATCTTTATTCAGTGAGTGAAGGAAGAATATTAGTTTTGTGGTTGAATTTTATCCGTAGTGTTTTTTATGTAAATATGGCATGATCAAGTTGTGACTTACAGAAGTTTTAAATCAAGCAAATCTACTCCTTTTTTCTTTAAACCAGTTATGAGTCTTTAAATATAGGTTGTATAACTCACATATGGATTTTTTTTTTTTCTTCACAGATTGTTAAATCTGTTAATACTTAAAAGAAATTACTGAGCACTTTTTGTCTCTGTTAAATGGTTTGATTTAATTCAAGGACTGAATTCTAACTTTTAATTGATATCTTTTAATTTATGATGTTAATTGATATATCTTTTAGATGTTAACTAACATCTCATTTAAATTAAATATTCTAAAAAAAAACAGTCAACATATAAACAAAATGTTCTGATTTTTTTTCAGTTAAGCGTTCACAATGTTTTTGGAGTTTATTTTGATTTTTAATAATTTAAAAAAAATTTGAAAGCTTTCACAATTTGGAAAAATATGTGCTGTTCAACCTTAGTAATAGGGACTGCTTTGTCAGAAAATTGAAAATAAAAATAATAAAAAAAAATCCCTACCTCTTCAGTGCAACCAAACATATGTCCAAATTTGGCAAGTAGTTTGTCAAAGCTGAGGTTTCGTTCCATGGTATTGTTTACAGTTTGTAATATTCACTTCTTCAATTTTAAATACTGCAAAAATAGTTACTGAAAGAAGTGATGCAAGATTTAAATTGGAATTTACCCTTTTTTTTTTTTTTTTTTTTTTTTTTTTATACCATAGTGTACAAAAAGCATATACAAAGCATAGTGTTGTGTGAGTTTCGGGTAGTCTTTTTTCTTTTTACTGAATTGGTGTAATTCCAGACATAAAAGCGGGTCATGTTCACTAAAACCATATGAATTCTGTGCTGCACATCTAACAAGTTTTGAAAGTCATTGTGCAATTTTATAAGATTCTGTGTAATTTTACCAGCATAGAGAAGCTTTCAGTGATTCAGTTTAATACACTCATTAATAATATAGAGCTATACTTCATAAAATAATAATTTGCTGAAATTACTATTCTATATATAGAATAAAATAAAATGCTTTTAATCCTCATTTTAAAAGAAAATTCCAATAATTATGAATCAATCATCACATCCATTTTTTTTTTCTTTTAAGTATTTTATTTTTTTAAATTTTTTAGGCTTACATTTCCAAGACAAAGCAAATCAAGGATTTTAACCAGTCTCTAAAACATGTGAAGACTGAGGTTATAAAATATTTAGATGTGTATTAAATTGCATTAAAGCTACTAAAAAAAAAAAAAAAAAAAAAAAAAGTGAAAGATCTATGTAAGGATTCAAAAGGAATTTTGTTCTCTTAAAAGATGTATCTGTTTCTGTGTTATAGAGCTGTAAATGACTCTCAGCTTTATGTAAATTGTGTTTATACTTTTGTCCCTAACATCTCTAGAGAAAATCTGAGCAGTTTTCTATATGTTAATTGTTGGCTTTCTGTGAGACAACATGGGGCGTACAGCATACTGAAGAATTACACCTGTATGTTTGGCATGTGCCAAACCCCCAAAATATTAATAGAATTTATATAGGTGAAGTAAACTGAGTATAGGTTGGGTAAAATCCCTGTGTGATGCTCCAATTTTGTTTTTAAGTCATGAGTGAGGCTTAGATTGGTGGCCCTCTTCTCAGAGCTAGGTTTCATTTTGCCTGAATGTCAGCTTGTTCAACTGCACACCTCTTTTTAAAATTGTGTTGTGTTTTTTTTTATTATTTATTTTTTCTCCTCAAATTCTGTACTGTCAGCCAAGAATAACTTGAGGCTGAATTCAGGACTGCTTTTTAATGCTTTCAAAACATTACAGGAATGTATCTGATGCTTTTTCATACTAGATTCAATTATTATTTTTTTTAAAGCACTTAGTAAAACCAACAACTCCCTCAAAGCAGCAGATTGCTGGTGCTGGAGCAGCACAGAGAGCAAAGGGTCTGAACCCAAAAATGAACTGCAGGGCTACAGGAGAGGCTGCTGGGAAACCTGCCTTCAGGCAAGTCACTGTTCAGAAAGCTCATTGTGTCAATGCAGGCAAGTTTTTTTCATTTGTATTGCAAAAAAAAAAAAAAAAATCTAAATATCAGATCACTTAGGCTTTTCCTGCCCTGATCTTTCTCTGAATTTATCAGAGATCTTAATTTCCATGTTCTTTAGATTTGACTCATTTTCTAATACATGCGCCTTCTATGAATGACTGCAGTTTTGTGGGAGAATAGGTAGGAATTTTCTCTTGTAATTTAATGGGTGAAAATACACTTATTTTTACTATTGATTTTCCTTAAGCAATATTTTTAAGCAAGTTTTGAGTTGAGTAAGAGAGAACAGGGATAGCTAATAGGCTCACATCTCAAATCCATACTGGCTCTTAGAATCACAGTGTTCTCACAGAAGACCATAGACTGAAGGAGAGAAAAATCCTATTTGGGCACTCACAATGCCATTAAATGTGCAAGGTTATCAGTGACCACACAGGTTTCATGAATAATATAACTTAAAAACGAGGCATGAGACACAGAGGACTCCTCACACAAGCTTTATTAAACTCAGTACCTCAAAGTAAGTTTTCTAGGGGTGAATACAGGGGGACTTTTACATTCCATCTACAGCCCAGATAGGTCTGTGTATGATGTCAAATTCTCCTTTGTGTGATGCAATTTAATCATTGGGCTGAACTGTTTGTTCAGCTGGTGAAAAGCATTGTCCTGAAGGCTTTCAGCATTTCAGGCATCCACCATTTGGAGTTAAAAGTGTAGGAGAAATGTGTTACTTTACAGCCTATTCTGAGCTCCATGCATTGCCTCCTCTCATACCCATTCCTTTTCATTGTGGGGCCAAGCCTTGCATGAAGACCTTTATCTGAGACTATGCACAGCCACACACTAAAACAGCGGAACTGTTTTGAAATCTGGCTGTGTATCTCCCAAGGGATGTCTGTGCATGCTATTTGCCATGTTCCTTAGTGCAGGCAGGTACCAAACTGTATTTGCAGAGAGAGAAAGTGGGAAAGCATGAATGCTTGTCTTCTACCATCTAGCCTGTTAAGGTATTGCTCACAACTCCATCAGTTCTCTTATTCTTTAGTCTCAGATTGGATCAGAAGTCATCCTGCTAATGAATGGCTACTGAAAACTGATAGTTGTGCTCCTGGGGAAAAGTTGTAGGAAACCTAACTAAAATTATTAAGCAAGTGACTAACCTGGATATTTTATACTTCATGAAACTTTAGAACCTGTAGTGTTTGACAGCATGATACAAGCACGGCCCCTTATAGGGGTGCTTTATAGTGAATTATCTAGTGAAAACTGATATAGGATCATGCTGCTTGTTTTACACAGATCATTGAGCAACTATGAGATCAGCAGTAACTTTGCACTGGAATAGTTTCATATTTCAATTAGCACAGCTGCATATTTACTCCAAAATATTCAGATTCTGAAAATCAAGCTGGCCACCTTAGTGATGTAGGAAAGTCTGAGCTTTTGTACTCTTTGTATTGT
Organism: Stictonetta naevosa; assembly: GCA_011074415.1. Taxonomy (NCBI): domain Eukaryota; kingdom Metazoa; phylum Chordata; class Aves; order Anseriformes; family Anatidae; genus Stictonetta; species Stictonetta naevosa. Next base: position 67,734,253 of record CM021697.1, read on the forward strand.
GACTTGTGTTTTGTTTTTTAAGTTAATTGACTGCTATTACTTCTCAAACAGGTCAGGTAGCTGGTTATGTGACAGTACTGTCCATTTTTCTTTGTTGTCTTGGAAAAGACATCAGAGTTTGGCTGTGGACAAGTCACATGCCTGAGTCAACAGTATCACTGACTCATAATTTAATTATATTTATATTATTAAACAGTTCTTGCATTATACCTAAACTGAGAACTGTGGAGTATAAAACAAGAGTTGATATAAAAACGTTTAAATTTAATGTGGACTCATTACATGATTTGTGCAACTTAAAAACTGGAATAAAAGACAGCATCCTGTTTTTTTTTTTCTGTTCCAATAATATGATTTTCCTTATAAGATGTGGCAGCTTTAACAATATGGAAAAAAGCACGTTTATATTCATTCTGTCTTCATGAAGATTTCTTGCATTTCTTATTCTACTTCCTTCTATATGAGCAGATATCACCTCTAATTAACTGTACTGTCCTTTTAATTTTAACAATTATATAATTTGTGTTTATTTGCTGGGCAAGTGTTTGCTTGTCTGTAGTGTTATGGACTATTTTATGATACAGTTTATCAGAGAACTTTATCATGGAGTTACAAGGAGGAGCTAGGATACAGTGGATATGATTTGCCAAGTAGATATATTTATATGTGTTGAATGCAGAGATTAAAACATTCATCTCTGTTGCAAGTTAATTAAATGAGCTTCCAGTTGAATATTGTTTTCACAAGTCAAATATTCAATGTATTTCTCTGCTGAAATTCCCAATCTTTTCCCTCAGCAATGCAAAGTTGCAGAGGTGACAAGGCAATGGGAGGTTCTGAAACTACAGGACAGTTTTGTAGTCCAAATAAAAATTAAAGTGGGTTCTTTTCACACTCCAGCCTGATGCGTATGCTGGCAAAATAAATCAAGTGCTGGCCAGCTACAGATAGCTGGAACATTTTCCAAAGAACTCTATATACCAGGCAGGAGTTTTGTAACTGTCAAAAGAAGGGTTTCCTATGAAAATGTGTGACATGACAAGCAAGTTAAGGTGATTTTATTAATAAAGATTATCTGATACAATGTATCCTCATTTTATTGTTATTCTAAAAATTACTACCCACTAAGTGAAAAATGTCAAAACAGGTTGGCAAGAAACATATTGCGAGTATGAATGAACTTATCATGTGCCAGCCACGGGTGAGTGGAATGTGCCACTTAACAAATTATTCTATTTTTAGCATCCTAACCTTCTTCATATGCTTTCAATCAGGAAAAGAGTCTTATGCATGTGAGGCGGCCAAAAGAAGTTGCCAGTTGTGGCCTTTCAGTTAGCTTTCCATGGTTTTAGGTTGCAGACCTAATGTCGAAAAATCCTGCAGCAGCTGGCTGCAGAGGGCTGGCCTGATCACTGTAGCCATGGTGTGGAATTTCTCTGCATTGAGTATATTTAGACAGCAGCACACTTACAAATGAGTTGTAAAATTGGACGCCTGCCGGGGGAGGCTTGGGCCTCCTTGGTTTACTTACTAAGGCTATGTTTCAATGGAGAAGCAAATTTGATTTTTCTCCCCCCTCCCTCTCTTTTTCTTTCTCTTCCCACTCCTCCCCCAGTCCTCTTTTGCTAAAGAGGCATCAGTGACTGGTGAGAAGAACTGACCAACTTGACCTCCTCTCCCACTGGTGGTCATGAGAATAATACAGGAGGAGGTCAAAGGTTAGCTTTTGAATACTCTTAGGAGCTAATTTATTACAAGGAGGGAGTTTCACATTGGCTGAATTATTTTCTTGAAGAGAAGACCACACTTGAGTTTGTTTATGCCTTGTGTTCATTGGGAGTTCTCTTTAGGATCCTTTCTATGCACCTGTGCAGAGCACAATAACATCCCTTTTCTGCAGGGCAGAATAACCGACAGCCGGAGGGAAAAAAAAAAAAAAAAAAAAAAAAGGCTAGGTTGGAGCAGAACCTGGAGGGTATTTGATTACAGAACGTAGTCCAGAGGGTGGGTTGTTGTTTTTTTGTTTGTTTGCTTTCTTTGTTTTGTTTTCATTGTAACTTCTTTTTTTTTTTTTTTTTTTCACCCATCTTGCCTTTATCCTGTTGCTGGATATTTTTTGGCTACTGGAAGATGGAAGGCTGGGATGGGAGAGGAGGGAAGGAAGGCAACCATATTTATAGAAGCATCTAGCTGAGAAACACATGGGTCTAGGGAGTATGGATCTGGCTTACATGGAAGTCAGGAATAGTAAAATCTGTCATTCTCTCAGTGCTTCCATATGACGTTGGTGTGCAAGAAAATGGTAGATTCTTTCATTTCTGGTCTACCAAGCTGCATAGAACACTGTGATACATTATTACTTATGGATTTAGAAATTATTAGCCTGAATTTAAGTGTCCTGGCTACACTAAGTCTCCCTGCTGTTCAGCTACAGCCCAGCAACCTCATTTCTCAGTCATTCCTCCTGTTTTTATACAGTATCTAGTGATATCTCAAACATCACTTAAAGGCAGACAGGGCAGCTGTGGCTGCATATTCTGTTGAGACTCCCATTATCCAGGAAATCGTGACCGATTACAGTTATTTTTCTTTTTAAAAAATAGCCCCTAGCCTTTGTTTGCAGTTTAGGGAAGATCTGTGGTGTGTCACGAGATGCTGTACCTTAGGCTTCTTGTGCACTCTAATCCCTGATTTTGCCTTTATGTTCTGCTGATTTAAATTTGTCCAGATTGTTGGTGGAACAACTCTGAAAGCCAATTTATGTAAACAAAGTAATTTTCATTTGAATGCCATGGGGTTAGGGCACTGAGTCTGTTTAGCACTGGAACCTGGGTTTGTTGGGGATGTATTACATATTCTACATTTCCAAGCACAAGGATTAGGGAAAACTCAAGTGTTCCCTTTAAATGTGCTCATTAGCTTTACCTCTGTAGGTAAGGGGACAGAAGGCATTTTGGGGGACTTGAGAGAGGATTATGTATTTTCTGGAGCTCTTTAGAAAGGAAAGGGGAAAGGGAAAGAAACTTTCTGCCCACAACATTTTTTCTTCCTTCTGCACATTCTTTTAAAAATTAAGGCATTTGCCTGTTATCATTTTGAAGGGAGTTTTGTAGCCATTTGGCTGATGTTGCCAATAACCATGTGTACCTGTTAGGTTATGAAATAAAAGGCTTATCTCCACAGATAGAGAGGAACACAGTGCCAGGCAGGGTCACCCCAATAACCCTGTCAGGAGAAGGTTCCACCGCTCTGGACCCTTCCAAGGGTTGTCACTGGGGAGCATCAGCACTGACACCTATCAAAATGAGTCAATGGGAACATCTCTTTGGGTCACCTCACAGACTGGTGGGTGTCACTGCCTGGAGGGTATGGGACATGTTATGGGTTGCAGGGGAAGAGCATCTTAGGATTGTACAAAATTTACAATGGGATGTTTAACATAGCAAACAAATGCAGAGAAAGGGAGAGATCAAGGAGGTTTGGGGAGGAAGTGTGGAAAACTGAGGGAAAAGGAGATAAAAGTGGGTGGTTATGTGTAAATGATAGCTTGTAAGTACTTGTCTAAGCTATGCCCTCTGTCCATCCTGACTTCTTGTTAAACTCAATTTCTAGCTGTTTTCCTGTTTGAGAAACTCTGTATTCTGTGTTAAATAGTGCATGTGGAGGTTCAAATGCCAGCAACTGGAGTCAGACCACAAGTCACAGGGTCTGTGTATCTGTGGAGCCCACAACCAGGATGAGTGAGGGTTTACAGGACAGTGTGTGGTCCCTAGTGCATAAGAAGGCATAGTAGCCAGCGAGTAGTCTTGTGAAGCCAGGTGGACACCAGAGGGTCTGTGAGTTGGCAACTGAAGGGACCAAGCTATTTCCGAGGGAAACTATAACTGGTGGGGATCAAGGAAATGTGTGTATTTCTCTCTGCGAGTGAGACAAACGGAGATGAGAAGATCCAAGGACCAACTAGTGAGTAGACCGAGTGTCTAACACAACTTACAAGAGGAATTCATGGTGTGTTTGTTGCTGCATGTGTTGCTGTGGGCAAGGGAGGCTTCTACCAGCAGTGGACTGGGCTGTGGGCCTCGAAGACTTGTATGTCCAGTCCAGCTGCTGAAGGGATTCACAGTGTATACATACATATATATGTCCTAGTAATGGATCTTCATCCTGATCAGCTACAGAGGGAAACAAGATCAACCTGCTAGTGCTGTTTGTGCAAGTGCTGAATGTTTTCTGTCTGTGTTCATCTGTGGTGCTGGCCATGTGTATACTTATGTATGTGTGTTGTACATTTGTGTGTACATGCATACTGGATGTACACGTTCAGCCTCACTACATGTTGAACCTGCAGGCATGGAGGTACAGCATCCATGTCTGTCTCAGGCTTCTGTATTCAGCAACTGAGTAGTTTGTTTAATATCACACGAAGTGGGAGAGACTCAGACTGCTGGGTGCCTGTTGCTGACAACAGTAAAAAGTCTTATTTTAGGCAGAACATTATTGGAGTCTGAACAGTGATGATAAAACCACAGACCACAGTGATGAAACTGAAAGGAAATATGTACATTTTTTTCTGTGGATTGGAGAACAGGGGGAAGGCAGTTTTCCATTCTGCTCGAACTTATGGGGTCAGTGATGAGTCCCACAGAGTTCAGAAGACAAGCATCATCCTGGTAAAGGGTTGGAACCGTTGGTGGTCCAGGAAAGCAAATTATGTCTTTTTATTTCTGCCAGTGCATCTGACCTGTATCCTGAGACAACAACTTTTTATTCTGGCTACATTGCCCGATAAAATAGGAAGTCATCTGAGAACTGAGAACTGATTCTGTCTGTGCTTAACGAAAGGTTGTAACTGAGCATGTGCTAACCATTGCCCTGGCAGTGCTCATCCCACATTGTAACACTTAGGTCTGTCTTGTTCTCCTTGCACTTAGGTCTGTCTATGTTTTGTTCTCCTTCTTTTGTCCTTCTAGATGTAAGTTCTGCAGGTCAGAAACTGTCATCTCTTCCATTCGGAGTGTGTCCACACCCCTTACTGCAATATAAATGGTAGTATCTGCTAGCTAAGGTTAGTGCTCTGCAAGACCAGTTGTGACTTTGGAGGACTCTACTGGTGTGTAAGGAACTGGAATTTCATCCATGTGTTACTGACATCCAAGCCTATATTAAAAGTGCAACTCTGCTTTATTATATATTTTTTCTGTTCTTTTACAAGCTATTGGTTTTGCTATGCAAAGTAATGTCTTTTGAGTGATTACAGAACAATTGTCTCTGGTTTCAAGTAGGGCAAGAAGGGGAGAAACACGTTGATAAACACAATCATTGAAAGAAAAGCTGGTCAAAGCTGTTGCGTAAACTGGGGCTGAGCAAACAGGTCCTATGTAGTGGGCACATCGTTGCTGTTAGGGAGCATTGGACTGGCGTGGCTTAATGTTGTGACTTTGGAATAACTTCTTTCTGTTGGATTGGGTGAAGTTGACTACATGCCAAACTTTTTTCTGTTTTCTTCACAGAGGAAGGAATTTTTATGCCAATTCAACTCAACAGATGAAATAATACCTTGTTAATAGATTGTGTTGATGTATGCATTTTATGGAGTGAACCAACATTTTCATTACTGCTTACACTCTTACATGGAGCATGGACTGATTCAACGTGTTCATATGTAGGAGGTAAAACAATATGTAATGTTTCAGCTGCTTCCTCAGATGGGTGTTGAACAAGGATCCCAGTGTTCTCCAATATTTCCTTGTTGATTAGCAAAGACATTGGTACAAATATATTCTCCACATTTAATTTCCTCAGGGCTACAAAGTGCAGTCTCAGTAAACCCAAAAGTTTGAAATTAAATTGGTTGCAATTTACAGAACTGTTCATTACATAAAAGCTCTAGTTCTGTACAGGTTTAAATCTGGCTTCTAATTTAACTAACCAGGAAATAATTACATACTTCAGCTCATGAGCACATTTAACATTTTTCTTGTTCGTGTGAACTTCAGTTACATAGACCCTGCAACAACTTAGCTGAATAAAGTGATAATGAATATCAAGTAAAGATCATGGTCAGAGTATTATTATTTTTTTTTTTTTCTCCTCTAACATGTTAGTGACATCAAGAGGCTGTATGGAGTGCTCACATTACTTTTATCTTCTCTATTCTGTTACTTTCCAGGAAATCGTGATTTCTAGGAGTGAACTTACAGCTTTTGATTATTTTTCATGCGACATTTTGCTGAACGACTGTGAAGTCTAGTAAACAGTGAGATTCTTCATATCTTTTCTGCTTTGAAAAGTCATATTCTTCATTTTGATTTATAATCTCTACCTATTTTTAGAATAACCAATCTGCCATATGAGGAATTGTGAGCGATAAAGGTTATAATAGGTTTTATGATGGCTAAAATCTGTGTAAAAGAATGAACAACCATTTTATAGTAGCTAATCAATCCTATGTAAACTCAAAACTTTAACTTCTAAAGTTATAACTGTGATCTAGAAGATGATCACTATATTATTCTTTCTGTAATTTTGTCGATTCACAAATAAGTGATGTCATACCACCATCCTATCAAGCTAAGTGTTCATAATATTTGACAACCTAGGGAAAAGTGATGATTGCTATATTTATTTATAATTATGTTTTGTTGCATTTTTTTTTGTTGTTCCTTTTTAAAAATTTTGCTTAATTCTTACAAAGATTATTTTTGGAAATTTATAAAGAAAAAGAAAGTTTGTTGAGGAGGTTTTTAGTCTTTTTATTACTACTAAGGCTTTTTGAAGAAAGATACATGAACAAACACTGTGCATGCATACATACACTCCCCCCCCACCCCCCCCCCCAAAAAAAAAACCCACAATGATTCTGCCCTCTTCTGAGGGGTAACAATGCCTTTGTATGACGGAATCAATAAAATGGAATAGGGTATTCAAAATCATATCTTCTCTACAGACCTCCAAGTTGCTTGTCTGATATGTCCCTGGATCATATGCTGAAACTATCATGGTTCTAGTAGCTGCCTTTAGGCTGTCAGGGATTGCTGAAATTAAGACTTTAAGTGGGTGAAGGCTGTTTGCAAGATCTCCTGCTGAGCCTGCAAAGACATATATTGTGGGGTAATTTCTGGAGTTTTGCCAGTTGAAAACGGGGCCCCCAACAAGCTTATTAAAGTAGGAATGAGGTTGGAATGCCACACTGCTGCACGCTATTTTCCACTGTCCCTGCTCTGCTGACCACAAGAGTAAAAATAAATTAAGAGATTTTTTTTTTTCACTGTAATGTCTGCCATCTTTTATTATATGTTAGAATTTATAAATAGTTCATCTGATTAACTGTGATTTTTTAATTATTATTTTTAAATACTTAAGAAATATTTCCTATTGAACCCCTTCCCTGTCTCTGCAAGTGGCAGGACAAGATAACATACATCCAATTTATTTTGTTTTGAAGCCTGAAATCTTTAGTGGCCTATTTTTGCTATGGTTTAGGAGGATCAGAATTAGCATGCAGTTTTTACATACAATTTTACTGTTTTTAATGAATATTGTCATAGGAAAGTCCTGTCAGTTTAACCTGCTTATGGTTCAGTAAAATGTTGTGTCTTGGTTCCCAGGCCTCAGCTGCCCTTTATGGACTGGTTTTCATGTGCCACTGTATTTTAATGGAAAGTGTGGCTTATGACAAAAACAGGGTTGTTGCCTTAAAATATGGAAAGGCTATAGACTTTTCATAATGCTTGCTGACAGTAAGGTATTTTGAACTTTGGATGTGGGTGTCCAATATGGAGGTTTTCTTGAGAGAAATGTTCTTGGATATATTAAAACAATAACTGTATAGGTCTGGAACAAGCTCCTTGTAATGTGGTATAAAGCATGAGATGCAGAAGTTTGGAAAGGGATTTATATATATATATATATTATTTTTTTTTGGTACAGGTTATTCATCTTGGAATCATTTAGAATTAAAGTACTCTGCTGTATGTTGCACACAGATGTGGTTTAACACACGAACTGCATAGCCTTTTGCTCTTTTCTTCAAGGTTTCAGAACCAGATTTTATAGTTTTTGGCAGTCTGTACCTAGGAGTTTCAAAATTGTTCTATAAGCAATATCTTGTGGTCATAAATTATCACAGCCACTTTAGGTTTGTAAAAACCATACATAAATCTCCATGTAAGCACAATAATAAAAAGTGCAAATGTGTTTAGTAATGTTTCTTGGTTCACCGTTGCTCTGAGTTGTGTGTAACAGTAACCTAAAAACTACAGCTAGGAACCTATCTTATTACCTATTTGTCAACTCCCACCATAACATACTGCAGTAGTAAAATCACTAAGCTTTGCTGTTTATTGCCCTTTTGATATGTGGCAACGTAAGTGGACCACAGGCACTCCAAGATAAAACAGGAGGAGGCTTTTTCCAGTATTAATAGTGCAGATGTCAGACCTTTGCCTCCTTGGAGCCAACAAACCAAGTTTGATTGTTGTGGGCTTTCTGGGAAGCTGACTTCATGCAACCTCTGGGTTCCTTATTTACTGGTAAAGAGAGCATTGCTCAACACATGGCTGGCATCATTCTCAGTCATTTTGGAAGAATATTATCTAAATGACTGAACTCTTATTGGAAACATCCCTGCAAGTTCAGCTGTACTATGTGCTTTATGAACTTATAGGAAAACATGGTTCTTGCTTCAAAGAGCTAATAATGAGGTTCAAAATGAGGCACACCACATCAAAAGAGAGATATAATATAGGAGGGAAGAAATACAGAAGGAACTGAGGTGCTTTTGTCCAGTAGGACATGGCCGAATCATGCTTCTAGTGCCTGTTTCAAGTAGCTCCATTTAAGTTTTAATTGTAGTTGCTCCAGCCAGTCCCCATTTTCTTGTGTGTGCCCCCAAGTTCACATCAGAACTTGATCTGAATCCAAAACCTGCTCTGTTTTCCTTAGCAGAACCATGATCTAGGTATATTAGCAGCTAAACAGCTGCAGAGCACCAGATTTTGCTGGTGAAGGAAGGCTCTAATCTGGAATTACAAGCAGCTGGATAAGATTTCTGTAGTGCACCTGATCTACTGGTGTGATTATATTTCATATTGTAAATAAGTTAGAAAATATATAATAAACTCCCTCGTGTATTTTTTCATCTACATTTCTCTAGTCACATTTTAATTTTACATAAATGTTATACTGTGGGGAGCATGGCAAGGTTTACCCAAAAGATCCTAATTTTCTAAGTAGTTAATGAAACAAAAAGTAACACTATTATTCAGTTAAAGATGGTGCTAGGATCTCTGTGCAATAACTGGACTATGATTTGCAGCATTGATAGGCCAAATGGATGACAGGATATGCTGCAGCAAAGAATGAATCTTCAGCATATCTCAGCTTTTAAGACTGATGAATACAGAAGGCAAACTGACTCAAAGGGAAAGAGAACTTTGGATGACTAAATAAGGTGCAGGAGGATTGTTGGTTAGAGTGAAGTTGAGCTGTGATATATTTATTTATTTATTTATTTTTCTGGAAAAGAAATACTGTTCTTTGTGACTGGGGGAAACTGAAGTTCCAATTCGTCTACCACAGTAGGTGCATCTGAACCTGGTCTTGTATTACATTCTCAGTAAATAACACAATGGGTAAGGTATTAAAGTGAACACATTCTCCTTTTTATCAGACATTTTTTTTGAGTCTGAGAAACTTATATCACAACTGCTGTGAACAAACTCTTTCAAGATTTTTGGTTTCTTCTCATGGTGATTTCTCACAAAATGTATCTTTTGAAAGATATCCAGAGATAATGGTTATGACAGAAAGATAAGTATATACATACTATGGATGCATCTCAATAGAAAGAATTTGTATATTATCCTCAAGAAATTGGTGTAAAGTAAAAACAACTGGCACGTAGATTAAAATTATCCAAGCTGTCCATTTTATTTTCTTGTTTACAGTAAGCAACACTGTTGTTCTATGATCCCAACATCCTCATTATATTCCTTACTCACTGAACTTTAGCAAAACCCTGTGTGCTCAAAAACTCTTACTATCAGTGCCCCTCTCTAGCTAGCTAAGACCCCTTTAAGAAAAATTGAGCTTTTTCATATTGGATTTACTGTGCCCTTTCTGGCAGATGATCATTTATCTTTGTCTCTGTGTTAGTGCTGCTGAAACTGCATTTGCTGCAATACTATTTAGTAAAAGCAGACCTGGATTAGAGCTATTCAGACAACACAAGAAAAAAAAGCACACGCACACACACAAAAAAAAGCACACACACACAAAAACAATTCATAGGGTAAACAGCTCATTGACTACTGAAATATTTTGCAAGTGGTGTATATGACAGTTACTTTTCTTCTCTTCTAGCTATTTCTAGTGTAGATAATTACTCAGTGTAGATAGTTATCTTCCAAAAAAAAAAAAAAAAAAAAGCCAAACCGTCTAGCTAATAACAGCAACTAGTTGCTCTCTGGCACAGTTTCATTTGAAACAGAACCCAGGAGATATAAACAGCTGGAACTTGACTGCACAGGCAGCTTCTGTTAGTGTGCTGAGGTGAAAGCTCTGGCTGTCCTGTACCTCCGTCCTGCCCAGTGCTGGGCTTGGCCGTTCAATAGCTTGTGCGTTAAGATCAACAACAAACTGTGAAGGTCATTCCTGTGTAATAGTGTCGCAAACTGTCCCTAGATCACTTTACAGATGTCACTCTGTGTAGAATAGCTAAGGAGAAGAGAAAAAACTCACCCTTCCATCATCCTGCTTCATGCAATGACTGACCTCTTTCGTTCCCTGGTAAAGCAAGCAGATGAATTTCCTGCTTTCTGCTACTCTTCAAAACACAGAGAAAAAAAGTAATTATGTCTAGGAGGAGTTGAAAAGAAGAAAAAAAAATAGTTTGGAGTGTGTTTAAAGTGGAAATTTATACCAAAGTGCAATTCAATGGATGCAGAGGGTGCTGAGACACCAACAGAATCTATGCTGCAATGAACTACTCTTAATTAATTTGTGTCCATCGCAGTCTGTAAACTGTCTTGCATTTTGTATTTAAAATTACTAAACAAGTACACCTTCAAGTGAAGGTGTATATCTGATCAAGTGAAAATCCTTTTTTTCCTAAGTTTATTAAACTCAAGACAGGATGCAAACTTTTTTCCTAGGGCTTGATTGTATTTTGAGGGAAAGGTAACTTTTATTGTTGTTTCTTTACTGGAATGAAAGCTACTCAATGGAATATGTAAGTTAATTTGTTTTCTGGAGCTCTAGAAATGGCAATAATAGTTGAAAGGTATTTTAAGAATGAAATCTAACACACCATATCTAAAATATTCCATTCCAGGTCTAATGTATCTACAATTGGGACTTTAAAAAAGTAAATTGTTCCCTTGATAAAATATTTAAAAGTAGAAATAAGTTTGTTCTTTTGGATACATACGGCTAAAACTGGGGCTCCAGTATTAATACTTGGCCTAAGATTTCCTGACAACTGTCTGCAGTACCTCAACATCCCCATGTAATAATCAAAACTGTCTTTTTTTCTTTATTTTCTTAAATTTAGGCTTCAAAACCTGGCTTGATCAAAATATCTTGGCTTTCTTACTTATCTCTCTCATATATTTATTTAAGCCAGATTTTCAGATGTGATCAGTATCCAACACTGAGAAATCTGTTCAATAGACACTGAAGTGTGAGATTTGAATTTTTCTGATTCTAGTTACCTGTGCTGTGTTTCTTGCTGGTTTTTGTTGTCTTTTTTTGAAAATCTGTCTTTGGATATGCCCACATAATTAGAGTAGATATAAGTTACAGTTGATATAAGGAGCAACACCTAGAGTGAAGATGAATTCACTTCTTGTTCTCATATTTATTATTATTATTATTATTATGTTTTTTTTAATGCTTATAGCTTTGCCAAATATTTTCATTTTGGCTGAAGCTACCTCTTCTATTCCTATGTGGAAGAAGCATTTTCCCAAAATTTAATCCTGTTTAAATTTGTCTGAGAGAAATACTTTGCTGTATTAAACATATGTAAAAATATACACATACTATGTGTGTTCATTTGCTGGCTTTTTATTTATTATGAATATCTTCTACCCCACAGAATCCCGATACTTTGGAAGGGTCATCATCCCAAGTCATACATCTTCAGAAAATCTGTTTTGATATGACTATGTTATAGGGGTTTGATGAAAACAGTTTGTGCATGCACACCAGCCGGTCTTATACTTTTCCCCTCTTTGATCTTTGCTTTTCCAAAGATCACTCACCATTCAATTGATCCTGTGCATATAAGTATAAGTAAGCTGGCTTGATTTTCATTTGTGTTTGTTGAGCTGACAGATATGCTCTGCAAGGTGAGAGTGGACTGCTTATTGTGGTCTGCAGCCCATATGTATATATTCTCATTATTAACGTTTATTTCATAGCTTTTCCAGAAGCTATAATAAGGATTTTGTTTAAATGAGTATTCCATATTTGTGGCATGTGAAAAAATGACAAAAAAACATTAATTCATCTTTTATGTATCACAGTTGAACTATACTGATCATACTTTCATGGTTTCCCAAGGAGACGAGGTTTATGAGATCATCCCTCTGTGTCTCTGTTTTTGTCATTCTCCTCTTCCCTCCCTCTCCCTTTGTCTCCCTCAATCCTCACCAATAATATTTGAACCTACTGGCCAAGTTCAGTCATATTTGATTTAGAAGGAGAAGTCTGAAATATATTAAGTTCCTAGAGATTTTGTGAATACTGATGGTAAGATAATGGAGAGAAACTCAAGGATTTGTCCTCCAAGGATGAAAATGCTTAAGTGTAAATTTAATCCTTGCTAGATAGCAAATGATCTACCCAGGAGCAGCTCTAAACAAAGATGTTGTTTCACAGGCTTTACTGTTTACAGGTATATTTTGTTTTAGAGTGCTATACATTCTACTTAGCATCAGGATTGATTGCAGAAGGGCTAGTGTGTGGGAAATTTATCTGAACATTTTGCAGTCAGACCTTCATTTATTTTCTTTACTTATTTACACACTTCCTGTTATGTGACATCCAGACAACTGGTGGATATACACATACACACACTTCATCAGACTTCTAGCCTGAGCATTGAGACAGCAGCTCTTGTCTGTCTTTGATTCCTTCTGGTTTTACTTATAAACAAAAAGTAAGGTGTATTAATGTGAAAAGTAGAAACTGTTAACAAAACTGTATAGTAGGATCTGTTGAAAAGGTGAAACAGTTTCACAATGAATGACTCTTACTCCTTGGGAAAGTAACTGTTGTACTGAATGCTCCTGCAATCCAAACCCATCAGCATTGGCTGTAATATGTTACTTGTATGGTACATTTTCATCTGTTCTCTCAAATGGGAGAAAAACTTGGCTCTTCTATGAAAACCACTGATAATACTCTGGGTGATTCTATGATGGCAAGCACAGGACCTGACCGAGGGAGGACTGTTTTCCTGCTGATGCATCCAAAGCAGCTCAAAAGCCAGCACTGCAGGGCAGAGTCACTCTGGAAATACACAGTGGCTGTTTTCCAAGTGTTTTAGGGTATCCTGCAACATGGGCTGCTAGATATTCAGAAATAGTAGGGATAGTGATACATAAAGCAATGCAGGAGAAGTGATGGACTTGAAAGAGGAGAAAAAGAAATAACACATTTACATACATTCCAAAAGCTTATATATAGGATTCTTTTCCCAAGCAGGATAAACTGTAAAAACTATATATGTATATACACACATACATGTATGTGTATATATTTATGTTAGAACTTTTATTTTAATTGAGAAAAAAAAAATACTATATACTCAGATTGTCACTATCCAGTGTTAAAGTTTTCTCTTTCTCATGTTGTCTCTACCTCATAGAAATGTAATAAAAAGGCCTGAGTTGTGTGGTCATGAGTCACTAGCAGCTAATCTCAGCAACTATGCGGTCTGCTGTTTATCTCAGAGTTAAAGGGGGATTTTTATGCACAGAGCTGTACTTTTCGATATTTAATATTTCAGGTCTCTTTCCCACTGACAGTCTCGAACAGGCAGGGGTCATGGCTTAACTTGTCCATAAAGTACGTAGTACACAATTGGTGCTATAAAGATAAGTGATATTCATTACAAGGACCACATTAAAGTCATGTACTTGAAGAGGCAAGTGTTTGGAAGGTAGAGCATGTCAGACTTATAATTGTCTTTGTGATATTAATTCAGTCACTTCACACGCAAACATAATGATTACAGCTGGATGATAATTTCATAATAGATGTTTTGTTTATGCTTCAGAATGCTTTAAATATTTTAGAATTCATCACTGATGTATTCGTTGAAATATATCTTAGCATAATTTTTTTTTTAAAAAAAGACATCTGTTTTACTGTAAAAGTGATACCTTCACAAGACTGAAGCAACATCATTTTTTCAGTGAGCTGCTTATTTCTAATTGGTGGCAATTATGCTTTCTTTAACTGTCTGTTTGCAGTTTCACTAATGTGTATGGAGTAGAAGTGCAAGAAAGCTCTTTTCATGCTGTTCTTCAGTAGTTCTCCCATTCAAGGGATTTAGTTAACCCACATGTAAGTATCTGCAGGCACTATTTGAGGCACTAAAGTATCTCACCTGACTCCCAGCCGATGTTTCTTAAGGGTACAAGTCCCTCATAGATCTTTTCTCTTTCTTGTAAGCCCTTTGCAAACATTTCAGATGCTATATAGTGTCTCAAGTGGCACTAGTGGTTTTATATAAACAGTGAACACCACACTTAACTGACTTTGCAAACTGGAAAATATTTGTAAAGTGGAATTGTATGTACAGTAATGCTAATTTGCAGATTTTCTCACACCAATGTTAATCCAAATAGGAATAGTGTTCATTTGTTGTGTATCACACAATAAATCAATATCTTTAAATAGTATTTGCAAAAATTGCAAAGCATTCAAGTATTGCAAAATCTTGTTAAACAGGAGACATGGGCAAAGGAAAGAGGAAAACATAAGTGTCTACAACTCTGGGCTCCTAGGCAGGTGTGTGGGTTCATACATACCAAAATAATGTAGGGCAATATCCTTGTAGATATAACTTTGGCAATATCAAAGGCTTGTCTAGATTCTGTCTCCAACTCTGGTCAGCAGCAGATGCTTAGAGAGGATCATAAGAAAAATGGGATAAGTGTACACTACTTTGTAATTAAATGTCCTCACTAGGATTCTGAATCCTCCAGATATGTCTAGTCACTTTGAAGTCATGCAGTCATTTTTTAAATCACTATTCAATTTACTCATCCTGTTATCTACTTTGCAATCAAATACATAGGCATCCTGGATTGAATCAGTCAAGATGATAACAAAATATTATTCACATTTCTGTTTTCACCTTTTAAATATGGATGTAGAAAGAATTCAGAATAATTTCTTAAAAACTTTTGGAACCGTATTTCTCTGTTTACCATCAGCCATAGAAATAGTCTCATTTGTCAACATTTATACCCAATACTTTTTGGTGAAAGGCAAATTCTCCTTAAACCATAAAAAGATTGTAACAGGCTTTATTTACAATCTTTTTTTTTTTTTTTTTTTTTTTTGACTGCGTCCAGTAACCATTTTTTGCCCAAACAATGACAGAAAATGGTACCTCAAAATCTCTGATTCTTGGTATGTCAAAATACATTCCTTGGTGTGTTACTACACACAATGTATTTATTGCAGAGGTTATACCCAAAGATTTTCTTGAAATCGGTGAATCATAATTATTAACCTGTTGGATAAATGATGAGTTGAGTTTACACGTTTGTATTCCTCTCAGGGCTACGCTTCAAATTTGAAGGGAAGGAATAGTAGCATCTCTAACTTTCCTGTCTGTTATTTGAAACGTGACAGTTTTACACCTTCATCACCTTCATCTTACTGGGCAAGGTTTCTTTGAGGTCTGTTATGTTGTTCCTTGATCTCTAAACTTTATATTTTTTTAAACGACTGGACTTTGGGAGGAGACTAATCAGCAGATTGGAGCAGGTGGCAGACCTTTGGGAGCTCACAAGCATTATGTTGGATTTATTTAAAGAGTCATGGCCTCTTCGGAGTCATTACTGCAACAGCACTAGCATGCAGTGCTGAGGTCAAGACACGGAAAACTTCATTATTGGCTACAGATTTTTGTATTCTCTGCAGGGACAAGTTGCTCTAAGCTAGCTAGTTATACACCCTTATCTTCTTGGCCAGTAGTTACAGATGTCTATGTGTGCTGGTCTGAAACTGAGTTACTAAACTGGTTAGTTCATCTAATTAGTTACCATACTTTGAAATACATTCAACAGCAGAGAAAACATACAGAATGGGTAGGAACCCATCTAATTAGGTTTGACATACTGTTATGATTCAATAAAACCAATATTTTGCAGCCACAGTGGAGGTCATTGAATAAAAATGAAAAGAAAAAAAAAATGCCAAAGTCAATGGCTATAAAGAGGAAGATAGATAATCCATGAAGCTCGTACATGATATTTTTTGTGCCCATAGGGAAATTCAAAACAAAACAAACCACAATAAAACAGGGATCATGAACCACGTACAAGTTTATGCGGAAGAAAGTACATGGGATGGGGTTTCCATACTTGTTAATTTAGCTACTGTTTTTATGTTACCTATTAACAGATAGAGTTTTGCTTGCTTCAAATGTTTTCTCCTTCAAATCTTCTACCTAATGTGTCCCTTTTTCCCCATCCTTGTTGACATATGAGAAGGAAAAAGACAGAGGAGGTCTCTATTTTCAACTAGTTAGCCTTCACCATTTCAAGTAGATAGCAAACTATCAACAAATACAATCTTGTTTTAACATGTGATTAAAAATCCTGCTTTTTTACACATCAGACAAAACATACTGAAGTTTCTATAAATATTTTGAAAAACTGCTTATTGTTATCAAAGTTTAAAATTACTCTTGGACTATAATTTGTACCGAAGTAGTAGCCTCTTCTGCCCTCTCTTGACATTCTGAGTAATAAAGGCCTCTGTATAGGTACAGTTGCACTAAACCTTATTTCCTCTTCATGCTGAATCAACTACAGGTTAATGCAAAGGCTGTGTTTTCAGAGTCAAGTAGTAGTCTTTTTTCTACTGGAACCATATTCTCTTGAGGATTTTTTTTTTCCTTCAGAATTTCTGGCTTTGAATTGTTGATCTTCTTCTTGATGCTTTGAAAAATATGAAAAAATACCATGCTTTCAAACTTTGCTCTTTTATAATCCAGCATTTACTTCTAATTAGTATTTGCTTCTGTATGTTCAGGGTTTATATTGACGTTTTCCATCATCTAAGTAAAGTTCCCATATTTTCCTTAATTTTTCCAATAAAGTATAAGGCCTTTCATAAAGTAGAGGTTTTTTTTGTTTGTTTGATTGATTGTTTGTTTTATTCATTCATCTCAAATGATTGGCATATGTTTTCCTGATACATAGTAATATATTATTTTTAAATACTGGCACTCATCTCAAAAAATTTCTAACTCTCAGACCTATCATGGGGGTGGGCAAAGGGCAACAGAAAGTATAGATATGTGCATACCTGTACAACTGAGAAGAGAAAAGGTTTTTGGGGAGCAAGTGTAGAAGAAAAAGAAAGCTCCTTTTATGGATTGTTGCCAGATTCAGCATACAATTTATTTGGTTAGTTTAGATTTCCCTGTTAAAAAAATATCAACAAAAGGTTAGTGTGTATCTTTTCCCATTACATTTTAGAACAGTTTGCCTGAGCATACCACAATATTTAGTAATAAAAGAGTCATTAGTTCTTCTTCTTTTTGGTGGCTATGTCTATGAAATTCCAACCCAATAAATTTTATATGGATTTTATTATACATTTAGATGACTTCCAAAAAAAACATACTTAAGTAACTAAAACACAATTTTAATTGAAAACAATTAGTTAAGATCTAAATATGTGGTAGGAAAATATTTCAGTTGTTGTCCACAAGAATGAATATGTAGCTTCCATGCAAAGAAATCCAAGTAGGCGACAGTAGAGATGGCTCTTCCCCTTGCCTGTTCCTCTTCTTTCCTTTCTCCTCATTTCATTTTGGTGAGAAGTGGGATTCTCCAAAGTGGTTTTAACTTCTATATTGTGCAATTATGGAAGTTTAAACAAAACCAGAATTGTGGCTAGATGATTCAGTTTTTGCTTCAGTGCTATGCAACAGAGGTTGTTGTTCTGTGCAGGAATGATAGGGGTAGGAATAGAAGACATTAGGAAATTTGAGATTTGTATCTACTTTGTTAGGAAAATATTTGATTTTAGATGTTCCTCAGTCTGTGCTATGCCTTCTACTTCTTGTATCTACATTACTGACTTCCAGTCTTCATTTATTTAATCTTAATGACTAGCTGAAAGTCAAAATGTTTTGTTACAACTGCAGCTTGTTAGCTGTATGCTTGTATGTAATCTTCTGGCCTAGATAACTACAGTGCGTTCTGGAAATGGGAGACTTTGGAGAGTGAACAGTTCTCAAGGTCAGCATTAGGGATCACAAGGAATGCATAAAAATAATTTTCTCTTAGCCATACAGCCTATCTGCTGGTTTGTGAGTACCTTGTTTTCTGTTCTGTTTGTGTTTTATAAAGCCTTCTGCATTCTTATAGAATCCTTGCAGATTCTAGAAAAAAATAAAAGAAAAAAAAAATCCCTCAGAACTAGTGCAACAGCATCATCTGTTTCCAGTATTTCCAGTATTTCCATTGGTCAAATCAAAAGGTAGAATCTCTGTTAATCCTTTTTTTTTTTTTTTTTTTTTTAATGTGTAAGCAAATTGTATGTACTATTTCATCCAACAGCTTGCAATACTGTAATACTGAATAGGTGAGTAGTAAGGAAAATAAAATTTCTTTATTCATCTGCTCCTGGGCTTCTTTCAAGTTTTGTTTTTACTCAGCAGGAAGCAAGTCAGAAACAATATATTTTTTTTTTGAGTGCAGAAGTTCTCTGTATTGAACAGTTAATTAAAACTTGTCTGAACACACTGGCTTATTTTTCATGGGGCACATTAAAAGCATTTTATTCTTATTACCAGGAGGGAAGTGTGCAGCAGTTGGTTATATTTTGCCTGAGCAACAGAAGAAAGAAGAAGTCTTAGTTGAATGTAATGCTTGGACATTGTTAATTAATTTTTTAGCCTAGAAGATTAATTGGTTAAAACCATTAATTGTTAAAACCGCCTCTTCAGAGATCCTTCCAGATCCCCCCCCCCACTCTCTTATAATTGTTGCCCAACCCCACCCTGACCAAACCTTTTTCACACAAACTTTTGTAAATGACTCAAGACCAAACTCTTACCCAAATTCAGAATGCCCTGTTGATAGTTTTGTTTTGTTTTGTTTTGTTCTGTATTAGATTTTTAAAATTTCCCTGTGAAAATTTTCACAAACAGCCATCTGCAGATGGTTCACAATGTGTCCTGGGGAGACTAGGAAAGTCTCCAAAATAATGCAGTTTTCAAATTCTTTTCCACTCCTTCTGTAATTGTGTATACAGTTGGAAATATTAAGTGCTTTGATCTAGTAGGCCTATAAAATTACCATAATACGAATTCTACATAGTAAAGTCTCAGTACAGTGTTCTTACTGGACAGTTGCTATTCCTTGCAAATCAGTGTCCATTAGGCTCAGTGCACTTACAAAAGGAAAAAGGTATTGCTAGTTGTGAAAGAGAAATGACGTGTCAAGAATTAGCCAAACCACTGCGTAATCTGCATTCTGGGGCCACAAAGCTAATACATTGCAGGAACAGAAAAGCAGCAGTGGTCTATTTTTGCACAAGACTGTAAAGTGTGCATGTGTATTAGAGAAGAAAAAAGGACAGTGTTGTGATTGGTGCTGTGGCTGCATTCTCAGCTTCCTAATACCAAGTCACTTAGAACTGTGTTGGGACTATAGAGTATATCTCTTCAAGGCCACGGTTCATCAGTTGCCATAGGCTTGAATGCTTTAGATAGTCAATCAGGAGAAGAAATCAAGGCCTTAGACCACTCCTTTTTATTAGCCATGTAAGTGCTTCTGAGTCTGAATAGGACACTGAGTTGATTATTGCTTTCCTATGTTTAAACACACCAGAAGAATCTATAAATATTGAAATTAATATGTATATCTTACGTCATATGATTTCATTGTTTAGTTTGAACAGAATTATTGTGGGGCTTATTTTTGTCCTTTTCAAACATGCATGTGGCAAGAATGGACAAAGCATGCTTTGATCTTTTGATCTAGTTTGCATGTACATCAAACCACAGTCTTGGTCCAGAGGGCTTTTGTTTGTTTGTTTGATGTTTACTCTTTTAGATTTCTGTGTACATTATTTTTGAAACACTGGAATCTTTATTTTTGTCCTAAGTAGTGAACAAAAATACATTATATCCCAGCCTTCGTATAAACTGGGATAGGTATGAACAATCAAGAAATTAGGCTTAGCCTAAGTGGGGAATTATTTTGTAAATAAAGGTGCAAAATAGAATGGTTTCATTAGGACAGTTAAAAATAAAATGTTATTTTGCCTCATATTACCTGAAACAAAATATGAGCATGTGCAGTATTGTTTTCTAAACCTAATTTCAGGTGTAATGCTATAGAGAATGTTTATAGACATTGTTCTGAAGTGATTTATCCTTTAAATCACAGCTGTCTTACTGACTGCCTTCATCTGATCCTAAAAGTATAAATGAACTCCAAAGCTTTGATCTGGAAGGCTCAGGACTCAAAGGAGATTTTAAAGAGCTTTGAAGTTGAGCTCTAGAAGGGACAATGCACTGTGCACTTATTCACTGGGGGAGTGCTGTCATCGTACAACCAGACTTTTGCCAGTGTAAATTCATCACAGTGTTTGACGTAGCATTATTACATCAGCATTTGTATTTATTTAGAGTTAGGGTATAGGGAAAAAAGGAAATACACACACACACACACACACACACACACAAAAAGCTGCTTTTTCTGTTTGACTCTATTTGTTAATTGAGGTGAATATACATTAATTTTCTATTGACATAATTTTTCAAAATTACAAAGTGTCTTTTAGTATCATCCTTTCCACCATGAAATAAAATTCTGGAAACTCTTCAGAGAGCTTCTATCAGCAATTTTCACTAAATGGAGCAAGCAAGAAAAATACTCCAAAGAAGTATATGTAGACTTAAAAAAAAAACGGGGGGGGGGGGGAGGAATGGGGAAAAAAAAGCAAACCCACAACAAAACAACTTTGGGAAGACCTCTTCCAAATTTAGATAATTCCCTGTGCAGTTCATTTGTGATCAGATGGATAAAATCCTGAGCTTGCAAAATATGATTAAAATTACAGAGGCTGCATGATTATGTTGTCTTGCAGGGTGGCATTTGTAGAATCAGAATTCTGACTTTTTTCTGACAAACTTCCAAATTAGTATTATTGGTTACTGCCCATGGAAATACAATGTGACTTGCGTGGCTGAGCACGTTTTGGACATTCAGTCAGCAGGCATCAGTGGTATGCCTGAAAATACTGTCAAAAGCATAGAGCAGAATGCAAAAGCACTACATGAGTTTACCAGGTAGCTTGATAAACACATTTTGGTTATTTTCTTGAGAACTTCAGTGTTTTCTTTCCTGGTTTGTGCCTCTTATATTGAGCTGTGTCGTACCTCATTGACAAGAACATTTAATTGAAACCACTAACCTCATATCTTTCATGACCTGAACCAGATTAAAATAGAAGCTTCTGCAGATGAAAGGCTTGTAGGTTTATATTTTCTGCTACCTAGCCCCAAAGAGCTGCAAACTTCTTTCTGTAATTTCATGGTCCTTTTGCTGGAAATGAGTATCATGAGACTGGGGGATAATGGCATGCTGTGACTGGCTGTTTCAATAAAGACAGGATTATGACGATGAGGCCTTTTTTTTCTTCTCTCTGTCCTTGTCAGTTTGTATGATAAATAAATAACAGCTGGCATGTTTGTCTAAATATTTCGCACTGATACTGCTTTTTTCTCACTTATTCATATGTTAACTATTTCTCCAGCATCTGTAGGTGGGAGGTACTCATTTTATGACAATCATAGATTTTGTTCTCAGTTCATCAAACAATTCAAAACTTTGTCTGGACTAACTGAATAATTACTACTTTTTACTATGGGGCAATTCCCTGACACTTTTTGCATGCAATTTTTTCCCAGAAGTTTATACTCTTCCCTTCAGAGTTTCTACTTGCTCATAGGTACATTATAATATGACAGATTAATTTTAATCATTTGTTTCCCATTGCATAAACACAAATATTGTAGTCACTGTCTTCATAGCTAAGTGGACTGGCTCCTTAGCTGGCTCCTCAGTTACTGAAATTACCTGGAGCACCAAGTTGTCATCCACCATCAGAAAAACTATTAGGCTCTTTTGGGAATGTCCATGGTACATTACCCTTTCATTTCAAGGAGACATGAAATTCTAGGAGAAGAACACTACTTCATGTCTGGTACTTCTTTGCCCTTTTGCAACTTTCCTTGTCTATCACATAGAGTAATCTAATGCTCGTTGGCACATGACTTAGCTGCTACTTCCTGTTCATCTTATGAGAACAACCCAGTTAGTGTACACTAAAGTGATCTACATAATGATATTCCTGAATTAGCTACTAGTCAGCAAGTGCTTGAGAATGATAATTCTTAGAAAATATGACTTCATTTTTTGGAGGCCAAATAAACATGCTAACCCAGAGAGTGCAGTCAATAATATTGCAGAGTGAACTAGTCCCATGACTTGCAGGTGTGGGATCCTTTGCTTGTAAGAGAAGGTGTTTCTGCATTATCACTTCAGTTCAGTTTAGGAGTGCGTATATGAACTGTACACATGTACTGCATTTTAGTACACATTATATAGTAGCGTCCAAGCAGGCAAGTGGATTCATTCTCATTAAGTTAAACAAGAAGGTGCATCCTAGCCATGAGTAGACCTTTAGTCCAGAAGTCTAGACTACATTTAGACAGAGTTAAAAATCTGACATGAATGTAGTACAGATTTCAGTTCCCTAGAAGAAAATCTCTTTACAGATCTAATCCTATTTGGTGCCCTACTTGCTAATGTAAATATAGCCAAGTGTAGCAGGGTAGAATACTTTTCCTTAACTATTCATCAGACAAAGTGATTCAGGTTTCTGTTTCAATCATTTGTGGCCAAAATCTTAGCTGAACATTTGTAATGCTGAAGGAGAGCCTATAGAAATGTTTACCTCAGCATTTCTCAGGACATTAATGCTGCTTGGAACACAAATGGGACACTATGCCAGATGCAGAGCATTAGGGTAAAAGTTTATATTCCTTCAGAAATGTTATTCAATGCCTGCTATATTATTTTAGCAGGGGTTAATTAAGCTTGGGAAAGGTCTGTGTATGCTAATCTACATACTTTGCATCCTGAATGGTTTTGGTCACTCTGTTTTTACATGGCTGATGACAGTCTAATGATCAGTGTTGTTGCATGGATGGAAATTCTGTTTTGATTCAGTATACCTGATTGTCTCCAAGTTTAGTGGTGTCTTGTGGTTTATAGTACATTCCATCACTACTGCAACTAGACCTCTTAGTAGGTACTAGATTTCCCATGGGTATTAGCACTGATTCTGAAATGTAGCAAAAAATAGCTGTCTGAAATTCTTCCTCCTTGTGCTAGTTTGGTAACTAAGAAAAATGTAACAGAATATTGTTATGACGTGATTCCTATGTTGTATTTAATATATGATGCTTATTTATATGAGTGTGTGTGTATGTATTTCAAAATTAATCTTACATGTTCCCCTGTATTGCAATACAAACATTTTTTTTTCTTCCCCTAAGGCAGATTTTTAGTTTCTAGACTTCATAACTTTCCTATCAATAACAGAGCTTACCAACATAAATAGTTATTTCCCTTTGGTCTGGGTTGCTGAAACTACATCAAAGCAGATGGTCCCCCACTTGCCATTCTGTCTAAATGCAGATTATTCTAACACAGGATGGACAGAGAGAGGGTTTTTTAGGCCTCATTTCCTGGGGTACTGGCAGAATTCAGCCTCCCAGCTTCTGCAAAACTCTACGGTTTCTTTCTGGCTCTTTCCAAACCAGGGAAGGGCTGCAGAGAAGAGATGCAATCAGGCTGCATGTGAATGATGAGTTATGGTGTCATGTCCCCATCCTGGGAACAGGCCTTTATCATGAGATCTAATGTATAGATGCTTAAACCAAAGAAGATTGATGAGGACTTATCCTTCTCCAAGCTGCCTCTTGTATCAGTGTTATACCCAAACCCTAGCTGTATTCTGAAGCTGCCAAAGTGCTGTTGCCAAAAAAAAAAAAATAAAGGCACCTTTTATTCTGCACAATTCTAGGACTAGCTGCATTGCTTTCCTATTGGAAAGGAAGATGGAATTTTTATTCTTACTTCTGTTATGCATGCTCCTGCATTTTCTCCTTACCTATGTTTTTTCACTGTTAATTATCTTATATAGTTGTATTTTTGAATTAATATGTTTTTTTTTTTTTTTTTTAACTCTGATCTTAATACATTCTTTATGAAGATTTTGTTTTCTGCCTTGTCTATATATACTGGCCCACAAGTAGGAATGTTTATAACATTAGATTTTGTTCTCCTCTGGGTGTGGCAGTTGTGAGTAAAAGTATTTAGAACTGTCTTTAAACTATGAATCAATCTCTACAGATCACTGTTGTTTGAAGTGGATATACAGTAATCCTCTGATAGAATATTTAGTTGTACTTCCTGAGGAAAAGAAATAAAGTTTGACAAGAAAAGAACTTTCATATTGTATTCAAGGAAGCTGGCTGGTGATTTGGGGATATATATTGAAAGTAAATTTCATAGTTTATTGTGCAGTTGTCTAATGCATATGAAACTAGATAGAAAGTGTATGTGTGTTGGCAGTGTTGGATTGCAGTGTTTGAAAAAAGCATGCGTCCCTAGGGTGTTATCCACATGTATTAGCAATCAGGCTGTCATACTTGTGATTATGAAAGCCTAAAACACGTGTTAGAACATATACTGAAACCTTTATGAAAATTTTGAGTGGATTTGTGAAAGTTAATTGAACTTTGTATGGTTGTCCTTTCCAGAAGCTGGTGTGGTATAAAGAGTATATGAAGAGAAGATAAGGGATTGCAGAAATCGGCATTCATGTTAAAGTGGGATTTTTCTTTCAGATAACAAATATCCAGTGCTTCCATTTTACATTGCCAAAGGTTGAGTACTAAAAGTTGGAAAGAATAATGCAATGTTTAATTTAGTGTAAAAGATAACCCTTAAAACTGCTGTTCATATTTTATAATGTAGATTGCACAGAATTTTACGCATAGCAACAATTAATGTAGTTTATTTTGCAATACTGGTCAGCTGTCTCAATCAAAATTGATCAAAATTGCATTGGTACATTTTTTCCTTGCTCCTAACTCCTCAAGCATCTTTCCTGGATCATGCCTGCATGCAAAGTTAATTGTATTGATGTTAACTAATGATAATATTGATGTTCTTGAAACACAGAATCATTTATGAACATTCACATTTTTTTTTCATACTCTGAGAATCAAATAACATCTACAGAATCATACTCATGCTTGACATCAAATTTCAATGTCTTTTGATTTCCACCTCAGGATAGAGTTCAATTCTAAGCATTTTCCAAAAGAAATTGCAGTCAGATTCCATATCTCTTTGTATTTCATATAATAGCAGGACAACCTACATGAATTATACTGGGGATTCCTACCTGTGCATGGAATTATTTTCAGTAAACTATTCCTGAATAGATCCCTTTGCAGGTACTCTTATTTTCAGCTTACTACTGCTTCTCTTCTGTGAATAAATTCAGAAAGTATTGGCCATCTTACTATAAAATTAAAAATATATTGAAGTGCAAAATTGAAGTGCAGATTCTTCTGGGCTAAATGTAGCATTCCATAATGTATGTAATGATTTGATATTTCACTCCTCGCTCAGACAATATTCTACAGTTCCACAATGTGAAAGACTGAACTAGATTTTTAATGTACTTGTTTAACGTGGAAATCATTTTCCAACATGAACTGTGGAAGTATTTCCATGTGTGACTCACCGACTTCTAGATATCAACAGAACATTTTTTGGAACTTACAGGAAAAGATGCAGAAAAAAATATTAATATTATTAAGAGTAAGTATATTATAAAGAAATAAGTTTTTGAATCCATTTTCATAGTAGTTGTAGAACAATATATAAGATATAAGATTCTCGAGTAAAATGTGTTTACTTTTCCTGAATCAAAGGTAAATAGAAACAGATAACTTCAGTGTGTTTTACTAAAGAAGTGGTTGCACAGATTCTTTTTTTTTAATCTGATAGAATCTGCTCTCCATTATAACAGAAACTCATTTTTGCTTAAGTTTTAATATGGCTATTCTTAAGAAGTTGTTTAGAGAATACAGTTTATGTCTTTATCCTGATTAGGACCCAATTAAGAGGTTGGATTTATGCATTTAAATGTTAGCCTTTGTTTGAGTTATAGTAAGGAAAGATGTTTTCCTGAGTTGAGTTTTCTCAAATGGTCAAATTATTTTCATGAATGACCCACTAATGTACATGTGATCTAACATTCTTCTCACTAAAGGTCACACACTTACGGTTTTGCATAGCAAAAACCTCTTCCAATTTTTTGAATCAGCTACTTGAGAAGAAAGTAATAGTTTTTTGTTGTTGTTGTGTTTTTTTTTTTTTGAAGTAGCAACAGAGCAATCGTTGCAGAAAGCATTTCAGAAACCAACAAGACAAGCTTGAAATAGTTTACTGAGAGTTTACAACATTAGCAAGATATGATATGTGGTTAAATTTAAATGTCCTGTAATAACTCATATTGGTTTTGGTGCACTCTGTGTGGTTGAAGTGTTGAACTCTAAACTGTTTTGTTATATTTAAATGAAGTGTCTAAAATTTAGAGTAATTAAAATATCTGTGTGTTTTAGCCAAGACAGAAAAAAAAAAAAAAAAAAAAAAAAATGTTTTGATTGCTTTACTTACAGAATTTTAAATTGAAGTACCTGCTAGAGGAACCTTATTTTTGGAAAGTTGGGGGTGTCCATGCTTTGACAATTACAAGTTTTTTTCCAAATTAATATGCCAGAAATGACATGAAAATCTGGAATGATCACATGCTATTGTAAAAGTTGTCATTAGTATGCTACAGAGCATAAAGTTTTGAGAAACAATGTGTTTGAACCATTCAACCCATCAGCTGTGTTTACAAGGCACCTCATGCTTTGAATTGTTGAGTCTAAAGCAGTTTCTCTTTTAGGTTGAGATTGCTGGCAGAGTTATAGACTGCCCTCGCCCCATCTTTCTCCTCCCCCTTCCCCCCTCCCCCCCCCCATCTTAAACTAGTTCTGCTTTAGAATTTATTTTTTTCAAAAACTTCCAAATTTCCACTTAAGCATTTCATCAAAATTTGCCTACTCTTCTGCTAGATTAGTTGTGCTAATTCCTCTTCAATTCCTGAGAAGTGTTGTGAACATCTTGTTTTTACACAAGTGGTAATTTTCAGGTACATGGAAGGACATGTGAATACACATACTTTCAGCATTATAAAATGTTGTTATAGACTGTTCTTGCTATCCTTCCTGGATTGCCACTATGCTGCTGTGCCAGATCACAACTTCAGGTCATGTGGGCACCAAAATTTCTCAGTTTTGATAGGTTATTTTAGAGTTTACTCCTGCAACTCTTCAAGCTGCTTCCTAGAGTTAGGCTCTCCATATGTTACAACTCTTTCAAAAAACAGAAAAAAAATATATATTTTTTTCTATGTTATTTTACACTCACTTCAGTAACACGTGGATGGATCTTTTCATTGTTATTTCTTGTATTACTATAGATTACATTTTTTTGAACACTATTAAACAGATAAAAAATAATATTCAGTGACTCAGTAAAAAAAACAAACAAACATAAATGTTATTTTATGACTGACATATTAGTAAGTTAGAGATGAAAAAATAGCCATAAGCAACTTCTCTTTTGGTGTGTAGCTCTTCCTTAATTTCTACTAAGTGGTGGTTTTGTGTTTTTTTGTCTTTTTGTGTAACCAAAGCTTGGTAATTTTACAAGGGGTTTGTACCTTTACCTTCTCATAAAAATGCAGCAATTTAAATTAAAAAAAAAAAAAAAAAAGAACAAGGAAAACAACAAAACACACATATATTCAAGGTATATATGTGTCAACAAAACATTATCACCATTTTCAACCAATTCTGTGAGTTGAGTAGTTACTTGAACTTCCACATTACATATGTTCTATCTTGAAATCTGAGTATTTCACTATGACAGATATGCTTTTTAATTAGAAATGTTAGAGTTTTGAACTTTCATGAATATATAAGACTACATTTCCTTGTGAGCCCTGCTTCCAATTGCTTTTTGGTAGGATACTTAGACTTTATAGTAGTGCCAATAAATTCTCTATTCCTATCACTGGCAGATTTGCCAAAGCAAAAATTCATCTAGCAGTCTCCAAAAAAAAAAAAAAAAAAGAAATATATTAACATCAACTTGAAATGAGATGTCTTGGTTTTGTATTACTTTCACTTTTATTTTAATGACAATATTTTAAAAACTTAAAGTCAGATTTCAATTTCTCTAATAAAAGTAATTTGTTACTTCTTTGATTTAATCTAAATGTAGCATCTAGAAACTAGTTGCCAAACATATTTTATTTTAATAAACTTCTTAGCGTAACAGTATGAGGAAAATGCTGCCCGTTAGAAAAATATAGTATCTGTTGACAAGGCATTTGTCTATGGTAACCTTAATAAAAGGTTACAACATAGACAGCTAAGTTGTGGAACAATTCAATCATTGTCCTTTCTGAAGTGCTTTTATGTCCTTACATTTCTTGTATAGTTAATTTACCCCATTCAGTCTATATTAAAATGTCAGTTTTACACTGAAGTCTGAGGTCATGGTTATGTGTGACCTCCTCAGAAAACAATAGAAGTGATTCAGGATAAACAAGTGTGGAAAATGCTGTCCAGTGGATTTTCAGTACTTTGTATTTTGAGTAGATTTTATGACTTCATAAATGTATAGTGCTGCCTGTTTAAAAAAGAGCTTATATTAAGTTTGTGAGATGACAAATTTGGTGTGGTATTCTTGGCATTACATTGTTTGGTAAATCCTTGACATTTCTGATGTATTTTTAAAAAGACAGAGTTATAATATGGTTTTGGAAAGTACGAAATGTACCTCGCACATTGTCATTCTGTTTGAATGTGAATCACTAGTCAGACAAAGCTATTCTTCTCATGCTTTGAAGCTGAATGAAGAATGCTTAAGTTAAAAAAATGATTAGCATGTTTTGATGAGTTTCTTCTCCTATCACTTTAACAGAAGGCATTAAAGTTTGCTGTTGAATGTGTTGTGTTGTACAGGAAAAACAGATCCTGGAATATTTTAAAATTAAACTACAACATATAATGTGTCGTATGGTGGAGGGGAGGAGAGTATGGGGCAAGGAGCTGAAGCTAAGAACCATTAATCATGCAGACGACTTTAGAGAATTTTTCTTTTTATTTTTTCAAGTAAATCTAGCCCTACAGTAAAGCAGCTGTAGAAATGAGTTTCAAGCCCATGAAGACCAAGACCTACAAATCTGCCTCTGTCCCATAGGGTCAAAGGGCACTTCTCTTGCAGGCAGAGCTGCAGACAGCCCCATAAATGCAGAACTGTTGCCATGACATAGAAAGATTGTCATACAGAGTAGGAAGGCAAATGAGAGAAACTTTCTTCAAGCCTACACAAGGGAGTTGGGAAGAAAAGCTTGAAGTGGATAAGTGTTCTCTCTGAAAGCATATGCATCTAGGAAATTTGTTCACAGTAATTTTTCAAAGCTGTATCTCAGATTGTTTTAAATGGCATGCTAAATAATGTAACTTGAAGAATTTACTATATTTACTGGTATTCTGATATTTGCCAGTGGGGACAAGCACAGAAGTCTAATTATATGAATCCAATTTTATTTCCAAGAGCACAAAATAGATAGCAATATCTAGAATGTAAAATTTAGATTTAGTATTTTTTTTGCATTGGATTTTCATTGTGATAACTGTACTAAGCGGCTTTCCAGGGATCCTATCTATACGAGTAATTATAGTATTTGTAAGCAATGATTGAAATGTACCTGATTTTATTTATACTTGAAGCACAATGTAATAAGTGCTTTAATAGTATGATATTTAATAGTGATAATAAACTGTGAAGTTGATTCTCATGTTTTTCAAGCAATCTCTTAGGAAAGTGATCTCTTACTGGCTAGATGGTCACACTCAGAGTTGCAGTCAATGGCTCAATGTCCAGGTTAGCATTCAGGCTCGCACTATTTAACGTCTTTGTTGGTGACATGGACAGTGAAATTGAGTGCACCCTCAGCAAGTTTTCTGATAACACCAAGCTGTGTGGTGCAGTTGACATGCTGGAGGGAAGGGGTGCCATCCAAAGGTACCCTGATAAGCTTGAGAGGTGGGTCTGTGCAAACCTCATGGAGTTCAACAAGGCAAAATGCAAGGACCTGCATCTGGGCCAGAGCAATCCAAAGCACAGATAAAGTCTAGGAAGAGAACAGATTGAGAGCAGTCCTGATGAGAAGGATCTGGTGGTGCTGGTTGATGAGAAGCTCAACATGAGTTGGCAAAGTGTTCTTGCAGCCCAGAAAGCCAGCCATATCTTGGGCTGCATCAAAAGGAGTGTGGCCAGAAGGTTGAGGGAAGTGATTTCTCCCCCTCTACTCTTGTATCTTGAGACCCCTCCTGGAGCCCTGCTTTCAGCTCTGGAACCCCCAGCACAAGGGCACAGAAGTATTACAACTTCAGAGAGGGCCACAGAGATGATCGGGGGGCTGCAGCACCTTTACTAGGAAGACAGGCTGAGAGAGTTGGGGTTGTTCAACCTAGAGAAGAGAAGGCCCCGGGGTTACCTTATAGGGAGGGACTTTTTGTCAAGGTGTTGTGATAGGACAAGGAGTAATAGCTTTAAACTAACTGAGGGAAGATTTAGATTAGTATTACAAAGAAATTCTTTACTCGGGGTGGTGAGGCACTGGCACAGGTTGCCCAGAGAAGCTGTGGATGCCCCATCCCTGGAGGTGTTGAAGGCCAGGTTGGGTGGGGCTCTGAGCAGCCTGGTCTGGTGGGCGGTGTCCCTGCCCATGGCAGGGGAGTTGGAACCAGATAATGTCTAAGGTCTCTTCAAACCCAAGCCGATCTATGATTCTGTGAAATTCAGAAATTAAATGTTATAACAAATGTAGATATAGAAAGTATCTCTCCCTCCCCCCT
>CM021697.1:67765691-67860059 GCA_011074415.1 Stictonetta naevosa
CCTTTTCCCCACCAATGCCAGGCATATTTTAGATTAGATTGAGAAAAACTAAAAATATTTCTAAAAACACTTAGGTAACAGATACATTAGCTGTGCCCGCAGGAGGAGCCATCAACAGTGAAGATGTGTGTGTGTGAAACAACAAATGAAACATACTAGGGAAGAATGGTTTATAAGAATACAGTAGTATCAGTCTGGCTTAAATGTTTTATGTGAGGGTAGATTAAATAATTCATTAGAGGGTCAAACCTTCCAAATATATCTAATGAACTATTAACATGTTTTAGCAGGTTGTCAGTTGGTTGAAATTTACGGTGAAAAAAGTTACATTGATCTTTGCTCCACATGCTTGAGCTAAATTACTGTTTGTGCTAGTGACATGTTCAAATGACTACCATCTTACAGGAAGACCATATCGTGAAGGCTCATCTATGTCACTCATAGTGTGGGTTCTCTCTATTAAGGGTGTACATGATTTGCTAGTGGCTGATATATGAAATGGTAAAGGATATTCCTCTTTCTTGAGTTTCAAAATAGCCTTTTGTTGGCAGCTTAAACTTAATAAGAAACTGATGGATTGGACCAAAGGCCATAGTAGGCCAGTCTCCAGATATGACCAGGAACTGACCCTTAGAAAAAAAAAAAAAAAAAAAAGAAACAGGGAGCGTATAACTTATCCTTTCACCCCTTTCACCATACTCACTCTCACATCAGCAATTTATGGATCACTGCCTGAGCCAGAGTTTGTATCTGAGTTATAATGTTTGATGTTAATAATGGAGCTGTTTTCTTAAGTTTGTCTTTTTCATCCCATTTCTATTTTGGCCTCCTCCAAAGCATTCATTGCAATGACTTCTGCAGTCTTGTTGAGATTTTATACATACCCCACTCAGAATCTTTTTTTTTTTTTTTTTGCTTGTATGGTTGTTTTTTGTTTGTTTGTTTTTCTTTTTATAAACAATTTCCTTTACCTGTTATCATCATTGTCTTGTGACTCAATTATTTTTCTACTTTTAACATCATTCTGATGTTAT
Source organism: Stictonetta naevosa (assembly GCA_011074415.1). Classification (NCBI taxonomy): domain Eukaryota; kingdom Metazoa; phylum Chordata; class Aves; order Anseriformes; family Anatidae; genus Stictonetta; species Stictonetta naevosa. Next base: position 67,766,726 of record CM021697.1, read on the forward strand.
TTACAAATAAATGTTAATTTAATAAATACAAATAGAATGTTAACTGTTGAATATATTTTCTGCTACAAATATTAATGAGATTTTTTTTTAATGCAGACAATAAGGGTCTACAACAGTTACATTTAGCTATATACTTTAAGATTTTAAAAAAAAAAATCCTGTAATTTCTCTGTTCAAATAATTCTTTTCAGCTAGTGAGGAAATATGTAATTTTGTTTCCCTTAATTCTTTTCCTTTGTTCAAAACTTTCTCTGAGGTGGCTGTTTGTACTGAACAATCAGTTGGAGACAGAAAAACAGTTCAGTCAACTGCTTGTGTCTTGTCAAACTGAAGGGCTTTTCAGGCCATAAGCATTTTGAAATTTTGACTATAACTGTTGCAGACTAAGTTCTGAGTAAAGATGAGTTTGCACAGAGACTTATAGTTGAACTGGATGATGTTCAACACATCATATGTTGAGTTATACAGTCCTTCATTATGTAACACCATGTTTCAACTGCTTTAATGGCTAATCTTACTGCTATTGCTTTGATTATCCTCAATATCTAGCCTAACACAATGACACCATACACAGCCACATGAATGCAAACTATACTGCCTCACTCACACACTGACAGAGCTGTTTCTACAGAATCACTGTTTCCAGCCATCAGTATGGCCACATCAGGGCAGCTGTGTTCCCAGACACATCCTCACTTGTAACCGAGGCAGGAAGTCATGCTGATGGGTTTGGGCAGAGATCTCTGTCTTGTGGGTGGAACCTTTCACCAATCTGGACCAGATAACTCACCTGACTTGCAACAAGGCAGGGATCTTTCCTTCTCTTCCTTTAATGTTCAGGTCTGCTAATGGATCTCCATCACAGTTTTTGTGCTTATATTGGTGGTCTGATCTAGGCATCATAAAAGTCATCCAGTTGGATGACTCCTCATTCATCCTGGTGTGATATTTTCCAGTTGCTAGTCTCTGGTAGATCAGGCCTCTCTCTACCATTCATTACAACCCATCCCCTTGAAGCTACAGTTTATACATTTGCCTTTGACAGTCTTCAAGCAACAAGGGAAGGCCGTATGGACACCTCCAAAATAACACTAACCTACACTAGTTATATCAAAGAAAAAAGACAAAATCTTCCACTACATTGGTGGGCTATGAACAGTAAGAAAGACATGATCACAAGGTCTGTTGAAATATTGTCTTGAGAAAATCAGTGCTTATTTCCTTTAGCATCTGTACTTCCTGTATTTTTAATTAAGAAATGAAGGAGCTATCAGAAGTGCTCAACAAGCTGATTTCCATCGTTTATATTATTTATGAGCAGCCCTGGCTATCAGGGTAGGTCCCAGCTGATTGGCAGCTAGCAAATGTGATACCTTCTACAAGAAGGAATGGAAGGGGGATCTGGGGAACTACAGCCTGTCAGTCTGACCTCAGTGCCAGGGAAGGTTATGGAGCAGATCATCTTGAACACCATCATGCAGCATGTACAGGCCAATCAAGTGATCAGGCCCAGTCAGCATGTGTTTATGGCTACAAAGATGGTGAAGGACCTAGAGGGGAAGGCGTATGATGAGTGGCTGAGGTCACTTGGCCTGTTCAGCCTGGAAAAGAGAAGGCTGAGGGGAGACCTCATGGTGGTCAAGGGCTTTCTCACGAGGGGGAGTGGAGGGGCAGGCATCAATCTGTTCTGTCTGGTGACCAGCAATAGGAGCCGAGGGAATGGAGTCAAGCTGTGACAGTGGAGGTTTAGGCTGGGTATCAGGAAGAGGTTCTTCACCATGAGGGTAGTCACATACTGGAACAGGCTATGTAGTCAGGGATGTAGTCGTGGCACCAGGCCTGTCAGAGTTTAAGAAGTGTTTGGACTGTGTTCTCAGTCAAATTGTCTGATTTTTTGGGTAGACCTGTGTGGAGCCAGGAGGTAGACTAAATGATCCTTGTGGATATTTTAGGATTTTATGAGAAGTTGTTTTTGCTTGACAAACCTACTTTTCTATGACAAGGTGATGCACTTAGTGGATGAGGGAAAGGCTCTGTCTGTGGTCTACCTAGACTTTAGTAAAGCTTTTGACACTGTTTCCCACATTCCTCTGGAGAATTCCAAGGAGGCCAGAAGCATCCTGGCTTCTATCAGAAAAAGCATGGCCAGCAAGACTAGGGAAGAGATTATCCCCGTGTACTTCGCTCTGGTGAGGGCACACCTAAATACTGTGTTCAGTTGTGTACCCCTGAAGGACAGGAAGGACATGAAGGTGCTGGAGCATTCCAGAGAAGGGCTACGAAGCTGGTAAAGGATCTGGTGAAAAAGTCTTATGAGCACCAGCTGAGGGAGCTGGGGTTATTTAGCCTGGAGAAAAGGAGGCTCAGGGGAGACCTTATTGTTCTCTCCAGCTACTTCAAAGGAGGCTACAGCATGGTGGGGATTGATCTTTTCTCCCAAGCAACAGATGATAGGACAAGAGGAAATGTCCACAAAGTGTGCCAGGGGAGGTTTATGTTGGATATTAAGAAAAATTTCTTCACTGAAAGGGTTGTGAGGCATTGGAATAGGCTGCCTATGGAAGTAGTTGAGTCACCATCCTTGGAGCTATTCAAAAGATGTGTAGATGTGGTGTTTAGGGACATAGTTTAGTGGTGGACTTGGGAGTGCTAGATTAACAGTTGGACTTGATGATCTTAGAGGTCATTTCCAACCTAAATGATTCTATGATTCTAGGAAATACAAATCCAGGTAGATGACTATGATTCCACCACAGCATTTAATGATCCTTCTCTCTTTGTATGTACAAAGCGTAGGTTTCTGTGTGATGCACAATCAGTTGAAAGTGAGACGTGGTGTGCATTCCTGCGTCATATTCCCGTAAGTGTTAAAGCTTCTCTCACTGAAAAATTATAGTGCTTGTTGCCATTGTTATTTGTGCTTTGTAACAGAGATAATTCAAATGAGATTTCTGTGAGTGAAGCAGGGAGTTGTCAGGTGAATTCAGTGAGGGTGGACACTCTTCTTTCTTATGTGTCATACATGGTATTTTATGTCAATCCATGATGAAATACATGTATATTATATATGTATATATCAAAATACATTGCTGTGAGAAGATTTAAAGACCAGTACATGACCTTGGAGTGAATATTAGCATTTAAATAATTGATTTCTGCCAAGACAGTGGAAAATTGTTTTATATTTGAATTTTATTTTTTAAATGTTTCTTTTATCTTGAAAAAAAAAATACCACGGATGATGACAGGCCATATAAACTTTGTGATTTTCTAAGGGTATCTGTATAAAAAGCGTACTTGTTCTCAAACCTGAGCAGTGCTTCATTTTCAGTGTTGTGGCCTGAATTTCACAGAAGCACTTTTTGATTTCTAACATTTGTTTTTCTGATACAGAGGTTCTTTTTGATTTTTGCTACGTCATGTGAAAGAAGTAGAGAGAAAGCAATTTTAGCAATTTCACTTCGTTAAGACAGCATGTACCAGATCAAAAAAAAAGATTAAAATTTACATTTGCTGAATTCTTTGATTCTAAATGAATAAATTGGACACAGCTTTCTTTCTTTTCTCATAGCAAGCAGCATTTAAAACTGAAAAGCCAGTGAAACATGAAACATATATTAGATGAAAGAGGAGTATTAAACAAATCAACTTGCTTTCACTTCAGGAGTTACCAACCAATAATTCCTTCTGTGTGTTGAGAGGTTTCCCTCGAGCCACAGTTCTGAAGTACAGAATCTATTTTAAATTGCTGAACCTAATGCAAGCAAATGTGAAAACCTGAGTCAAACAAGAAGAAAACAAAAAGAGGAAGTGGCTTTTGATGAATTTAGTGGTAGTTCCATGTATGTCCTAGAGGAAAGCAGGACAAAATTTGCTCATAAGTAAATCTTTCACTTGGTCTGAGCAGGTTTTGGAATACAATTCAGGCATTTATAGGAAACAAACACATGATATAATGGAATGTAACTTGTGAGTTTTTCTTGTATGTTCCAAATTCTAACTCATTCTGACTGCCTGGTTGTCATGTGTATATTTCCAAATCAGTAATGATCCAGGAATAAGACCTATCTGGACTTTGTAAATTCATAAACATTAAGATTTTATTCTCACAGCAGCTGATGCTTGCTATTTTTTGAATATGTTACTGCAGCAGTTATACCTCCTGTGGAGATTAGTTAAAGCTGAAGCCTATAGCCTCTAACTGTAGCAGCATTTATGATGATGTGTTATGGATTTTTAATTTATTTTTAAACCAAAAGGAAGAAATATCTTTTTTTTCCCAATCTTTTTGAATAAATGCACCTTGAGATTGTAGGGTCTTTTTTTCCTGTCCTTTTGTGTTTTTAAAGAAGCCAGGGCATGTTGTTCTTTGTCTGGTTTAATACTTGTGTTTGAGAGCCAAACAGAATAGGTCAGGAGGGTATGAGTGCAGAGGACTACTAAAAGTTTGAAGAACCTAAAATTTGCTTAAAATGTAATGACATTGGGTGGTCCTCTTTGGATGACACATGGGAATAAGCATTTGAAATGTGACTAATTTTCAAATCAATAAAAGGAGAAAGAAGGTGGCTCCACTTTATAAGTGTTGTTAATTTTTTTCCTTTTCCAAAGCAGCAGACAAGATTTTAATTTACAGCAGATTACTTTTCTTAAGAGCTCCAGCCCAACATGGAGTGTTCCCAGCAGTGCAGAAATAATATTTTTCACTATCCTTTTCCAGGTTCTCCTTTCTTCTCTTTTATCTACTGAATAATTAATGAAGGCTCTCATATGTGGAATGGCATATCTTCCATCAATTATATACATTCCTTTTTTGTATTTTGCAAGATGAAAATTTTAAATACCTTCAGATACAAGAAAATTAAATGCAAAATTTGTCTAATGTAAATGAAAAATGTAGAAGTAATGACAGTATATAATGCAGAAAGACAGTTTCCAGTGAACCAAGTAAAAGTTACTTTTAAAACAATGGAGAACAGACTATATTGCAAATAGAGAATGGAGGACAATATCATTGTGTTGTTTATGAAAGAAGTGCCGTTTTCTCCTTGTGGAGAAAACTGGTGTTTCGAAAACTGGTGATTGGTTTTGAACTATGCAAAGGAGAAATCTCTTTTTACTTTGGATACATAAGTTGGTTTTGAATGAATTCTCCTTTGAAATGGTTAGGAGGGAAAACAGCTGTGGTGGTGTAGGCATGAGCCTCTGCCACAGAAGTCCCATATGGCAAACTATCCAAGCTTAGACTACTAGAAGAGCTGGTGCTCTTGGCCTAATGGCCACCTCCACCACCACAGGGGAACTATATTAGGTGCCTGATCTCCCTTCCTAAAGTGCAGGAAAAACAAGTGCCTCAGGATAAGGTTCATAACATAAAGAAACTTCAATGAAGATACAACTAAGCAAGGTTGTGTCCCCAAGCCCTGTTGGACCTAATGCTGAAATACAAGAATACATTTATTTTCAGACACAGTCTGGAATAATCTTTTATAATCAAGTGCTAAAAGATGAGTTTTCAGAAGGATAGCCAGCTTACTCATTTTTCTACTAAAAGAGAAAAAACAGTGCCCACCTTTTCTGTGACAGACTACTGATTAAAACATTCTTGAAGTAGGAGGCCTGGTTTCAATTCCTTTATCAGACAAGTGAGGTTGAAAGCCAGAATTTCCACCTGCTGGGAGGGCAACCTAAATAAATAAATAAATAAATACTTAAAATCCATCATAAGAAAACAGAATAGTGAGGAGTCAGAAGGGGAGGCTTTTTCTTTTTGAGAAGTTTCATAATCTATATAAGGGAAGAGCAAATTATTATAAGGATTTGCTCACAAATGACAGATGTACTTTTGAGCTAAATGCACAGTAAAACTAAATCAGAAGCATTCAGAAGTGAATCATTATACTAGAAGTTACATGAATGCTGAAGCATGTCAGGTCACTCAGAGAGGGCTGTGAGCATATTGCAAAACAAGAGTGAAATTACATTAAATTTATACTGGTCTTTTCAAAAGCAACATTTGAAACTTTCTTCAATTACTTATTTGTGTCACTTCTTACAAATGTTTGTGATCTGATTTAATGTATTTGGTACAGTAAGGATTTTCCCAAAGGAGACCTTCATTGATGTTATTGCAATAATTTCCTAGCGTTAAGTGGGCCTTGAATACTTATCTTTAAATTCAGTGCAGCACTTTTGTTGGAAGCTGCAGACCATCTAGTTTGACAACTCTCTCTTTCAGCTGGTAATCATACAGTACAGTTCCCTCCTATTATTCTTTCTTCATTTTATTGTAAATAAGATTGCACATTCTTACAGTAGAGAGTTGCTTGAGTTGCTTTTTTTTTTTTTTTTTTTTTTCTGCAGACATTTTTTATTGTTTAGCCATACCCTATTCCCATATCCAGGTCAAAGCAGAAAAATATTTGCCTGAACTGCAGGAGTAAATAATGACCTACTAGAGTCAGAGAACTGTGAGTGAATGTGTGCATGGCAGAAAAGAGATCATCTGTGCACAAATAAATGCTTTTGAATTGCTGATTGGTATACTTGGTATACTTAATCCTGCTAATAATTTGTGCCTCCAGAACCTCAAATTGTAACAAGTTTCAGAAGTTCACCTTCCTCTTGTAAGGATGTTTTTTTTAAATTTATTTGAAAATAATTTTCTGCCTGTTTCTCTGCGCAGCCCCCAGTTCTGGTATTGCAGGAATTTAGGCAAGTAAACTCTGTGTTCTTTTTTACAAGTTGGTAGTCCTGTAAGCCTTCTTTGAGCTAAATTAAACACATGGCATACAAGACAAGATAGATATTCTGCCCAAGCCAAATATTACAGTCCCTTCCATGCACATTCTGACTAATTATTACTGAATTTTATGTGTGGGTCTGACAAGTCGAATATGTAAATTGGGAAAGAATCTCAAAATGCACAGAAAGCTGATCTTTACCACTACATGGAAAGAGAGCAATATAACTGTACATTTATAATGTATTGTACATTTCTTGAGGTGAATATGTTCCAAGTTGATTATACATTTATTTTTAGAATTAAATTCCTTGTGGATGTTTGTATATCTGAAGATTAGTTCTTATAACTTGTGCTGTTAACTATTAAGAAACTTTGTTGTACTAGAATTTGGCTATCAGATGTTCTTAAAGCAGTTGTATATGTACACAATAACTTATATGTTCTCAATAACACACAAGCACATTGCCTCGTTTCACCATTGTCCAGTATCAGTATAACACCATCAGTCATGCACTTTTTTTTTTTTTTTTTTTTTGTCTTTATTTCATGCTCCATCCATCTTCTGCTTGGCTTAAATTTATAATTTACCATCTGTCATAGTTAGCAGTCCTAAATCCTTTAAGAGAAAAAAAAAAAAAAAATGTCAAGAAAGGAAAAGGAAAAGCAGTCATTCAAGATTCTCCAGTTTTGCAATTATGGTTACAAAAAATAAATCCAATATATTGCATTTGAGAGGTATGATGGTGAAATTTAGACTGCCTCATACTCCATGTACACAAAGAGAAAGAGTTAGGATGACATGACGTATTGAAATGTGAAGTTTTATGAGTTTTTAGTGCATAATTCTCTAGTAGAATTAAATGTTTACAAGAGGAATGAGTAAGAATCTGAAGAATGAATCTGACCTATACTTTCAAAGTTCTGTTGCCATTTGGACGTTTGAAAATTGAGTATGAAAATGAAATTACTTCCTAAATATTGAGGCCGTGGACTGTTCCTTCAGTTAAGGCTATTTTTGTACTAGCTTGTTAATTTCAAATATCTTCTGTTCAAGTGAAAATAGGACAGAGAATTAAGATCACTTGTAGTCGAGAAAGTGTTGAATTGAGTTTTTAAAATTGCATTTGTGTGGAATCTAGTTGTGAATTCAGCTGTAGCAGTTTGATGTCCAATGATTATGTGGTGCAGATATCAACATATGATATGTAATTGGCATTCTAACTGGATGAAAGAGGGACCTATGTCTTAAGAGGAAAGCAGTGGTTTCATTTTCTTTCTATTTCTGTTTAAAGATTGCAGATACTTTTTTTTTTTTAAAAAAAAAAAAAAGGGACAAATTGAAGCTTCCTTTGCATTTAAAGATGTTTCAAACAGGCATCTAAGTTTTTACCAATTGGTACACTAAGCTGATGCACTTGGAAGATCTAGAACTTGCTATTTAAGCTTGCAAATAACAGCATAAATGTTTTTATTTCCACAGAATCACAGAATTGTAGGTGTTGGAAGGGACCTCAAGAGATCTTCGTGTCCAACCCCATGCCAAAGCAGGTTCCCTAGAGCAGGTTGCCCAGGTAGATGTCCAGATGGGCCTTAAATATCTCCAGAAAAGGAGACTCCACAACCTCCCTGGGCAGCCTGTTCCTGTCTTCAGAAATGAAATTGGCTACTAGAATTCAGGTTTTATCATCAAAAGTGACCATTTTTATTTCAGTTTTCATGATACAGTGAAGGTTTTTTTTCCAAGCATGATTATATGGCCATAGTGAATGATCGGTTTACTTTTCATATCCATGCTTCTTTATTCAGTTAGGTAAGTGGTAATGTTTCCTGGGTAGAGAATGTTTTATTTAAGTATGGAATGCAGAAATATATTCCCAGAGTTGCATTTTCTCTACACTAGCAGATTTGGCTTTTAAAGTACGGACTTTTACTTTCACAAGTTTTTAATTCTAAAAGCTTCTGACTGTTGAAAATGGAAAAAGGAATGCAGAGCACTTATTCTATGTCAGTATGTGACTACTCAAAGATTTGTCATTCTTTTTAATTTGTTGTTGTTGTTGTTAAGAATATTTTAGAAAAGGCTTCCAGTAGGTATGTAAAGAGTGTGACCTCTTTAAAATCTTAGTGTTAGTACTGGAATAATAAATTACCTATTTATTTCACCTTCTGAAAAATAAATGCATAATTTTCTTCTGTATGCCTTAGGCCTCAGCAGTGTGATGTGAATCTCATCCAATTTTCTACCAACAATTATGTACTCTTTTTTTATATTTCCAAAAGGTCTGAAATAAGCCTACAAGGTCTTTACATAGTTTCTTTGAAATTTACATAGTTTCTTTGAAATTCAGGCCACTTTGATTTAGTGCTGTGTATGACATTAGGAGTTTAATTAAGGGCATGCAGTTGGAAAAGTGTGTCAGTGATAACAAAACCATTGTTTGACACTGCCAGTGCTAATAGTTATAACAGAGGACAAAAGCCTTTCATTTAAGACTGAATTGCAATGTTTCAAAATCTATAGGGGACAAATAGCAGTAAGCATCCAACAAAGTGAGTTAAGACTTTGCAAAAATCTCATTTCTACAAATATGCAAATATGTAAAGGAGAGCAGTGGTGCATGGGACATAGAGCAGCCCTAATTTCACCCTGTCTCATGGAAGGTGTCCCTTCCCGTGGCAGGAAGGTTGGAAGTAGATGATCTTTAAGGTCCCTTCCAACCCAAACCATTCTCTGTTTCTGTGATTCTATGGCTTTGACATCAGTGAGGGCAAATAGCTCTCTGAGATTCAAATTATTCTAGGGACATCAAGTGAAGAGTACATTTCTTCAGAAAAGGGCTCAGTGGTTTGCTTTTCACAGAAGGAAAAATAGTACCTCATAATCTTAGCCATACCTTCACATGAAATTGTCTCTCATAACATAATCATGCTCAGGAAACATTATCCACAGGATCAGAACAGATCTGCAAAACTGCTTGGGAAATCACACTTTCACAGTAGGTTGTTCTGGGTAAAACAGATTATGAGATAAGATCAAATTTTCTTGTGACATGGGAAAAAAATATCGAGAGAACAAGACGATAAAAATTACTGTGGAGAAGTTAACAGAATTGAATTGAGGCTTTAATGTGAGAATGGTAAACTGCATGAGTAAAGGATGGGCTCCAGGAGCAGCTTTATAGTAAGGGTACAGATGTTATTTCAGTACACAAGCAGAGCATTAGTCAGCAATGTGATGCTATTGCAAGAAAGCAAACCCCGTACTGGGATGTATAGACACAAATATAACTTTCAAGACACATAAAGTAATCCCATAAAGCCTCTGTGGGAGTACCGTGTACACATTTAGGCAACATGCTTCAAGAAAAAATGAACCGAGTAAGAGAGACTCCAACATAGAACAATGAAAAGGATCAGAAAGCTAGACAATATGACGTGGGAAGATATTAAGAGATATTCTTCCACCTAGAAAAGGGAAGTTTGACAATGACTACAAGATTGTAGAATATACACAAAACTTTTTTAGGGAGGAAGGAACTGACACACAGTCCATTTTCTCAACAGACAGGATTTAAAATATGGTGTGTACTATAGTAAGATGGATAAATCTTATGAAAAACTTTCTGATTATAAAACATGCTCTAAAACAGACTGTATTTTAAGGGTCTTTGAGGAGCTGGCTGAGAGAGGTGAAGTATCAGAGATGACATTTAAATAAAGCCTCTGCCTCAGAAGGGATTGATTAGTTACCTTTCTGACATCCTGCCCAATTCAAGGACAGAAGTGGCACTAATGCAAAAAACAACCAACCAACCAAACAAACAAAAAACAACCAACCAAACAAAAATTAATGCAGGTTATAGAAGTCTTTTATATAGAATTTTGAAATGCAAAGTTTTTGTTTTTTTCTCTGCTCTCACTCAGAATACTTTATGTTCTACTTAGAGATTATCAATCACCTGGCCATGAATGTCATGAAATTTACTTATATTTATGCATATTACACTTTTTTTTTTTTTTGAATAGAGAAGTCTGTTAACATGGCACTTGAAAAACTCTTTCCAGTTGTGTTTAAGACCTCTTTATTTTTATTACTCTGAGAACAAAAAGAATTTTGAGAGGGTTCATTTTTCCTAATAACATTACTAAACCTTATTCTTTACCTGGAAGAGCAGAACCAAAGGCAGCTGTAGATGTTCACAGCTTTGAAGACATGGTTGTTTCATTTAGTGAAAAAGTAGTTCATAAATGCATTCTTCTCAGTGCTAGAGTAGAATATGTTTTATCCCAGTAACTGAGCATCCGGTGGTGGTATCTACCCACCCGCCCACGGGAGTACATCAGTGTTATCCTGACACAGGAGAGGCGGATACGGACCACCCAGCAATATCTGAGTTTCTGGGTGGGCCACTCTTAGACTGATCCTTTCCCTTCAGTGCTCATTTTTATATTGTTACCAAATAACGTGTAAGAGAAATCTAGATGTGATGACCTAGAAAAAGTTAAATGGTCCAGTTCTGAAGCCACATGAGAATTAGTATAGTAGAAATGGTTGAAATAAATCAGTCTGAACTGTTTTTCTGGAGCTTTTTGACTTTTTTAAATGAAAAAGTTTAGCCAAGTACTTGCCATTCTTGACCCTAATCCATTGCTGAACAGCTCTTCCTTCTAGTGTTTAGTCGTCATCTAACTTTTTACTCCTTAGTTTTTCAATTGTGTTTTGACACTACTCATTGCATCCTAGCACACCTGGTAAATTCTTGGCTGGTACTTTCAATCAAAGACATAGCACGTGATGCAGTCAGCTTTCCAGAAACCTGTAGCATTACACTATAGGGAGGTGGACTATAAGAAGTTCATTCAGTTCTGATATTCCCTATTAAAAAAAAAAAAAAAAAAAAAAAAAGGAGAGAAAACAAGATAATAATCTTCCTATACTTCAGCATCAGGAAGAACTTGGGAATTGTGTGTGTTAGGATTCAAAGCTAAATTTTTACATCACAACGAAAACCTGCAATGGCAGGGGAGATTTTGTTGATTTCAGAAAATACTGGAAATATTACTAAACTCCAAAACTTTTGTTACTTGATAACATTCTACCAGGGTTCCTCTGTTGTTAAGTGCATCTTTAATAGAAGCAAACCCATTACTACCTATTGTCTCCTGTATGACCTACCACTTTTTCGCAGTGGTAGACAGTCTTGTTGGGACTACCATCTTATGATTTTTTATAGCTGAGAACTGTGAGATGCAGTCCATATGACTCAGAAAGGCTGAGAAGCGTTTCTTGGGTGAAAAATAACATTCATTACCCAAGGATCTCACTGCTTTATTGTAGACGTGGTCTGATTTGGTGTACATCCAGGAGGAGGTAGTGAGAACAGTCTTAGCACACTGTTGTGGCTCACCGCTGAATACACCAAGGTTGTAGGTTACTCAGGAGCCAGCACATCCCCAGTACAGGAGGAACAGTCTAACTGCTCACACACCCCATGTGGCTCAAGGGTCAGAGGGTGGCTGGTACTGCAGTGTATCAAGTTGCTGTGCTGTGCTGCAAGGACTTATCAGGCTAAATCAAAGAAAAACACAGCCTTCCTGTTGTAAAGAGATATCCACTGCCTGTTTGTACAACAGGTGGTTAGGGAGAGATATCTGTTGTATTTGATGTGTATAGACATGGTATCTGCAATTTTGTAGGTTTTGTCATGACTAAAACCACACAAAAGGAAGCCATTTATAAGTAACACCAAAGCAGGCTCGCACTGCACTTGAAAAAGCTTTGGTAAACAGCAGCTTTTTTTTTTTTTTTCCTCACCAATGTATGTGTATTGATTTAAATCTTTAGCCAACTGCTAGTCTTTAGGTTAGTTGTGTTCTCAGGCTTCCTTACACCAGTCAGAGTAATGCATACTGCATACTAAATTACTGGCCATCTACAGATTAGCTGAAAAACTTTCAACCATTTTTCTACTATGCGTTGTCTGTTTGTATTTTATTGTTTATTCCTGAGCTATGGACAAAAATATCCACAAAGAAAATATTAATGCCAGAAGATTTCCTGCCTCTTGTGGCTAAGCAGGGACAAACCAGAACAGTTCAACGAGAGACAATGAGTATCTTGAAGTACATGGGAATACACATTTCATTACCTACACAATTATATATTTTTTTTTCTTTGCTTTAGGAAGTAATTTTTTCTTCCTTTCTTGGAAGCCAAAACATGTAGTCTATCCAGTCTCATTCTCTTCTCAGTGAGAATGGTGTTGTTGCCTTTTTACCCTTCCTTTTTCCCCACTCGCTACAGTAGATAGGGTTCAGATTTTTGTTTCACTGTGCTTACCCTCCCCACTCTGCTGTAAGCTAAGCCCACGTGTCTGGTAGAGAAAACACTAGATTCATAAGCTTTTAATGTAGAAGTCTGTTTATATAGTAAGACGATTTACATGTCATATTTTAATAATACGTTGGGGTGGTTTTGTGTAGTAGAAGCAGGGTAAAGAAATTTCTTGTAAAGAAATCCTTTCTTGTAAAGAAATACTTGCTCAACCTTATAAAGGGTGTAATATAGGTTCACTAGTCTGCATATGGTACACTACACATTAGAGGAGCACTTGTGTCTTGAAATTCACTACCAGCCTTACAGTGTAGCTTAGAGCTAATCAGACATAAAAACAGCACTTTGTAAAACTTAACTGGACACGCTCAAAAGTTGATTTAGTGCATACTGCTATATGTTAGTCCATCTAGAGGAGGAGTCGGGAAGGTTTTTTTTCCTTTTTTCTTTTTTTTTCTTTTTTTCTGTGAAGAAAAAATAGGACGGAAAGCCTGCAGAAAATCACAGTAATTTTCCTTATATGAATACAAGAACTCGTTTCCCCAGAGCTCTGCTTTCAGCTAGCCAGTAGAGTTTGCTGTAGCAGTTGCACAAACCTCACAAATCTGTTATGAATAGAGAGCACTGTGTACCATCACTGACTTTGAATGAGAAAGACAGTTTAGGCTAAAATGTGGATGAGTCAAAAGGCACCACTTTATGCCAAGTTGCAGTCCAGTGTGAATGTTTATAGCCTCTGAAAATTCTGTTATAACAGAAAGGTTGCCAGATTCTTAAGTTCAATGTTACTGGGCTCCTAGTATAATACAAATGTTTTCTTTCTTCGTATGATTTATGGGCCTGTCTCTGCATCTTTTATTTTTCTGTGATCTTGGGAAGTGAAAAAGGGTCCTAAGCATGCCAAACCTCTAACTGACAGTTATCTCACTCATACTATGAGAAGGGAGATTTGCTGGTCAGAGTACCCAACTGACCAGAAAAAAAGAAAAAAAAGAAAAAAAAAATCTTACAGTTGACATTGACAAAGAAAAGTGCAGTAAAAATATTGCAAGTCCGTCCAAATATGCAAACCACAGACAGTTGAAGCCAAACCTGGGACACATAAACGGTGCAATAGTTTGGATCAGAACTTTTCCCAAGTAGATAAAAGAATTTATATAAGGTAGAGTTGTTAATTGAATTTTCATGCTCTGCAGAAAACATCTTGGAAAGATCTTCATGCTCAAGCAGATCTTGGAAAGCTAAGATTTTTTTATTATTATTATTTATTTTTTTGAAAGTGAAGTCATTGACAAAATGAAATGCTTATTGCAAAAGAACTGTGTGCCAGGATTCCTTAAGCAGTGCCATTAGTAAGGCAGAGATGATTACCCTGCTGATACAACCAAGATATAAATATATTGAAAACATTAGGTAAGTTAGGAATTTATAATACTGTAACTTAGTATGTGTGCCAGGATCACAGAAACACGGAATTGTAAGGGTTGGAAGGGACTTCAAGAGATCATCAGGTCCAATCCCCCTGCCAAAACAGGTTCTGTAGTAGTCTGTTGTTGGTGTTCCTAACTGTTTACAAACTGTGAAATACAATTTTGCTTTAACACTTACAGTCCTGAGGAAGACCTATTGTTTAAACACATGCTATGTAACCAAGATATTTTTCATTGCTTGTTAATATAGAGTAATTTCACACTGTGGTCAATGGATATATTATAGTGTTTTGTTGGTGGTGGTTTTTTGTTTGTTTGTTTGTTTGTCTGACTGGTCATTTTTGACGTCTTAAGTAAAACACTTTTAGGCATTGTAAAACTTCTCTCTCATATTTTCATGCCAGCTTAAACCTAGCTTGACCTGGAACTATTTCGTTACACACATTTTTATTCTCTGAGTTCTCACTGCTGGAGCTGCTCAAGACTGAGGTTGCCAATTTAGTGCCTGTTCACTAAGCACTCTAAGCCAAGTCTGACCCAGATGGTAGTTTTCCTTCCCCTCAGAAATAAAAATAAATTTGCTGAGGAATAAAAGCAGTGTCAGGCTTAAAATACTGTATGATGGTGTCATCAGGGTCTTTGGAAGTTTGTAAAAAGGCATCTACCATCTGTAGATCTGAACAAAAAGCAGCTTGCAAAAACATTTGTCATGCTTTTACATATCATAAAATGATAAGTATGAAAGTATTTTGAGTATTGTGTGTGAGCAGGGTGGTATGTAGTAGGCTTTTTAGACAAAAGGCAGAAATACAGCTTCCATTCTTTATGTGTTTAGCAGTATGGAAAGTATCTATTTTCATGTTAACTACTGTAATATTTGTTCAGAAGAAGTCATTTTGGAAAATTATTTTACATTTAAGACTTTAATGGAGATGTAATGTTAGCATCAACTATTACAGGTTTAGTCTGAATCTAATTATGTGCCTCTTAGTTTGTGGTATATTTAAGTGACATCATGACAGCGTCTTTTATTTTATTTCAGTCATTGAATGTCATTTAGAATTAAGTAGATTGTAACATGCTACTGACAAAAAAGCTCAATTTCAGGCTTTTAGTTGTGAATTTTTTGCAGATGTTCTTGATTACCTACTTAGGTAAGTGGAAGGCAGTAATTTGTAGCACTCCTGAGCATCAAGAAATATGACTGTGTAACATGATGCACTATCACCAACCAGCTTGACAGTCCTTTTCTCTAGTTATGTGAGGACTGCTCCAGGGAAGAATTAATGCTTTCTGGTGGTTTTTAAGCTTTTGCTCTCTTTGTATCTTGTTGATGTTGCCACAGTTTGTGAAGTGTTTGGTATGGAAAAGCAGAGAAGAATTTCAAGTCCAAAATTTTGGGAGAACATAACAAATGACAAGCCAAAGAAATTGACTGCAGGCATCTGGGTCTAGTGTTCAGTAGGTCAAACATGAGATAAGTGAACAAATGTCTTTTTTGTCTAAACCATCCATTCATGAATCAAACTCTTAGAGCTGCTTCTTAGTGATGGGCTTCTATAACCTAAGTCAGTAACTGATGGTAGACTTCTCTGATGCCTTCTAAGAAATTTCTTTTAAAAGCATTGTTGCTATGGTCATTGAGAAACCTGAGTCCTCTGTCAATGCTGAACCTGAAATCAGTGCCAGTAGTTTTCTCAGATTCCTAGGTCCTGACTGCGACTGATCTTGTGGATGATTTAGTATATTTCACTGACTATAGATGTTGTTTCCCTGAGGTTTTTTTACTGACTGTTACCTGTGTGGAACAT
The DNA here is from genome assembly GCA_011074415.1 of Stictonetta naevosa. Lineage (NCBI taxonomy): Eukaryota > Metazoa > Chordata > Aves > Anseriformes > Anatidae > Stictonetta > Stictonetta naevosa. The sequence continues at coordinate 67,783,046 of CM021697.1, forward strand.
TTTTCCTTAATATGCATTAGGAGATATTTCCCTTATGTGGACACACATATATGTGAAAGCTTTTTTTCTTTTTTTTTTTTCTTTTTTTTTTCAGTCTTGTCCCATTCCTTCCCAAACAACAACTGCTCCTGATTAAATGGAAAGACAAACAAACAAACAAAAAACTTGTGTACTTCTACACAGAATACTTGTGGACCTCTAGGGAGTGCTATGTGGATAGTGCAAATTCACACCTTTATACTGCAAAATACTCATATGTAGACAAGGCTTTAGTAGCCACAGATAGCTATTATATCACCCCTGCAGTAGCATAGGAAAGGTCATGTTTTTATTTCTGTTCTACATTTCTATGCAGACTGGATCCTTCAGTTACACCTATGTAAACCATTTTGTCATTTCTTCTCCTTCCTGCTCTCATACAGTCTACAACCTAGTACATGTCTCTTCCCTGGTACATGGTAGAGAAAGAATTCCTCCTTGTATCATGATGAAACAAATCTATATATTTTCTGTGACTGGTTTAAAGAAATTGGATGATGGATCACCCATACAATGAGTGCTCTTGTGTTATAGAGTGGATGTTATTCTAGTGTACAGAATAAATAAATTGTTCATGAAGTTCTAGAAACATAGGTTTTATTGAAGTGCTTTCTTCAACAAGCTGATTAAGGTAAAATACTCCTAAATATGGTTATTCAATAAAAAGAAGCAACATAAGGAATAGTATTTCCAAAAGAAACTTTGAAGCTGTAAATATTAAACTGAATTTTGTTAGTGTGTAAGAAGTCAGTGAGGCTACACAGATACCTTAGCAGACAGCAGTGATGTAGTAATCTTCTTGTAAGCTGTTTTCATGCATGTAGATTTATTGACTGGTTTGTTGACTACATGTATGTAAACTGTTCCAGAACCCTGCTGGCCCCCCCCCCCCAAAAAAAAGAAGGTGATGAAGAGCCCTAATGCATTAAGATAAAGAATTAAAAGGCTATAGCTTATTTATCTAAAAGGTATGAGAACCAAAAATGGGAACCTCATTTTAGAATTAAGATAGAGAAGATAAAATTGGAATTTTTGATCCATAATCTTTTATATTTACAGTCTCACAAAAGGAATGGAATTCTTTGTGCATTTAAGAACTTTTAAAACTAGCCTAGGAAAAACTTCAGGAGTATACCATGGAGAGAAGCAAACCCATTAATACCATGTATTAAGCATGACAAGAAGTGTACAGGATAAGTTTTCCAGCCCTCACTGCATTGTTTCTTTGGACTTTACAAATATCCTGTGTACAGTCAGTTCTATTTTTTATCTGTCTCTGGTTTCTTCAAGTGAGCTGTATCTCTTACATTAATAAAAGGCCATCAACAAATAAAAGGGCTAATAGTCCTCTACAAAGAAAAATATTCATTAAAAAATAGATTGTTTTAAGTAAGCCTGGTTTAAAACATAGGGAAATAATACAACATCCTGCATAACACTAGTAATTATTGTATATCTAAATCACTCCTGTTTATTTAAATCATATGTTTGAATATTAAATAAATAGAATTTAAATATTAATTTAAAATTATGCATATTTTGATTTAAATATGTGATTACATGTAAATGCTTTATTTTATATTATGGGTAAATCTCCATTTGTTTCAAAACTTTGTACTGTGGTTTGATACAATGCTTACCAGCATAGTATTTTGCTTTCAAAGCAGAATAGATCTGTGCTGGTATAAAATTAATGTGCATTTTATCTAATATATTTTTATGGAATTCTGTAGCTAAAGGGTAGTAGCATAAACAGATAGCTGGAATAAATTCTAGCTAAAGTTAAAAGAGAGCTCTACCAATTCTTCTGTATTTAACTATGAAATCTATATTCTCCCCTGAAATTGAAGAGCAGTGAGAGACAGGCTGAAAATTAGTCTGTGCTTATTGATTTCCTCTGAGTTTGGTTGCAAGGTTTTTGGTTATTTTTGTAAATACAGTTTAAGCAATAATTACAGAGATAAAGTGATCGAGGAGATCTGGCTTCTAAAAGAGCCTGTGAGTTGCAAACGCTGCTTCCTGTTTCTTTCTTAAAATCAAATTGCTACTTTTGACCCTGGAAATTTTGACTGTGTTTTATTTATTATTCCAACAGGTCCTTAAAAATGGTTTGCATTCCTTTGTTCGGTATTTCCTAGGCATGTGGAGGAGTAGGCCTGTAGCAGAAGTAATATGGAGAAAAAGTAGTTGAAGTTTTGATTATCTGGGGGAGGGATTAGGGGCTGGGAAAGTGTGAAAGATCCTAGCCTGTGTACCATTTATTTTATTCAGTGTGGTGTTGGAAAGTGTGAGAAGGAAGATGAGAAAAAACAAAAATACCTATTCTGGAATGCACCCAGTGGAAATTTTCAAAACGAAACAAAGTTTTTCCACTTTGAACCCTGTAAGAAGGCTATGGACAGCAGATAGATTGGTATTCACTTATCAAAGTGGGATACTAAAAATCCATTTATTCCTACAAATAACCACTGTTTTTATACTGTGTCTTTCTTGCCTAGGTTCCTCAAACTATTACAAGAAAATATACCAAGACCTTTTTCAAGGTTTAATAGTTGGATTTTTTAATTGTTCTATATATATATATATTACATATATTTGCTCAGAGTGTCATTAAAGTTTTTGAATTTGTTTAAATTCAAGAAGAATTTTGAAAAATGCTTTTGAGGCTTCAGTATGAGAACATGATATATGTGTTATACTCCCATCATAGTCAGCAGTTATTCAAACATATAAAATAAAATAAAATAAAATAAAATAAAATAAAATAAAACAAAATAAAATAAAATAAAATAAATACCCCAAATGGAAGAGAGGACATAATCAGAAGAAGAACTGTCAGAAGTCTTTTATAGCAGGTGTTTATTTCATTTTCATTTTTTTCCTTCATAGTGGGGGCTGCTGTGCGAACTGCATAACAAGCTTTCATCTTTCCATTTAAAACAATTGATGGTTGTTTTTAGTGATCATGGCTAGCTGTAGTATTGTGTTTATACCAGTGAAAAGGCTTTAGAAAGCATACTGAGTCCAGATCCAAAGTGATTGTTGTGAAATTAAGAGCATCTGGTTGCTCTAAGGAGCAGACTCATCTTCCTGTTTTGAATCGGTATCCTGTCTCTTACCTCAGTCTTACATGAAGACTGATCTGCTCACCTGAATCTATTCTGTGATTCAGTTGAAAACTGCTTGGTTTTTGTTTTTTTTTTTTTTCTTTTGTACAGTTAGCTAGATTTCTTATTCAGCCAAAAATGCTCTCATGCATTCTCTTTAGCTCCACTTTCAAAACAGCAAGTAGGAATCAGTTAGAGGCATCAAGCTGAGGGCAGTATTACCAAAAATCAGTCCAAATTAATCTCTTTCTCTCTCTCTCTAGCTCATAGCTATCTGGAAGGGAGTGAATACTGGGCAGCAGGTAGAAGTAGGAGAAATACATTGTAGTTATTTTCTATCAGGTGTTTCAAGATGTTGCCAAATGCTTGTGCTGTTCATCTTCATGTACCTTTTGATTCTGATAGTCACATTTGGGCCTTGATTGTCTTTGGATAATTGTTTCACTAACTTTAGTTAGCTGCTATTCTGGATGTCTAAGAGCCTGTGAAGTACGCAAATGAAAATATGCAAGCCAATTCATCTCAGGCAGCAGCAAGTTGTTCTTGTGTGCACCAGGCACAGTGGGCTGCAATACAACATTAACTATATTGAACAGCAGAGACAAAGCATAACACTTCTTTCAGGGGAAGACCGAACTCCAGAGACAGATGGATTTTATTAATTCTTTGTTCTTGAAAATATTCTTGATTAGTGTACCTGGGAATATTGTAATTTGCTTTTGATCCTGGATTCTGCTGTTTCAGATCTGAATAACACAGCAAGGAGTTCAGTATTCAACATGTGGCTTGTTCAATTTCTCCTGTCTCGTGCTAGGACTATGGCACAGAGTTGCATGGACCAGTTTCACCCTTCATTAAAATCAAAGATGTCTTTTAGGGTTTGAACTCTCAGATCTCAGGGCAGTGCTGTAACCTAGTGTGCAAGTCGTGGAGGGCAAAAGTAGCAGATGATACATGGCAGATGATGAACAGGATTTTCCTTGATAGACCCTGGTACTTGTTTGAGTATTTCAGGCTCATACTTTCTATCCACACTGCAGTGACACAGCTTCTCTGCATTTTTGTGATCCCCTGGGGCAGAGTTGGCTGCTTGGCACATCATAGCAGTGTTTGCAACGTGCTTTCACAGGAAAGACTGGTGAAAAGTAACTGTGGGACTGACCAAGTCTCACAGTTGGTGGTCAAGACTTCACAGACCTGAAGTCCTGGTTAGTGACAAATAATTATGCCTTCTTGTCCATTTTAGCTCATCTTCTTTGGGGAGAGCGGAAGTCCGGGTACAAATAATAGTGTAGCTGCTGTTCCCACTAGTGTGAGAAATCTCCGAGTATTTGACACTGAATTGCAACTTTGGTTAAGCTTCCTAAATCTGGCAAAGATGACACTAAGGATGTCCTGAAAGTCTAGCTCAGAGATTCTGTTGATCCATTTTAACTTTAATTATGAATTTCTAAAGTTCAGTGTGCCAGGGAGTAATCTTTTTGTTTCATCAGCATGACTCAATTTTGCTATATTTCTAGGAGTGGAAAGAAACAGTCTGAACAGAAGAGTGTTAATTTTGGGCCAAAACAGGGTAAAGAAGAAGGAAGTAGGTGCTGAACTTCATGGAGTTTTCTTTTGCTAAGAAATGCTTAAAGAGTGAGAAAACTAGCTCATGGTGTGTGGTACATCAAACCAGTATCACTTGTTGCATTCCTCTCTTTCTTCTCTATTATGTTATGTCAGCAACGTATACATTAATTATGCAAATAACTGTACTATTACTGTGCATGTGTTTTATTTACTTGTGCTTTCTAGCAAATTCTTTAAGGCAATGCCCATTTGTTCTTATATTTTCTTCTATTCATACCATCTACATTAAAGCTGGATACAATGAAAAGAAAAATTCTTGGTCAAAGCAAGGTAGAATGCCCCTTTCAGTTTTGTCTGGCAAAAAGCCTCCCGCTTTAAGGAATGTGAAGGAGATTCTCTGAACATTACTGTCATTTGTAGCTTGGTAAAAGCCCATAATAAAGACAATAACCTGTTCATTCATTTCTGTTGTGAGTGAAACTCTCTTGCTAATTATTTTTTCCACTGTCTAGTTCTATTAACAGAGCACAGAATGTTGAAGGGACCAGAGTATATGTCCTGGATGAAATCCACAGCATCGGAGTTTTCATCATCATTTTACTCTATGTATGAGTTCTGCCATAAAGTGCAGCAGTCACACTGGGTGCTGCCAGCAGAGTATGGGGCAGGCAATTGATATCTATCAATGAGTGTAGTCCTTTTCTCATTGTCACTTTTTCTCATATGAAATGAGGAATCAGTGCAGTGTCTGCAGTGCGTCATTCGTCCTACATGGAACAAGTAGCTGTTACCCTTAATACACAATATACTCCATTCCTGTTTGTCCTAAATAAAGATAGCAAAAACAGCAGCCAAACTTCCCATGGACAATTCTGCTGTCAGTGCTCCTGTGGTGGCTCAGCACTTTTTTACCTCATCAGTGGCCTCTCTGTTTCCCATGCATACCCTGCTTTCATTTCTAGTGTGAGACTTTCTGTATTCTCATGACAGAACTTAAGTGGCAAATATTCCCACTGTTGCTTCTGCTGGTTCAGCAAAATGGATCATTGCCAGGTAGTTTCCAGAATTTCTGCTGCTTTGTGTTGTAACACTTTGCCCACCACAAATGTAAACACTTCAAAGTTCTTTTTTACTGGGACAGCAACTTAGAGATCACAGATTTAATTCGTGTTCACCATCTGCTTTGGGATGATACATTTTGTTCTCTCATCTATACAGCCACATGGTTATATTGCATAGTAGGAACCAACGTTTTGTTGTAGTTTGTTCATTTTGCCTGCTGATTATGTATCCTCTTGTTCTTTTCCTTTTTAAGACACAAAGCAATAGTCAAACATGCTGCATTACTTCTGCTAATTTGTGATACCTTGCCCCATGGAAGTCAATGGGATTAAAGTCATTGGGTTAATCAGGAAGCATTTCTATGAGATCTGATAACTCCCTGTAACTTTTATATATTCCAGCAAGTTTTCCTCTAAAAATTAAGTAAGATATGTAAGAGGGAAGGTCTCATTACTATTCTTTGTTTTTATTGCAGAATAAAAAATATGGAAGTCCTTATACTATGCAAGAGCACATGGTATTAAACCTGCACCGATATGAAAATGTATCGTTTACACTGAACATAAACCCCACAAGAATGATGTTATGTCAGTAACATACATATATGAATATCACTAATTCCTTCCATGGCCTTATTAACAAGAAAGTTGTATATGCAGAATAACCCACTAATACTTACTAATAATTTTTTGCTATGGTTATGTTTAGTGGCTGATTTTATGTATTGCACAAAGCAGTTCGGCTATTATATCCCAGAAATGAGCAGCCATGCAAACAAGACAGAAAACAGAGAAGGGTTGTAACATGCAAGCAATGTGGCTGGTGTGGTGGTTCTAAAAGTCTTATATTTAAACTTTGGTAGACTAAAATTTCCTGGTGCTCCAGACATTGGTTCCCAGTATCTTCTAATATATATTCAGATTAACATCTTGCAGTGCCCAAAAGCATGCCAGTGGCTGAAAAGTCCAAATATGTCCTATATTGCTGCCATAAAATGCTCATTATCTAAGCCTCAGATCTTGTAGACTCCCAACTACGAACTTTGCTCATATGAATGGTTTCACTGATTTAATTGGAACTTATTGGCTAGATAAAATTATACACTACCGAAATGTTTAAAAGTTCAGGACCTAAGACTGAACATGTCATGATTTAGTGAATAGAAACAAACAAACGGGTAAGAGCAATGATATGGCTGTTATATATCACCTTGTTAATTTTATTACTAATAACATATGGATTGAGATACCTGAACATTTTTATCTCTTCGTGGTTTAAAATTTTCTCATAGTTTAGAAGAGGCTTTAGTCTGATTATTTTGTTTTGTCTTCTAAATGTTTTTGGATAAAACTTTTAATGAACCTACTATCAAAGAATTTATATTGTGTATATAATAAAATTACATATTTTCTGTAACTTCACGAAAACTAGCTGAAAAAAAAAATAGGGAGCAAAGAATACACGCACCTCATTAATGTAACCTGGACACTATTAATATAAGTATCTTTTAGGTTTCCTTCCTACAGCAGTAAGTTTTAGGTGAGACCTCGGTCTTTTGTCTGTTAGTGTTTTCACCTCACAACTTTGAACCCAGAGTAAATTTCAACTAAAACCAACAGATGTACAAGTATGATCTTTCATGTCTTGTGCAGATCTGCCACTGGTGGAAAAGGGACCTTGAAATTAAGATCTCTATTGAACAAAAAAGTAAAATGAGACTGTTAAACAGTTTGTTTGGCAGGAGCCAGACAGTCAAGACATGTAGTCCCCAAGGTACATATGTAGGTTCAGCCCAGCCACAAGGGTTGAGTCTCTTGGCTGACTGAAAGCTCCTAAAGGTAAGAAATTGTTACAGTGGAAAGGAGAATACAGGGGACAGAAGACAGGAACAGAAGTTTCATTAGATATTGTTCACAAGACAGGTGGTTTTCATGTAGTTATATGTAAGCTCCTATTGAAAGGGAGTAAGTTACAAACAGATCATATACAGAGAGATGATTTGCTTGTTTCTCTGTTCACTTTCAATGACCTCAGGCCAGATGCAATGCCCTATTGTACCTCTTCAGTGAAATCGGGTGCTCTACACACATAAAAGGAAATGGAGAAATACAGTGCTGATTGAATTTTAACCATTCCCTCTGACACAGTAGCCTTTAGTCAGGGTAAAAGTTTTGTGGTCTCCTTATAGTAGTTGATAGCTGACAGAAGGGCATAAGATTCAGACTTTTAGTTTGATTCTCTGTACACTAACCAATGTATTTTGTTCCTTTCTCTCTTCACATGCTGCAGTCCAAGTGCAGATAGAATAATGTAACAGAGTCTATATTTCACCAGTCAATCCTGGTGATGTAAGTAGCTGGAGAACATGATAGCTGCAGCATAAGATAGACAGGTGAATCAACTTTACACCTAGTGCAAGTGAATGGGGGAAAAGGAAGGAATGTAATTTAATATTACAGCAGCAGAGTAGGTCATTCTGGTTCAATAGATTACTTTTATCAGTGCCACATTCATAGGAATAACATATGGTGGGTTGCTGTAAGGAATGGCCCCACCCAGCTCTACAATGGTACCCACCATTTATAATAGATGTTGCTACATGTTTATTGCACATTATTAAAATGCTAGTGTTACAGTATCCATTCAGAAACACCAAAACCCAGGGTAAGGTTACAGAGATGGTACAATCCAGCCTCCAGCTGCCTTTTTTTTTAAAAAAAAAACACACACACACACACACACACACAAAAAAAAAAAAAAAAAAAACACAAAAAAGCCTTTTATATAGTGTTTTCTTTAGTATTATTCTTATATAGTATTAATTTATATAGTATTAATTTATATAGTACTATTATGATTATAGTATTATGATTATGGTATTATTATTATTGTATTATTCAGGGAGAAAATTAGAAGGGCCAAAGTCCAACTTCAGGTCAATCTGACTACTGCCATAAAGAACTATATATATATATGTTTATATATATAAGTAAACACATAAATAAGAAAAGGAGAACTAAGGAAAATTTCCATCCTTTGTTGGATGGGGCAGGGGGAAACATAGTGACAAGAAATGAGGTAAAGGTTGAGGTACTTCATGTCTTCTTCACCTCAGTCTTTAGTGGTAAGACCATTTGTTCTCTGGGTACCCAGTCCCCTGGGCTGGTAGATAGGGACTGGGAGCAGAATGGAGCCCTCATAATCCAAGGGGAAATGGTTAGTGACCTGCTACACCACTTAGACACACAGTCTATGGGGTGAGGTGGAATCCATCCAAAAGTAAAGAAATAGCTGGCATAAGTCCTCACCAAAACACTTTCCACCAATAATCAGCAATCCTGGCTATCAGGGGAGCTATCAACTGAGAGCTAGCAAATGTGATACCCATCTACAATAAGGGATGGAAGGAGAATCTGGGAAACTACAGACTTGTCAGTCAACTTTGTTGCCAGGGAAGCTTTTAGAGCACATCATGTTGAGCACCATCATGTAGCACATAGGACAACCAGGTGATAAGGCCCAGTCAACATGGGTTTATCAAAAGCAGGTCCTGCTTGACAAACCTACTTTTCTATGACAAGGTGATGCACTTAGTGGATGAGGGAAAGGCTCTGTCTGTGGTCTACCTAGACTTTAGTAAAGCTTTTGACACTGTTTCCCACATTCCTCTGGAGAATTCCAAGGAGGCCAGAAGCATCCTGGCTTCTATCAGAAAAAACATGGCCAGCAAGACTAGGGAAGAGATTATCCCCGTGTACTTCGCTCTGGTGAGGGCACACCTAAATACTGTGTTCAGTTGTGTACCCCTGAAGGACAGGAAGGACATGAAGGTGCTGGAGCATTCCAGAGAAGGGCTACGAAGCTGGTAAAGGATCTGGTGAAAAAGTCTTATGAGCACCAGCTGAGGGAGCTGGGGTTATTTAGCCTGGAGAAAAGGAGGCTCAGGGGAGACCTTATTGTTCTCTCCAGCTACTTCAAAGGAAGCTACAGCATGGTGGGGATTGATCTTTTCTCCCAAGCAACAGATGATAGGACAAGAGGAAATGTCCACAAAGTGTGCCAGGGGAGGTTTATGTTGGATATTAAGAAAAATTTCTTCACTGAAAGGGTTGTGAGGCATTGGAATAGGCTGCCTATGGAAGTAGTTGAGTCACCATCCTTGGAGCTATTCAAAAGATGTGTAGATGTGGTGTTTAGGGACATAGTTTAGTGGTGGATTTGGGAGTGCTAGATTAACAGTTGGACTTGATGATCTTAGAGGTCATTTCCAACCTAAATGATTCTATGATTCTAGGAAATACAAATCCAGGTAGATGACTATGATTCCACCACAGCATTTAATGATCCTTCTCTCTTTGTATGTACAAAGCGTAGGTTTCTGTGTGATGCACAATCAGTTGAAAGTGAGACGTGGTGTGCATTCCTGCGTCATATTCCCATAAGTGTTAAAGCTTCTCTCACTGAAAAATTATAGTGCTTGTTGCCATTGTTATTTGTGCTTTGTAACAGAGATAATTCAAATGAGATTTCTGTGAGTGAAGCAGGGAGTTGTCAGGTGAATTCAGTGAGGGTGGACACTCTTCTTTCTTATGTGTCATACATGGTATTTTATGTCAATCCATGATGAAATACATGTATATTATATATGTATATATCAAAATACATTGCTGTGAGAAGATTTAAAGACCAGTACATGACCTTGGAGTGAATATTAGCATTTAAATAATTGATTATATGGTTATTGTAATGTAATGGTAACAAAAACAAATTTAGCTTGGGTCAGCATATATAAACAAAGATTTTTGTACCTACCCTGGCATTCCAGCCATAGTACAGACATTAACAGGTGACACATGTCATTTCAAATATCTTTTAACAGAAAAATAGAAAAATACATTTCCTTCCTTCTTCCTTCCCTTCCTCCCTCCCTCCCTCCCTCCAAATGCCTGTCTGAAACAGTGTTTTCAGTTTTTGAGAGCTGGTTACCACCCATTTTCCAGAAAATGATGAGTAGTATTTTTTCAACAACTTCCAGTTTACAGATCCCAAGCATTTTCAGGTGTGTCTGCCAACCTCTTAAGAAATTTTACAGATGTATACAAAAAGTTTAATTGGATTTTATTTATCACATTTCTCAGTCTCTTATAAATAGTCTACAGACCCTAGGTTTCTGCAGGCAAGAGTTGGAAAACCAAGGAGCCTTTATAATATTTCTGTGTTCATCTGTGACTAGAATGGCTATGGATTTGAGTATTCTGCTTGACTGAATTAAATTACCTTACTCTGAAATTAAGGGCTTCTTATAAGTGGTTGTTCAAATCATACCATAGCTGGTAATCATGAATTAAATTCTGGCTACACTTAAGCACTTTCAGGTTTTCCTTATTTAAGGTTTTCTTGATTTCTGTCATCATTTTGAGAATAAAGACAGAAACCAGCTGGTGTTAGGGGTGAACACCGGAGGGAATCATTTAGCAAGGAAGGCATTTTAAGAAAATGAGGATACTGCTTAACAACTATGGTATCACTATTTGTGTAGATTATAATGTGAAAAAAGACCAGTTTTATAACTTGGTGGAGAAGAGCCCTTTCATTCTCAAAAGAGTACAGTTGGTGCTAGAATGAACATTTCTGAGTGGGATACAGTTCTGGAAGGCAAGGTATAAGCCAAGATAAGCAGACTCTAAGACTTGCAATTAAGATACAAAATTCAAATAGCTCACTCACTGCTTGCCTTTGAAGTACTTTTTAATGGTAACTGTGTTTTTGATGGTCTTTTTGGCAAACACAGAATAGTGCTTATATAAACATTTAAACAAATGATCTGTTATTTTTTACTAATTTTTGCCAATAGCTTGTTTTACATGGATAATCAGTGTTGTGTTTTTTTTTTTTGTTTGTTTGTTGTTGTTTGCTTATTTATTTGTAGTAAGAATACCATATTTCTTGTGTATGGGAAAGACTGGTTTTTCTCTTTTGATGAGCAAGCCTTTCAAAAGCAGAAAAGAGGAAAAGCAAGTGTACAGATGTTTTCTCTGTTGTCTCTTCCTTCAGGGTGTGTATGCCTATACCCAGCTCTGAGTTAAGTTCTTAGTAAAAAGTGTCTGGGACCCTTAGTAGTCCCAGTTCATTCCAGCTTCTGCCTTTTTATTCCAGTTCCCTGTCCCACACCTTTTGACTAGTTTTTCCTTGAAAAAAACTACTTTGTAAACATTGATTTCTTGTAAATTAAGGATCTGTAGCAGGAGGACTATTCCCTCAGAATCTAATGAAAAGGCACCTTCCACCCTGCAGCCATCTAAGTGATGCTCTACTGAACTCACTCAAGTTTATCAACATTTTTCTTTTGGGAGTCCAAATACTGGATGGATACATTAATACCTTTAGCTTCAAATCTGTCTTTCATCACCCCTTTCTACTAGCCTCATGATGCAGTTTTCCCCCTCCTCTTCCTGGGTAACCTTCAGAGGGATCCATAGTTGGCTTTCATCTTGCTTTCAGTGTAGACTGTTTTTGTGCAGAATGCTGGTGATGCATCACACCAGCCTTCTTCACACACTGTTAGTTCATTTACCATGTGAATGCTAAATCCTGCAATGTCCTCTAAAAAAAGGTTCATCAGTGCTCATGAAAACTTTTAACAATTTTTATTTTGCCCTGTGTGAAAACTGTTTGAGATTTAACAAGCCTTCAAGGCTCTGAAATAATCCTTCAGATGATTAAAACCCATTTCAAATTTGATCTGGCTACTCAGAATATTGTTGTTACAGAAATATTTCTTTCAAATCTGTAAAAGATCTGACTACAACAGGTCTACTGACATGGGTTTTCTTGACATTGTCTTACTTCACTATTTTATTAAATGTTCTTCTATTTTTCTTTGATGTGAGACTTCAGAAGGCTAGACATGAGAGAGATTTCTGGTATATATATAATGTATATATAAAGTTATCAATTAAAGTAGAAGTCAAAAGCAGTTTTCAAATTTTGTTTCTTAAATGTATATTTAGAAAACAAACTTTAAAACTACCACTTTTCCATAGTTATAGCTAAAATATTCCTTATCAATTCTATGTCAGGGGCATCATTTTGTAGCAGCAGTCTAGGAAGTAGGTTTTGAAACTTCTTGCATTTTAACCAGTGTTTTCACTTGCACAGTTTGCAGAATAAACTCCTTTTTTGTACAAACAGAAATAAAAATGCACACTGTCATTATTAACTTTACTCATGATATCCTGAGATAGATTGGTTCTTAAATGTTCTAAAGGAGTTTTGCTGTATTTAAACATGAGAAAATTATTAAAGACTTGCTCTGCTGTATTTTTCTAAAGTCTCTGCTGTAAAAGAGACAGAAATATTTGATGGTCTGACTTGGGATTTGAAGATTTTAGCTCATGACATTAGAAGCAAAGGTGAAGGTATTAGTGATCAGAGCTAGTGTTTTAGGGCAAAGGGCAACATATCAAGACATTACCTAACAAATAAAAATTGAATCTTTCACCTTATTTGTAAAAGAAAATGGTGAAGATTTACTTTTTAGGATGATTGTAACACACATGCAGTGCTGTTTTATGTCTCCAGCAAAGTATAACAGATGGACTGTAAGTTTATTGGGAAAAAAAATGTGCTGAAAGATTTTTATTATGTGAGAAGGAGAGAACAAAACCCAAGGAAACATCTGGACAATTAATCTCCCAGATCTTTGTATATAACATGAAGAAAATTACTCAAATATTTCAGAAGTCTTTCTCAGAAACAAATTAACTATTGTTAGCAAAGCACAAAAATTTACCATCCTACATGTAAAAAGATCTTTGTAATTAATTGATGCCACTTTGTTCTTCACCCATGGAAAACTAAAGAACAGGGAGAGCAGCATGTTCCTCATGAATTTTCTACTTTATCATTATAAAGTGATGAATCACTTTCACTATAGCTGAACTGATCTGTCGTCTTTCAAGGAATTGTATGTCATTATGGGGGAAAGGGTTCTTTACCTATTATTCAAGTCTGCATGGTGTCTGATTACTAAGATGGACCTAAACATCTGGTAATCATGCCACCTCTTCCTGACATGTGTACACAATATGCAGTTCTGCTTTGTCGGCTTTTTATTTATTTATTTATTTTTAAAGCTACACAATGACAGGTGAGCAAATAAATAAGTATTTCTTGTCTGGGCTGGTGAAACAGTATCCTTTTTGAGAGAGTAGATTACTGTTTAAATTACCATTTCTCAAAGTTGGTGCACCATCAAGCTGTTCTGCAGGAAAAGGTTGAAGCCTACCATTAGTGCCTGCATGTTTTTTCTCCTTCTGTTCTTGTCATTCAGTGCCTTTTCTGTGACAACAGCAGTGGTACAGTTCAGGGAACAAAGTCATAGATTAGAACAATACATATGCTCAATTTTGTGCTTTTAATCTGATTACACTTCTTCTGCATGTATATTGATTTCCTCTCCCTTAGCTTTACATATTTTAGGAAATGGGAAAATGTTCCTTTCATTGGTCTAGCCACCTATCCCCGTTGGATTCTGGTTTTGGCTTTGTTCTCCTAGCAACTCCACTGTGGGCTTTCCAGTCAATATACATTCTAACACTATTAAAAAATATATACTTCCTCTCCTTCACCCAGCCAAATAAGAATATATTTTGCCACACAAGTTCAATGGGCTGTTATCCCATTTCTCTCAGTAACTGTGTGACTTCCTAAGGAAACCAGTCTGAGCAATAATCAAACCTCAAGAACAAATCATTGTCAGCATGCAGGCTGACTCATGACTGAAGCTAGAAAAATCAATATAGTTTCTGAAATTCAGGTTCACTGTTTGTTTTTAACCCCTTCTACTGTATGTTTGGATGTTTAGTTGCATGTATTATTTGTCTTTAAATCTCCTTTGAAGCTCATTAAACTCCTACACTTCCTTTTATTATTTTTAAGTGATGAATGATGAAAACTGCCTACTTATAGATTGAAGGAGGACTGTGGGATTTATTACTTTTTTCTCTTTAGTCAATCAAACAAATAGGAAAACAACTACATACATTTTTTTAATTTTTTTTTTAATAGTAAGGTTCACTCCAAGCTCTTAAAAAATGTATTTCTGACACTCAGTATTTAAATGCCAACTATTAATATGGGTCTTTCCTATCCAGTATCCGTGTTGTCAACTACTGTCAAAATATATGGAAAATTCAGTGCCTCAATGGCAAGGTATTTTTGGTACACTTTTTTGATATAAAATGATATCTAATGTTAGCATGTCAGCAGTGGTTTGATAATATCAAAAGGGTTGAAACTTAATGAAAGAATAACAGTTTTCAATACATCATAGAAAAAGTTCTATTATATTTATTAATGCATTTTACTCTGTTTTTTGTCTTATTTGAAAACACAGAACAAAATGCAAAAGAAATCTGGAATGATATGCAGGGGAGTTTCCCTCTGGGAATGATTTATTACTTTTTTAGTACTGCTATGAAGGATGATCTCACAAAAAATCAAAGAGGGTTTCTGATGTTCTCACCAGTGGTTCAGAAACAAACAAACAGAAAAAACCCACCCTTAACTACTTTTATTGACTTAATGTGCTTGTTAATTTTTTCTTTGTGGCTCATCTTTGAAATGTCATTGGTAAATATATTTAAACATACATTGTCTTTTGACTGTCATATTTTGATATTTAATTTTCAGTGTGTACTTACCAGGTATATATGATTAATTAATTCATATCAGCCACAAAATAATAAAAATGTCAGCCTCTACGTATTTTTACTGACATTGACTTCTGTGCCTAACAGACCTGCAAATAAACAAATATTAATATAGAAATTTTCATTTGAGAGAAACTTCTCAAGTGTTGCTGTGCTGTATGGATTGGTATCCTCTGCAGGACTGATTCAATATTTAGTTCATTCCCTGTCCACTGAAGTATTCTGAACTTCACCAGGACTATATCTATCATCACTGCTTTACCAATTCATGCCCTGGTATTAGTACTTATTAAATAATTGTTAATATCATTTTTATAAATTGATGACGTAACACAAAGGTAACCACTTTCCCTTACAGATTTTGATTTAAGTGTCATACCTCAGAGGCAGAAGGTATTTTTTTTCTTGGATGACACTTGAGTTTCAAATAATAACCCTCAAAGAACTACCCTCCTTCTCTCAAAATTTAATAAGAAATATAATAGAATTTAAAAGTCCAGCCTTACTGTTTCTAAAGGATTACTTCAATTCAGTCATTATATGTGAACCCAGTATGTTTCCGTGCCATACCCACAGCCAACCAGAATCAACTTGGAAAACTACAGGACTAAATTGCTTCATTTATATAATTCTAAATCCAAATAAAATTATATATATTTCAATGCAAAATGGATTCCACAAGTAAAGAGGTAAACTCTCTGCCTATATTTGACTAATCCACATATTTTCTCATGATGGCCAATGCATTTATTCAGCTCAAACCAGGGAGAGAAGAAATAAAAGCAAAACCAAAATGGCATGGCAAGTTGAGGGTCTCCAGGAATTGCATACAGCAATCTGTCTTAAAAAAATATTTTCTCCTTAAAACTCTAAGGATGTGTGAGTCTCATTTGTAGCCTTACACTCCACCTCTAAGTTATTTACTCTGTTGCAATAAAAAGCAAATTTCTTCATTTATACTGCACGCAAATTCTAACTAGCTTAGATTAGATCAGGTTAGATCCAGCCTGCAGATTCATTGCATCTGGGCTAACAGCAACTTTCTAATTATCTCAGTCAAAAATATAGCAGGATTTTCTACTGTTTAGGAAGGAATGAGTGGTCATGGAAGTTCAACAGCACAGTTACTACAGAGTGATGTTTATTGCAGCTCCATTGGCTAAAACACCTTCAGGCCAGAGCCTTTTAAACAGTGCTTCTTGTGCAGCTGCTGCTTACACTGCTGGGGCACCTGGAGTGGTCAGACAGCAAGAAGCTATTGTTGCCTCTGGTTTCTACTGCTGTAGTCCCTTTGGTCACTCTCCTGGGCAAGTGAAGCAGTGAAGACTTGCAGAACCTCATACACTTCCTCATGTTGGTCAAGCCCCCACCACACCATCTTTCATATGTACTGTGAAAGGCACACAGATACCTGGTGCCCTCAGACTTGATCTTGCCAAATGCACTGGAAGGGTTGAATTATCAAGGGAAAGGTTTTCTTTCACTTGCAACTTGTTTTATTTGGCTAAATATTAAAATAAAAGAAAACAGTGGGTCCTTTTCAAAGCTTAATGCTTATATTTCTGTAATAGCATGAACTTCTATCTTTGAATTCAGTAAATGATGTGTGTGTCCCTCTTGTATGACTGTGTTTTGCTTTTAAACATGAAGCTGAGAGACAGAGGCAGAGGCCTTGGAAAGGTCATACATTAAATCACTAGTAGATCCTCTCATTACTGAGAAACAGTGGTATGTTTATTTGTTTCCTAACAATTAAAATTATTTCTTTATTCAGAATTACATTCGCCTGTGTATAATATGTTATTTTCTTGACTTGATAAGGATATACATGAAACCCAGTGACACATTTTCAGTACCACGATCATGGTACCATTATTCAGTACCATGTTCAGGCACTTCATTATTCACTGGTGGTAAACTCAATGTCTTAGCCTGACAGCACTCCTAAGTCAAAACTGCTTATTTCACTGCCACATGCTTTAGTCTTCTAATTCATGTTGTATAGTCTAGGTTACAGGCATCTAGATGTAATGTTATCTGACACGTCAGTATAGTTCCTTTGAAAACATGATAGATGCTTTGTTGTTACACACATTTTGTATAATAGAGAGAGGGTGTTCTATTCCCTGCACTAGTAAGGGTAGGGCTAAAGCTTCTATTACTGAACAGTTGTTTCTTTTGATGCTCAGTGAAACAATACAGTCCTTCCACAAGGACCTGACATCTGCAGCCTGTGTCACGCATTTTGTCCAAATTGTTGAGAATTACACTAGCAGACTATGAGCAACAACAAACGAAGATTTCCTAATGACATAAAAATGTCTATAAATTCCACTTTAGTACCTCTAAGTCATTCTTCCAATATTACATGTACTTGTTTTCTCAGTCTCACTAAGAACTTTTGATGTTGTCCTTATTACATTTTCTTTTTCATATAAGTTATTTTTACAAGTATTTCCTGGATCCATTTTTGTTTCTGTTTTCAGACAAGCTTTTTTATTATAGAAGCTCTGCAGAGTCTCAAATGAGAGAAAGTCAGTTGCCTGCAGTTGATTCTTTTCCTTGTGGCAGAGTGTATCCTCCCAGGATTTTCAGCTTTTCTTCACAGTGAGATCTGATACCAGTTTTTAAAATGTATTTATGACTTTATAAATGCTGTGCATTTCATTTAAAATATATTCTCCAGAAATGCTATATTTGAATGGAAAACATATCTTTTGAGTACATTGTGTATCAGAAGACATATTCAAGTCAGATATGATTTGTTTCTGTAATGTTCTATTGTTTCTGTAATTCCTATTTGCTCAAACATTGGTGCACCGTAGGCCAGTACCCATTGTATTTAGAACTGTGTGTGTATATATATAAATATATATATATATGCTATATTTCTAAAAGAGCCTTTTTCCATACATGTCCTTTTACAGATAACTATTCCTTGTATAAAGTGACCAAGTTCTTTCAGTTTGAAATTCTTCCAGATATCTCTTTA
Source organism: Stictonetta naevosa (assembly GCA_011074415.1). NCBI lineage: Eukaryota > Metazoa > Chordata > Aves > Anseriformes > Anatidae > Stictonetta > Stictonetta naevosa. The sequence goes on from CM021697.1 coordinate 67,801,531, forward strand.
CTGCATGGAATCTGAGGCTTTATTGGTACAGTAAAACTGGACAGCTGCATCAAGCTAATGTTATTTGTGTATGTTTTACATATGTTTTCACAAACAATTATTCATAAAATGCATTAAAATTACATACCAAAAGTGGCATTAAAAAGGTCATTGGTATTTCAAATATAGTAATTCAGAATTCGGAGTTTCACATACCTTTATGTGTGTAACAGTCTTTAGCTGTAGAACCACTTAATATTTTTCAATATGATGTTTGCCTCAAGCTGTATTATAACACACATTCTTAAGGGCTATTTTTTCATTTCTGAAAGACTTCGTCTTGGCACTACTGTATTCTCCAGACAGGGGTGCTTTTATTTATGTGCGTGTTTTAAGATGTAATTGCCAATAATTACACTATACCAATCAATCTTCTTTGAAGCCCATGATAAAATTCCTATTTATTTCAGTGCTGCATGTTTAAGTTCCTAACAAACATTGTTCCTAACAAGTGTTAACAGCTTTACAAAAAAGCTGAGAAGTTGTCTGCTCCTAACACATTTAACCTGAATTCCTTGGGGTGCAAAGTATAACCTGCCCTTCTGTTGGTGTTGTGCAGGTGGCACACAGGGAGGTTAGGGAGGTTCCTAACCATACAAAGAAGGTATGTGAGTGGAAGCACACTTGAAGGAGGGTGCTCGTGACATATGCATTTCTGATAACTTTGCATTCAAGTTGTCTTTAAAAGCTCTTTTATTTGCATGACATAGCAATACAATTTTTCAACTATTGTTGAAGCTCTTCTTCCATTAATTGAGGAGAGGAAGGATAGGGGAAAGGGAATAGAGGGTAAAGTGCTTTCCTCCCTGTTGTGAGGCACTCTAATTGAATAGGACACGTGGTTTGAATTGCCAGGGGGAGATTCCTTCCTGGTTCACACATCTGAAGTCCAGAGTAATTTGAATCCTCTCTTGTGTTCCAGAAAGATAGTGACTCCTATGTGCAAACTGTGCTTTACTTCCCTAGTGACAAATGGTTACAGTTTATTTTGTGTTATTCAAGTTTGAGAGCTCATGGGATATTATAATGGGGGTTGTAGGTAAGGAGATGGGTCTCTCTCTGCTCAGGGACAGGCTGTGACAAGGAGTGCTCACTAGTGACCAATCTCCCCAGTAATCAGAGGGGACAGTAATCAGAGTTTGCTGCCACTCAAATTCCCCACTTTCACTAAACCCAGGAGTGGAGCAAGAGTAGAGTAGATGGGAGAGAATCCTTTTTATTTCTCCCTCTTGGGTTTAGCCTTTTGCTGTTTCTATTTCACAGGTATCCAGTTTTCATTCTAATGGACATTATCTCTCTTTTTTTTTTTTTTCTTGTTATTTATGTTTTATTTTTTCCTTTTAAAGGAATTTAAAAACCTGTCAGACTTTTGGTGGGGAAGTCATTATTAGGGGAAAGTGTAAGCAGAACTATCTCAGTGTTCTGCCTGCCTCCTCAATATGTCTATCCATTATGGTTTGCTTTTTTTTGTTTGTTTTTAGCACAGCCACCCTGTACCACAACAGTTACAGACTATGATGAACTTTTTTTCTGCCTTCCCCGTTACAGAGTATTAACTGCTAGGTTGATCTATGCTTTTAGGCAAGTTACTTCAGAAGCATACATCTTTCTTATAATGTGTTCTTCCCATGAATCTCTGTGACTTTTAGAAATCTACTGATTTTAGATGCTGTGTATTGGGAGTATCCAGATGGGCACTCATTAAAGCACCTCAGATTGGTAATGATTTTATAACCTTTGTGCATATTTTTGTGCTTTTCTTTACCCGTGGCCAGTACCATACCATATCTGCTTGTTTCTATGTACTGGTGTGAGTGGGACAGTGCCAGGCATGCTCCACTCAAAGGAGTATCTGAAAGCCTTAGAAATAACTTTAAGCTGTTTGCTTTGTGCTGTAGTGTCTTGGGACAGAAGATAATCTTCCATCCTCCCTTTTCAATTTGAAACATCTCAGTCAGAAAATTATCCTGTAAATGGTTTGTTTGCAGACTCTACTGGCATAATGTGCTGTTTCCACTTAAATGACCAGCTCTTCCTCAGACAAGTAAATCTGTTTTATAATTCCAGGCATAAGCTTTATTTGGCACAATAAAACTTATACTCTATTAAAATTTCCAAAAATCACAAGTACCATTGCCAATTTATATTACTGGAAAACCGGGCTACTCAACCATAAGATTTTCATGTATTTCATAGACATTTCTCCCTTGGGTTAAGCAAGCTGGATATAAACTCTAGTAAGGCTATTGAAGAAAAAGAAGTTTAAGACAATGTTCAAAGATGATTTCACATGAAGCTTGAACCTCATTTTAGAGAAGTAAAGAAATTGCTTAAAAGATTTTATGTTTTATTTCTGCCTGGAAGACTGGCATAATAATGAAATCTTAGGTGTTTGTTGTTATACTCTATTTGTTTATTGTCCACCAAGCTGAAAGTTTGTCTTCCAACCTGTTCCAAATTATTGTGTTGGAAAGAGTCAACTGTCATGTAATGGACATCTGGGTAAAACTGGAGGATTTTACTGGAGATGCTGGCTGGTACTTTGGACAGCTTACACAGTCGGTGAGGCTGTTTTATTTTCTTATTTTTTTTCCTATTATTTTTGGTCCTGTCAATGAGGAGATCTTCACTCCTGCTGAGCTTTTTTGGGCAAAAATGTCTTTTTGTGTAGAAATAGAGAAGTCATGAGTCCCATGGAAAGAGAAGTACAACTTCTTTTTTCTCCATGTCAATTTTTTTCTGCCAGATTCTTCCCACCTTTTCTTCTGCCTTCTCCATGGGCAGAAAAATGATTAATCCTGCTGCTACAAATTGGCACTGGGATTTATAGCCAGTGCAGTTAGGAGGTGGATATTTACATACACAGATTTCATGTAATCAGTGGATGCAAGGACTGAACCTTGCAGTGACATTTTAATTTGTTTCATATTTTGAAGGCTGTCTGATTGATTAGGAAACTGAACTTCTGATGCCAAGTTATGCCACAAATTTATTAATAATCTAGAAGTATGTAATCATATGTGTACTGTCATATTCATGTTTTCTATGGGTCTTTACATACATAATGAGCTGGACTCAGTTTAGTTATCACTTTATGAGCTAGCCAAGGCCAGTTTCCTTCAACTCCCAGCAAACAGAGGTTGATAGTAAGTTGCCACTGATAAGCTCATTGGAAATGTTTCTTCATGGCCAAAAGTATTTCCAGCTTTCAGACTAACTGGTGATATAAGACTGTCCTTAGAGAAGTGCACAGAAAAAAATAAAACATTTTCAGAAAAGTAGATTCTGTATGGGTGCCCAGTGAGTTCCCTTGGAGCCACAGTCTTTTGTAATGAGGTATCGTTTAGGACTAGTCATTGTGTCTGTTAGATAATTGTAGGAACTGAGAAATCCAAGGGAGCCATGTAATGCTTGGTGTAATTTGCACACTCTTACCCTTACCATTTTTCTGTTGTGTTTTTTGATTTGTTTTGCTTTTGTTTCTTCCTGGTAGTATGTTGTATACAGTGAAATACTGAATACATTTCAGTTACTGACAGAACCTATTGGAGAGTCATTGTCTGGTGGAAAATGTGCTGTATACAGTCTTCTTTTCCTGTGTGAAAGTCCGAAATATTGCCAAAACACAGAATCATAGAAACATAGAATCATCAAGACTGGAAAAGATCTCCATGATCATCTGGTCCAACCATCCCCCTACCATCAATGTCACCCACTGAACCATGTCCCTAAGCACAACATCCAACCTTTCCTTGAACACCCCCAGGGACGGTGACTCCACCACCTCCCTGGGCAACCTATTCCAATGCCTGACAATTCTTTCTGAGAAGAAATGTCTCCTAATTTCCAGCCTTAACTCCCATGGCTCAACTTGAGGCCTTTCCCTCTAGTTCTATGGTTTGTTATCTGCGAGAAGAGGCTGACCCTCAGCTCCTCACACCTTCATTTCAGGTAGCTGTAGAGAGCAATAAGGTCTCATACCCCAAAGCCAATAGGTTTACATTCATTTTGCAGCCCCTACATCAAAGTGTACTGTGAATAACAGACATATCCTACCTGAAACAGCTCCTAAATAGCTGCTGCCTTGAACAAGTGGAGGGAAAAGGACTGAGGGGTCCTTCCCAGAGTACCAGCCCTACAAAAGCACTTACTCCATCCCTTTTCTTCCAACACAGCAGGCCAGCACTATCAATACTTTAAAAGCTGATCAATATGGGTATGGTGTGGTTGTCGTTTCTCCTAGGAACATGTCCATGGACCCACCTGTGACCCGAACCCGTGGGCCCATATGTACACACACACATACAGGGAACAAAAACCCTATGGAGAGGAGCACCAGCTGTGCACAAACCCAACCACAATCTCTCCATACTCCCTTTTTCCCCACATATCCACGCTTTTCCCTCAGGATTTTCTCAGCATGGCCCCAAGCCTCAAGCTGGGCCTTGACCATAGGGGAGCTTGGCCAGCTGAGGGGAGGGCCGCCATCTTCTCCTGGCAGCGGCGGGACTCACACAGCAGGAAACCCAAATTGCAGTATATTGTTTCAGGTCAGTTTGGTGCAGATCAGAATTTAGTTGAATGGATTGCAAACACTTAATTTTAAAATAATTACTATATCTGCATTTTCCTACATGGACATCTCTCTCTGAGGCCTGAAATTCAAGCTTCCTTTGTATCCTGTTGTCTGAGCTGACCAGAGGACTATTTCTGCCATAATATAACATAATTTCCCCTTTAACCAGTCTTCTTGGTACTTCATCATGGGGTTACAAAATTGGAATTTATTATGAGAGATGTAGGGAGTCTAACATAAAAAAGGTCTGGACTGGACCTCCTCTGTGATAATTGGAAGTACGTCTTTAATATTGAGATTAATTCATCTGAAGTGTTTTTTTGTCAGCTCAACAAATTGAAGGAAATGTTTTTGTTTAGGAAATGTTGAAATATTTAAACACTGTTAGTGATAGAAATTCTAGTAAATCTGCCTTTGGCCTCTAGAAACATTCAGTGCAAAACGTTATTATTTTTTTGGTTTTCTTGATATCTAAGATCACCTTAGAAGTGTGAGGTGAAAGAAGTAAGTAAGCTTTATCTGACATAAGCAGCAGTTTCCGTAAGGTGTATTGATAGAGGTTTGAAATATCAAAATATCTTAATGCATAAAACAGGTTTGAATAATGAAAGTGGGTGTTCAAACTGTAGTACAGCATGGTTAGCATAGCTGTGATAAAAGGAGCAAGCTGAGGTTTTTCTTTCAGCCAACTATCCACTACCCAAGGCTTACTATTACACTCCTTCAATGCAGTTCCTGTTCTTGTGTTGTACATGTGCTTAGCAGTTATGCTACTGTCACAAACCTGCAATATTTAGATGACAATGCCTGGTAGAACCCATTAAGTGAATCCAGATGAGGAGGTAACCTGAATTGGCTCATTAAGACATATCGGATAAAAATGAAGTGCATGTGATCAAGTCAAAAAAAAAAAAAAAAAAAAGTTTTAGAAAGAAAAACATAGCTAGATAAGATGTAGATGAAATGTTAGTTTGTAAGCACCTCTCTGTTTATTTCCACACAGATGATCTCATATTAAAACAGAAATCTGGAGACTTTCCTGAAAAAAAAAAAAAGGGCTAAACAGTATTTCTCTCTAATCATGTCATAGAAATTTAACACCATGTTGTTTCTCTCATCTTTCATCTTCTAGCATGATTCCCTCTGTTCACTCATTTTCTATTAAAGTTCAATTGCTTTAGTAACTTAATATTGGTGTTTGACTGCCAAAACAAATGTAGGGTACATATTTTCATTAGTTAGATCTCTGGAACCTTTTATTTGATTAATTATTCTAGGGCAACAGAGGAGTTGTGTGAAAAAACCTTTGCATGCCCCTTTTACTGCATGTGCTTACCAGGGGAACTCAGGGGGTTATTTATATATTGTAGTAAAAAAAAAAAAAAAAAAAAAAAAAAAAATCACATTAGCACTTGCTGCCCCAGCAGAATTATTGGGTTTTGCCAAAATTCTCCTCGGTTTATCTATTGGCCTTGTGCAGTAAAATATAATAAAGGGCTTTGGGAATATTTCAACACATCAATTATCAGTTTTATACAAAGCGCAGTGGGCAGGGTGCATACCCATTACATTCGAAAGGCTGTGGCTTTTGTTCAAACGGTAATGATAGGCAATTCACGAACAGCCAACAATACAAAATCATAGCATTAGCCTGGAGTTGGGCAGATATATTACCACTGCCAGAAAGAATAATTTTGATGAACTGTTAAAGTCATTATTCAGTTCCATTACTCTGTCATAACATCTATTCAGTCTGTGTCTAGGTTATGTTTGGTTTGTTGTTATAACTTCTGCAGTGGAAGTCAGCTGCAATGTAACCTTTGTCAATAAAAGACCAACACTAACAGTTGGGTTTTGTATGTTATTATCTGTGTTGTCATGGACTTTTTGTTTTCCTCTCTGGTGGCTGCTGAGGTCAGATGTCAGTCTCAGGGCAAATAGAAAAGCACTATGATGGTGTAGAGATTACCTCATTAAACTACTATGCACTACATTAATAGTGGCTTTGCCAATGTTACTTTAGGTAAATCCTTGCTTTTTCTGTCATAGTCATAACACTGAAACACTTCCTGTTAATTATGAGCTTCCATCTATGGTGACTGTAGAACAGGCAGACAAAGTGAACGTGCCACTAAGCCTATTTCCTGGCTTCTTGTTCGGTATAGATAACTGGTGTTATGATGATAGCTGAATGGTAAAGAACCATGCAGGAGACCAATGTGGCTTGAAAGAACAGAGGAAGGGAGCAAATAGGAGCAACTCAGCTGTTTTTCTCTTCCTGCCTCTTCCCACTTTCCAAAAAGACTGTGTTGAGAAGCAGTGAGCTAACTTAAGAAACATGGTGTTATCCTTGACCACACCCTTCCTATGGAAAACTGTGTCAGTGCTGCAGAAATCCCTCTTTCAGCTGTGCAGTTTGCACAGACTTCACCCATGTGTATCCTGGGATGACCTTTCAAAGGCAGTGCATATGCCCTGGTGACCACAATGTGATTTTTAATTAGCTGGGCTTGCAGTTTGGCCCTACCACTGCTCTGGAGAAAGCTGAGAATGCTTGCCTACCTCACTGAGCTGGGATTAAGTTAATGAAGTTATCTTCTTTACGTTGACTTCCTTAAAAAAAAAAAAAAAAAATGTGTTTTGATTTTTAAATTGGCCTTTAAGAAAAGAGTCTTTAGCACAAAGACATGCTTTAATATATCCAAGGCCTGTTTTTTATTATTATTTGTTTGTTTTTATTATTTTTTTTCTTTTTTTGAGATGGCATTCATTTTAAAAGGCTTTGTGTCCCACAGGTTTGTTTGGCAGGATAAAACCCTCGCTTTAGTGGTTCTTCAGATGTAGAATTTATTCCTCTTGGACAGCTGCCTCTACAGATTTTTAAGAAAACAATTCTGAAAATACATCTTTCACAGAGTTATTTTCATGTGGCTCTTGTATAATTTTCTGACCTTATTGTGTGCATATATTTGTCTATGTGGCTTTTAATGCGTTATTACATTTTTATAGTCTGTTAAATTATATTGCATTTTAATTGCGTAGGTCTCCTTACTGAGACTAGAAAGACTGGTTGAAAGGCATTACAGACATAAAATGACTTAGCATTGTAGAACTCCTATTGTCACATGATGGCTTTTGAAATGGTCGTTTGCCAAAAACTTAAATATACCCCCTGCTGTCATCCCACTGCCTTACGTGGAGTTACTCCAGAGAATGTTGATATATAGCTTAAACAACAACAACAAAGAAGTAACAAAAACAAAGCTTCACTATGTAATTTATTCTTTTGCTAGTCTGGTTAAAAAGGATACTGTCATAATATTTTAGTTTTGTGGTTCTTTATAATTACTTTTTGGTAGTTTGAAAACAATATTTATTGAACTCTGTTTTCCTTCTATTTTTTGACCTCTTCTTGTGTTGGTCATACAAGTTGCAAGATGCAGACATCTTAAAATCATATCCTTTATTAATACAAGTCCTCATAACATAAAAGTTATGAAACATTGCATTTATTAAAAAGTACAAGAGTCACAATTTTAAATGTTCATCTTGCAAGTAAAGTACAAGAAAAATTGTGTTTGTTTGTTTGCTTTTCTCTTTTTTTCTTTTTCTGCCTAGGTACAATGTTAGCTTTTTATCTTCAAAAACACATGCTCTCTTCAAAATATTATAGCACCATTTTTTTCCTTTCTGAAATGATTTCCACTTAATCTGAGAGCTGAATAGCAAAATCTATATAACAGGATCTTTATCAGGCATCAGTTCCTGGTTACTTGAAATCTCATATAAATAATTTTACTCAGTGCATTAGTTTTGTTACTCACTGAAAATGTTTGGATTTACAATATATATATATTTGTGCAGTAGATTTTCTGTGTTGTGCACAGCTAAGTGCAATGGAGTGAATCCACATTCATGGCACCTGAGTGTCTCCATGTTTGTATACATACCCTGGTTTGCCTGCATTCTCCAAGTTCCTCAAGATAGTTTTTTGTGAGAATATGAAAATAATTAATTTTGTCACTAATTAGAAAGTGAATGTGAATATGGTGCCCTCCACTCCCCCCTCTCCCCCCACCCACTTTTTCTCCCTATCTATGTAATGGTTCCAAGGCCGAGTAACTGAGATCAAGACCCCATATGGCATTTCAAACTCTGAAGACCCTCTTCCTCACAGTCAGCTCTTCCCAACAATTGACTGTGATAAAAAAAGAATGATGACGAAGGGCATGTTAAATTAGCCGCATCAAGGAGAGTATGAACGTTCTTTTTGTTACTTGCATTTACTTTAAGTTTTGAATTATATTTTGTTTGCATTTCATTTACTCATCCAATCACTAAAATTCCTACTGAGGTAGGCCTGGAAGATTTGAAATACAGCAATACACTTAAGAAGCCAGAGATGATCTCCATTATTTATTTATTTATTTGGCAGTAATGTTAGATTTTGATTTAGATCTAAGACATATTTTGTAAGGAAGTTATAAGACACACAGAAGAGATTCAATTAGAAAAAAGAATTATCCACTTTTTCTACTTTTTTATTTGCCTTTAATCTTGTTCACTGCACCAACCTTTGTATCGTTTCTTTTCTTAATAAGGATTTTTTAAGGTCCATGTGACTCAGAACTAAGCAGAGTCTTAAAAAATCATTCCATCCCATAATATTATCTGTTTCCAAGCTGAACTCCAACAGAATTATTTCATTATAAATATACATTGGCACCAACCATGATTCAGTTTAGCTGCTGTAGTTTGGAGGGTGTTGTTGAAGATGGTTTAAATCAAAACACTGAAAACACTTTTTGTTTGCTTTCTTTTGCAACCTAACTCCTGTGCCATTTAAAACATGGCTCAACTGACTAGGTAATAGGTCACATGGTGTATTCTTCAAATAATAATACTCTTCTGGTTTATTCACGTTGACCTTTGCCTCTCAGCATAGACAATAAATTTGCTTCAGATAACCTTTCTAGCTGGGCATAGGATGGTCTGCTGAATGTACATCAAATAAAACGAACTCTTTCTCAGTTTGGAAACCGAAAAGTGAGGCCTTTGATCAATCAATTCTTACTTAGAGAAAAAAAAAGAAAGAAAAAAAAAAAAAAAAGACCAGGAACTTCTTGTGTGCACCTCTATAGATATGTCTTATATATTTGTTGGAGATATATGAGACTATATACATGCTGGAGATATATGAGAAATAATTCAATGTACATTCGTTATTTTCATATAGGAGATAGTTAGGAAGATAGGAGATATAGGAGTTAGAAGGAAGAGTTCCAGATAAAAAAAAAAAAAAAAAAAAAAAAAAAAAAAAAAAAAAAAAGTTTAGGCTCAATGTGGCTTTGTGTCCACTAGAAATCTCTTTAAAAAATGTCTAATCAGTGTTTTTGGCCATGGCAGCAAAGACAACAATCCAAGTTAAACAACATGCTAGTATCTGAACTTGTTTAAACAGACATTAAACTAGACTCATCTTGCAAGAGGGAGCCTCCTGGTTGCCCCCCCCAGTCCATATGTACAACTCGTCAACATCTTTTATCTGGCTTTTCAGGAGGCAGGAACAAATGCCCTGGTGATTGCCAGACCCAAAATTCCATCCCCAGATAAATCTGTTCTTGCTCCTCTTTGAGGAGACCTTGCTTTATGAGCACACTCTTTAAAGCAGAAGTTACAGGTAGATGCAAAACAGATGGTAGAGGCTCCTGTGAGGCTGCTGTGCACCTTGGTAGAGGAGTCAGGGCTGCTGTGGATGAAAATGGAGCCCAGAAAAAAACTGCATTGCATCCTTGTCTAGTGGCTATTATATAGTGGCTATTCTCGGTGGTGGACTGGCTTCTTGAACAGCTTGGACAGATGAGTTAAGAGATTGTAGAAAAAGGGAAGGAAGGAATTTGGTGGAATGAGGCAAATACACCATTCACCCTTGAGTCAGAAATATAAGGGACTGCCAAGCCAGGAGTGGTCATGGTTTGGGGATACTCTGAGGCACTGAGAAGTGGTGTGGAATAGAGGGAATCTGGGCTTGGAGGATGTGAACTCCTGGAGACTGGTGCACCTGCAGTTAGTGACCATAAATCAGTGGTGGACAAAGTTGAATAAGAGCTCATATCTTCTGCCATAGAACTCAGCCAAGGAGAAAACCTGAGAGAAGGGGACTTGAGTGCATAAAAAATCTTTATTTGCCTATTAGTTGTTGTTTTGGAAAGGGGCCTTCTATACCAGAAGATGTTAAATTGCTGTAGAAGTAATAAATGTTATCGTACAGACATCTGAGAATTAGGTATCTTTGGCAGGAAAATGAGCAGTGTCAAATTTGCAGCACTTCCAAACTTCCTCACTTTCAACGATTACCTTTTAGCTGGGAATCAGAAAAATACTATGTAAACATATATGGATAAAGGAAGCCTGACCTATGGGAATGTTTGATTTTTTCCTGAGATCACACATTGAAGCCTGGTGAAAGAATCAGGAAGAGTGCCAGGGTTTCCAAATTTGTAGTACTTTGTTCTTGCAAACACTATCTACTGTAAGCTGTGTGTGTGCTGATTGTATGTCAATAATGACATTTGCATATACATGAATGGGAACAAAATAGAATTAAACCTCTGGTAAATCTGTTTCTAAATGTACTGTCTGTGAGGAGTGAAACTAATGAAATCCATGTTTCCTATGGATTTGTGTCTTATAGTTTGATTCTCTGATGTCCGGTAAAATCTAAGCTCCAATTGAAGCTTTTCCCACAGCTGGTATGTTTTTACAGGGTCTCTTGTTTGCCTGGTTTCTCTAGTGGCTAACAAAAAGGGACCTTATATTGCAGACTTTCCTGTTAATGGGGCATTGCTAATCTTTTTTGTTTGTTTGTTTGTTTGTTTTTAAATCTTCTTTGCCTCTTTCTTTCATTAAGTTTATTAGAACTAAACTTAACTGTGATCACAGCTCCTCTGTCTGTCTGGTTTTAAGAGCGGTTAAAGAAAGCCAGTACTGAGATGGACAGCCAACAGAGAAGTAAAACTTTGCAGAATGTATGATCACTTTGACTTCCTTAAGACACTAGACTAAAAATTAGATTAAATTTTCAAGCATCATATTGTTTTCTTTCTAAGTAAAAAATGAATGAGCACCACCATTTACATGATGGTACACCTACAGGAGGTAATACTCTAATATGATGTTATAAGATGCTATCAAATCCATTTTTAAAAAAAAAAAAAAAAAAGATTAGGCTGACTGGTGATACTGAGTACAAGTGCCTCAGAACTTCTAGGAGGGGAACAAACCCAGTACCAGCAAGGTCTGTGAAGACAGGCAGAAATACTGGAAATGAGAGAGTTGATGTGATCCAGAAATAAAAATGCTTGAACAGTCAATTACTTCTAAACGTTGTTTGTTTAAACATTTAACCACTGCTAGCATTTAGAGTAAGTGCTCTAGCTATCCATCTGTGAACAAGTAACAATGCTGCTGTATGTCCCTCAGCCATTAACTACAAACCCTTAGGACCAATTCCATTTTTACTCTCTTAAATCCACATATTTTTGACAAAATAGCAGTAATAATGTGGGTTGTAAATTGCACTTGGCTTTAAAAAAATAAACTGCAATTTAGCACAGCCAATGAAAACATTTATTTCGTAAGTTTAAACTTTCCCATGGGAATGCTAGAGCAGTCCTTCTGATCTCTGTGTGTGTGTATTCAAAGGAAACATCTTTACAATACAGATGCTTGGGAAAATATACTGGAACATAGATTTTGCATCTCAGGATAATCACAGAAATATACCAAACTTGCTGGGTTTTGTTTGTAGTTAGAGGTAAATAATAATAAAAAAATTGAACAGCAGATTTTTTTTTTTTTTTTTCATCTGTGGTTTTCATGTTAGGGGTCTCATTTTTCTCTGAATATGAGTTGGCATAAACAAGTCTTTGTACACCAGAAGTAAAACAGTAGAAGGGATGAGCTGGATGTCTGCAATGACAATAGATGTGGCTGCTGCTAAGTGATTACTGCACCTGCATTTAGGCTAACCTAGGCATCACCTTCCACAGGTCTTCCTTGATTAATAAATAGACAGTGGAGGAAATTTCTGTCCACTTGGTGCCTACTTCAGTACTAAAGGCATGATAACTCCATAATAATTCTACTCCTACATCTGTGCTGGTCATGATTTTCTGTCTTTCCATCATAAAACCCTCCCTTCTAAGACTGATGAATAACACTTGAGAAAAAATAGGTGTCTTTCCCATCAGGGATCAGTCACTACTGGATCATATCTCTGCAATGAATGAATTGCAGTGGCTCTGTTGGGCAGATTGAGGTCCATGTTGTATGTATCTATGCACCAGTCTCCCCTGTTTGTTACAGGGCAGGAGGAAGGGAAGACCCAAGGCTTTCATGTGGTATTCCTAGGCAGATTTGTAGGACTAGCTGGGGGAAGTACCAAAAATGATCTTCATAACTTACTGGAAACGTGGCATCAACTCTTCTATCAGAATCAAATTTTTCATGTCATTCTAAGAATTCATGACAATCAGCAGGAGTTTGAAGTAGATGTTTGAATTGTCACAGAGAAAAGCACAATAATCAGTCCAAGATTATCCTGTTCAGTATTGAGTGAGCTGCTAGACTCAGACCCTGGGGTAAATGACTGGCTTGATACCACCTGTCAAGGGCAATGGAATGTGTCCAGATTATTTTGAGCATTTCTTTGAAATGCCATGCTGGTGCTGACTGCCTAAATCTTGGTTACCATGATATCTAAATTAATCACCTACAGAATGTGATATGAAGGTAGTCAGTGTTGTGTTGTGGTTTTTTTGGTTGGTTTGTTTTGTTTGGTTTTGTTTTTCTGATTCAGTCTTGAATTATTATAACCATATCATGGTATTTTGGCTGGTTGTCTAACTTGTTATTGTGCTGAGATTCCTCTAGGGCCAACAGTTCAGACCTGTCTTTCACAAGGACTCTCAGTATTGTCACTCTAAAATTCCCAGCATTTCTAGTAATGTGAATTTTGCATTACCTAATACAGCAAGTGGACATACTGTTTTCCATTTGCTCTGGCCTCTGTGTAGATTCTCAGTAAGTTCAGTGTGATGAATGCCTTTTGAAAATGTCATGCTGAAATCACTTTTCACACTCATCCTAATGGCAATTTCAGAACATAAGCTAATTAAACTGCTAGCCTTCCTACATACTGTGGTTTTGATATTTGATCTATGACTGTCATCTTAAGTTCTTAAGTGGATTACAAAGTGGTTTTCTATGTAAGAGTAATTGTGATCTTTCTTTCTCTAAATGTCAAAGCAGATTTCAACTATGGCACAAAGCAGTGATTTAGTGTAACACCTTAACAACAGTTAAACACTATGATCTCGACATATGAGTAGACATTGATGCCAACTTTAGAAAGACATTCAGTTGTTACTAGAGTAGTGAAGTTAAATCCATTGATTTCCACTGCCAAGTTCATCCCAGAGAGTGTCAAATAATCACCTGTCTGAAGAATACACTTGCAGGAACAGATTGTTCTTTGAGATGCTTTAATCAAAACGGATCTTTCAGCATTGCTTTTAACAGGCTTTAGGAATGGAGACTTAGAATTATGACTCTGAGTCACAAGGGAAATGTGCAAACCCAGCTTTTGGAAGTTTATGCATGAGAAACAGGATATATGCATCATCCCTGCTAGCACTGCAGATCAGGAGACTACAACCTTCCCTGCCTTGTGTGCAGTTATACATGCTATGCCTACAGTGTCTCAAAGAAGACAATTGCTATAAATAAATTGTATCTCTATTTTTTGTTACTGCTGATTGAGTGCCTGATATATAATTCTCTTGAAAATACCTGGTCTTCAAAACTAAATATAAATCTAAATTCCTAACAAAATTACATCTGCTAGACAGCAAAATAACTTAATTCCCTAGAAAACTCAATTAGATAAAATCAGAAAGAATACAATGTTCTTTTCTTACTTTCTTCTAGTGTAACTAAACATTCCTGAATACAAACCTCTGTGCTTTAAACATTCATCATAGCCAGTTTTTGCTTAATCAAATTAACTCCCACAGTTCATTATAATTTTGTTTTTATTTATTTATTTATTTAACATTAACAGCAATCCTTGTTTATTTAAAAAAGAAAAGAAGCAAATCTGGCATAGTCTAGCTAAAAAGACTGACATGTCTGATCTAAATAGCTGTCCACAGGCATGTGTGTCTTCCAAACAACAGCTGCTTCCACTAATCTCATTGCCAATACACCTACACTGCAACAACCTAATCATGGCTTGTAAGAGTGGCTATCCATGTAAATTGCTAAAAACATTACTATACCACTCTACTTCAGTAATAGTTCAGTTGAAAATTTCCAGCTGTTGGAGGCAAAAATATTCTGATTAGGACAATGTGGTGTTTTTCTAGTTCCCCTCACTTAGCAGTTAAGGGTATGTTGCCTTTAGCAATATTTGCCTTTGTTCAAGGCCTCCTGACCTGAAGGTTATAGTGCACTCATGACCTCTCATTATTACATATACAGAACAAGACGTTTATGCAATGATGGAAATACATCAGTTAAGTGAAAAAGCTGAAAGACGTCTTTCTGATGGCTTGTGCCTCCTAAAAATAAGCAAATATTAATTGAAGGGACTGAAGATCAGCTAAATTGAAGCTGATAGTGTCTGACATCCTTTACTCTGAATGAAATTTAGGTTTTGTATTCAAACAGGTACAATGGCTGTTCCTTTATCTGAAATCTGAAAAATGCACACTGTTATGTCTATCCAGCTGATGTTCATAATAAATAGCTGTCAGTTTTCAATTACTATGGAAACTCCAGTACCTTACTGTTCATACCCCTCAGGCACATACAAATTTAGTAAGAGAGGCATGTATCATTTCCACATATACCTGCGCCAAAGGAAGTTATAAGTAACTTATAAGTTACTTTTTTACTGATCTATGTACATAATAATCTTATTTAAAAATAGTCTTTTAAGAAACCTGATTGAAAGGGAACGAGCTTTCAGTCCAGGTAGTGTTTGTATGAAGAGATATCACCTCATGGGCTGAAGCATCTGGGCCATAGTACATTCATGACCTTAGTGCAAATGTAATTGAATATTACATTTTACACCATACATGTGTGTCTTGGTAACAACAGCACTAGATATCAAAAGACAGGTTTTACCTCTCTTCAAGCAGAAGTTCAGGACACTAGGAGAAATCACTACATGTGTACAGCCAAATGCCTCACGGAGATGCACAACATCAACAACAAAACACAAGAAGTAGACACAAATTACAGCAAAGGGGATTTCCAAATACATAGAAGTAAGAATATGTTAACTTTGAGGGTGACTGAACAATGAAACAAGTGTCCAAAAAGATGTGTAATTTCCATCCCTAGAGATACTCGTATGTGAAGTGAGCAAGCTGCCAGGTAACTTCATGTAACTTGAATGAGAGGCTGGAGTAGAAATATCCAGACATCTTCAACTGTAGGTGTCTTGGAGCCTACATGGTGATTCCTTGTGGGTCTGTGTATTCCAGATCAATGTGTCTGCATGCCCACACTTTTGGCAGTGTGACAAGTACAAATCGGTCACCTTATCTAGAGGATTTGCTCCTATTGCAATGCTGGAACCACAATTTTACAAACAGGAGGTATGTCCTTTAATATAACAATAGAATAGGCCCCTGGAACTGACACAGTGTTTACATCTTACTTTCTTTTTTGAAAACTCTCTGCTTTCCATCAGGGAAACTGTAGATCCTTATCATAGTTCCAGGGGCAAGAAACCCCAAAATATTTCACATTCCATTCCCAAGAAAATCTGCAGTTTGTGAAAACTTGATGAACTAGGAGTTGTATGACTGAACCGTCTTCAATAAAAAGAAGTAAAAGGGTACTGAATTAGGAACCCAGAAGGAAAATCTGAATTTACAGTTCAGTTGGCTTAAATGATATTTCATGAAGCCCATTAAAGTTCCAATCAATAACTGAGAAAATACTGAATTGTGAAAGTCTGAGCTAGTAAGCATTTAAGCTTCTTATATGCATAACATTATAGCTCAGAAATTAAGAGTAATATGAGCTGGCTCCTAATGGCCTAGATAAAGTCAGTGAAGTGTAATAGCCAGAACAATATGCATAAAGGTAGCTGTTGGAAATATTTTGTGTCCATGTCATGTGTAGCTAGGGAAAAAAGCTGTTTGAATTTTTCTAAGAAGCAACGCACAGTCTGTTGACCTCAACATTTTGAAACTGTAATTCTGAATCATTAGTACTGAATAAATAAATGGCTTTGACATTTTCATTAAAATATATATTTAGAGGAGCATTTTCAAATCAAATATTGATACCATTGAGTCTCTTTGATTACATTGACCTGATTGTAACAATATTTGTCATGCTGCAGCTGACAAATTGCATGAGGTTAGAGGTGATCTTAAAAGGTTCTGTTAGGAACCTCTCTTAAGGTAATCTTAATTATCAAGCACAACAAGCTCTTTTTCTAAAATCTGATACTAATTAGACAGTTGTGTGCATTTTCTTGGAACCTTAAGCTCAACTACACAGGATGAAAAAAGAAGAATATAGTAACGATGATTTTAGATATCTAAAACGCTCTTGTTTTTGTAGAAGTACAGAAACAATTGGAAATGATCTAAGTCTCTCTCAGTGTCCCACACTTAATCATTCATGTCCTGGAAAGATGTTGGTAAGTTCAAAACAAGTAGTCAAACTGCCAATGAGCATCATTCTGTTTTCACTCACCACTAAGATCTGTTTTAAATTTAAGACTGTGTTTATATTTTAGGTTAGAATAGGGGTAGTTTCTCTAGTGTTTGTGTGTATGTGTTTGTTGTTTTGTTTGTTTGTGTGTTGATGGAGAACGTGAAGAGACTGGTAGAACTGGGTTTGTTCAACCTTAAGAAGAGAAGGCTCAGGGGAGACCTTATTATCTGCAACAACCACCTAGTTAGGAGGGTGTAGAAAAGACCTTTGCTCAGAGTCACACAGTGGCAAAACAGGAAGCAACAGGCCAAAGATGAGTGACACGAGTGACAAGAAATTCTTGTTATATATATATGTATATATATATTAATCATGAAGATGGCCAGACACTAGGAAAACTGATTGTAGAAGGTGTGGATTCTCCATCCCTGGAGATATTCAAAGCTGATCAGACAAAACCCAGAGCTAACTGGTCTAATTTGGATCTGCTTTGAACAGGAGTTTAGACTAGATGACCTTTGTAAATTCCTTGCAATCGTAATTATTATTTAATTATCTGGAGGATTTGTAAATCAGAGTGATCTTTTATACAACAAATAAAATCAGCAATTAGATTAATATGAGCCATTCAAACTTACTGAGCTGCTGTGGAGTAGGTTGTATATATTTTAGAAAATAATTATGTAACCACTGTGAACTGGTATGATGTTTGACCAGGAAAAAATTTTGCAACAAAAGTCATGGATGACTCTCCTTTAGCTATCATAAGGTAAGAGCCCCACAGTTTCCTTAATATTCCACTACTTATAACATTATTTAGAAATCCACAAATGGGTTTGTAATTACTAAAAATATCCAGTAGAATATTCTACTGATTCAGCTTTACTTTGGCAGCAACATGGAGATATTTAGCATATAAATTTACCATGTTATTGTAAAAGAGAGTGTGGATAATTTACCTGAAAGTAAGCACGTAGAGGCAGATACAAATAAGAACCTAGCAAAAATTCACTAGGCATAAATGCAGTTGTTTTGTAAGACAACAGAACTGGAGTATTCCCAAAGATTTCTAGTAGAGCATTTTGACTATGGAATATTAATTGACTCACATTTCAGAAAATCTGTTATTCCATGTTAAGTACATGCAATCACAGAATATCCCAAGTTGGAGGGGACCCATGAGGATCATCAAGTCCAACTCCTTGTCCTCATGTTGCATAATTCCTCATAATTATATCAGTTTTAAGGCATCCACGTTCCTCCGCAGTAGCTATTGTGTGATTAGCCATCAGTGAAGGGTAAATCTGAAGCACTATAGATCATTTTGTGCTGTAAGTGCTGATTCCCAATACTGCAGTCGTAGCAACTAGCTGCACGGTGTAACTGCAAAGCAAATCTCATTTCCACTTGCAGTCCTGACTCTGAGAATGTCCTGAGTCTGTATAGACATCACATGAAGGCTCTATAGGAATACTGCCTGCCTGGTAAAAATGGAAACATTGAGCTATCAAGCTATAAGAAATATCTGCTGAGCAATTGTAAGCTCAGATCTTTCAGCAACTTAGAGTTTGGTCACATCTGGGAGATTTCTTGGGAACAGTAAAAACCGTATCTCTGACAAAAGTGTAAAACTTTCTGACTTTAACTTTTTGCTTTAAAGCAGACTGCTTTCAGGTCTTTTGACTGACACTGTTGCTGATTGGACAAGGGGATCTTTTATTAAAAACACTTTTATATGTTACATGAACATAAATTCTTGTTTTCTCACAAAATTCTCTGAAATTACAGTATAATTTTTGCAAAGTTTCTAGGAAAGAAAATTAAAATATTATAATTGTAAACACCAGGCAATCTTAGCTGTAAGTTTTCTATCTGTGTGCCAGTTTATATCCCAATCATGTTATGTTCTTTCTCATGATGAGCTCAATTATAGATAATTCAATTTTAATTAAAATCTATTTCCTCCAGAAAAAAAAAAAAAAAAATCTTCATAGTTATAATTGCAAAGATATTTCCTAAAGTACAGCAAGTGATTGTATATTATAATTAGTCAAAATACATGTTTTGAAAGGACAGCTTAAAATAGCAAAATCATAATATCGTAACTCACAAATTACAATTGGTGTAAGGAAATTCCACAATCACAAGATTAGTTTGAAGATATAAATGAGGTCAGAGTTTTATCTCACCAGTTGTACTCTGACTTTTTCCTGAATTAAATGAGAACTGTGTATAGTAGTAATTAGGCATATAAACTGTGTAAATTTGTGTGTAATTTTTATTCTATTCTCCTTTCTTGTGTGTGCTACTTTTTAGCATTACTGTTTTACTACAACTGTAGTCACTATGTCTTACTGTTGCGCATTTATTACAAAACTAGTTGGTGGTGGTATATAACTTTTCCGGAATAGTGTGCTAGAGGTTTAGTTTTCATTCTCACTCAGATGTAAAACACTTCTTGTTGGTTTTGTTTGTTTGTTTGTTATGTAGCCATTGATAAATTAAATGAAGGGAAATCATTGCACCAAAAATGTATGTGGAGAGAAAGAGAATTTCCTTATATACTGTCTGTGCTATTCCATCGGCTGTCACTTAGCAGATATCATTACCTGATACCTGATTACTACTATACCGAGGGAAATATTAATTCCTTCATGAAGTAATGCAGATTTTATTTGGTAAAAACATCCTTTTTTTGACTTGTGCTTGTTTTATAACTGCAGTTCAGTGTTAAAAGTGCATACTGGCATTAGAAGTATTCATACTCAGATGAATTTTGAAACACAGATCCAGTAAAAAAAAACAGAACAACTTTTAATATACTTGTGTTAAGCATAATAGCAATCTGATGTTGGTTCCTGGTACTAAAAATCTACACATCTTTGGAAATATGTCTTTGTAGTCCAGCTGACACTTCTTTCATCCAAAAAAAAAAGATGTGTCACATGGTAAAATGCAGCAGCATGCATCCACTGTTTGATATTGGGTCTTCAAATCAAGATTTGAAGTAGATATTTGCTTTCTGTTATTCATTTTTAGGATATCTTTCACAAGAAATGTGAAAGCTCTTAAATTAACTGTGTTTTATAACCTATCAATCAAGAGAATTACAAGGTTGATAAACAGATTTGTACAAAGCTTGGTTTAATTTCTTAGTGACAGATGAAAGCAACATTTAATATGAGTCTCAGATGAAAACTTTATATAGGCCTAGGCATTTCCTGGAATGAAAGGAAGTTTTCCCTTATTATATAAACAGATAGTTATAGGAAAACTAAAAATTTGGCTTATAGATTATAAAATACTCTTTGATGTTAGGAATGGTGTCTTTAGTAAGCATCTTCATTTAGCTTAATTACATTAATAATAACTGTTGATTTCAAGTATCTAGTGGTATTGGAAACAAAAGGATTTTGCCTAATATTCAGAACACATGCTTCTAACGCAAGCACATAGTCTTGCAGTCTCCCTGTTTTGAAACATTTCATCCAAAAAAAAAAAAAAAGAGCCTCTTCAGTTACTTCTACTCACCTGGTTATTTGAAGATATATTTTATCCCAGTCATAATTCAAATTGTAGTTCTGGCCTTCAATAAAGGGGGATGAGAGGAGTACCAAAGAAACTCTCTTTGGAAAGGGAAACTGAAGAGCAGTCAATAGGGATCTGCAAAGGCAAACTGGAAAGTTGGCGGTAATTAAGGGCCCTATGGACAGATGCAGAAGAGATAAAAAGGACTGAATCAGTCGCAGGGACCACACTGCTGTCTTTCCTGCAGTGGTGGAAAAGCTGCAAAAGCTGACAGTACATTATTTATCCTCAACGTTGACAGTCCTAAACTGAGCATAGGAAAAAAAAAAAAAAAAAAAAAAAAAATCTGCCTACTGAAATTTCTTCAGACAGTCTTGAAAATGCAATCTGTTCTTTTTATGAAGTGGGAATCAAATCCTCCACACCTGGATTGTATGTTTTCCATAGTTCTTGCAAAAGAAAAAATCTCAAATCTTTCAGTTCAATTTTAGCCTCAGTGCAAAGTCACTTACAAAGTAGACATTCCCCATGGTCTGAATAAATGGATGTGCTGCATCATGGGAAACATAATATGGGTTGCTTCTATGGTTCTCTGTGATACTAATATTGCTCTAGCTCTAGATTTTTATACTGTAATTAGATTTTTTTGGAAAGTGCAAGAAAATTTGATCCTAATATTGCTTGAGTGTTCAGAAATAACCTAAGCATTGGCACATTAGAATTTTACATGATCATAACTCTACCAAAGCTATAATGTGATTTCAACAATTCTCACTGGAAAAGGTAGTAGAATATAGGAGAGTTACTACATGCAATGTTGGATTGCCTGCACGCCCTACTGTACTGCCAGAATTATGAAGTCCTGTTCAGCATTGCATTGGATGAGAGGTGTCTTGCACCCTCGCAGCTCAGAGGCTGGACAGAATTAATGAGTGTGGGCATCCCTGTTGTGTGGCCCTTATTTTACTGGCAGGTATATTATTTGATCTTCAACTTTTTATTATTTTGTAAAGGCAATTATTTGGTCTCAAGAATTAAAGTGTCAAGAAGAAACCAGACCTGCAATGAAACAGTGAGATCTGAAAAGATAAATGATACTGATCATTAAAAAAGAATTTAATACCATTTGTTTTGTTACATCTGTACCACTGAAGGTATTCTGTGTTCTGTGCTGGGCAACCTTTTAAAAACAGTTGTATAAACCTGCAACTCAGAACAGCTCAAATAACCCAGAAATTTTGATACTATTTCTGTTTCACTTTCTCCCTTGATGGCTATCTATCACTTCTCTGTTCAAAGTCCATGGACAAAAAGCTTTATCCAGGAAGGGGCTCCATCAAGTGAAGCTCCTGTTCTAAGAAGCAACCGTGCAGTGGCACAAGATTTGCATATTAACGTGTCTCTCAGTACCTCTTGAAGTCCTCATGCAAGCCTGAGGCCCCACATTTCAGCTCCTGTGGTGTGATGGGCTTGGGTTTGTGTGCAACAAGGGCTGTGTGATTCCAGATCAGGTGTGCTGTGTATTTTCAGCTCTTTGTGTAAAATCTGTGAGTGCTGCTTGGATTTAAAAACTCTCAGTGTGCAAATTAATTCTATTTCAGAAAGTGCAGAATATCAAACATTTGAAGCGAGGAAGATTGAATGTTTTTTGTGTGTGTGTGTGTGTTTGATTTTTTTTTTCCTTTTAGAATAGGGTTGTCAGTTAAAAACATTTACTTATTTTTTTCCTGAAGATTTGGCAGGCACGATGTGTATAATATTGGCTGCTGGTGAAATCAGTGTCAGCTGATCGGTCTGCATCTTTAAAAATGTAGTAAAGTAAATTTTTGGAAAGGCAAGATTTTAAATTAAATTTAACCTGCTCATAAAAAATTAAGTTGGAATACCCCACAGCAAATGATTTGTTCATTTGTAGATAGCTCATGTTCATGACAACATAGAAAACTAGTATTCAGTCCTCAGACTACCAAGTTTTTCTAGCACTTTTCTGTCACAGCTAAAATTCTCTTAAAGAATTCTCTTAAGAGGTTCCAACCTCTAGTAGGGTAGTAGAAGCTCTGCCAGGTAACAAACTGGCTGCTTGCATGAATAAGGAATTGCTTTTGGTCATAAAACAGCATTCTTTTTTTTTTTTTTTTTTCTGTATCAGGAAGACAATCTCAATCTTCAGAACAAGTTGATAACCTGAAAAATTCCCATGTTCCAGTAACTGTCTAGGTTTACAGATGACTCAGTTTGTGAATTTCCGATGCCTTGGTAAGAGAATGATCATTGGATGGATAGTCGCACTCAAAGAATTGTAGTCTACAGTTCAATACCCAGGTGGAAACCAGTGACAAGTAGTGTTCCTCAGGGGTCTGTACTGGGACAGGTGCTATTTAACAACACCTTTGGTGGTGACATGGACAGTAAGATTGAGTGCATCCTCAGCAGGTTTGCAGATGACAGGAAGCTGTGTGGTGCAGCTGAAGCACTGCATGGAAGGGATGCCATCCAGAGGGATGTTTGCCCATGCAAACAACATGTAGCTCAACAAGGACAAGTCCAAGGTCCTGCATCCGAGTCAGAGCAATTTGAAGCACAGATACAGGCTGGGTGATGAGTGGATAGAGACCAACACTGCAGAGAAGGACTTGGAGGTATGGTGGAGGAAAATCTTGACATGAGCAGGAAATGTGCCAGAAAGCCAACCATATCCTGGGCTGCATGAAAAGAAGATTGGCCAGCAGGTCGAGGGAGGTGATTCTCCCCCTCTACTCTGCTCCCATGGGACCCCACCTGGAGTGCTGAGTTCAGCTCTGGGGCCCCAACATAAGAAGGAAAATGACCTGTCAGAGCAGGTCCAGAGGAGAGCCACAAGATGATCAGATGGCTGAAGCACCTCTGCTTTGAAGACAGGATGAGAAAGTTGGGGTTATTTAGCCTAGAGAAGAGAAGGATTTGGGGACAGTTTATAATAGCCTTCCAATTTTTAAAGGGGGCCTATGGGAAAGGTGGGGAGGGATTCTTCATTGGGAAGTTTAGTGATAGGATAAGGGGTAAATGGTTTTAAACTAAAAGAGGGGAGATTTAGGTTAGATACTAGGAAGAAATTCTTCACCATGAAGTTGGTGAGGCACTGGAACAGGCTGCCCAGAAAAGCTTTGGATGCCCCATCCCTGGAAGTGTTTAAGGCCAAGTTGGATGGGGCTTTGGGCAACCTGGTCTGGTAGAAGGTGTCCCTGCCTATGACAGAAGCAGAGGAAGAACTGGATGATCTTTAAGGTCCCTTTCAACCCAAACCATTCTATGATTCTAAATGTTTGGTATGTGGGAAAAGTAAAGTAAATTTAGCAGATACTACAAAAGGGGAAAGCCTTGATTATTTACATCAGCTAATAATTGAGGATGAGGAAGGCAGTGTTACTTCAGTTTGAGAGTGAGTGGGCTTGTTTTTTTGTTGCTGTTGTTTGTTTGTTTTGTTTTGTTTTGTTTCTTCTCATTTTCCTGTATTCACTACAAGTTCTCTGTGGCAGACTAATAACTTCTCTGACCTCAGGTCATCTCTCTCTAATTTAGGCTTATTACAGATAACTATCAAGCCTTTTTTCCACATATATAAATCCATAATTAACTCTACTTGCAGCACAGACTGTTAGAGGACTTTTGCCTTAGAGGCCCATCAAAGAATCTGAAATCCCTTAGAAGACATTGTCCATTTAGTCCTTAAGTTCTTATCAGTGGCATTTCCTGTTAGCCTAAATGCATCCCCAATTAAATCACATGCTTTAGCTTTGAGCCTGTTTTACTTACGTAGTTTGTTTCTACTGCTCAGAGAGCTTTCTTTCTCTCTCCCTCCCTTTTGTTCGTTCTTTCTTCTCTATAAGAAGGATTTTCATACCCAAGAATGCTTTCAGACTTGCCAGATGTAAATCCTGCCTGCTGTGAGGAGAGGCAAGTTCGAGTAAAACTGCCTTAAGTCCACAGAGCTGGGCTGTGTGCGCTATCCAGAGCAGAGGCACTGCCATTTCCATCCTGTCTTTTGAGTCTGCTACAAAAAGACCTGACCACCAAAAAGAATAGTAGGTAAAGAATAGTAGGTAAAAGTGTATCTCAGGTACAGCAGGCAATAGGTCTGTGAAGTGCATGTTTCTGCAGAAATAAACCTTGGGAAAAAAAAAAAAAAAAAAAAAAAAAAAGGGCATCAGCACTTCATAAAGGTATATTGAAGAATACTGATAATTTTGCATAATTTTGTCTCAAGATTGTTTAGTTGTCTGAGGCAGGGGTTTAAGCATCCCAATCACTGACATCTACATGTCAGTGTAGATGACATGTAGATCCTTCCTGGGGTGTCTGTCTCTCTCCATTATGAATGCATGAAGAACATTTGTATTTTTAAAAATCCTCTTGATTTCCTACGCATGACAGGACAGCAGAACACAGGGGTATGGATGAAGTATATCTAATTTTCAGGTCTACAGTGCCTGCTTTGACATTGTGCTTTTAAATGTTTGTGAAATCTGAACAGAGAAAATTCAAATGAGCCTTTTGTTAGGACAGGATTGTCCATCTGACTCTTTCCATATGACCACTATTACAATACCGAGGTCAAAACACCCTATTGTTATTTTATTTCTTCTCCTACATTTGAGTGAATTCTCTCTCTCTCTCTCTTTTTTTTTTTTTTTTTTTTTTTTTAATTAGGATCATTCCTAATTGATTCCTTATTATAAAGGAATAATTTGTAATTTCAAATAAACATTTTATATTCCTCTTACTGCTGTATTTTCTTACTTTTTATTCTCACTGATGGAATTTTCTTATTATTGAAAGCTTTTTTGGTTATAAATCTGAAACTAGGATCTCTTCGCTTTTTGATCCAAGAATATTTTACAAGAGTTATTTAACGTTTCCCACAGTCATTCATTTACTTCAGTGTCTTCCTATGCATCTTGTGCATTAATATGGTCTCTTATTTGGCCTTGGAAATATTGAAGAGTAAATGAACAGAAGAAAGAAATGGGACTTTTTTCTTGGATTTCAGTATAACAGCTGGCATGTCTGCTTCTTCTACTCAAAACCAAAACAAAACAAAAACAAACAAACAAACAAACAAAAAACCTGTCCTAATATTTCATCCTCAAGGGATATTTTTATTTAAGGGAAAACCTGACATTACCCTCAGCAAGAACACATAAAGCCCAGAGAAATTTATTATACAAGATGTTTTTCTTACAGAATTTCAAATTGCAACATTGTTGATGGTTTTTTTTCTACTGGGGAGTGGGAAGGCTAGAGATTTAGTTACAGGGGGTTTTTTTGTTTGTTTTTTCCCCCTTAGGAAAATTCTTAACTGAAACAGACATTGCTTTCATATAGCATGCCTAATAGGTGTTGCTTAAAAAAATCTTATGTCAGTGTGTCCGAGATGAATAGGTGAATTTTTGTAAGAACCTCCATTACTGCAGGATATTTCCTATTTGACTAATGTAGTATGTGTAGATGGACAACTCAACACTAAAGGAGGCAGACTCTTTAATGTTGAAAGCATTACCATTCACAGTTTGGAACAAAAACAGAGTAAGACTAACTTTTTGCAAGCTTTGGCTTTCAAGAGCAAACATCTACTCTTCATAAACACTCTATTTGCACTGCAGGGTAGCTGAGACAGCAAGAGTCACAGGGATCAGAGCCTCATGCAGCTTAGACTTGTGGCACGCAATTTATGCAGTCTGCTCTGCTGGCTCACTGCTTTCTTTATCTCACATCTTTATTCTGCCTACAAAGATGTACAGTAGGTGGAATCTGTCAGGCATGAAGCCAGCAGGCAATGTGAAAGTGGAGACTTCTGGCGTCAGATTGATTAAGCTTGTGCACGTGTCTGTAGAAAGGAGACATCAGGTTTAATCACTCTGCCTGAATTTATTCTGTCCCTTTCTCTTGTAGATAAATGTCTTGTGAAATGTCTTGCATACAGCACAGTGGGAACACTCCACTAAAGCAGAAAAGTAATCAAAGATAAAAACTTATTATCTTACACCTATTTGTTATCAACAGAAGTGTATGAAGTGTGTGTCTTAAAAGAAGAATTTCTATCAGGTTTGCTGAACTTTTCTGTAAAACAGCATTCAAAGTGAAAAATAGATGTTAGATATATACCTAAGGACTATTCAGTAGCAACTTTTTAGAAACATCAGTCTCATAGTTTCCCAGCTTTTTACTTTGATCTTTGTTTAGTTTACTAGAGAGTACGAAGGAGGAAAGTATTTTGGTTATAAGCTCTTCTGAGAGCAACTGGATACTTTTTAAAATGTATATTAAATACATGTTCATTTAGTTTTAGTGATTTCAAAATGCAAAGTAATTCCCCAGCTTGTAAAGCCTTGAGGTTGCCATAGAAAACAGTGTATATTCAGCGTGCAAACTGACAAGGAACTGACAGATACTGAATTTGCTACACATTTTGTTTTTTAAAACATTTGCTAGTCTTGTTTAAATAAAAATGTAAGGGAGAAAGAAGATGATGAATAAAGAAAACACCTGAAGTAAGAGATAGAATCTAATTTAAAAATAATAATAATAAATAGAAAAAAATTGAGAAGAGCTCACAATTGTTCATGTGATAGAAATTGTTACCTCTAATGCTCTAATGTCTTTTAGACTTATCGCCAGTAGTTAGAGTGCATATAAGTTTGGGTTTTTTCTAATGCTCATGTTTGCTACATAAATTGTTTCACTTACATGTAGTAAAACAACATACAAACACAGCATTTTTTCATCATTTCTAATCCCTCAGTTGAACAGGTATCAGATTCCCTTACATTCATTATTTGAAGTAAGAGAATGAAACATCTTATACCCCCCATTTTTTTAAAAATTAGACCCTTCAGCCCTCTGCTTTCTTTACAGTGCTTTTTATTGTATTCAGGCATATAATATATGTCTTAGATGCCTCTCCAAGGCTCTATCTCTCTGTCTGCTGAGCTTGTACATTGCCTCTTATTTTTCTTCTAAAACCAAAGTTCTTTGGAGATTTAAAAGGATATATGACTATTTCCTAATAATTATACTATAGTATGTTTGGGTCTTTGTTAAGTAGGGGTTGCCACAAGTTAAGAGACCAGAGACAAAATACAGACTCTGGATGCAGCAGTAATGTTTTACCAAAAGAGGAAGTGTGGGATAAGAACTGAAACACAGGAATGCAGGATTTTAATTTTAACTTGCAGATCCTATTAAGTCACAACTATTTGGCTGAATTCCAAGGGTTGCAAATTAAAATAATTGAACTGAACTGAAATTTCTTTGATAACATCTAGGCTTAACTATTATAACACTTGTTTATTGGTATTCTAGAAGACATTATAGATAAACTTGATTTATCCAAAATTCTGCTGTTGACCCACAAAGTAGGATGTTTGCCTGAGAGATGAAAACAAGGCTCTGAGCACGTGTGGTTCTTAAAGTTCCCATGATGTACTTGCAGAAGCTGAAGGTGTTAATCCTGGTGGCCTGGCCAAACTGCTGCCTGAATGATTGTAGATTTTCCTTTACCTCTGTTGCTGTTGCATTTGGCTCTAAAATTGATTCCCAACACTAATAATTGTGTAGTGTTTCTGAGTTTTCTTGCTTTGTTTTGCTTTGCTTTGCTTTGATTTGATTTGTTGTGCTCCATGTGTTCAAGGAGTACAGCTACACTCCAAGCAATACTCCAGCTTGGATCTGTAGGTGTGACATAGTGACAGTTCTTTCATACTTTCCTATACCAGAAGAGGTAAAGCAAGAGGAGGAATCTTTCACTGGTCTTGCCCAGTGAAATAAAAGTGGAACCTTTATTTCTCAAGTGGAGGTAATATTTCAAAGTTCATTGCAAAAATGGTCCCAGTTCAGTTGGCTTCAGGGAAATGGTTAGAGTAGGACTCATGAATAGCAACACAAAGTCAATATGAACTTCAGGGGCCTCAAGATATAAGCTCATCTTAGAAATGTGAATATATTTGAAAATAATAACTTTTATAAAGTAACTTAATGAGATTTTTCATGATAGTGTTCAGGTTTTAGAGGGGCAGGAAGTCTGAATTATTTAGTTTATTATTGTGCTATTGTTTTCTAGATTATTTATGCATGGTCCTTTATTGAAAAGTTATTCCTTG
Organism: Stictonetta naevosa; assembly: GCA_011074415.1. Lineage (NCBI taxonomy): Eukaryota > Metazoa > Chordata > Aves > Anseriformes > Anatidae > Stictonetta > Stictonetta naevosa. The sequence continues at coordinate 67,830,553 of CM021697.1, forward strand.
TTGTTTTGATTTACATGGTTCGTGAGTGCTAAATGAGATCATGCATTACTCATAATGTTCACAGGGTTTGGTCCTGGATACATAGGCTTCAGAGAGAAGAGCAGAGCTGTGGAAAACAGGGGTTTAGCAGCCCCCATTCAGTAGTGTGCCAGATGAAAAAACTTGTTTCACATGCTCCAGTTGGATAGCTTGTGAATAGAGTCCTTGACTTGGTAGGGTATCTAAGAATTCCTTGATATTCCCAATGGAAATATCTAATGCAGCTATCTCATCAGATTCCTATTTGAATAGATACCTCAGATCTACACTTCACTCAGCTATCACAAAATCACTGTGGCTGGGAAAGACTTCTGGAGAAAATCTAGTGCAATCTCCCCTCAAAGCAGAGTCATCTAGGGCAGTCTGATGAGGGCCTTCTCCAGTTGGGTTGAGAATATCTCCAAGGATGGAGACTTTCTGGACAACTTGGTCCAGTGTTGAACCACTGTCACAAGCTTTCTCTTGTGTTGAAATGGACTGTCCTATATGTCACTTTGTGCCCATTGCCTCTCCCTTCACCTCTGACCACTGAAAAAAAGGCTGGCACCATCTTCTTTACACTCTGCCGTCTGGTATTTATGCATATTGATAAAATCCCCCCAAGACTCCACTTCTCACATCAAATTCATCTTCAGTTTTTCCTATGCTTGTTTATTAGTGTCACAGTGCAGCTACAGTGTGGGCCTTTTAGGAAAAAAAAAAACATTCTGTATCTGGTTTTCACTGCCCAAGGGGCTCTAAAACTATTCCAAATTGAAATGGAGAGCACAGTTCCCCACTAGGTGCCAGTAGATTAACTTCATCAATTCTTGCAAAACATCTTATAGACATCTACCTCGTATTCTACTGAAACTTGTCTGTTCTTGCTGGTGTCTGATAAATTATTTCTGACCTTCTGCCTGCCTTCCCTTGGACACACATTAAAATATGCTAGACATACTTCCTCCTTTGTTTTATCTGTTCCTTCGGTGAATCTGCATAGACATCTATACTGAAGGATTCTCTCTCTTTCCATCTCACATTTATAATAATATTTCTTCCAGCACAAGTTATTTCAAGTGTTCATCACTTACCAGATTCCTGACCAGATTCAAGACTTACCAGATTCCTGATTTTTGTTTTTGTAATTCTTAAAGATTTGACATGTGTTCTGTATTCAAGAATTTATGTGTGGTGAATATCCTTCTGATCATGTGTATTTTTTAGGCCTTCTAAATATGAAATATTTAATCCTTCCTCCTGATACTGTTTTTGTTTTTTACAATTATTACCATCACTTTATTAAATATATATATATATTTAAAATGTATTCATTGTTTTCAGCAGTTTTTTATTATATGTCATTTGAGGAAAATTAAAATATTTCTAATTTGGTGAGGTTCTCAGAAAACAGTGCCGGTAAAATATCTTTGGTTTTCAGTATTTTAAACAATAATCTGACTTGTCACAGGGCAGATCTACAAGTAGAGATACTAATGGCATCATCAGTCAACTTTGCCTGCATAAGCATTCCTTGGTGGGAAAGTTTAAAAAGAAAATACATCTCATAGATCATGAAGTCATGACTCCTCCTGTGATGAGTTTTTTTCAGAGACGTGAGTTTACTGTTCTGAGCTTTTACACATTTGTGACAGCATACATATCCCTATATCTTTAGAAAACAGTGTTACCTTGTACCTTGTTCTATCCCTGTTCTGGGTAAAATTTTGTAATCTCTCTCTTTTTTTTTTTTTTTTTTACCTACAAAATTGATATAATAGAACTTTTTTGTAAAATTATTAATGTCCGCAGATAAATATTATTATTGTTACGTAGATCTAGAACTGAATGCTGTGTACTTTTTAATTGAAATGCAATGAGGGTGACTATATTTTGGCAAATTAGAATAGAACTGTAACTGATAGGATAAGTAAAAACAAAATTATCCTGAAAGATGCCACAATATAAGAGGTCAAGAAGTAATATATTGAACCACATATGAAGCACAGTAACTTTATTTGCAATTCTTACTTATACGTAATCATACTGAGTTGTATAATGCCTTACAGTTAACAGGACTGATAGCATCCAAGACAGACTTGGTTACGTTGATGGGGATGCTCTCTGCTCATCCCAGTCCATCCTGCGGTAACCCTAACCTTGTTCTCAGCTATACAAGCTGAACTTCTTGCTCTGTTGAACTTACTCTAAGTTCTCAGTGTGCTTAATTCTACTCCTCTTTAGAAATAGCCAGACCATAGCTAATATGAATCACTGACAACACAAAAACTGACTGAAACTCCACAACTAGAGGGATGATATAGGGAGTTGAAATGCCAGTTACTTATTTGCTTTCTTGCTTGTATGTAATATTCCAGTGATATTCTGGCAATGCCACTGGGCTGGCTGTCTCTTAGGGTTGCAAAGTGCCAGGTGTCACAGTCTGATGACCCATGATTCTCTTTGAGCAGTGATAGTGCCTGTTACTTGGAGTATATGATATGACCTGCTAGAAATTCAAATACAAAGAAGCACAGAAGATGCAAGATGAGCATAAAATGAACAGCATTGGGTGAGACAGTATTTCTAGAAATTTTGTATTATAGTCAAGTGAACTACCTGTAATCACTGTACCATAAACTGAAACTGAAGAGTGATATTCTCACATTGTAGTCCGGTGTGATAACATGTTCTGACTAACAGGAACTCTGATTCAGACATCTTATGGGACTCCTACATCAACCAAATGCTCATTTTCTACAAGAGAATTTTCATTTTGTGACACATAGTTATTACTTGATTGACCAGCAGTAGTGGGTTGGGTTTGTTATCTGTCTTCTGAGAATGTTCCTCTCTCTGTCTTGGTTTGATGTAAAGGACTGACACTGAAGATACAATTCAGAAAGGCAAAATTAGGATATAGGTGTGGCATTTCTGAGATTAAAACTAAACAGAAAAGGACTGGTTAAGCACATGCAGTGTATTACTACTATATTGTCATTTATAGCCTTCTGGTCTGTCTCCTGTTATCAATTTACAACACACCTACAGTTTACTTGAACAGATTAGTTCCAAGTCTTTGTTTTCAGATCTTATCCTCAGGGCCAGAATAGTTGAACAGCCAGCCTTGGGGTCACTTTGAAGGGGAGATTTAGGTATCGTTCCTTCAAGTCTGAGCCCAGATTTTATGTGGAGGAGTTCAATCTCCAAAGTTAACAACACCATGCTTTTCAGCAACAGGAAATCCCAGCTTTTTCTGACACAGTTTTTTCCATATCTGTGTCACCATAAATTGCCTAATATATGCCTAATATATCAGGATTGTGCAGAGTGGGTAGTGATGGCATTCTAAGGCTTGCCTGAAGCTTGTGGAATCCATGTCCTTTAGTTAGGGATTTGGTTAGCTCAGAAGCAGGGGGTTGTTTTTTATAATTATGCCACATTCAATACTTGAAACAATTACTTTAAGTTTTATCATTCTCATTAGGAAGCCCTATGTTTCAGTGATGTTATCAGGTTTAAGACATCTGCAATTACACCATAATATCAGTCTCAGCAGCCCTGCTAAAGTATTTTGATTTTTTTCCCATTGCTCAGTCAGCTTCCTGGCTGTGCCACATTGTGTCACAAACAGCCTGTTGTTATAAACACTGGAGAAACAGCCTTGCACACAGACAGTCCATTGACAACTGAGAGACAACCCCGAAGATAATTACTAACATTGCTCAGGGAAAAAAAAAAGCAAAAAAAAAAAAAAAAGCAAAAAAAAAAAAAAAAAGCATAGCCAGACAAGGAAGGATATGTTTTTATGAATCCAGACAGTCTTAATTCCAAAATTAATTGTGTCTCCGGCCACTGATAATTAAAGGGGGAAGGGAGGGTTGAAGCAGCATATTTCCCTTTGTTCTGTTATTTACCTTATCAGAAAAATGTTCTCACATGTATCAAGATATGTTTGGAGAATATGTCATCTGGCTTTGTTTTGGAGACCTAAGCAACAGTAAAGAAATGATTTTGGATAACTTCAGGAGTGCAAGGAGATTTGTATCCACTAAGTATTAAATGGCATTAGGGGAGGAAGAAGTACCTTCCTGCATTCATTCTGAGAAACATTAAGTGTGGTCATATCTCCAGAATAGCACAGCTAAATGCATGAAACCAGCTCCCTGCTGCATCAGCAGACAGGGCAAACCATAACTTGTTAAGTCTGTCAGCACATAACTTCCAGACTGTGAAAGAGATTATGGAGACAAAGAGACCGTACTATTTAAAGTGCAAAGCAGACTGCCAAAAGGTTTCTAGTTTTGCTGAACCACGTTAAGAGAAGCTGGTACTCAGGTACCACTACTCAGGATACATGAAGAATAACCCTGGCAGGTACATCCAGCTTTGGACTTGATTTTGAGTTTGTTCTTCATCAAGCTGGAAAAACCCATCCTTTAAAATAAAGAACAAAGCTGGACAGATACCATAGGTAGTTTGGGATAGCAGAATTATGTTCTAATTGTATGCCTCACGTCACACTTTCATCCATCCCAGCCTTTACATCAAAAGGAGCCCAGGTAGACAATGCTGTGGAACAACACTTACTACTACATGGGGAGATTAAATGTTTCTTGCAAGCTTCTGCAACAATCCCTTCAAAGATCTCTTGGTGTTTTTCAGCTCAGAGACACAGCATGAGTTTCAGCTGCATTTTGTACCATGCACAAATGTAAAATAGAGCTGGCAGAAGATTCAATCTGCACATACAGAAATGCTTTATTTAAAAACAGAAAATCATCACTCACAAACACACAAAAAAGAAATCCCAAACTTTTTGCTACATTTAAAATAGTAGTTTGCTGTTATTGTGTGTGGACAGCATTAAAAGAATACAACACGCTAATTCTAATTTCTGATAAATATAGTACTAAAAATGATTCTTGGACAGTTAGCTAAGAAAAAAGTCTAGAGGTGTTAAAAAGAAAAAAAAAAAAAAAAAAAAAAAAAAAAAACTGTCATCATTCCACATCACTCTGTTCCTGATAGTTCTTTCCTCAGCTGGACTTTCTACAGTTGCCAAATGTAAAATTTCATTTTCTGTTTTGTACAATTTCTCATACTACATTCACTGACAGATCTGCACTATTCAATTCATTTTGTTGTTACATGTTTTTCATTAGATTGGCATGTTAGCCCTGGCAACATTTATATTCATAGCTCTCTAAATTGAGTTTAGTACAATAACGCTAGTGCTTAAAGTCTGAATTGAAAAGCAGCCCAGTATCAGGAAGGTGTATTCCATCTAGTATAACTTATAAAAACAATCCTGAGGGGTGGAGAGAGAGTTCTCAGAACAGTCACAAAGAACTTACATATGAATTCATTCTGTCAGTGTCATGACAATAGTTTGATACCACAAAATTGGAGGAAAAAATTGTCCCAATGCATAAAATTGAGTAATTTAATTCCACTGATAAGAATATTTAGTACAAGCAGTTCTCATCTAGATTTAGATAGATGTGCACATTCATAGACATATAAAGGAATTACTACTTTAATAGTATGAGACACCTTCACAATGGCACAGCTGTCTTTGTGAAGGTTTATATGCAGATATTTCAGTAAAAATATTAGATCTTTAGCCAAATAAGCTATTTTGCTGAAAGTTTTAAAAATGAGCCCTTCTAGATACCTATCTTCAAATAAAAATAAACGTCAGAATTCCATGAGTCTTTTTGCATTTTGAATAAAATAATACAGAGTTAGAAATAAATCAGAAGCAATAAGAGGAAAATGATATTTTATGATGATATTTGTTGTTTTTTTTTTCTTTTTTCCTTTTTTTTTAAATGCATTTATTTTGGTATGAGTGTATATATTAAAATATTTTAAAGGTAGCTTACATCTGCCATAATGCAATGGAATGGTATTTTTCCCTGAAGTATTACTTGAAATTCAGCTGCCTCTTGACCACAAAAATACATTAAGTATCAATGACTGAGAAAGCAGTTTCAGTGATTTCAGCATTTGAGTCAGGAAAGATGATTATTTCATTTGAAATCAGTGCAATCCTTAAAATATACAACTGTTATCCTTGGCAAAGCCAAGAAACTTGACTCGGATCATGAAATCTGTTTTTCTCATGTTGTAAGTAATGTTGTCATACAACACAGTTCATCTTGTTACCTCTATAAGCTCTGTAACGTGGGGACTGTGTGATTTTCAGCATCCCTGAAAGCATTCTCTGCTTTCTAGAAGCTGTAATGTACAATAATATCAGAACTGGAGCACTTTTCTTCAAATCTTTTTCTTTAAATACTACATGACAGAAATGTGTCTCGGTCAGCTAATAAGAAATTATGATTCCTGAGGGGAAAGAGTGGCAAAGCATTACATTTTACTAAATGAAAAAGCATATGTTGCAGAAGCAAACTTAGGAAGGTCAGTCCTGTATTCAACGTCATTGCAGAAACATAGAGTATTTAATTCAATTTAATTTCAAGAGGGAATCAGATTTCTTCCTGGATGGACTCATCCAGATCCACTGCCATAATGGAAAGGGCTAACATTTTTAAAAATATCTAATGATGTTGGGTACCTAACCTGACATCTTAAAGAAACCTTATGTCTGGACACTGTGGGTCATTCGTCACTAGAAAAAAAAAAAATATCCTAATTAAGGTTTCCAAGAGATGGAAAGAACAAAAATGTGTTACTGACTTTTAGGAGAAGTGCTATTTCAGCTTGGTGTAGGTACTCACACGTTCAATTCTAAAAAACTCTACTGTGTAATCAGTGAAAAAATGAATATAGTAAATGCATGCCCTTTAGTTAGATAAGATGTTAGATTATTCATTAATTGGGTTACTGAACATCAAGGTGGCATGTGCTAGGCATAATGGAAAACCAAAGAGTTTAAGTCTGATAAATGATACAAGAGAGTAAATATTAATTCTGTCTCACAGTGCAGGAATTAACTCATGAATACATTACTGCAATCCCAGAGCTGCCCACTCTTATGAAATCAATTGCCTATCAAACTTTTGACAATGCAGACTCTGATAGTATGAAGGTGTTCAGGGCCTCACACAACTGAGCCTTTTCCTGTTAAGAGCTTGTTGATATTGCAGTATTTGAACAAGATAAAATAACTCCTCCTCTGTCACAGAACTCAGCTCCTCTGTAGAGCATGCAGGACACAAGTAACCATGTCGTCATGGCAAACTGTATACATGGGATTCTGCTCTTTTACCATGGCGGTGTCGTTATTGTAATTCCCATTCCTTGCTAGTGTGTTAGAGAATTTGTACGTCCTTTGGATGATTGTCAGGCTTTAAGTTAGTTGTAAAAGAAGGGAAAAGTTAATATTTTACATATTTTCAAAGAATATAGCAACTATTTAGTAATAAATATTTTCTTAATATCCATGTTTAAAATATACTTTGCTTTTGTCCTAAGATATGTTCAATGTTCTTCTCAAAAACCTCACCTGTTTTACTTCTTAGAATCAAAGACATTTATCCAAATCAGGATTTTAAACTGCATTATCCTTTCAGCAGATTTTAGTTTGTAAGGAATTTGCCTTGGCTGTATAGACAGGTGTTTTTAGTTTGCAGAACTGAAACACTGTTGTTTTTTTTCACAAATATTTTGAACAAGCAGTGCAACTTGTATCTATCCAAACTAATCCTTGGGGATTGGTGGCTGAGATGAGTATGAATGTTACATTATCTAAGCAGAACTAATTGAAACATTTGCAATCATTCTTCAGTTGTTTGCACTCATTATTGTTTTCTCATTAAAAAATAGTATTTGATAATGAGCTTCTCTGAGCTCAACAACAGTTTATGATTTATTTACTCCAAGATATACTGAAAAATCATGCAAAGGATTCTTTGAATGATGAATAGCAGCATCTTTTCTTGTGGAGGACTGGCCAAATCCTGACAACATTACTTACACACTGTATTCTGAGAAACATAATGGAATCTGCTCTGATGACTTAGGGAAACGTAGGATACCATTCATCTAAAATAGGAATTCTGCTTATAAAACCTCTAAGTAATTTGTTTTAAAGATATTTGACTTAATGGATTAGATTCACAGTAGTCTCTAGAGGAAGGTGAAGAGTGTAAATCCATGCACTGGTTTTCATTTCAGATCCAAATTTAATCTGACCCAGTGGTTTATTCCCAGCGGTTTTGTAGACAGTAGAGAGTATGGATTTTTTTTGTTTGTTGTTGTTGTTGTTTTAGTGGTGAGGCAGAGGTTTGCATAATGAATTTCAGTTTGCTGATAATAGGTTTTCTTTCCTTTACAGGTCCTTTAGAGGTAGTCTAGGGACTAGTCTAGGTGAATTATCTGCATTTCACAAGTTGAAAATTATCTATTTTAGCTATTAGCTCCATATATTAGGCTGTGTTGCATTGTGATGCATGATTGTTTTGTAATTTTGTGATGGCCATATTTGATATTCTACCAAGGTAATACATGGGCAGAAACAGGGAATACTGGAGATAAATATGCTAGATGGTAGCTTCAAGCTTTGGTTGTCTTTTCAAGTATATTTTAGGTAACGTGTCTGTAGGGAAAACAATTCTGACAAATGTGGCATCAACTTCACTGGCCCCCAAAAGCAGGATGCACAAAAAAGAATTCTAAGGATGCACAAAAGAGAATTCTAAACTAGTTAATTTAAAAATCTTTAACAGCATTGTCTGTCTTCCAGAAAGGTTGGTTTGTAATGCTTTCCATTGCTCCTAATGTGTGTGTCAATAGGAGGAACAAAGCTTCAAGAACTGGTATCCCAAACTATCATTTAAACAAAATAGCTATCCAAAGTATTGTAATATGACACAAGTTAAAGAATAAGTGCAGCAAAGCCTAGTTCTAGCTATTATAATATACAATACAATGGAAAGACCGTGACTAAACAGATTTCCAGTGAAGTTACCTAGCACACATACATCAGTCCATTTCTGATAAAGTTCTCTGTGTAAACACATTTCACAGTATTCATATATTATTTTGTAGGTGATGGAACATCTCTGAGTCTTTGATAATTGCTATTCTTAATAACAAGATTGAAATATATTTCAAATGTGGCCTCTCCATCTGTTTTTGAGCACAAAACACTGACAGCACAAATGGGGCTAATGTCAATAATATCTTAGGGTTTTTTTTAATTATTTTTTTATTTTTTAACATTATTTTAATGGATTTAGTTGTCTGCTTATTAACCACTTCTTACAGGTCAGAATGTTTCAATATAAAACAATAAGCCGTGTGGATGTTTCTCAAAACATCAAGCACAGTGTAGTCATAGCTTTACATGTTTACATAGATTAAATATATATATATAGCCTAATAATCTAATCATGTAGTACAACCTCTAAATTTACATTCTTAACTATATGCTTTAGTAAACTGTGATATGCTGGGGCTGTTCTTCAGTTTGGATTCTAAACAGAATTTGAAGTTGATGCACAAAAACAGTATCTAAGTAAATGCAGCTCTTCTGCCTCTCATAATTTCCTTATAGACCTCTCATTGTGTCTAATGAGCAGCGCAGCCAATATTGCCATTCCAAGACATTCCAAAACTGTAAGCCAGAAAGCTCAAAAATCACAAAACATTGCATTATTATGTTTAATTTTACATTCTTCCACATTTCATTCCAAGTTTTGAATCTCAGACATTGTGCCCATAAGTTTTTCTAGAGCTCTGGGAACAGCATGTTTTCCTTATTGAATGCATTAATTCTTACATAATCCCTTGCTGTAAGTGGTGTGGTATTCTAAAAAGAAAGCAAAAACAAATCAAACAACAACAGCAAAATTAACTATCATGAGACCCTCTGTGAAGTCACAAGAGTAAATATTTGTTAGGCACTTTAGAGGTCTAATCTCATACCTGTAAACAAGTGTGTTCAGGGTGAATGAAAAAATTAGCTTTTTATCTGCAATACTTCATATGCTTCTCTCTGACATGGATAGCATCCAACTTACTTTTAAAAAATTGGTGCATTCACCTCTCAGGGATTATCTGAGGCATAATTACTGTTTGAAAAAAGTTTCACTTCTCAGTGAAAGACTCTCTGAGAATAAATAAATAAATAAATAAATAAATAAATAAATAAATAAATAAATAGAAATCATTCTGGCCATCGCTGCTGTAGTCCAAAATAATTTGTCCCATATTTTGAGTGTGTTTGTTGCCAGATAGCATGAATATATTTTTATAGCCTGATTTTTATTATTCATTGCTGGGTAACCTATTGTTTTGGAGCCTAGCAGGAAACCAGTCAAATCCAAGTATTAAAGTGCTGCTAATGACCATTTTGTTAGAGTATTGAACCCCCCTCTGTTTTGTCTCTGCCCATACTAATCACCAATTTTCAAGAGACTCTTGTTTAATTAATTCTGCCACATGATGCATTGCCAAATATTTAATATCAGCTTTGAAACTGTGAGAAGAACTAAACTTGCAGATTTTTGTTATTGCTGCCACAAGTACAGTGAGTTCTCAACTTGAAGGTAATTTGGTTCTTTCTGTGGAAAACATGAGAATGTAATCACTTTCTGCAAGTGCCTCTTAAAACTGCTGCAAGCATAAAATTTACTCTATTCTTCAGGGGATTTTTTAATATTTTCCTGGTAATTTAGGTGGAACGGCAAATGAGGTAGGTATCCATTGCAGTTGGCGCACTGTTCTGCAAGCAGTGTGTGTATCAATAGTCAAACGCTCAGAATACCTCAATCCAATAGGTGAGGTCCTGACATAAAGATTTAGCTTAAATTTTTCACCAGTATGTACTACTAATTTTTCCTTCTCATGTTATTTGCTTCTCAGCAGAGTAGAGCATTGTTATTTTTCATTAACCATTTTCTCCTGTAAACAGACTCACATTTGGTCTACCAGGAAGAATAAAAAGCAGATTTTCATTTTTTTTTGCATGTTATATTTTTGAATCAATGTTCAACAGAAAGTTACCTTGATTTTGGCACTTAACTTTCCAGTTTCTTCAGCAGTAATGGATTTGCCAGAAGGAAAGTGGTCAATATGTCGATCAGAGCTAAACTCCATGGTCCTGAGCAAAGTGACTCTGGCACTGTGGCTTATTTTGGGGGTTAAAATTACCTAGAGCTTCTTGCTATACAGCTTCTGAAGATTTCCAGAGGAATTATTTAAGCTAAGTGTTGGTATAGTTTGACCAACTTTTAAACTGTCTTAGATTCAGAAACAAAATGGCTGTAATTTCCAAAATGGCCAAAATCCATAATTCAGTTATGAATAAGACTCTGATAGTGATTTAATTATTCTACATTTCAGATTCCTAAGAATAATCAGAGTTTTCAGCTTCTCTTTCCTGCCTTGAGATCTTTCCTAACACAAGCTACCATTTCATACATGGGTCTTAGAAAAGGCATACTGCTGGGAAAGATCCCACTTTCTGTGCACATGATTTTTCTTCAGAAATCTTATCTTGGATGTGCTAATAGTTTTCTTTCTACATTTGCCCACAGATGTCTGAAAACAATGTAATATTAAAAAATAAAATAAAATAAAATAAAATAAATCTTTAAACCTCTTCTTTTTTACATTATTATTATTATTATTATTATTATTATTATTGTTATTTAAAGAGAGGGACAGGAAGGAACAAAATAATAATGCCTGTAACAGGAAATCCCATCCTAAGTGCTAGTGAAAAATAACTTCTTAACTTCTTTCTCCCTCCAACCACTTTGCAAGAGAGGTTTCAGTCCCTTGCCATGTCAATGGCAGACATCATTGGAGAAAGCACAGTCAGCACTTCAGCATAAAACCCCTGAAACAAAACATTGTCACAGAGTATGCTGTCCCAAAAACTTGGAGGGCTGAGGTCACTGAGGTCAGGATCCTAGTAAGGGAGTGTTTTAATTGGTTTCTATTTTTTTTCCCCTGACATCCTTCCTCTCTCTCCCTCCTCCCCTTCAGCAGCATTCAAACATTTGATCCCTCAACTGCTATGATTCAGAAACTGTATGAAGAAAACTGCAATTATACAAATATCACCATTACTGTGACACATTGCAGATAGGGGGAGACAGGCCCTCCACTACTAAGCAATCCTGTAAATTGCTTAAAATAACAACTAAGAGCACTAGATGCTTTTCTCATCCATTGTCAGACTGAAATAAATAAGTCTTTCTCCAACATGCCTAATCCTGCTAAACAGTACAAAATCCTATTACTCAATGAATTTTAAATCCTGCTTCAGCACCTCATTTGTCCTGGAGTGTTTCATTGTGAAAACCAGAAATTCAATACTTTATTTTAGTCACACAATCCACAGCACAACTGATTTCCTCCCTGCTTTTCCCCAGCCTCTCCTCCCATATTGATTGTATTCAATGAGGTTTATGTTACGACCACTACCAGTCCTGGTGCAGAAAGTAAAGGCAGCGTTAGACTGATTTAAAAACAGCCTGCACACTTCTGTACCTATGCTCTTACTGTGCCCTTTTGGAAGGTAACACAACACAGATTTAAGACCTTGTTAAGTTACTGTTATGATGAACATCTGTTAAGTCATATTTCGTTTTCAGGTTCACCTATGTTAGCAGTACATCTTTATTGTTTTTCCCTTATTTGTATTTTGAAATGTAAGTCTCACGAGATGCTGATGTTTTTAATCATTGAAGCCCTATGTTCACCAGATTTCTGGGACCTTGGAAATACATCAAAACTGCCTAAATCCTAGAAATTTACTTAGGGTCTTATCCTTGTAATGTGGCAATACAGCTTGGAGAAACTGCAGGTCCCAGTGGGCAATACCTCTCTCCAATCCCAGCTGTGATGTGTGGATTTATGAGTGCTAGCAGAAATGAGATAGAGCTGTTTCAAACCATGTTGTGCAAATCAATGTCAAATCAAAGTCAGTATCAAGTTTATGTGACCATCATGAGAGGATCGTTGTGTTTCTGAAACAGAAATGGGAAACGGGAGTTTTCTAATAAGTAAAACCCTCAAGAAGACCAGTTCAGTAAGAGCAGGGTTACGTTTGATTTGTTTTCAGTGGTTTGCAAAGTGTGGATCAGGCAATAGCTGGAAGTGAGAAGAGAACGTAAGAAACCAAACTTCTTTGCCTCTCACTGCAATGATTTGATATGACACAAGGACCAAATCCCTTTAACTGTCTCAGAAAGTTGATTAAATATGTTTAGATTTGCTGGGCGTGTTGTGGCAAAGGACAGTACGCAAGACATCAGCGGGCAGATCATTAGGGCTAGAGATTGTCATTTCCTCCTGGACATATGTTAGCTGGTTTTGCTAGAGTTTCTTCTGAGCTCTCCTGATGTAGCTTAGACCCTTATTATCCTGTCCTGGTTGTGCCTCTGGTAGTAAAATGAAAATCTAAACCTGGGACTTCAAAGGATTGTGTTACAAAATATATGCCATAAATATATCTAGTCTGAGATCTGTTTTGATTTCTTGCCATCTTATCATCTCTAAATGCTGTTTAAGGTGTGGTAAGTGTATTTTTTTTAACTACGCTTTTTTAATGGAATTCATTTATAATGCATGACCACGTTTGTGTTGTGCCTGGCTCTGCACATTGCTCTGCACAGGCAGAGCATGGCCCTGAATTTTTTTAGGGCTTTATGAAATAAAAAATTCCATTTCTTTTCAAGACTGTATTTTCCCCTACCTGCAATACATTTTAAAAATTTTCTCTTGTCATTTCTCCTTTCCTTATAAAATCCAGTACAAACTGCTCAGGGATATATATTGCTCAACATATAGTCAGAAATGAAACAGGGAGGTTAGAGTCTATGAAGCTACTGCCAGAAAGTCTCAGAATTTTAGCATCTAGAAAACAGTTTCTTTCTATTGTGTTTCAGTTTTTTATGGTGGTGTCTTTCCCACCAATGTCCGGGGTCCAGAAGAGTTGCAACACAATGAAGTTAATAAATGTCTTCTTCTGAATACATCAAAGCATACCTCTTTATAACCTCTTTATATAGTTGGCTGATTGACATTTCTCTTCTAAATATTTATTGTGACAGACTTGTCAGGTGCCACAGAATCATAGTGGGTCCAATCACATTAGGAAAGACAATTTGAGGTGTGAAGCTGATGGAGAAAATGAATACCTGCTCCTCCCAAGCAACCATTGCAGAGCAGGATTTGAGGGTGGAACAAACCAGTTCTTGGTAATGACTGGCAGAGGCAGTGATGATTTATGTGGGATCCTGAGTTCCAATATGGATGACCTGTGAACTCAAAGTGAACCTAAATCAAAGCTAGAGTTACTGTCTGAGTACTGGGAAAATTACCTGTAGCTATGTCTGATTAAATATTTTGGATTAAATGTCTTTTTCTTGGACTTAAGTTGTTCCTGAAAGCAGGTTGAATTTATTTCTTTTAGCCAAATTTAAACTAAGTTGTTGGTTTTTTTTTTAAGTTTATTTTAATTATTTTTATCAGTTCTAACATAAAGATTTTTACTTCAATTTTGAACAGATTTCTATTCAGACATATACAGAAATTTTATTTTTAAAAGTACTTCCACAGAGACATGAAACATCTTTTTTTTGCCCAGCCCAGCAATATTCTGTTATGTCTAAAATTACTTTGCTTTGATACATTATGTTGCAGACTATAGTGTTATCCTGAAATCCTCTAAATTTCTGAATAATCATTTTTGTCTTTAGTGATTTGTAGCTATTATATATACTAAGAGATGATTCCTCCAGCAATTAATCAGACAGACTAGTCAGAAAATGTACCATAGTAATCTTGACCTACAGTCTTGACGGAAGTCTGGGAAACACAAACTTTTCATGAATTCTGAATTAAGTCAAAACAGATTAAAACTTTCATCTCTCTTACCAAGTGTAAACATTTAAAGATTAAAAAAAAAAATAAACAAAACAGACAAAAAAAAAAAAAACTATCATAGCAAATGAATTTTCCTGGTGATGTGAGGAAAAGGATTGAACATGTATGTGGGGGAAAAAAAATCATTATTTGTGATACAAGCAAAGAAGGTGCTACAACTGTAAGAAGTGACCACAAAATAAGTTTTCTACATCTGATATTGATCAGTAGGAAAAAATATCCAAATGAGGAGTACTAAGATTTTAAGATAGTAGGGCAGGTATCTGCAAAAGACTTAGGGAAAAAAAAAAAAAAAAAAAAAGCCACATCTGCATCCTAAACTATGGAGGAACAAGAGTTATCTCAATACTAAAAGTAGATTTTATGCATTTGAAGTGTGATATATTCTATTTGGATATGATTGAAGGTAGTACTACTGATGATTTTTTGTTGTTGTTTGCTTGGTTGTTTTTTTATAAAGTTTTGTGGGCAAAACTTACAAATCTATCTCTCAAAGATTTCACAATTTAAATCCTCAATATTTGCCAGTCCATTCACTCATGAGTAATGTTACATATATGAACCAATCACCTTGAACTCAGTGAGACTAAGCACATATCAGCTTTTGCTGGGTTACAGTCCACATGAGCAAAGATATAAAAAAAATGTGGGGGAGAGCAAAAATGCTGAGTATGGGAAATCTATATAGCGAATGCTATGAGGAAGCTGAGCTGAGCTGTGCAGGGCTGTACCTCAAATTACACACAAATAAATGTATGTTTTTCTTTTGTCTATTAGAATCTTTGATTGCTTCTGACTAATCCTCTCCTATGTGCTCTTTCCTTTCCAGTTCAATCCATGTTGTGTTCCCACAAGTAGAAAAGTGTCATTTCACGTGCTTTTGCTGCAGTGAACCAGAGCAAAGCCTTTGTTTTCATAACATGTTAAACTGTATTCTTTAAATTCTTCATTGATTCTATTAAGCTTTAAAAATAGCCCCTTTTCTCTCCCCAACCCTGGAAAAAAAAAAAAAAAAAAAAAAAAAAAAGGAAGAAAAATCCATTCCAGTTCCCCTAGGCAGTGGCTGGGCAGACTCTCCTCAGAAGAGACCCCAGGATCCTAACAGCAAGGGTTGCTGCAGGTCAGGATGGAGGCTTATTTACAGAGCTATGGAGCTCTGTAAAAGACTCCAGGACTGCAAAGATAGCAGGAGGTACTCCGGGGCACTAGGGCGGCATTTGCACAGAGCTGCATGGCAGCATGGGGAGAGGAAGAGGAGGGAGCTCAGCACAGGTCAGAAAGGAAGTCTTGGCAGAGCCTTTTGGGAGCCCCGGAACTGGAATAGCAAAGGGCATCAAAGGTCAGGACTGAGGTGTTTTGGCAGAATTGCACAGAGGCCCAAGACCACAATAACAAGAGGTGAAGTAGGTCATTGGCATTGGCAGGGATGCGTGGGAGAAAGTTTTGCCGAAGAGCCTGCCTTGCTTTAGCTGAAATGCTGCTACTCCTACTCTTTAACAAGTGCTGTATTTACCCCTAAACACAGAAAACATTTCTTTTCTAAAGCCTACTCCTCTGTAGTCTTAAAATGTCATTCTACGTATGGGAGGGAGGTGATATCACAGACTACAACAGTGATCATATTTTTGTATTGTTAAATAATTACTGATTTGAAAAGCAAAGCAAAACTGAGTTTTCAAAGGATTTTGGGAGGTTTATGTTTACCAAACTCCCAGGCTAAAGAGACTCCACAAAGTCTGCAGAGAACAGCAGAAGAAGTCACTGTGTAGAATCCCTCAGGGCTCAGAGAAATAGCTCATAAACAGACTGAGGTCTTGGGTATCAGACTGTAATCTGCTAACTCTTACAATAATGCGTTTGCACTATTTATGAGGTTACTCACGTGTACTTAAATGAGGTCACTGCACTTTCCAATAATACATGTTAAAGAAAGCATAAAGTTTACTTCTTGTAGAAAGATTTTTCCAGCAAACTCCAGCAGGAGTTTGTGAAGATTTGTCTGAGCTGCTCATCAAAATAAAATGAGAAGGTTGATTCAGGGGAGAGTGTAATTAAAAAGAAATGAAGTTAGGAACAGTATGACTAGGTCTAGAGCTGGTTAAATTGTTTCTCTCCTCTTTTCTTTTCTCATTTTCCCCCCTTCCCCTGAGAAAAAACAATTTGGGAAATACTCAGATTTTGTAGTAAACTCTCCTAGACTGTGTTTAGCTTGATCCCTTCTATGTACAGTAGGAAACATGTTTACTTCATGACACATTTTGTTTCATATGATTAATAAGGAATGAAAAAGAACTGCAATTTCACAGTTAGGTGCATGTCCACCAAAAACAAGGTATTTTACTAGGCATTAAGTATTTACTAGGTATTTACTTTTCCATTCATGAGTAGAGAGTATGCTGTTGTATTGTCATACTTAAATTGTTGTAATTCAAGTTTCATGAGCAATAGTCACATTAAATGTCTTGTGAGGAATCTGCTATAAGAATAATAGCATAAATATTAATATAATAATAACATCATCAGAGCTGTGAGAGGACACATAAGAGGGCTCCAGGTGCTGTAACAATACTCAATATTGCAATATACAAGGCCCTGTAAAAATATTTAATTGAGGTAACAACCAAAGAAATAAGGTCATCTTGCAGGTATTCCTTGATGGACTTTAAATGATCCTTTCTATCTAGAAATCTAAGGGGCAAGGTGCTCCAGGAGTAGGATTTTTTTTTAAGGCATAACCATACGTCAAAAGTAGACCACTTGTTTTAGAAGTACTCCCATTGCAGCTGTTTACTACATATTCTTTGTAGTCCACTTTGCTGTAACTCCTTGCTCATTGAAATGCTTACAGCCTCCTCATTGCTCATTGTTTGAACCATGTGATAAACTTCTGATGTTCTTGCTTCTGCTTTCCTGCTCACTTCAGTGCAAATTCCTTCATATTCAAGTGAACAACATAAATAACTTCTCTTCTGTCTTTTTCTGCCTTTTCCATCTTTGCTTATTTCTATTTACATAAGCAACTCTTTTTGTATGGTCTTCCTGTGCTTCTTTCCAGACTGGGAACCTCTGCTCTGTACCGATCCTCTGTGCACTTACATTCATCCAGATCTCTGCTTCTCAGAATCCCTCTGGTGATAACTCACAGCCATAAAAATGTCATATACCTTTTACCCCTTACTAGATCTAATCTAAATTGGTACGAACCATACAGATTTATTCTGCAGTCTGTTTGGTATCTGAGCTCTGTAGTTACAAAGAACATGGGAGTCTTTCTCTTTTGCCAGTGCCAATCCTATACTCACAATAGGAATGCTGAAGCATAGCTTGAAGGTCGTACAAATAAACATGACTTCAGACTATGTGGCAGGTGAGATTGGGTTGCAATAACCAGTACAGAATCTCTCACAAGAGAGTGCAGACTGATCTGCAGGGGTTGACACAGAGGGGGGACAAAATGAGCTCTAACACTGAAACTGGCAGTTCCCTAGACTCCTCACCTTTCTCTCAAAGGAAGGCCTGAATCTGGAAGCGTGTAAGAGCAAAAAGGAGACAATCTCCAATGGAAAGCAATATTGACAATATTGAAAGCGGAACATTGGCATATTCTTCTCATGGCATGTTAGATCTCATGAGTTCACATTTGTTCTAGAATGTGCAATTATATAGAATTATATTTTTTTTAAATATATGTTGTTATTAAGGAACTAGATTAAATAAATTAAATATGTATTTGGATCTGGATCTATTAACAGGTCCAGAGGAGGGACACAAAGTTAATCAGAGGGCTGGAGCACCTCTCCTATGAAGAAAGGCTGAGGGAGCTGGGGATGTTCAGGCTGGAGAAGAAAAGGTTCCAGGGTGACCTTATTGCAGCTTTTCAATATTTAAAGGTGGCTTACAAAAAAGATGGAGAGCAACTTTTGCTCAGTCAGATAATGAAAGGAAAAGGGGGAATGGTTTTAAACTAAAAAAGGGGAGATTTGGATTAGAGGTTAGGAGGAAATTCTTCACTCAGAGAGTGCTGAGGCACAGACAAGAGGTTGCCCAGAGAAGGTGTGGATAGGTGTGGATGGTGTTCAAGACCAGGTTGGATGAGGACCTGGACAACCTGATCTAGTGAGTGGCATCCCTGCCCATGAGAGGGAGGTTGGAACCAGATGGTCTTTAAGATCCCTTCCAACCCAAGCAATTTTATGATTCTATGATTTGTAATCACCGGGTTCTCTACAAATGCTGTAAAATGCCAACTGATAAACACAACCAAAACATTAAGTCTCTCTGTGTTTGAACACAGAAAACAGTGTACTAGGTTACAAACACATTTTCCTTCAATTTTTTTGTGTTTGTCCTTACAGCATAGTTTATTGTGTTTCCTGTTCAGAAGAAAACAGCTGAGAAAACTAGTCAGTTTTCTTTGTAATTTTTCAGCATCAGTTTTAACTATAGTTAAAGCTACAGGGTCATCCTTGAATTCCCTGATTCCCAGGCAAAAAATACAATTAAATACAGTTTTAGCACCAGCAACTCCATCAATTTTCAGCATAATGATCAACTGCATACTTAAATTGCTTTGCAATTTAACAAAGAGGTTATTCTTATCCTTAAGTGCTTTGCTGAACTACATGCTATATCTCTGGGCTATAGCTGGTCCCTGCAGTACAGGTATCAACAGATTCTGCACTTTTTTAGCAGATCTGAAATGTAAACAGTAGAATGCAAACATACATATAACAGGAAATAGTATAGAATGTAGATAACTCATGCAAACTAAAGCAAAGACCAGGCAACTGCACAGTCAATCATAAATATTTTTCCTGTGGTTCCACTGTGAAGAGGAAAAAAAAAACAACTATGGACAGTGTTACTGCACAGTTGTCAGATTGTTATAGAACCACAACTCTTTCAGGCTGAGATTTTTTAAAAACTAATAACAAACAAACAAAAAAAGCTGATATGCAGTAAAATGAGGCCATATATTATACATCACATGGTAGTTTTTCTCAAACATTTAATTGGAACTGGTAACATTTCATAAACATTTTATATCCTTTCCTATATTTAACAAGCAAGTTCTGTAATAAAACTACTTAACACCATTGGAATTATGCGTCTCAGTACAGTGTTGATCATCAGAACCATTCCACAGTTAAAACATTCACATCAAAAATGTATGTCTTTAAAAAATAGAAAATATTTATGAATATACAGTATCACTTACTTTATTTATGTCTTTATTTATTCATTTACTTTATCTCAGAAGGTTTTTATTCATATGAGTAAGGCATCTAGTTATGGGGTTTAGTTCTTTATCCATCAAACATTAATCCAGGTCTGCAAGAACTCCTCTTGAAGGCAATTATGTTATTCATGCACATGAAATTGGGAGTGAGCCGGTCTGGGCCTGAATAAGTGACTCTACAAGAAATAGTTCTCTCTAGACGCTGTTTCCCTTTTTTCCTTTGTAGGCACATTTTTACACTATGTAAAAGTTCAGTAAAGCAGTTCAAACATGGAATGGGAAAGAAAAATCTCTGCAAACACAAGTAAAATTTAATCACTACTAGGAGGTACATAAGTGATTAACAATGGCAAAATAGTAAGCATCAGGTCTATATTTCAGAAGTCAGAGTTTATCACCACTTGCATGGACCAGCTCTGCAGAGCACGAGCCTGGGGACAGACTGAGTTAATGGCTCTTCTTACTTCTGATCTTCATGGTGTATATGCAAGATACACATCTGTAAAGGCCATACCAATATTGTGCTTAATTTCAACTCTGAATTGTACATTGCTGACAAGTTCTGGCAGAGTTGTAGAAAGGGACTCTTGAGCAACCTGTATAAGTAAACATCCCTACATCCTTAATCTTTAAAATCTCTTAATAAAGTCCTAAGCAGGTTCTTAAATTTGACTGTGAAGGGTTTGATATATTTAAAAAATCTGAAGTACTTCAAATCAGTTTTCCTCTTTGCTGGCATTCAAAAATTGACAAATCAAATTAATCAATTCTCCTTTTCTTTATTCTCCCTCAATTTCCCTTTCTATTAGCAAGTTTAACACAGACAGCTGCTTACTTCCACTTCCATATCTTTACAGAATAATATTTCTTTACACCTATTCACTGAACTAAAAAAAAATAAAAAGTCATGGTATAGATGATGACGTCCTTCTAACTGATATCATTTCTTACAGCTCACATGTTTGGACCCAGTTCAGTAAAATGTGGTAATAAGGACTGAAAATCACTAGGGAAAAAAAAAAAAAAATTCACTTCCACTTGTAACAAAATTTTTCACTCTGTTCATTAATGACAAATGGAAATGGTCCAACCATTACAACATATCACTAACTGCACCTCAGATATGATATAAACCCTTGGAATGATAGCATCTGTTTCTTTTTCAATCCAAAGTTCAGAATTGTTGTGCAAAAAAAAAGGTATTTAATATTGATCAATATAACTACGAGAGCTGGTGGGACTGCTCAGGATATTGGTAATCTTTAATTTTTGATCCAATGAGGCAAAACTTTTATGCTAAATATCAGCATTCTTAGATTCCATACGGAAAATTTGTAAGCTGTTTGTTTTGTGGGGATAGAGAATTTCAAACTTCTATATATTGTGCTTTATTCTTTTCCCTTTTTCTCTCCTATTTCAACCCCATCCCAAGTATATTAGCTCAAGAGAGCATAAATCAGCATTTGTTAATTTTCCTGGATCTTCTGCAGTGCCACAGAGATCCTAGTTATCATTATGAGTCCACATGTATTGGTCCTATTACTTCCACACCCTGCACATATACAGGACATGACTTTCCTTTCTATAATACTTTGTTCTGTATCAAGCTGAAGGGAGTTTTAGCATCTTAAAATCTAATTTGTGCCTTTGATTTTTGGTATCAGGCTCAGGTCTGGGAGCAGGCATGCAGCATGCAGGCAGGCTATTCTTGTAATTAATTAATTGTTTTTGCTGGCTGCTCTGAGAATCTGTTCTTTGTCCTGTATATCTGATAATGTCATGACTCTAAGATTCTTTATAGCCATAGTAGCTAATGTGCCTTAATGCATTTATATTGTGGAGTCTTCAGATGGATTCCAAGCTGTGGTCTTGTTAACAGAAACCAGAGCAGGGTGGAAGCAGACTTTCTGATAACCACACATTCAAGACCTCTCATTCTGACTCTTCTCCCTCCCTTCTTCTGTGACCTCTCCCACTCCACTCACTACCCAGCCACAGTGTAGTCATCCTTTCTCGCAGGAACAAACATCCTTAATCTGTTGCTTCTAATCTCACAATTTGCACTTGCCAAAATGCCATATTTATAAACACAGACAAAGTCCAGCACCTCCTGTTCCCAAAGCACAGGCTTCCACCATATGGATGAATGAGGAATCTTCCTATGCTCTAGGAGATTTAGGGCTCATGACTAAAATAACAATAATATCCAGGTGTGAGGTAGTGGCTTTATATCTGGAGCAAGGGAACAGCAAACATGAAACAGTACACAAACAGCAACATTTCATGAAGTCGTTATTTTTGCTCATTTGAAATACTTGGTTCAAAATCAAACACCTAAAGGTTTATTGTAGTAGAAACACAGCTTTAAAAAGTACCACAGTGACTGCCTAAAATGCTAGGGACCTTAAAGGATTTAGCCGTTCAATCACCATCTTGATTCACAACAGGACTGCTGAAACTCTAAAGACATATTGGATCAGAATTCCACTTAGCCTAATCACCTGCCTCCTGCAGTGATGTGGGTAGTTTAAGAAAAATAAGAGAACAGGCACACAGTAATACTGCCACTTGCTCTGCTTCTCAGCACCTGTGGCTTAGAAGTTCCACAGATCCCATTCACTCTACAGGTGCAGAGAGTCTGATGCATCCAAACACACATGCTGTGCAGTTAGTCTTGGCATGTCCAATGACCCTTTTGAGCACTGGAGGTATCAGATTTCCTTTATGTGTACTGGTGTCCCTTGCAATGCTTACAAATTAAATCCTGCAGGTTTGTTGTATATGAAACTCAGTGTGCCTAGACAGCGTAGCACATGCACTGATATTTCTTTCTAGGAATCTGAATGAAGACAACAAAGAGAAATAGAAAAAGAGAACAGAAAATGTCTCTGCTCAAGAAAGAATGAAGGTGCTAAAGAATAGCTGTGTTCAATCCTGTCATGGCAAGACTGTCAAAAGTTCACTACTTTACAAGTGACTTTTGGTACTATAGGCAGCTATTCAATCCATAGATGTCACTTTAGATATCTGATCATCAGCTATTACCAGAGGCATACCATAAACTTGGACTGTCTTGACCTGTGGAGATGTGTGCACCTGGGGTAGAGAAGGTCAAAGAGATCAAAATTTCAGATTATGATGACAATAATCTCAACCACTTTCTGTAAATTCTAACCCACAGCAAGATTTAAATATTAGCCAATAATTTGCAGGATCATCCATAAGCACAATGAAAAGTGTTCATTATTACCCTCTTCCAGTTTAAGCAGATGTGAAGGACAGCAAGAAGAGAAAACATACATTGCAAACATGCCACATGAACAGAGTAGGGGTGTAGGAATATTGATTTGCATTGAAGACTTACAATGCAATTTCACAGAACTAATTAATCAGAAGCATCAAAATAAAACTAACAGTTTGTAAAAGGGAGGCAGGACTCATGTTGGTCTTGTGAAAGTGAACAAGATGGTGGGATGAAGCAGGATGGGGTTTTAAGCAAGTAATCTTTTGTCAGCAAAAGCAGAGAATGTAAAAACTAGTGAACAGCATGGGATCATCAGAATGGCAGCCGGATGTTGTTAACACTTATAACAGCTTTTAAAAGGTTGGAGAAATCCTAACTGAATAACCAACACTATTTTTAATAAAGCAGATGACTTTTACATTCAAAGGTTTCATAATAACAAATTAGCAAATAAGTGCTAATGGGTTTTCATGTCTGCACTTCCGAGTGAGAAAATCAGTCAGAAATGAGTTGCATTTTTCCTCTTCTCATTTAAAAGAAGTGATGTTTTGACTTGTAAAGAGCCAAGTGCAGTTCACGTGCTTAGTTTCCTCTGTGCTGCACATAAAAACAGGAAAAGCCAGTCTTTTGGCTGTGTTTCTTTTTATTGTTGGTTGTTTGACATGTTTTTCTATTACAATTCACAGCAGGGAGCATTTATCTCTGTTATGAAAACCAGTTGGCCCATTGTTGGGAAAGAAAGCTGCACTTCCCCAGTAGGAAGTCAAGTGTCTCTACAGTGTCGTAGGAGGGCATTCTGTAGCTGAAGTCAACATATGTCGATGCTAGGAGACTACGCGCAACACTGGAGCACTGGTGCTCCTGTCTTTGATTAGAACAAACAAGCTTCCCCTTGCACACATTGGGAATTGGTGGCGTGCACAGCGGGCAATGGCAAATCCAGTAGTAGTCCCACTTCCTGCCCACTAGAGGTGGGGGGAAGGTTTTGATGACAGTGCCTTTTGTGCAAGATTAGCAAGCAGAAGCTGTGAGGTTGCTTTCTTTCTTTTCCTGATGTTGATTATTTTAAAGGAGCTACTCAGCTACTCTCTGAAAAATATCTGGTTTATTCACTTTAAAAATATAAATATTGCACCTAAAGGTTTTTTTTTTCCTTCCCCTTTTTTTTTTTTTTTTCCTAAACAGTTAGAAATAAAGTATTGTTTCCAGTTGTGTTTTATTCATGATTTCTCTCTCTCTCTCTTTTTTTTTTTTTTTTTTTAATGCAAATTCATTAAATGTTCGTATTCAATGGTGCCTAATTATTTATGTGGGTATTTTTTAGAGTTTGCACTCCTGTTCAGCAAACTTGGTATATAAGATTAACTCAAAGGTGTAAACACGACTGTTCAAAATTAAGCCATTGACTGATTAGCTTCTACCAGCCAGTCTTCTGGGCAGTGCATGGGCAGTGCAAGAGCAACTAGGTCCTGATTGATGGGTATGACTTAATCTGTCTAGAACAAAGAATAAAATGTATTTTAAATATCATCCAAATAATTTATCAAGGACAGAAAGCTCAAGCTTTGTGATATATCAAAAAGGGCTTGAATAAGTACTCAGTAACTGTCTTTTCAGCAAAATTCACATTTGAGGTCAAACCTTGTGTTTGAATAATGCTGTTGTCAGAATCTGAGTAATAATAGGGAAAGTCAGATCTTAACGTTTATGCATATTTTATGACTTGGTCATATATCCGTTAATGTTTTAAATATGTAATTTAATTACTTTCTTTTTAAGTCTTTATATTATAGTGTGTTGGGTAGTTGTGGTTTGTTTATTTATTGGATTAATCAAATTATTGTGTAATTTATTATTAATAATATTTCTCTTGGATGAGTATTTGTTATTATACATGGGTTACAAGCTAATAACAATAGCTTTAGGAGTAGATAACCAAACAAAGATAAAACAATGGAATTCTCACCTTTTAAACTGCTAGTATAACGCTGGGTTTTGTGAACTTACCTTTTGGGCTGAGTTTGACCTTTGTAAACTATATAAAGGCAGGAGACCAGACTCAAGTGTTCATATTCTAACAGCCTTGTGTGCTGTAATTTTTTCAGTGTATACCAAACAATTGTTTTAGTGCAAGATACAGTAACTCAATGTGCTGTCAGCTGCCTTTGAAGTTTGCATTGTTCCCTATTGCTTTTGTTCTTTTATTAAGACCTTAGAAATTTTGCATACTAGATTAAATCTGTGGGAAAAATATTTATACCAAGAGATCTTGCTAAGATAAAAAGCTCACGGAATGCTTGTCAGTTCTGTCTTATACAGACAAAACTGTGGTACAAGAAAAATAATTGGCTCTAATGAAAAAAATACAAGGCAAACAAAATCCAACTAGTGGGGTGTTTTTCAGTTTGTTTCCATAAGATTTTAGAATTCCATAAAGCAAAGAATACAAAATTCTTCATCAAACTATATTGAGTCAAAAGTATTTCAGACTAGACTTCCTCTGTATTCCAGTTATTTTCATCTGAAATTATGCAGAACTTAGTCTATAGGTATATCATCTAATAGTATTAAAAGCTACAGATATTCAGCATTTCAGATGTTCATTCATGTACACTCCATTATAGAAAAGAACACATTTTTGTAGCTTTTACCTGATTCAGAGCATTTTTGGAACATTTAAAGCCCTGTTAATACTGTAGTTTCTACACAGTTTCTTCTTTATAACACTTATGTTGAGATAGAAGTAAATAATGTTATTGGCAAAAGTACTTCTGCCTATAACTCTCTGAATTAAAATAGGATAGAAAAGAACCTAGAAATCTTTAAAATATTCAGAAGTTAAAGGTATATTTGGGGATTGTATCAACAAAACATACTTTAAGTCTAAAATCTTAAGATTTAGCTTTGTTGATTAGTGTGGTATAATCAATAGAAGGGTTCAGAGCTTTCTAGAAGAAACTCATTCCCTGGATAAATGGATAAATAAAAAATAAATAATTAAAAAAACATTTTGGAAGCAAGATCAAAGTGATTTTGCTGCCTTGCTATGTTTGCATCCATTAGAAGAGGTTACTTCTAAAGAGCAAATACTTGTCTTTGAAATGGAGTAGAATGCCCCAGGTATAGTGTTCAAAAACATTCCCATTAATACCAAAGATATCATCCTTTGCCTCTTATTTCAAGTGATATTAATTTGTATGGTAAATGATATCATCCCACAATATATTTTAGGAAGTATAAATATTTCCACCAAGGCCACTTGATCTATTTGATTACTATCTTCTACCTCCTTCTGAGTCTGCTTTTTTCCTTAGCATGAAAAAATAAATAAATGTTTCTCTATTCATCACTAGATTCTTCCTTCTTCTTAGAAGCGTCCCTGTAAAGGAGCTAAAAATTCTGCTGGAATGAATGAAAAATAAAATTCTCATGGACTTCAGCAGATGAGTTCATGCAGGGTTGAAATGAGAACCTGTTTTGAAAAGACATCCAGATAATGGGGAGAAGTCATTATAGTATTTCACTAACGCTTGACAAATAAAGAGGATACCATTGAAGACAAGCTTTAATAAAAATTAAAAAAAAAAAAAAAAAGTTATTGGTGTCAATATGATAAGCAGCTGGGTGAAATTCCACAGATAGACAGCATCACTGAAAAGTGTTTTCTACCTTTCAAATCTGGTAAATATCTTTTGTTTTTGAACTCAGAACAAAACACAAAATGTGTAACAAAAATCTTCTATAACAGGCTAACTTTAGGCCCCTTTAACATACCCAGAGCTGATCTTCAGCCTTTAGTTTGTGTAGTAGTTCACCAGCATACATTTTCACTGTTGTTTTGGTCTGCTGTAATAATTATTCATTAAAATTGACTGCACTTTTAAATGAAAGATTCAGTAAAGCTTATCACAAGTAAATCTAATCCCTGTCATATTTGCCTAATTTGGTTACATCTTCATTGTTGCTATGGTTATTTTTTGTAATGCAATAACATGTACAGATCTCATGCAAGATCAGGGGCTTGCTGTGCTAGACACTTTATAAATAGAGAATATGAGACAGTCCCTATTCCTCAAGTACTCCTAGTCTAAATAGACACAGTAGGAAAGGAAGCAGAAGCATGAAGCACTAAAGTGATTTTGCCTGAGGTCACACAACAGTTCATTACAAGGTTGGGGTAAAGAAGCTGGTCTTTCTGCTGCCCTTCCAACATCTCTTACCAACACATCTCAGGTGGCGATTGAAATTTTCTTAAACATTTACAGTTGTGATGTTGCACGTATTTAGATTTGTATGTTGGAGATTTGCTTGCCACAAAGCTGGTCCCTGCTCTTTTATGTTAATGTTAAAACCTTTAAAAGTGACAGTAGTTTGAGCATAAAAATAGAACGTAATCAAGAGAGAAGCTGGATTTTGTAAGTTATTATAAGAAACATCATTTTGCGAATGAGAAAGTTTTGCCACTGTTGTTGAACGGTTTTCAGATAGTACTGCTAAATGAGCTCTTCCTCCTTCTATCCTTGTTGTAAGCTCACTGCATACAGGTTGGTCAGTAGTGCTTTTTGGTCAGGAAAAAGAGCTGACTGTTTTAGGATGAAATGGACTGTGACAGGCCTGAATGTATATAACTTGGAGTGTTAACTAAAGTCACTTGTATTACCTGATTTTGAACCATCTTCAATATTTCTTAGCATTCCAGTAACATTATTTCTTTATGGGTACAGTTTTTTGGCTAGTTTGTTGGCTCTCTAGAAGAATTCTAGTCAAGAATTAAGTACAACTGAGATCATGTAGTGTGTCAGTATAGTATTGCATGGAGCGTAATTTTGAATGTCTATTTAACTGTGTTTGTCAGCTCATTTATGTGACATAGGAATACAGTTTGCCTCTGGTATTACTGTTACCAGATAACAGATTTTGTACCAAAGATTTTCAAAATTTAGGAACCTGACCTAACTTTGACATTAGCCCTACACTAACAAGGGATTGAACTATGCTTCCATTCTGGATGAGTGTACAGTTCTCATTTTAGTGGTGACCTAGCCACTTCATTCTCAAACATCTTTTATAGCTGTGGCAGAACATTGTCTAATTCTGATGGAGTTTTATCTTAATAACTCATTTAACACAGAGACTGCAAGCAGTTTAGCCTACATTTTCACTTTGCCCTTTTTATCTATAAAGAATACCTGAGAGATGCAAACTCAATGCACATCCTTGAGCTTCACTTGCAGAGTAGACCAACTACTCTTTATTCTTTGGCACTTCAGAGAAAGCACTGAGATTGCTCACATTTCTAAGTTCTGGTAGGCTAACTAATGTGCTTCAGCTTGTGTTTTTGTGGACTTGAAATCATGTTGTGTTTTTCTCTTACCATTACATAAGAAGTCTCATACCTATGTAAGAGATAAACCTTACAAATAAGCCTTACATAGAAGGAACAGGTCATGCTGTCTACTAATTGTGGTCTTCCCTAGTACCCTGCTTATTAGATGGTGCTGGCATAGCAGCTTCCCATGTACTCAGGAAGTTTTCCAATGAAAACTTAAGAAGATCTTTAGAAATGCTTCAGTCACTGCCATGTGTCGTTTTCCATTTTTTCATCTCTCGTTCTTTATTACCCTGAAAGTTTGCATGAAAATGAAATCTTTTTTATCTGAAGAGTTCATCTTACTCTAGTAAACATTCCCCACCTGAAGGCCTTAATCATGTCCACAATATCTGTTCAGTCTCACACAGAGGATTATGGCTTCAGGTGGGCAACAAGCAGTGGGAGCAGATGGAATCCCAGGAAACAAAGATACCATTCTCATGCAAATCCATCTCCAAAAGAGAGAAAAGAAAATATATTCAATGCAAACACTCCTTTAGTGAAACCTTATGATCAAGAAGTCAAAGGCACAAAAGTCAGAAGTTTCAGCAGTAGGGTTTCCACAGCAACTCTAAACTTGGCTGTCTTGTTGCATTTTTCATGACACTTTTAGCTTTTGTGTCTATCTTCTATCCTGAATTGCTACTGTGGATCTGAGCCTTAATGTCTGAGAAAATTAGAAGTTTGGATTCTAAATATCTGACAAAAATTCATCTTCGTTTAGCACCATGGTCAAACTATGAGCATATGTATATATATATATA
>CM021697.1:67860159-67889022 GCA_011074415.1 Stictonetta naevosa
GAAAAATACAGATGATATCTTTTGCTTCTCTGGAAACTTAGTTTATCTATCTGACTTCTGTAGGTCTAAAAAGCATCTATAATCATGGTGCATGAATAGAAAGCTTTTGTACTACATTTTGTTTTCATTGCCTTTGGCTTTTTATATAGTGGGAAAGTATATCATCTGTAGTTCCTTGCAACTCCTTTTGTTGTTAGTTTGTGTTCAGCTTCTTGGACAAAAGTAAGGCCATTGAGGGCAAAGGAAACGTGAAGTAGCCAAGATCACTGAAAAGTTGTACAGACATTTATCTGAATTGCTAACCTAACTGTCAATTTGATACAAAGTTTGCTTGTACACTGAATTTCCCATATGTGTATTCATTTAGACTTCTAAAAAAGAGTTTCCAGATTTCTTGAAGCTGACTCTGCAGTGTATTAACATATATACAAAGGCACATTTTGCTTGTTTCATGTTTTCTTTCAGAGTCAAAGCCCGTTAGTAGTTGAAAAATGTGGCTAGTCCATCTACAGGTATTTCAGTCTCCCACCTTTGTTAATCCAGACAGTTAATTTTCCTGCCACCTTTCTTCAGTTGTAAGAATAGCCAGTCTGTTTTGTTTAGGATTGTTGTAATGGCTGTGCAGTGACACAGATTTTAAATGAAGAAAATAACTAATAAGTGTGATGATATTTTACTATACTATATTTTCGTTATATAAAAGCAGTAAAACCAATGATCATCTGAATTTTGCTGCAAAAGGTTTGTTCAACACCATTCTCAAGGTCTCCAGTCTCCTGTCAGAAACACATTCCCACACTGTATTTCCTGGGGGCATAAATATAACAAAACAAACACAACAATGAACAAAATTCCCTAACATCTATTTGGTGTGTGTGTGTACAAGAATTGGCTAGCCTTCATGTTGCTCAGATCAGAAGTGGTTAAACACTTATTGCTGAATATATCATGGTCTTCTCTCTTTCTTAGCTGTAATTTGTAACAAAGGACTTTATGTAGAGATCTGCTTATTTAGATATCTGCCACAAAACTGGGCAATATAAGTGTGATTGCTGGTGTGATTGAAATCTTCTTTTTGAGGAACTACTTAGGTGACCCTTAGATTACTGTGTTTAGGGGTGATACATGAACCACAAGAAAATAGTTTATAACTCTGAAAAGAAGTACAAAAATATGACCCCTCAAAAACAAACACAAAAGTAGAAATTACATGAGCCCAATATACATTGAGTTGTTGATTGTTGTTGACATGTGAATGGGAGGAAGAAAAAGTATTTCAGTCTGCTGGGCAACATGCTGACATTGCAAAGGGGAAAAGTATTAGAGCACATGCAAAGATTTCATGAGGATTAGTAAATTTCTGATGTAAATTCCCAAACTTCAGTCTATGCCCACAGACCATGAATTTCTCTGTGCTGTTCCCCTGGCACCCATTATCTGGAACATCCATTCACTGCTGGCTGGCTACTTAGCATCTGAACCACTGATGCTTCTGAAGGGAAGAAGCAGCGAGATGTGAGAGATTTCTGCAGAGGAGACTAGGGACTGAGCTTTGGCAACTTGCATTTGGAGGTGGTAGAGGCCTGCAAATGAGAGGTAGGGAGCAGGAGGGTATGGAGGCCAGTGAATGAGGGTAGGGAGCAGGAGCTGCAGATGTATGGTGAGGAGCATGCTCTTGTGGGAGCTGAGATCCAGCCAAGCAGAAGAGCATGCTACAAGTTAGGTGTGAGGTTTGCTAAAGAGCTGTCTGCAGGTATGCCAAGTATGTGGTAAAACTGAGTGTGAGCTGGTAGTGATTCATGTTCACCTGATGGTAGGTGTTTTGGC
The DNA here is from genome assembly GCA_011074415.1 of Stictonetta naevosa. Classification (NCBI taxonomy): domain Eukaryota; kingdom Metazoa; phylum Chordata; class Aves; order Anseriformes; family Anatidae; genus Stictonetta; species Stictonetta naevosa. The sequence goes on from CM021697.1 coordinate 67,861,987, forward strand.
AGGGATTTAGAGATGGAAGAGGGGGAAGAATGTATTTCAATGAAGGACACACAAGCACTCGCCCCATGCAACCACCTAGGAAAACTGTTGATGTTGTGCATATGATTTGGGGGCTGTTTGGAACCTTTCTGACATTAAAGGAACTTTTGTGTGAGCAGAACTAGTGGTGCAGAACAAGGCTCTTACTCAGCTACCCAGGAGACTTCCACGGTGGGTGGTAAGCCATTGGGAGTCGCCAGATGGCTGCCGAGCTTGTGATTAAGGTTTTGGGACACCCAAAGGAGTACATTTGAAAACAAATTTGGACCACACATCATTCTGAGTATGGCATTAACGTTCTGAGTACAGCATTAATTTTCTGTTTTGTGAGGAGTCAAATTTATTAACAATTTATATATTTGAAGCTCTGTGTGCTGGGCAACTCACCTTGCTCTCATTATTGTTAATGGCAATAGAAAATATGCACATAACCCCACCATGTACTGCCTAGGCAATTTGTCTTTAACAGTACAAGTTACTAGAAAACAAAATTAAATCATGTAAGTAAGAAAGTAAAAGGCCTACATCTCGACTTTATTTCACCTTAGACTTCAGTGTTTAAAAAATGTTAAACCACTTGGTATTAATCAAATCAAGCTGGCTAAATTTGCCTTTTAGGTATCTGAAATGGAACTCTGTTTTATAGCCTGAAATACTGTTTTTTAGGAAGATAAAGTTGTGAGAACCTTTGACTGATCTGTAGTAAAATATTTTACTGCAATTTCATTTGCCTGAACAAATATTTTTAGAACATTAACAGAAATGTATGGCATAAATTTCAAAGCCCATCGTATAATTTCATGTACAAATATTTACATACATGGACTCAGGGAAGTTAAAAATGTAATGTTTTTATAGAAAATACACAATACAGTGTATACTCACCATACAGTATATAGTATCTAAAATGGGAGAACTGAGGAGTTTATTTCAGTATCTTCAGTAAAATATCTTTCACTTAAAATGTCACTGCTACATATTAGCAAAGTAGAAATTCTGTTCTAATAAACTGAGAAACCTGTATATATATAACTAAGGAGGTGCTGTTGATGGAGATGAGATAGTATCACAGAGACTACAAGTGCAGGAACTCTGTGTTTTACAGGACATAGCCTTTGCCTTTATTCACTAAATCTTCTGTCCCCCACATAATCCATTCCTCCCTATTGCTTTTCACAGAAAATAGGCATAGGCTGCTACTCATTATGTATTTGATATATATTTGAGGGGAGGTTTGCAATGCAAGTTCATCCCAACTCTGAATCTTCGATTCAAGCCCTGGCCCATCTCCTGTTCCCAGGTTTAAAACCTGATCCTGAGTTTAAACACCTCTGACCCTCAACCAGAAACTTGCCCACAGTCCTGTGCTCAGCATGAGGAGATGGGTCCTACCTTATGTTGACATGTAATAAATATACACTTAGATGAGTGAGCTTACGGACAGCCAATTCAAGTGCCCTCATTCTCAAAACAGTACAGGCTGGTTTCAATGCTAATTTTTCCTCCTTCCCTGCCAAATGCAGTTACAAGACAGCACTTGGTTCACAGATTTGCTAAGTTTCACCTGTTGTGGTTTGGGTGTTTTTGTTTGTTTGTTTGTTTTTGTTTTTGTTGTTTTTTTTTTTTCCACAAGGGCCTGTGCTAGTACATGGAGTTACCCAGTTGAAATAATGAGGTCAGACTGAGGCTGAGCTAACAACTCATGTCTCACAGCTACTGATGGGGACAGGTCTTGCTGCAGCTGCACACCACTTTCCTCTCTTCTCTACCCATCATGGTATAATACTGTTCTGAGCCAGTTCAGACAGCTGTACCAGCCCAAGAGCAGTCTGACAAAACCCTTCCAGGTCAGTGTATTGAATTATCTTATAGAGCCTGAGGAAGTGAGCTTCAACTGTCCGTAGAGGACCAAGAGATGGTAGGAAAGGGAAACAAAATGAAATAGTACTGTTCCTTTCTATACTAGCAATTAAATGTCAGTTTGATTCAGCTGAAATATGTATATATATATATATATATAAATTAAACTTGCCATCAAAGCTATTGTTTTTGACTGCTATTCAACTTTAATGTTACTGTTTCTGCTTCTGACTCCAGGAAGTTCTTCTGTGCCCCAGACACCATGAACTACAGCATAGCTCTGGCAGGGCTTGGGTGCCCAAGCCTGGGCTACAATGAGGCTCCTGGACCTGTGGCAGGGGTGGGAGGAGGCCCAGGTAAGGCAGGTCAGGGCCATAACGGCCTTTTAGTGTTCTCAGGGCTCTGACCTATGGATGGCCTTTTTAAAGTGATGCTGGTTAGGGCAACTCACTTTAGAGGGTTTTTCTGTGTGCTCAAATACTTTTTGTTTAATACCTATGTCTAGAAATGCACATTTGGACACAAAAAACCCTTGTCACTAAACTTGGTAGGAGAGAGCTGGTTTGCTAGGACAAAGTATACATATCTTGATGGTTTCATGACAACTTAAACTGGTCTACATCTGAGCTACTGCAAACCACCTCTTTCTCCTCCCCCATTCTCTGTCCCCCACCACCTACTGCTGTCACCTGCCCTGCAAGGTGATTTTGCTCAGGGAACTGATCCAACAGAAAATGCTCATTTCCTCTCTTCAGTGTTAGCTTTCAGACAAACAACAGCCTGACCTGACTCGGTGTGCAGCTATGAGGGTACAAGCAGGTAGTGAGAATTGCTGACCATGCAGGGGGTCTAAAGGCCTCCTCTCAGGAGCAGCTTGACCTAAGGTGATCGTGAAACACCCATCTGAATTTTGGCTTGTATTGTTAACACCCATAAAAAGTCTGTTCAAAGGCCCTTTGGAGTTGCAAGAGAAAGGCTATTTTAATGCATTCTATGACATTCAATGGTCTTTAGATATGATCTTGCTTTGTGTTGTGTTATTTACCTACTATGATTCCTTTTTTGCAAACTGGTTCCTACTGTGTGACTAGGTCAAATACTGTCATCCATTGCAGTAACAGCTGTTGCTGTTCTAATTCTGATGCTGATATTTTTTTAACCTTGGTGTGTTTATTGATAATTAATTTAACCAGCTGCTGGATTTTAAAACTATGGAAGAGTTACTATAAATGTAAATGTAAAAGCATATGGCAAAATTAGTGCTTTTGCTATGAATTTGAAGGCAATGGAATGAGAGAGCCGCGGACTGTCCAGGACAAACTTCTCCTGGTACTCCATGGAAATGAGGAGATACTCATACTCACATGAAATCTATAGCCTGCAAGGTGGGGGGAACATTCTAATTTTTCACAGGACTCCTTAGGAATTACACTAGGTGATCCCTAATGATTCTAAGATTTCAGATTATGATTACTCTTGACTTTCTTTTAAATCAGAAGTGAATAGGCTAATCTGAACATATGTCTTACTAATGAGTTCAGGACTCTGACATTGGGCAAAAGAAAGAACCCTAAACACTTCAAGGACCATTAACTCCAATCTTTGCCTAGTGATGAGAGAATAGTTCAGGATGTGTATCTGGGCTTTATAGTGTATTTTTCTAGTAGTGGACTTTCCTTTGGAAACATTAAGAAGTTCAAAATTAGTAAGTGCTGCTGTAATGTAAACTTCAATGTTGCATGGAAAACCTCTCAGTTTACTTGCCATCTGTTTTTCAATGGCAAACATTACAGGACAGAGCAAAGCCTGCGTTAAATGAGCAGCTTCAACACTGATTTTTTGCAAGGCCTGAGTTAATCAGGTCACAAAAAGGAGAAACTGATATTTGTTCTCTTTACTTAATGAGCTTTTTTTTTTTTTTTTTTTTTTTTTTTCTTCTGCCTGCTGCATCAGCTCAGTCATACTAGTTTCTCCCTGCAAACAGCAACACATTTCCCAGGTCTATTAGACAGGATCTGTTCTCCTGCCACCCTCCCAAGTGTCAGTGGTGTTTTTGGTCATTCTCATTGGAAGGTATCTCAACGTTAATAGCACCTCAGATGCAATTCTGAGGCTATAAAGAAGCAGGGTCCTGATGAAAACAGTTCGTGATTTCTATATGTATTTATGTTCCTTTAGTATTATGCTGGAGTAGTTGTTGTTGTTGTTTTTCCATATAAAGTAATGAGTTAATAGGCTTCCCTTCCCAAAATAAGGATTACACCAAAAAATGTTCATGATACAGTCTGACTTTGTTTCTGAAGTCAAATATCCACACTTCTTTATATTCATGTTATTTTAAAAATTTCTCTATAGAAATTGACTGCTCATAAATAAGTCTATTTTTTTCTGTCCTTCATTAAAAAATCCTGCATTGAGTATACTCTCCTTTGAAAGGGTTAATTTCTCCACTGCTAATATTATATGACTCTATTAGTTATTAATGCAGGCAACTCATAAACACAGTTTAGAGAGTACTGGCCTTGGAAGAACGTTCCAGGAGACCAATATATCAAATCAATTCTGAAGTCCCTTGACCTCAGGATAGAATTACAGGTTTATAATTTACTCAACACTTACATGACCTGGAGAACAAAGGATTGCCAAGTCAGTCAAAACTAAATTACTCTTGGCCTTAAAATAGTTATTTTCATGCTATTAAAACTATGGCTAAATCACTGTTGAGATTATTTTGAGTTTATAAATCAGGTTTGTATTTTTCCATATTTATGCTCACAATCTAGAAATTTGCATTTATTTTAATACATATTTTGTTATTTTCTGAAATTTATGAAACACTTCAGCTTATTTCATGGACGTGTATTAAGTATTGTTATTTATACATATATATGTGTATGCCCAAAATATCCAATTTTCTTGTGAATAAAATGAGAATGTGTAATACAGATTCGCAAGTTAGGCTGATCAAGTAAAGCGGTAAGAATCTTATAGGATGATGCCAGCTGCTGATTACTATATGAAAGATTTTGCAATACTTAGGTACAGGATCACCTCTATCTGTGTTTGGCAGCTGAGGCATAACGGAGCAGTATGCATTGCTGACAACAGTTGTTGTTGACAGTATTTGTTCAACTTGGCAGGCATGAAAAAATAGAGACGATAAATAATTGAAGAACATTCCCTCAACTCCACTTTTAATTTCATAATTACAGTACTGTTTGCAAACCTTAATTTTGAACATAATTTGATATGTCTGCAGCCTGTGTAATTGAGTAAAATAACTCATGTAGAGAAAGTTACTTAGATGTGGATTTTGCAGAATCAAATCCTTCATTAATTCTGATCGGATCTTAACCTATGCAGGTATTTTTTGTCAGTCATTTGGAAAGTAAGCTAGTTTCTCTTTGTCTAGGCAATTCCACTAAAAAGCTATTTTTGAAAGTGTGGGAAAGGAGTGTAGATGAATAAAGAATTTTTTGACTTATTGTTACAGAAGCCAGAAACAGAAAACTGTAATTCTACAATGTGACCTGAGTCATTTGAAATATATATATATATATTCAGAGATACTGCATTTTTTAAAACTACCTGTGCATTTTCAGTATATTGGTGATGCAGAAAGTTTCAACGGGCTCAGTGTGTGAAAGCTGCATCCCCAGGATGTCTCATCTAGAAACAAAACTTGATGGGTGTTTCTTTGGACAGAAAAAGCATTTCCACTACAACTTTCTGAAAAGTTCTTTCACATCAGACAGACTTTATCACAAGCAGCAACACTGATCAGCCTGATATACAGTCTTCATCAGGATGCTGCAGTCTTGATGTAAAGACTGTCCCACACAGTTTATCATAGAATTCATAATACTGTAATGGTTAGTTTGTATGTACTTAGTAGAAACTGGTTTTTGTGACTTAGTACGTACACCAAAGCTCAGCTGAAAATTGACATTTTTTTCAATTGTAGCTTGATCCAAATATATTAAGAGTATTCTGTCCAGTTTGAATGAAAATGAACTCTTTTTTTTTTTTTTTCCACAAAACTAAAAAAACATGTTTCCTAATGGATTAAATGCTTTGTTTGACCCAGAAGGAAACCTTATTCTCCTAGAAAGCTCCTAGAAGCTCCTAGGAAAGGGGATATCCTTCTATCATTTAATGTCATGATGCATCCAGACTGTGAGATGTTTAGATTTAGTTCTTTCCTTACTTTGAAAGGATCTGAGCATGTTGTGCTGTAGAAGCATAGTCAGTTTTGGTAGCCAGGAGCAGAACAGACTATATTGTGCTGTGGAATAAATTAAACATTTCCTCCAGCATGCTAGAGAGACAAGCACCTTTACTGTTTGTAAGAAAAAGACCTGCTTTAAAGGCTGTATGTTTAAAACTTTATGCCTTTGGCCAAAAGATGCCACATAAAGAAAGAAAAAAAAAAAAATCATTTATGAAATGTTGCCTGGCTCTCTTGAAGAAAGGTATTTTGCTTCAGATAACTGATAGTAGCAGGTTAAGCTGATTATCACTTGTGACACTATACAATCAAGGAAAACTATCAGCTATCCCTCAGACATAGTTGTTAACTGTGTGTGCAAGTTTAAAGATGTTTTGGGGTAATAGAAAATGTCTTTATTTTCCCCTATAGTTCTCACAGCATAAGTCTTGAAAATCGTATTATGTCCTGTGGGCAATAGAAAGATTGAAATGACAATAAGAGGAATTTTAAGATGGGGATGAAGGCCTTAAAACTTGAGAGTAGTGGGTCTTCATGATTGAATAGGCTGGTAACAGGAAAGAAAAACTGGTTTTGTGTTAAATCCAGATGATGCAGATTGTGGTCAAAAATTGTTCCTGTCTGATTCTTGGTTTGTCAGCCTCTGCTTCGTGTCATTTGAAGTTAAGTACCTTTGATTCATGGAGTCTTGTGTAAACATTTGTTGATTTCTATCTTTTCTGGTTTATATTTCTGCCCTGAGGTTTCCTTTGAGTTTCAGGTTTGGGCAAACTGAAATTGTCAACGTAAACTCAATTTAAATTACAGTGTTTCAAGTGGTTTTCCTTGCAATCCTTGCCAAACCTCAGATTTTGCATAATTTCTTTTTACATAATTTCCAAGCAAAAAATTTGAAATTTTGAGTTTGAATATGTTAATTTTGAGTTTGAATATGTTAACAATTGAGCTACCACCTCATCTCTACAGCCAGTTCCTCCAGACCCAGTATAAATACAATTGCTCAAGGACAAGATGAAGCTGATTTGAGGTGACATCTATATGTTTGTTCATTGGATTAAAAAAAAAAAAAAATCTACTTCAGTGGGAGTCTTAATAGCATCATTCCCAGTTTTTATTTCATTCTCACACAGAACTTCCAAAAGGACTTCTCAGATTGTTGTCAGAAAACAGTCAGTGGAAATGTGTCAAATGAAATAAAGTGCAACCCCCCCCTTCTTTTTTTGTTTGAACATATTTCTGTATGGCCTTCAGCATTGCTGACATAATTAATTGTACCTATTAAGTGTTCTAATTACAGCAATTCAGGTTGTTAGCCACCTAAATGAGTGCATAATTATTTAGAAACACTTCATTGCAGTACTGGCATACTCAAGGCCCAATTAAATCACAAAAAAAAAAAAAAAAAAAAAAAGCTTGAGACTTTGAAGCACTGATACTAATTGCTATTATCCTGTTAATTAGAAAGCCTCATATGAATATGCACTAAATGCTGCATGAATATATTGTGCTTCTCTCAGATCTCCCATTTGCTAATAACTTTCAGCGAACATAGAGATGATGATTTTTCAAGTGAAAAAAAATACTTCAGAATAGACTTCACCTATGAGGAAATTTCAAGGGATTTTTTAATTATTATTAATTTGGTTCTATAGAAAATTAAAAAATATATATTTTGTTGCAAGCATAGTTCAGAACATTGTGATTACTTGAAAAGTGTCAAAGTTAAGTCCATACTTGAACTGGATCTGCCCATCATGATATGCTGTTTCATAGGATTCATAGCTTGAATGTGCCATTCTATAATAGTATCCTGTAACCCAGAGTACATTTTCTCTAAGGCATGTGGTCTTCATTCTGCACCAGATGGCACAGTATAGAGTGTATGTCTTCAGGGCAGAGTCCCAGTCACCGTGAGGAGAAAAGACATGAACTGAATAAAATGCATTAATTTTATAAAAGAATAAAATATTTCCTCTTTGGAAACGTTTATTAAAACAGTACAAAATTAAACATGCTGTCATTTCACACTGAAATGCTTTCAGAATCTTTTTCTTCACAGTAACTTTTAAAGTATTTTCCCTGTGAGTTAGGACGGAAACAAAGACAGGAAAATCAGAATTCCCCAGACGATGAAAACAGATTTCCTCACTTACTTTGAACAAACAATTTTTCCTATTCATTAACAGTAAGTCACAAGGAGTTGATATATAAACATTTTATTTCTGTTCATCCACTGGCTGAGATAAAGGTCTGCAAGAAAAAAATGCAATTAGATTACATCTTTTCCTAAAGGTAAAGTAAAAATGTACAATCTTTTAACAAAAGAAGTTTTTCAATAAGCAAGTTAAATCTCTTGAAATAAGGAGTTAAGATAAGCTCCTGGTTTCGTTGGTAATTTTGCATAAGTGATGCTTGCACCTTTTAGCAAAAGATTTCTTTCTATGTTAAACTATTGATAAGCACTGCATATTTTCAGTATTAGGCAAATGAGGCCCGTAAGATTTTTATGCATGTTCTACATGAAATACAGTGCACAAAAAAAAACATAAATATCAGTAGCCATACAAAGTTTTCCGTGAGGTTCTCTGTGTATGGTCACTGTATGGTCACCGTTGTCTGCAAAATGGACACTGAAAATAAATAAATAAAAATGAAACCATATTTTTTGACTGATTTTGAAAGCAAAGGGTATCTTTAGAAACTGAAGTTGGAACTCAAAAGTGGGCTATGACTTTGGTGATGGGAAGTTGCAATACCATTGTGAGAACGTATGTTTTTGACAAGACCTTTTGAAGTGTGAATTTGCAGGTGATCAGATAGTAATTCAATTTTAGAGTTAGTTTTCAACAATCTTTTCTGCTTGTATAAAGTGATTCTTGTGTACCAGAACACAATACAAGATATTAGAGGAGGACAAGGTAAGTTTATGTTAAAATAGAGGATTCGCACTGTCATAATCACATACACACAAACATGAAGATGTATGCACCCAGTCCATCAAGCACATCTGTATACCATCTGCATGTATCCAGATAGGTTGCCCAGGTTCTCTTGCATTTGTGTGGAGGACCAAGCAACGCTCTACTGAGTCTACATTCTGTTTCTTGGAATCTTTCCAGGCTCGCAAATGAGTGCTAATGAATCTTTTGTACATTTGGGAGCTGACAGTGAAAAGAATCTTTTACCTCTCCATGCTCTCCCAGTTCTGTGAATCACTGGGATTTTATTCTGTGTCCTCTGTCTCCTGACCAGGGTGTCAGACTTCAGTCCGGTTCTGAATTGTCTCACCATCACCTTTTAGAGGCTGGAGTTCTTTTTTTCAGTCTGGGTAGCAGCAGCCCTTACTGTAGCCTGTCCTTTGTGTTTTTGAATTGGGTGCCCTAAAGAACTGCACATAAGTGTGCTGTGATGGTTTAAGTCTTACAGGCACCTACCAGCCTCTTAGAGCTTTTTCTGCCATTTTTCCCTCTCTGACACTTCCACATGCAGACTGTTTACCATCCATTCCATCCCATCTAAGCATTTCCCTTATGAATCTCTATAATTACTGTGAGCATGACTTAGACCACAGGCAGAATAATAATGATAAAAATATTTTATGCTTTCAAACCTTCCTTGCAGTTCTCAAGAGAGCAGTACTCTCTCATCGCTACACCACAGCCCGGTCTCCCCGTCAGGCCAAAGAGAGTGCATCTGGATCCGTCAAAGGTCCCTGTGCAAAAGACCTGGAAAAAGCAAATAATTGCTGCTACTCCAGTTGGAGAGAGTAGGATAGAAGATGAATGCTAGCAGCTTTAAAGAAAAAGTAAGGCACTTTTTAATAGTATATAAAGGTCTTTGTATCAAGGCCAGATGCCTTTCTGGAAAGTTACTTTAGTCCTACATGAGGTTTTTGGCTCAGGGCAAGGGCAGCTGTGTGAAATGCAATCCCCTGCACTGTTGAGTGGGTCATGTTCATGATCTAATGGTCCTGTTTGGCTTCTGATGCTATGGATGTCTTACATTGCTGAGTATGCGGTGAACAGAGAGCTAATTCCCAGACAGGTTGCTCAGGTGCTCAGGAAAAGGAGGAGTAGGATTTAGATGATGGAGAGGGAAAAAAAGCTTTGAAAAAGAGCGTCTGCTTAGGGGGCAGTGCAATGGCAGTTTGCACCAAGCCTGTAGATCCGTCTCCCTTTTTTTGAGCCATGCTATAAAATACCTCTTCATTTGGGGTCTCTAACTACATTAGAACCCTCTCTGAAGTAAGCCTCATGACTTAGACAGATTTTACACTTACTTTATAGACCTATAAACTAGAGCATAACCAGGTAGAAGACTTGCACAAGATCACCCAGAGAGACACAGGCCAGTTAAATCAATCAATCCAAGAGCCCAGGAGTAGTGTTTCCATAGCCCCTGCTGTAACTACTAAATCATAAGAACTACCAGGGAAAGGCCCTGCCAAAAGCCAATGTTTTTGTTTGTTTTTTTAAAACAAAAAAGAAACATTTTACTCAATTCCACAGGGTCACTCTCTAATACTTTTTGATACTAGATTGTTCAGATTACTTAATTAATTATTTTTTAAAAGAAATATGAAGTCTTGAGCAGCCCAAAGGCCATTGAAGTTTTAATTCTGAGAACTATTCCCTGACTTGACTGTTACCCAGTTCCTATTCAGGCAAGATAGGAATTAAGATTAATGAACCCAAACAAACTGGTATTTCAGAGAATCAGTCTTTGCCAGGCATTATATTCTCATGACAGAAAATCATTGAAGCATAAATACAGCACTCAGTCATCGCTGTATATCAACAACACCACATTGTTCCCGTAAATTCTGAATACAGTGAAGAGGAAAATGGAGCCTTAAAGTTTGAGAATTTGGATTGTGGCATTTTCTGAAGTAAGTAAACCAGAGCTCATTGAAAAAGGCAGCATCGTTCTAGTTCCCCCTGCATCTCTGCAAGCACTATTTGGGTTCCAGAAAAGCATCTCCTTGTCTGGGATGCTGTCTGGGCTTGGTGATGTCTGTCTCTCTGGTGCTTTTTACTAACGAAGCATTCAATTGTGTTTGTAATTTTTAATAGGTGAATTGATGAAGGAACAAATCATAAGGAGGTAGAAGTGAAAAGATACTCTTGTCTAAGAGGGTCAGAGACTGCTGTAATAGGTGGGGCAAAAATGTGTCATTGTCTGTCAGCATTTGTTCACCTTCCAAGAAGACGGTTGTGGTTAGTCTGTTTTCTAAGCAAATGAGTACTGACATGGGGACAAACTATTTCAGCTGTCCTAGGACCAGAAGTAGTCATGGTACAGTGCTAATGCAGGAAGTTATTGTGGCAATTTCTAGAAGCAGTTTGCTCAGGGAAAAAAATAATAATAATAATAATAATCTTTCTGTGTTTGTATTTCCTCGCTCAAAGACAGCCCTATGACATCATCTTGTTTGTTCTGACACGGCAGGAAGAATGGAAGAATTAAAATGGCAGAAAAGAGATCAAGCACTTTTATTTTGTTGCCAATATAACATAGAAGAAAGATGTAACCAAAATATCCAATGGTTACTTTAGTTCTCAGAGACAGTTCAGCATATGAACTGTTGTTCAAGGGCAGTTGGGCTCTCAGACACAAGAACATTCTGTAGTAAGCTTAATTACTCATTTTAATTATGCATTTTAATTAGCAGGGGACTAACACAGAGATTTTCTCCCACTTTCTCAATAAACCCATTTTGTAATATTACAAAACAAACTTGTAACCGAAAACTCCAACTGTCTAGGATTGAGAAAAACAGCTCAAATTTTAAGGGATTTTCTTCCTCATTCAGTCGCATTCAGTGAGCAGGTTACATCTTCCTCAAATTATTTTCAGGAGCTTTTTTTTTTTTTTTTTTTTTTAAATTTCATGGACAGCATCAAGAAAACACCCTGCTGCTTCTCCCACTGGTGTTTTCTCTGCCAATATATTGTCTTGCTAGTTGCTCTCTTTAAACGTCTTAGTTCTTCCTGTTCTAGTACTGTTTCACTTCAGAGCTGTTTGTCTGCTTCTGCATTATCTGTCTTCCCAGCCCAAATACCTAGGAGCTCTGCTGTAGGAAATCTGCTTTCTTTCTCATTCACTTCAGGGAAGGCCAGGTTAGAGTGGGAAATAGAAACAGAGGCAATTGCACTCTGGAATGAATTCAGAGAAGCAGCAGTGTGTATGCTGATGGATGGAGACGACCAGTGCCACAAAATCTTCGTCAAATAATGAGATACCAGAATGCAGCTGTACCCCTAAACACATCACCTCTGTACTCTTTCCTCCTTTGCCTCGGACAGTACCTGCTGAGGGGAGATTTGCAGAATCTGCAGCATTCCTTCATAAATAGAGGTTGTCAGTAGTGTTTGGTGAAGCCAAATTTGCCTCCAGGCTGCTCTGTTTCTAAAGAAGCCAATCCTAAATTATTTATAGTTTTGAGCCAAACATGAGCCTGAAAACAAAAAGTTCAGATAGGGATATGGTTAGAATAGAGATGAGGTAGGCTGAAGGTGGGATTGTGATTAGGAATAAAGGGAAAAATATAGTTGTGCCAATATTTTCTGTATTTTTTTCTCAGGTTTCATTTCAAATGGCATCTTATAAAATTTCCAGAATGTAAGTGCTGGAAGTTCTCCAACAGTATCTGTTCTTCAGAAGGCTTTGATGAAATGTTACAAGACTGGAAACCTCTTCTCTTATACTTATGTTGTACTTCTCTGCTGCTCCTGGCTTGGGGTGAGCCCTGGCATCAGAATTTGCCTGACATTTCCAGGTGGTTTCATGTCAAATTCAATCTGCAACCTTCTCTTAACTTAAACTCTTTAAAAGCCTTTAAGGTTTTTTTCTGGCTCTGCTTAGCTGAAAGCAATACTAATTTTATTTTCATTTAATGGTAGGAAGAATATGTTTTTTTTCATCTGGACATTGTAATTTCCCTCAATATTTAAAATACATTAAATAAGTTTCTTTATATTTCTTGTGATGAGCACATCACTCTCTCCATTGCCTCTTTCCATCAATAGAAGGTCCACATAATACATGTGACTGCATGTGGACTGACTGCTGTACTTGTCTGTAATAAACTCTCTCCTTTTATGTCCTTTCTGATTTTTGTTTTCCCATCCTTCTCCTGCCTCACCAGTTAATTAGTGCATGCTATCCATATAATGGGGTAACTACACAGTTCAGCTACATTTGAATATAGCTGATACCCACTTCTACTAAATATTGTTATTCAGTAACATTTGGAAGCTGCAGGATAATGAAAAATCTCCCCTATGGATGTAAGAAGTCTGTGCTATATGCACCTGGACAAAAAAAGTACCCTGTGATGCCAACCTTTCGTGTTTTGTTTTGATTATGGTAATGACTTCAATGCAAATAAGGCCTGGTTTATATTTTATCTAAACGACCCATTTGAGATAATTGTACATGAGGAAAATTAAAGTTATAACTGAAATTAAAGTTCTTTCCCAGAAACAGAACCTGAACATGAATATTCTCAATCCTATATGATGGGAAAAACAAAAAGGCAGATATAGGTTGAGCTTTTCAAATAACTTATTCCAGTTGCCATCGCTGACCAAGTCAGTGTTTGTGCTGGCTTAGCAACTCATGTCAAGTGAACAACTCCAGAACAGATGATGCTGTAGGTTGCTCAGGGCAGGATTTACAACATTATCCAATGATCAGTATTAAAATATAGTTAGGGTGACTTTATATGTGTTTTCCTGTTAAGCAATCAAAATTTAATAACTGTATGAATCTCAGCAGTAATCCAAGTACTGTAAATGTGTATCCTCAAACCAGTTTTGCAAAGTGGGACAGAGAGCTGTAATTAACCTTGCTGAAGTGGCCTTTATTTTCTACAGTTCTTGATCAAAGTAGTTATGTTACACTGAATAAGTCTTCTAATTCAAGACACCTGAATAAACGGCAGGAAAACCAGTCTGGAATGCACATCCCACTGTCTGCAGTCATCCTGCAGCACACATTGAATAAAGCTCTTCCCCTTGTCTCTACAGTTAAGTGAACTCTAATGATTAAAAAATGCTTCTGAATTGAAAGGTGCATCAGACTGATAACAGGCTTGTTCAGACTTGCACTGTGCTTCAGCATGACCTGCAATTATTGTATCTTTGCTGGGTTTAGGATCTATTTCCATATCTGTTCTTCTTTTAAAATATTCCCTGGCTGTTCCAAAGCACATTAAGCTAAAAGTTATCAGACTCCGTGCAAAAGAAGAAAAGAAAGCTAGCTTTTAACTGGCTAATGTTAACTTTTAACAAAGAGAGTGGTATACAAAAGCAAAAGCAAAAAAAAAAAAAAAAGTGGATACTTTCCAGAGTTGCTTTGGATTTGATCATCTCTCTTTTCTCCTTTGATTCAATCATTTTAAACTGAAAATGTTTAGCTTCTTTGGCTTAGGCTGCTGCCTTTACTGCCTTTCTGCATTTGAGGGGAAAAAAAAAAAAAAAAAAAAAAAAAAAAAAAAAAACTGTCTTAAACATATGCAAGTTTTTTCAGCTAAAAGTAGTAACTTTTCATAATGTTCTCTAGGACAGAAGCAGAGGACCAAACCTGAGGCTGCAGTGGCTCCTTGGCCATCCCACCAGGCTCTGCAGCCACATAGGCATACTTGAGATCTGCAGAGGGGAAAGATGGATCAGCCAGCAAAGTGGGGCCTATTTCTCCCTCACCCACTAGCATGGTTGACGGAGAGTTACTCAATATCAAATCAGGATGGGGACTGCTTATAACATGTATGTTCCAGGACCTCCACCCTCTCCTCATTCTCTTTTCCCTGCTCTACCACAGAGATAAGAGAGCTCAGAAATCCATAAGCCAAACCAGAAAATACTCATATTTAAGGACAGCTTTGACTTTTCTTGAAATTGAGCGTTCTGATGAGCAGTCAGTTAACAGAGAGGTAAAAATATTTTTTTTTCTTTTTTTTTTTTTTTTTTTTCAGAGTGATCAAAGGCTTTGGTCCTCCTTGTAGACAAAGTCTAAGATGATGTCAGTATCATTTATGTATCCAAGTATGTGCCATTTCAGTAGATACTTCGTGGTATCCATTATAGTTACAGATGTTACAAGCTTCCATTATTATTTTTTCTTAAGTGTTCATAGTTTTCCCAAACCCCGATCACTTCCATTGAATTTTGATTTTGTTTTCCTTTAGGGTCTTTTGAGGGGAGTTTTTAACAAAACCTTCTTACCTGTTGTTTAGGTTGAAAGACGGGACAGTACTTTGTTGATACAACACTAGACATATTCTGTTGAATAAAAAATGCATAAAAAATAACTCACCCAATAGTAACAGTCCACCTTATCATGGACCCCATCTGTAACAAGGAGTAAAGTTCATGCTTGTTTTTGAGTTCAGTTTTTAAACAATTTAAAACATTTTCAATGTGCAGGAGAGCATCCCTTTGTGTGTGTATGCCACTGCCCTCTGCTGCACAGGGGCAGGAGAGCTTGGCTGCTCTCATAGAAGCAGTGGGCACCCACCCATATTCCTACTTAGACCAAGAGTCAGGTCCTACTGACTTGAGGCCTCACTTGGAGTACTGTGTCCAGGCCTGGGGCCACAAGCACAAGAAAGAGCAGGTTAGAGCAGGTCCAGAGGAGGGCCATGAAGATGATCAGAGGGCTGAAGCACCTCTACTATGAAGAAAGGTTAAGGGAGCTGGGAATGTTCAGCCTGGAGAAGAGAAGGTTACACAGGGACCTTATTGCAGCTTTTCAGTACTTAAAGGGGTCTTATAAAAAAGTGGAGAGCAACTTTTTGCTCAGTCAGATAATGACAGAACAAGGGTGAACAGTTTTAACTAAAAGAGTGTAGATTTAGATTGGAGGTTAGGAGAAAATTCTTTACTCAGAGGGTGGTGAGGCACTGGAACAGGTTGCCCAGAGAAGCTGTGGATGCCCCATCCCTGGAGGTGTTCAAAGGCAGGTTGGATGAGGCCCTGGGCAACCTGATCCAGTGGGTTGCATCTCTGCCCATGGCAGGGGTGTGGAACTGGATGGTATTTAAGGGTTCTTCCAACCCGAACTATTCTATGATTCTGTGACTCTATGACTTCATTTCAGAGCTAGAGCTCTGAAGGAGTTAAATCTTTGCATCCATAGGAGTCAAGTACCCTAATACCTGCAAACATCAGGTCATTTCTGTTACACAGAAAGAGTATGCAAGTATGTTGTTCACCACAAATGCCCTGGATTGTTGTTTCATGAGTTGTGTGTCTCAAAATGTCTAAGAGATTCACTGCAAGCAGTGTTGTGTTTCTGTTGAGCATTACTGAAATGTGGCCATGAAAGAACAGGAACAAGGCATCTCTGGCCTTTTGTTCTCTCCGTATGTGTGGTTCTGTCATATAACAGACTGACACCCTCAAATGATTTTGCCTAATTCAACTTTCTGGGCTAAAATATATAGATCAGCAAGATAAATATATTAAGCTAAATATAGGACAAATATAACCTGACCAGTCATAGGTACAATTATCCATTCTGGACATCAGCGCTAGGAAATTAGGAAAATCAGCTGAAAATGTTTAGAATTTCAGTCATCCACAGCACCACAGTCCCCTGTTAGGAGGATAGCTACTCAGAGCAGGGATTTTAACTCATCTGCCAGTTAATTGTGGTCGTTTAAAGCCGTTATTCACCTTATGGATTTACAGACACAACTAAGATAACATATCCATATATATCAGTCTGGCTTTGCACCTCTTTGTGCTGTCTTTTTTCAACTAAAGACAGGATTCTTGTATTTCAGCCCCTCAGTTTAATACAAGTGAGCATTAAAAATGAACAAGAATTTTTCAGAATTTGCTCTCAATGAAATTACTTTGAATTGTAGCAATTGGAACGGGACAATAGGTCTAAATGAATTTTGAATTATAGTCTTTTTTTCTTATTTATTTCTCAAAAATATATAACACCTCATAGTTTTGGACACTTGAACTTGATAACACATTGGAGAAAGCACTGTAGCCCTGATTTCTGCTAAAGGAGGAGATTAGAAGTAAATGACTGCCTTGGTTCATTTCCATCTCTGACTTTTTTCAATTTATCTGTGTGAGGCTCTTTAAACAATACATGAACCATTTCATATGGATTACTCTAAAAACAAAATAACAAACATAAAACCCCTTTTAAGTACATACATGAAGTTTTGCATCAGTTTCAGCTAAAGGATAGTTTCAAGCTTTTATTTTTATTGGCACACAAAGCAGGCAGGCTAAACCTTAAACCCTAAAATTATGATTCTTCTCTGTTTATATATATATATATATATTACTAGTGCAGGCTGACAAAGATTTCTCTATCAAATATGTGCCATTTACAAGCGGAATGCTGTCTCCATTCTAGTCACCAGCCACATGAGCTCAGCTAGGGGTCCTGAGTGTCAAGCTGAGCGCTTTTCTTTCCCCATAATGAAGGTCCTGCAGGCTAAACTACTGATAGGCTGTTAGTGACTCTTCTGAAATTCCTTTGATGGTCTTACACAAATGCAAAGATTGGTACTTAACAATGCTGTTGATGGTATACAATAAGTTTTTGAATTGTGCTCACCCTGCATTGTCTTCCATGTGGTTGCATGTGTGAGTGTATATATATGGATATGTGCATGAATATACATAAATATATGAAGTATGAGGATTAATGTGTTATAGACATCTGAGTTTCATATGTGTTTGTGCGTGTATTTAATATAAAACAGGGACATGAAATAGAAACTAAAAAAATGCTACTGAAAGCTTAGTTTTTAAAAACTGTGCTTGTGACTCTTATCTCACCCAATCAGAAGCACCAATTGTATCAGAGACAAATTATAAAAATATAAAATTATGCTAGTTCTTAAATATATGCTTTGTTTGTTTATCTTTTATTTAATTCACTTTGAAATAATACACTGTGATCTTTACACATTTTAAATATTTTAACCTGTGACATCCAAGTAGGTGGCCTAGCCAGTACTTCCTTTTTCCCAGTCAGATGCACTGGAAAGAGGTAGCAGGCTGTGTTTTCAAGAGACTTGAGAAACTTGCTGGCAAGCTTTTCTAGGGTTATGATCACATGTCAAAGATGATGTCTGTGCAGAACGTAGGTTTCTTACCAATGTTGTTTTCTTGGAAGACAAATTTTGTTTCCCTTAGTTCACTCATTTTGAATGAATGAAAAGTCCATGGGGAAGGAATCAGTCCTTAAATCCAATATTTTTCCTTATAATTGCAAAAGTCTTGCTTCCTCTCTGCCCCAACAAAAATTTGCCATAAACAAGAGGGTGTAATTAACTGGCTGGTAGACTACTTCTCATTTCCAGCCAAGTGGCAGGATAAATGTTGTGCAAATATAGTATCCTAGTATCCTCTGTGTGAAATCATATAGATAAGTTATAATATGTCTAGTTTTGTACCAATACAGACAGCCACATACATGTACATGTGCTGAAGGGACGCGTAAAATTTATATTTTCTAGATACTATGCATTAATTTTTTTCCTTCTGAAAGAATTCAAAATACTTTTTAAAGGACTTGTTTTCTGTGCAATGGAGCTCATTGGCAAGCACTCAGTAAAAGCAAAATGAGGAATGCAGTCATGGTTCTAAAAACACTTCACATTCTTCAGACTGATGCCAGTTGCATGCATTGACAGTAATCCCGTCTAATCCCCTCCACACGTATTATCTTTGTACACCTGCTTTCATTGTCTCACTTACCATTTTTTTTATACTTCTAAACAACATATACAAGAGGTTACCCTTGTATAGCAACAGAACAAAGTACACATGCACACACAGTGTTCTATGCTACAATTTTGCATTATAGTTGTAAAAAAATAGTTGTAGATTTGGTACTTAGAGTCAACATCTTCCATTAAGATATTTTTCCTACTTTTCCCCCTTTTCAACCCTCTTCCTGCCACCCCCTGCCCCCCCCCCCATCCTCCCTGGTACCATGTCTGTATTTCTCTTTCTTGGCAGATTAACTGAAGCACATAGAACAGCTGTAAAAGTCATCAGGAGAATGCAATATTTTGTAGCCAGAAGAAAATTTCAGGTAAGCAGCACTGTTAACCATAAGAACAGTTTGTAGGCTTAACTACATGACGTTGAAAGTGCTCTGAGAGTGGATTTGTCTTTGTGCATGTGGTTGCAATAAGTCAAAACTACGGTTTAGACTCTCAGCCTTATACCTTTCCTATGTGGTGTTTTTCATAGTGTGTGCAAAATTACCAACTATCCACGAGTGTAGTATGATATGTAAACCTTCTGAGTTTGTGGAGTCTGCATAGTTATTTTTCACTTCTCTTTTTTACTGCATTTGTTTTTTTGGGGTTTGTTGGTTTGTTTGTTTTACCATACTCACAAACATATAGACTGCTTACCCATCTGCTAGAAGAACTGAAGACAAGACTGTTGGAGTGCCTGCTCAAATACTGTTACTATCTACCGTGATCATCTAACAACTGGTTAGATGATGTTCAACTCATCACATGCTATGCATGATTTACATATCAATAGTTTTTACTGACCAGCACTATGCTGTGTAAAGTTGCTTTCCAATTTTTTTCCCAGCATGGGACATCAGAGAGGTCTTTTTTATGAAATTGTAGGTCATCTGCCCATCTGCCCTCTGGAAATTTGCTGACTTTATGAAGTCTTAAGTTAAATTTCTCAATCAGATTGCAAAGTGATCAAAATATATGTGCCGCTTTTAAAAAAAGGAAAAAAAAAAAAAAAAAAAAAAAAAAAAGGTCTTCTTTTGCCTGTTTACTAAGGCCCAATATGATAAAATTTGTTTGGAGTGTGATTCTAGTATCATCCTTCTCACCACACATGTGCCAATGGTGCCATGAAAATAAATAATTAACTTCTGGCCAGATTTTCAAAGCCTCTGTTACTTCCATCTGAAAATTCATACTTTTATGTGTAAGAGGTTCCACAGCAAGTTAATCAACTTTCATAATCCTTTTGAAGAGGTTTTAAAAAGATAAAGGAAAAGCCTAAATTTCAAGTAAGTTTGATTAGAGCTGAGCACTTAATTGCCAGGGATAGAAATCTGAGATAAGCTTGTATTGCTCAGAGGACTGAATTCTCTTCTGGTCTTTTCTTTCCTGAGGCTGTGAAAAGTAGCTGATCGGCCTCCCCGTGCTAAACAGATTTTGGACATTCAGACAGATGCTGTTATTCTGAGTTTTGCCTTAAGAGCTCTAAGCACACTGGATATAGAGTGCTGAGCCCAAATAACCAGGATTTGAAATTTATTTTTGGGAAAAGTGGACAGAATGAAAGTTAAAGAAGTTCATCAAGTTCTGTATTTACCAAACTTCCCTGGGAACCCATCACATCCCTCCCTAAGTTGCATTGTACATCCTAGGGTTTCTTAATAAAAACATGACAAGGGATATGTGCCTGCAAAGGTTGGAAGGCATAAAATGCTCAGCTTTATGGAATAGGAGCAAGTTGAAAGGATATTTTTACTATGCTTTAGAGGGCTTGGAAAGACTGCAGTGTACAGTGCTTCACAACAGAAGGATTCAGAGATGATGATTTAGTAAAAGGGATCTCAGATAGAGGACTTCTTCTGAGAGAGAAAGGAAATTTCATTGGGAGTGAGTAGAATTAATTATGCACATAGTAGCCCGTGGGGGAGAGGGGAGGAGGTAAGGAAAAATCCCTAGCACATCTAGGCTCTGTGCCATGCATCATGTTTAAATAGAGAGTCCAGAGGAAAGGACAGAGGATTTAGCCAAAATGCTCTCAAAGCACCCCCGCTAGTCAATCTAAAGAGTGATACTGGCACTGTTTCTCTGGGAGAAGACAATAGGCTGCTTTTCTGGCCAGAAATAGTGATGTGTCAGCGTCTGCAAGAAGTGAAGCTAGGGAAGGAAAAAAAATGGCAATAAAGTGAAAGCTGAAACCTCCCTCCCCCAAAGTATATCTTCTCAGAAATGTACACAAATGTGCATGCACACTACTGAAACCATGAACTCTTCTGAAAGTAATAATGCATGTAAGTGGTGGTGGCTAAGCACGAGGAAGGCATTTTGTCATTAAGAACTTTTGCTTCTTCATTCATTTCACAGGATTTGTTTCCATTCCAGTTCCATGCTTTTATTTGAAATTTCTAGGATCCTGTGGCTGCCTTCCAAGCATGACTCCAGCACATACTGTAGGTGTTCAGTGCATGTGTGCAGTGGCGCATGCTAATGGCTCTGGCTGAAGCTGTGACAGAGTGGAAACAGACAACAAGATGACTAATGGGCTGTTTTCAGTAATTTCCAATTACTAGATTTGCAGTTTACCTTTTTTTTTTTCTCTTCTTGAGTCAGTGCCAAAAAGGAGACATCTGCCCCACGTTTCCCAAAGGGGTTGGTATGTCTCTGAAAATGCTGATGTTTTCAGAAGGACATCATTTCCAGTTATTCCACCACACACATTACTTTTACCTGATAAAATTTTGCCATAGTGCACTTTTTATAATCACATCACCTTATTCAAGTTCTCTTTTCTTGTTTCAGAATTCTGCCTTAGTAGTTCCAGGAAGAAACCAGAGCTTGGCAGAAGCAACTGGATTCTCATTATGGGAATGGGAATAAAGCTGGGCAGATGGCAGGGCTTTTTGTTGTTGTTTAAAAAAAAAAAAAAAAAAAAAAAAAAACTCTTTTGCATTTTTTATTTGTCCTTTTTTATTTATTTGAATTGCACCTCTCCTCTGACCTAGTAGGTATCATTAAAGACAAAGAACTACAAAAAAAATCTATGTGCATCTGTCTTCATACTTATGCAAAATATCTGTCCTCACAGTTATTTAAGCAATAATATTTCTGTCACCAGACTTCTTTAGTCTTCAGTGGCATTTGACTGTGGGTCCAAGTGTTATGAATTGGGCCTATATCTGTGATTCAGTCCTCTGACATTATGATTAACATATGGGTTTGGAATGAGCTGAGAGATATCATACATGGTAGTCTTAAGTTATATATCTTGGTTTTGTGTTTTCAAATACACTGTGAAGGTCTAATATTTTGCTCAGTATGAAGTAATATGAAGACATGACTCTAACTGACAGTAATGGGAATCATTTGGCTCCATCTCCACAGTAAATATGCACTCCTAAAATGCCTACATACTTTTTATTCATTGCAACAACCATTACAAAATAACAGCCAAATATCCTCTGAAAGACACACACACACACACACACACACGCAAAAAAAAAAAAAAGTCTGTCTGAAATGAAAATCAAGTTTAAACTATAATTATATTTCAGTCTTATCTATGACTCCTTCCACAGCAAGCTCGGAAACCATATGATGTACGCGATGTGATTGAACAGTACTCACAAGGACACCTCAATATGATGGTTCGGATAAAAGAACTTCAGAGAAGGTGGGCCCTGTCTACCTCATGAAATATTTGATTTCTCTGGTGCCAGCTGGCTTTACGGGAGATGTGTACTTAATGAACAGTAATTGTCCAAAATTGCAAGCACAACAGGGAGCACAATATCTAGAGGATTTAACTTAGAGTCATTTTTAACCCCTTTTATGACTGAGTGTACAATTATCCTTTATTCTCCTCCCTTCTTTCAAATGAAATTAAAGGAAATTAAGGTGCGTGCTGTGAAGTTAATAGTATGAAGTAAGCTTTTCTGTCTTCTTTTTAGAAAAGAAAATATTTTCAAATAATTATTTACCTTTCTATCTCCTCTTTGTGGTTCTCCATGGTTGAGAGAAATGTGGTTCACTTGTGTTCTCTTCTCTATCTGGAACTTTTAGCTTGCTGCATTCCTCCTTGCACAGGCTTTCTCTGAGTGTTGGGATTGCAGCTGAAACATTTTGCCACAAAAATATCCCTTTCAGTTTCAGCACAAAGTATTTTTCTCTTTACAAATTAACTCTATGGACCAGGATATCAGACTGAACTCCTCTGGCTCTTAAATTAAATAAAAATAAATAATAATAATAATAAATAAATAAATAAAATCTTCACAGTCTTTGTTATTAGATTGCATATGAGAGAGTACAACTATTTTTTAGTTATGACATGAAAGTCTAAGAAATAAACTATTAATACACATGAAAGAAATGATAATAATATGGTTTGATTCTGGAAAAAACTCCAGAGAACTAACTGCTGACTGTATTTATATGCAGCAAATCACACTAATCTGGTCTTTCTATTTGCTTTGTTTTACGTTTAAAATGACTGTAAATTCTTATGTAAATTATGCATATATAGTATACTGTACTTTTTTTAGCATCGGAGTTTAATTTGCTTGGTAATTCCACTGCTAGTAATTCTCTGTTTTCTTTTCAGATTGGACCATTCCCTAGGAAAGCCAGGCCTTTTCCTCCCAGGTACAATGACTATTCTAAGTATTTAGGTTCATAACTTGGTGAAAATACCAGTGACTACAGTAACATAGATTTATAATCTACCCAATTATGAATTAATATATAATTCTGTTAGTAGGCTCAGGAATGACTGTGGAGAGATAAATACCTTGCATTCAGGTGGTAGTGGAGTAAATGGAAATTAAGAATATATATTAGAAATGCATATCAGTGAATTACAAGTTGGAAATAACTGAATGGAAAAATTCCCCCTCCCCCCCCAAAAAGGAAAAAAAAAAAAAATCTTTCTATGTCTTTTGTGTTGGGGTTAGGATATATGTTAGTTAAAGATCAAAGGTAGATCAAGGGTAGATCATTCAGGAAAAACTGGGATAGTTTGAAAGCTAGAGTGATAGAAGTGTTATGAAATTAAAAATGCAAGATCATACACCAGAAAACTGATAAAAAATCTACTTGCTGGTGGTATTGAACAGTCTGGAATGTCTGAGAAAAAGAAAGTACTGGTATGCTAATTAATTGTAAATTAATGCCCACGGAATGTAGGATAATGCTGTGATGTATCAACAACAAAAAAAAATAGTCTGATCCTAGGAGAGAGATTTTCAAGACTTACAGGGACATGTGCATGCCCTTGCACAAGACTCAAGTAAGGCCTTATGTGGACTGTTGCGCAAAATTCTGACTCCACATCTTTAGGAAAGATTATCTGCACAGAAACAGGGAAGAAATACCACAGTGACCAGTAAAAAAGAGAACCTGTTCTATTAGTGGGAAAGAGATGTTTGCTCTTTTTAACCTAGCAAAACAAAGGTCTGGAAAGAATAGTCTGGTAATTCTACAAGGAGAATTTACATGGGAGGCAAAAGAAATATATAAGAGAAAGGACAGTATGAACAGAAGAACAGATGTTTGTAAACTTGTCAAAAATACTTGGGAATCATGGAGATCAGAAACCTGAATACGGAAGGGACTGAAAGAAGTGATACTTAGAGGGGTCTTATAAAAAGGATAGAGAAGGACTCTTCGCTTGTTAGATAATGGTAGGACTAGGGGGAATCGTTTTAAATTTAAAATATGATATATTTACATTAGACATTAGGAGGAAATTATTCACTGTAAGGAGAGTGAGACACTGGAAGAGGTTGCCAAGACAGTGTGGATGCCCCATCCCTGGAGGTGTTCAAGGCCAGGCTGGACGAGGCCTTGGCCAACCTGATCTAGAGGGATAGGATGAGTTAGATGATCTTTAAGGTCCCTTCCAACCCAAGCCATTCTATGATTCTGTAATTTTTTATAGTAAGATATTGTCTTCAAATTTTCAGAGGTTCCATCTTTGCTGACCCTACAAGCTCAAAAATGACTTAGGGACTGAAGTCCCAGGTCCCCGAATGACTTTAAGCACTCATGAGCATAAGTGGAACTGAGAGTCAAGGGTGCCAAAGTTATTTTAGAGCCTTTTAAAAATGCCTCCATATTATCAGAGGTTAAAATGATTTATACTGTCAGAATGAGGAGTGTCTCTCAAAACACAATGTAATTTTAATATCTGATTGCTGGAGAAGGCTCATTCCTCTTCCCTGTAGATGAGATGGTTTTGGATCACAGGAAAATGATCAGTCAGCTTGAATACATCTATAAATATTTATGCTTGGGAATTCATTCCAAAATGTGCAAGCTAAATTTGCAGAAAATCTTTGCTTACCTCCAAGAATGCATAATTTTAAATTTAACATTATCAAATTAGAACTATTATTTGTACTAAAAATAAAAAAATAAATACAATAAAATAATTTGAAGTGTTGGCTGCAAAGAAGTTAACTGTGAAATATTATTCTGAGCAGTTTGGGAAGTGTCAGATTTTGCTGAAGGTGTTCAGGAAGTTTAGTCATCAACTCTTTGATTGAAAGGATCATAGAAACCTTTGGGAGGATCTTAGATGGGTCTGTGGATTTGAACAAGATTTCAAAGTGTTCATGTGTTGAAAAGAGAGTAAGTTACTGAGGAAGAGCCCCGGGGCTGTGTTTGTGAGCTTTGATTGATTCAGTTCTAAGCATCTCATATGGGAAACCTACACATAGGACAGCAAAAATAAAGTGGGTTATCTGCCTGTGGGCCTGAGGTTACACAGCAGAACTTGCTGTTCCAGGCACATGCTGGAGAGAGTGCCAGCAAACACAGACCCAGCTAATTAAAGGGAAAAAAAGTACAAGTCAAAGTCTGCCACAGAATTTTTATCATTCATTATTATTTTTTTTATTCAAAAAACTTGCTTTGACCTTATATTTGGAGGGGAAAAAAAAAAAAAAAAAAAAAAAAAAAAGGCACCTAAAACCCCCTGCACCTACTCCTAGAGGGAAGATAAATTTGAGTAGGGATACATACCCTATACCTTCAAAATGTTTTATGATAGACAGTTTTACTGGGGAGAGCACTACAGGATTTCAGAGATACTTGGTTAAACCCATAATCTGTGCTCTGGAGAAGTTTATGTCATCCTTATCATTCAACTAGCTTCCCTTGTTAGTCTTTTCTTGCAACATCACTGCTGAATTACTGCTTTGAGACAGGTCTCTGAGATGCAAGGTGCCCCTGCTGAGGATAATGTCTGCCTCCACAGCATGCCAACTCTACAAAGTTATACCTTTTGTATAGACATATGGCTCTGCCCTTAGATGGACTGGATAAATACTAGGAAAGGTAAAATGGTTGTTAGGGCTGCAAAAATGTGTAAGATCAGTTAGGGCTTTGCAAGACCAAAACCAGAAGTTATTTGATCTAGTAGTTATTTCATATAAACCTTCCACAAATCCAAAAATAAGATAAGTGGTTCCAGATAAATGGTCTGAAAAACTAAAACTAGGGTTAATTTATAATTAGTCCCAGTTTTATCCAACCCACCAATAATCAAGTGATGAACAGTCATGAGTGGTTATAGTATTGGTCTGGTTTGGGTGGAAACAGACTTTTGTACTGTCATCTTCCTCTGGAAAACAGAGTTCATCCCGAGTTTTCCTTAGAATGGATAGCGAGTTATGCATCAAAAATGTATTTTCAGTCTGATATATTTTTTTCCAGTTCAAAGGCATTACTAGAAACCTCATTTATAAACAATACGGATGTTTCCTCCAGACTGTTATTTTTGTATTGATGGCAAGCAAAAGAGAAATGACAATGCAAAGAAAATGAAAGCACCAAGGAGAAAAACATAAGAGGAATTTTCCTTTCCAGCTCCTTTTATTTTTCCTGTTTTATTTTACTCAGCTCCTTTTGTTTTTCCTGTTTTATTTTACTCCTATTCAAAGAATCTTAAGGTCTGATTCCAAGCTTGTTGGAATGAATGGGAGTCTTTCCAGTGACCTCAGTGGGTTTTGGATCAGGCTGTTACTGATACTCTGTTGTCAACTTTGATAATATTATATAAAGTAATTGCAGTGTTTCTGATTTATGCTATAGTATTATTATCTTTCAAAAGTAAATGATGTCATAAAAGATCCAGAATCGGAATTCACTTAAAGCAATTATTGGGGGG
>CM021697.1:67889122-67910716 GCA_011074415.1 Stictonetta naevosa
GAGTATGGTTATTTATCAAGGATAAAAAACAGCAAAAGTTGTATTAAAACAAGATAAGGGTGCAATAACAGAAAAAACAGCCATGCTGGGTCATGACAGTCATGTCTCTGATGGAACTAGAAGCAAGATGCTTTGGGAAATGTAAAAGAAAAAGAAATGCATATGCCTCTAACCTTCCTGTAAGCTTCCAGCCATTTGCAGATCAGAGACTTCCTGACATGGTTCCTGTGTATTTAGTAGTCATAACTGGTTTGTGCTCAACAAGCTTGCCTGGTTTCCCCTGAACCCCATGTAAACTTTTAACATCTGTGATATCCTGTGACAAGAAGTTTCATGATTTAACTTACACATACACATATTGTGAGAAATCCTCCCATTTTGCTTGTTATAGTGCTGGTTCTTAACAGCTTTATATGAAACTTCCAATATGAATTTTAAAACATTAAGAAGATAATGAATTAATTTTCCAAAGAGTTGAATCCTGTTTTTCAGGAATTTTCCCAGAAGAATATATCTTAGCTTCACTGAAAGCCCACCTCACAGTCCCTGATAACACAAACAATTCTGTAAAATTTAATTAAGATTCCCATAATAGTAAACAAACACCTTAATAATTGAAAGTATTGGTATAGAAGCAAAGCATGCATTACTAACATTTCTTGAATTAACTAAACAGAAGCTTCTACAATGATAACAATAAGAGAAGTGTTATATTTAATTTTCACTACACATGATGGAGTTAATTGCTTTTGAGTGCCTTTTTTACACTAACTATAGCTTTTCAGGGTTAAAAGTGAAGAATAATGCCAAAGTAAAATAAAAGATGCAGTGTTTGGATTCAGAAAAACAGTTAATCTGAACCTCTTGGATCTATATAAGCAGGTGGAAATCCCTGGAGAAAAAGGATTTCTTGTAAACCTTTGGCAGTTCCATTTCTTTCTTTATTTCCCACTTTCAGTAGTCCCAATACTAAACTTGATATAATTTCCTGAGGTTTTGAGATATCTTTAGGAATTTGGAAAATCCTAGTTGTAACAAGGCTTGAATTCTTCATTTTTATTTTTTTTTTAAAAAAAGTGACTTTTAGATAGATACATTTTACAAATGTTGAGTTAGCTTACATCTAGTGGTAGGCACTGTAGAAGTAAATCTCACAGAATACTCTTATTCTGTAAAAGTAGAGTAGATCATTTCCAGCTTTTATCATTTTCAGACCATCTGGCTATAATTCATTTGCTGTTCTAATGTTCCCCATAAGTATTTTTTCAACAACAAAAAAAATCTGTTTTCTTAAAAGTTTGATATATTCTGATGAGATAGAACAGTAATAGAGTGGAAAAAAAAAAAAAAAAAAAAAAAAAAAAAGATTATGCTGCTGTCTCTTTTGGTAATGTAAGAAGGAATTGTGTTTTTTTGTAAAAGAAACAAAAATTGAATAACCAGCAATATGTCATTTATATCATGTGCTTCCAATTGGAGAAAGAGTTGGGGTTGGCCTTTCTTGTTTTCTTAGCTATTATGGGCAATATTAAAAAAAAGCTTTAATTATTTTTTTCTCTTTTTTTTTTTTCCTTTTTTATTTTTTTTCTTTTTTTTTCTTTTTTTTTTTTAATGAGATAATATATAGGTGACCTAAGAACTGTTCGGTCTCCTGAAGTATAATACTTATTGCTTATACAGTACTGTTTTATCTGATGGAAGTCTAAATACAATAAATGATGGTTTTATATCATACCAACCACGTGAAACATGCTGGTTTCAGGATTTATTTTTCGTTATGCTTCTGAGATAGAATTTGTTCATATATATTTTCATCCTTTTATAAATAATTGTGACTCCTTTCATGATGATCATTCATGTTCCCTTTCTGTTTGAACCTTTCACAAATATATGAGCTATAACTAAAATGTGTAGATGATCTGTTTTATTGAAGACACAAACAACAGACAAAATATTTAAATAAAGCTATTTTGGATTACAAAGCAAAGAATGTAAAAACTAAGATACTTCAGATTTACAGTTAGCCATGCTATCTTTTCAATTATGTAAAAACAAATAATCTAATATAGAAAGTCTAAACTCATATATCTTGAAAAGACTTGAGAGAGAAAGCATAAACATGAGATAGAAATCAAATGTATTTGAGCAATGTTATCTGAACTTCTGCCTACCTTTCTTACCACAATTCTCTGCACATTGTATACACAACCCATTTAGTTTTAGATAAAGATGGTCTTTATTAGACAATAAATGCTTGTAAATTAGAGATGAATGCTGATTTAAATGGAGGCTAATAAGGAATGGGAGAGAGTGCAGCCTCTTGTGACTTACATAGCATGGATGCCAATAAAGGGATGGAGAGGGCACAGCTACTTGTGTGTATATCATGCTTTTCACTTCAACTGACAAGAGAGCCACATGCCACAAAATAGCTTCTTACTGCTTATCTGCTTCCTATTGTTTTCTGTTCTACACTGCATTCAAGGATAATTAAGATAAAAAACATTATTAACTTGGTTTGGTTGTTTTGGCATGTCTTGGTGATTATATGAAGAATGTGATTAGAGCTGGTGAGAAAATTATTATTAAAAAAAAAAAAAAGGGTTTTCTTTTGTTATTTCTCTTGCTGTGTTATATATATATGTATATTAGACCTAAACAACAAAAGCACTGCCTACTCACTGCTGTTCAAACCACATCCCAATTTAGAAATCCTTAGACACAAAAGTATAGACTTTTAAAGATGTCTACAGATTTGCTAATTAGAGAGTAGACTAAACTGTTCATTATTTTTAGACAGAAATGAATACATAGGTAAACTTGAGCCTCAACCTTTTTATCTTTTTAGAGGATTCTGTGCTTGTGGACTAATCAGTGATGAATGCCAAACATGTATGAGCCAAGCTGTGTCATTTATTTTGTCCCTACACAGTGTCCTTGAACAGTCTGAATTTTCTCTCTATATGGTATTTATGGTATTTACACCTCTAAATTTTCTTATGAAGCACTTCTCCCTTCTCTGCCTGTGCAGAGCTGTCAAGGGACAATAGCCTTTTTAATATTCTAGGTGATCTGTAGAGAAGGAAAGCAAGAAGAGTACTCTTGCCAGCATTGCTTTTTACAAGTTTTCCTCTAAGGTATATGTGTACCTTCAGATGAACTTTGGTGCAAATGTATGACTAAAAGTATCACATTAACAAACATATATGCTGTTAATGGTAAGGCAAGTACCATCCACTGAGGAATGCAAAAATGTGAGTTCCCTGCAAAATGAGCACACATACAGAAGTAAGGGAGAAGGCTGATACACTATAAAATTCACACCTCAGCCTGTCTGCCAGTAAGCCCTTTAGATTGTGCTCATGCCCCATGCAAAATCGGCTGAAATAACTCTAAAACCCAAGGCTCAACCACTCATAAATGTGGAATAATTTATAGAACAAGCAAAGAGAAATTACTGCAGCCCAATACTGGAATAGCAGTTTAGATAAAAAATGTATCCAACTTCCATTGACACAGGTTTCTAGGTTACTTTAGAATTTGAGGTGTGTTTTGTTTTGTTTTGTTGTTATGTTTTGTTTTTCTTGTGAATGTTTTCTCCTAGCTCAGCATATATACATTTTTGTGCTTTTTTCCCCATGGACTAACACTCCCAAAGTTTGTCATTCCTTTGCAATTGGCCATCCAAACAAAAAGAATAGAACCCACTTTACACAGCTTTAATTCTTGGCTCCCTATCCCACTATTTGCAGTATGTAAGTGAAGCAATTTGCATAAATGGCCTTCAACAAGAAGGTCTCACAAAGGCTAGGAGGAGAAAAGGATGGAGATGCAAGTGTTTTTCCCGGCATCATCCCTCTGCACTGAGGGATATGTCTCTGCCATTCCAGCTACTGAGCCCCAAGACAGTGCTCCCTCTTATATCTACAACCTCAATTGAAAATTATATATACTTCTGTGTGTAAAGATACATTGCACATGTCAAAATGGGGTGTGTGCCTAGGGATCATGTCTATTCCACCTAATTATGTGCCTCTATTTAAGACAATTAAAGAAGGAACTAGATCACCTCAGACTCTTTCTGTTCTTCATGTCCATGGAGTACCTCCACCAAGGTCCAGGTTGTCCTTTAGGCTAACTTAATCTGGTCCGTTAGACAAATTAACTTCCTTCTCTGTCAGTACCCTCTTTCACTTCTGTACCCTATGAAAAATTCTCTCTTGTTATGTTGGTGTCATTTTATACTACTATAACATTTTACCAGCTGAAATACGATTCATAGTTTGAGTTTACTCTCAATCTAATAAATGTCCCATTTCTATTCTTTTTTATTTAGAAAAAGGGGTAGACAAAGGATACTATACTCTAGGAGCCAGACTCATTCGGCTAGAGGATAAGGTAAGTGCAAGAAAGCTTTTTCTTTTTTTCTGAGTAATGATATCCAATCTACGGACATGCATGATAGTATATATCTACTTTAGAATTACAGGGCACCATAATAAAAAATAATATCCTAATTTTTGTAAGGGAGCCGATGAAGTATGTGCATGGTGTTCAGCATTAACTGTTTACCTGCCATGCAGATTTTGTTCTTGATTTTAAAAGGGACCACTTACATGTTGAAGCCAAATCACACATCTGTAGGTAGATAGTACAATGAACTGATGGGGTGTTTGTTGTACCACAATCAGTGAGTTAAACAGAACGGCTACTAGCAAGAGCCTTGGTAAATAGCAGTGGTTGATATTTCAGTTAGCAGTCTTGAAGTTCTCTAAAGTTTACTGCATTTTCCCCCATGCAGTTGTCTTTATAACAGTTCTACCCCTCCCTCCACTGAATTCAGTTATTCTCTCCAAGAATGTGTTCATCTGTGTTATTAATTAGAGTTATACAGAAGTATGCCTAAAGGCCAAGGCCCAGTGAAGCTCTATTGTTTTAGGCCTATTGCAAATATCCTCAAGAGTTTTTCTAATACTGTCAGCTCTCTTGAAGACATGCCTATCCATTAAAAAATGGTGACTATAAATAGCGTGCTTCCTATGGACAGTAGTGGCATAGTCACTTTGGTGTGTGACATGATGTAACATTTCAAACAAAAGTCCATTTGAATTTAGCATAAGCATTTCCTATTTGTGTCTTACTCTTATTCAAAACTTGTCATGCAAGTTTTATTTTCATGTCTTTCTGGGGATTGAGGAGAGAAGGAAACGGGAAGGAAGCCTTTCATTACATAAAAATTTAACAGTTGTGCTTCTTGCCTCCTCCCCCCCCCCCAAAAAAGAATAAATATAAAAATAAATATAAACAATTTCTCCCTCTATTGCCTAACATCTATTGATCATTGTTAGAACAACATTGGAAATATATGAGGCTGTGATGTCAAAGGATGGGTTTTCTTTGTCTTTTAGCTTTCTTAGTGTCAGGGAATGAGCTTCGCAGGAAAACACAATTTATCTGAGGTATCTTTTAAAGTGGATTGGTCCCTTGTGTGGACAGTCTCATTCAAAGTGAAAATGGCTTTCATTCAAATTAGCTCAATTAACTTTAAAAGAGATATATGGCCCTTTGACCTCTATATGTTTTGTGAATTCACACCACTAGTTTATTCAGATTACTTGAATATGCTTGTATAGAGACACCAACAATATGGGTTTGAAAATTCAGCAGATTAAAAAATAAAATAAAATAAAATAAAAAGTTAAATTACTTTGTGTGAATTACTTTGTGTGAGAAATGTTGCTAGCACAGTAAATATTTCCAGTAGCAGTAACAGTTTTTCATGGTCTTCCAACTGCTCCATATTTATAAAGAAAAATGTCAGAAAGTTATTAATGTGTCTGGCAGTGGCCCAGCTTTAGCACAGTATGCTGTGGATTTGATAACTTTTGATCTCAAAGCCTTAATTTGAGTTCTGCTGAGGTATCGGTGTAAGAAGAGGAATGTTACAAGACATGTCTGTGTACACAGCAGATGCTTCAATGAATGATCTCCGTTGCAGGTATCTGCTTCTGCTCTGCTCTTACAGTTTAAAGCTGTAGACCAAACTCTTGATGATTCTAAATACTAAAATTTTCATCAACACTGCCTTGATTGTAAATGCTCAGAGATGATGGAGCGATGTGGTTTAGCTTTATCATATTAACTGTCTGGCATATGGTAACCAGTCTGTAGCAGAGATTTAGGCATAATCTAAATACAGTTTTTGCAAGCTCAAACCATTAATATGGGCAAAGCCTAGCTGCTGTTTTGTTTGAATAATTAAACCATAATGCTTTAACTGACCACATATTGTATGGGAACTGGTGACTTCTATCTCTTTACTCATTGTTCTGGAGAAAACAAACAGAAGGGAATAAAAATATGTCAAGATATTTTCATAAGATGATGCTATGAAACATATTCAATCATTGCAACTTCCTTTTTGTTCTCAAATCAAGCTACAAATGTAAAATAAAACACCAGAGTCTGATGGAACCCAGTGCCTTTGTTTTTCCAGTACAAATTAGCCTTCTGGAAGGTGCACAGGTCTTTATTTTTATGTTTCTGCCAAGAAAGTAGATAAAGTGCAAAAAAGGGCAAACATTTGTTGTGGGGTTAATTTTGTTTTCGTGCTTGTTTGTTTTGTTTTTTAGTATTTGTAACTTTTTGGCACATTAGGCTAAAATATATATGTTATGTAGTGAAAACTAAGTTAAGCTTCCCAGGTATCTCTATTTTAATAGGACAATAGAAGCAACTGCATCCTGCTGTCAAACTGTTTCCCCTAAACTATTTTACCAAGTCTCATGGGATCTCCTGCTTTAATAGTTCACTGCATAGTAGCTGTTATGTGCCCAAATGTGGAATAATATTAGAGTCAGGAAAGACAAGCTGGGTTTCAGCCTCTGAAGAGAATAAATGAAGCAAGGGCATCTGACATCAGGCTCCAGCTGGTGGTGAGAAATAATCTCCCCCTTGGAACTAGAAAACCTTTGGAATCAGCCTCATCCCCCTGGAGAAATTATTTTAACATTCAGTCACCCAGTACAGTCATGGCAGCCTCCAACGAAATGACACATTTGATAACGTGACACATTTTTGGACAAAGGCCAGTTGATGTAGACTGATAAAAAGGCAGTACAGATTTCTATGATACAATCTGTATCAATAAGCTATTACTACACTTCTAGCCCAGACTGATCTTTCCCGCTAGCATTTTCCAGTTCATTTGTTTTTGTTGTTTCTCTGAAAGGAAATTAGAAAGTAATTCAACCATTCATAGATGAGTGTACTTCTAGGTAAAGTGATATTAATATTTATATATATATAAATTTTGAAAAGGAGGGAGAAAGAATTGTGCGTTTATGATGGTTAAGATAAACTTCGTTCTCTTTGGTTGTTTGCTGCTATTTGAGATAAAATGCTGAATTTGCTGTACAGAAAGCATAGGCACAGGTGTCTGAATTGGTTGCTTAGTGATAGATAAAAGTTTTGAGGCAAAAATGCCCCAAAGGCTCTATGATAATAGCCTTCCATTCATTTTGCATAAGCACTGTTGTCTGCACCCTCTCTTTTGTGGCTGTCAGGGCTCCATATGTGATTTAAGGTAACAAGGAAGAGGTAAGAACACTAATGTGTAGGATGAAGCACCACGCAAGTCCACATAAAACAGAGTTGAAATACACTTGTATCACTTCACTTTTAAGTGCTCCAGAGCTGACTGGAAAGGGATGAAATGTATGGTGGCACTTTCCAGGCAATATGTGAATCTCTTTTTGGCAACATCAATGCTGTACAATGCTCTTCTCATTAACAAGGCATGTTGCACAGTGTAAGTTTACCCATAACAGTTTATAATCTGTTTTTCCCTGAGTAGGACATAAAAAACTTACTTTGTCATGGTCAACATTAATAACCTATTGTGGCTCTTTTCATATAAACATTGAGATGTTTAGAGAAAGAATGGAGCTTCTTTCGCAACACGTGATATGTGCCATTTGGCCGACCCTTTCCTTAGTTTGATGGCAGGATTTAATTTTAAATTGCGGTATGTAGCTATTGACAGATTCTTTTGAAACGTATTAAGAGGGAGATTGGTTCCAAGATGATGTTCTAGAGTTGGCATTAGTTTCTTTTTAAAATTGTAAGCTAATGCTTCTTTATGATGAAATGAGTATTCTTCCTTTTTCTTTTATTTTCTTTTCAAAATTAGAAACAAAAATCTTGGTGTGCTGCATCCAACTGCACAGAAATCTATAAATAAAAACAGGAGAGAAAAGAATCTGCAAATGAAAGGTTAGAAGGGACAGCTGTGTTGTCTTTGAAAAATAGATCTATTAGGTATTTTTATAATTATATGGCACTCTTCTTTATGTGGTATTTACAGTTATGATTTACGTCCATATTACCATAACTATTTCCATACTTATAGACAACATGTGATAATGTTGGGAGTTAAAAGCAACCATTTGGTAGCATTTAAAAAATGCACAAACACTAAGAGAAAACAGGGCAGTAAAGCATAACCCTTCTGAGCTTTATCCATCTGGATAATGTGAGCCAGAACAAAAGTGTTGTCCATTGTAAACAAATGTAGAGGTTGGATTGTGGTGATAAACTCTCTCTTTACCAATTTAAAAACTCATTTTAAAGTTGGGAGCTAAAATGATGGTCTCAGAGAAGAGTAGTATTTCCCTATCATCTTCTTCCTGGATAACAAAGAGAGGGATGCTAGAGAATCTGACTCCTGCTGTGATTACATCAGGAGTCATGAAGTAGTAAATTATTTATTATGACAGTGCCTGCAAGTCCCACTCTAGTGAAAGTCTAGTCAGAATTTCCATTATAAACCTGTAATTTGTGGGTGGGGTGATCGGCATAACTGAACTGCACTAAAAAAAGGGGGTGGGGGGAGTGAAAATTATTGCACAAGTCACTAAATGTGCAGGATACATTTTTGAGGTTTCAAGAATATGTCTGAATTAAACCCAACAAATACATTTGCTAACAAAATCATATCTTGGCACTAAGGTGTTTGTGGGTTATTTGCCCCCAATTGTTTAAACATTGAGTTATTCTGTAATGTAAAGCTTTACAGAAGGCTTTTTGCGAATGGGCATTATGTGGGTTTTCTTAGCTACCAAAACAGGCTAATAGATCTTAAAAGTAGCTATCTGAGATGCATTGTCATTCCTTGTTGTAAACAGGAAAAGTGTTTCTCATCCCGACCCTTTATTATTTGTAAATATGCATGAACAGTGCTGATTTTTGTGGTATATCTCCTCAGCACAAATAGGGCGAGAGGGGCAGTGTCAAAATTTAACATATCTAATGTGATTTGCAGTTACTTGTAGATCTCTCTTGAAGGAGTATTGTACATATTCTTGGAGCACCTTCTGTCCAAGGAGATGGACAGGAGGCTGACAATGAGAGATGCTGTGAATATGTATTTGGGATAGGGTGCCAGTAAACACAAAGCACAATCTCATTTATTCAGTAGCAGTCCAGCACAAATCCATCAGTTCTGCACCTTGCCTATGAAGTAATTGAATTTTTATTCTGAAATGTGTAAATTACAGCAAATTTCTTAAATGGCTTCAAACAGGATTCCAACTCATGTTCTCACATCCTTCTCAACAGCAGTGAAATGACAGATATGAGGTGAAAGCAGAAATGGGACTCTAATAGTTCAGAATTAATCTGAGTGAAATCATATTTTTCATCTGTTATGCCTAAAATCTTTCTTGTATGCTGGGGATTTAAGGAACCATAGATCTGAAGTTGTGCTTGTGTTCTAGTACTGAAGCATCAAGACAGTTTTTTAGTCTGAAGACCAAGTAATGGTGATTTAACAGCTTATATCTTATCTGAACAGCTTTTCTACTTTGCTAGATGACTTCTTAATGCAGAGAGGAAATATGGCAGCCTGGACTTCTTTTGACCATTTGGCTTTGTTTTACACTTCTGAGATAAACCATGTTTAACAAAGGAAAAGGAAGGGACAGTTTTGACCTGCATGGTTGTAATGGTAATGTCTAAAGGATCAGAAGAAAATAAGACCTGACTCTGAAACACCTTTCAGGCAAAAGGAAAGAACAGAGATAGATCATATATCCTGAAGCATATCTGAATGAATCCTGCCTGAGTTCTTCCCTTATGGTTCTTGTTATGAAGCCTTATCATAAATGGTACTTGGTAGCACCCTCCTATTATTAAGGTTGTACACTACTTTCCCTTATAAAACTTTTTTAGTTGCTTACATCTTTGCCAAACTTGAGCCATCTGGGCTGAAATTTTCCAAGGCAGATGTCTGCCTCAGGCTGAGGATTTTTGGAAAATTTATATATGAGTGTGGGTCATCCTTTCTGTATCACAGTAACCTGACCCACTGTGAAGATTCTCCCAAAAGTAAACATAAAAATGTTGATGGAAAACACTTGAGCCTCTTCTAAATTTGAGCAAGAAAATTGGACAGAAATGGAACATTATCTGCCAGTCTTGAGACCTAGAGGCCTGATCCAAAACATAGTGAACTCAGCAGGAGGCTTTCACATGGATCAGGCCCTGATTTTTAACGGATGAGGGAGCAACGAGTTTCACATAGTGAACATTTGCCAGGACGCAATTCACCACCATAAATCAAATGTTTAATAATTCCAAAGCCCAATAAACGAGCATGCAGATGGCAGTGTCTGCTCCCCAGTGATTGCACTGACTGTTGATTAGGATCCAGCTTGAATAGTTAGATCTCATTTTAGCAGTCCCAAGAATTGTTGTGATTAGGCAATTGGTACATTCTCATTGCTTTTCTGCTCTCTTGGCTGGATCTGCTCTGGTGGAACCAAAACCACCCAGCAAACTCTGCCCATGACATCCTCGAGCATGCTGGGGCCAGGGGAGGCAGGGGCTCATGTTCACATACTGCATAGGAGTCTGAAGTCAGTTTGCAGCTACCTTACATTTAATAAGAAACAAAGAGAGTTGCTCATAGAAGATGCACTCTATACTAAATCTCCTTCATGAAAACACGCAGATTAACTGTGAATATAGAGATAGAAACAGAAAAGTGATTTAGGGCTGCTGGTAAATAATGAAGTTTTAGGGGAATGGAATCTTTCACAGGCTATTACCATGCTGGAAGTCTAATCCACATTGATGTGCCTGGGCTGTTTAACCTGCAGGGAACCTGACTGCCAAAGCTGCTTATAGCCACTTCTGCTAGTCCAGTTGAGGATGCCTTCTGCTGGAGCTGGGATTAATGCAGCTGAGGTTTAGGAGTCCACTCAGGTGCAGCCCACACTTATCTGAGTTGACATGAAATTTTTAATTCAAATTGGCTTGATAGTCTAGAACAACAACAACAAAAAAATCATACATGCAGGAATTAATATCAGATGATGGAACCTTCAGTTATTAAAAGCTGCCTCTTGCATTATACAGATAGCAAAGGGGAGCAGAGTTTCAAGACTGTATTCAGACTGAACAGCCTGATCTACAACCATGTGCTGACTTGTGCCTCACAAGGAGTGAGTGCATGGCTAGAATCTAAGCAAACCATTCTTCCTCCAGTTTGACGAAGGAGCAATATGAAATGCTGTCTTGCTTGTATAAAGGGAACCAAAACTTTCAAAATATAATAATCAGTTTTTAATCAAAATTGAGAAAGGGGTCATAAACTCAAGGTTGTTAGCTTCTTGTAATTTCTGAGAAAACAGGTGCTTGGGTGAAGGACAGATATTTTGCTAATCCCCCTGCTCCCAGCAGAAATGATTGCAGGGTGTTTGGCTCTTCTCAGGTGCTGGAGAGTCTGTCTGCAAAGGTATAGGAAACAAAGCTCTGTTAGTTCTGCTTGGGAAAAAAATTATTTACTAATGGCGGGTGAGAAATTGTATTTTTACCTTAAGAATATTCTGGAGATTTATTTTTTTTTTATAAAAGCTCAAGTCCTCCCACAATGAGCTTTGAGTTGGAATTCTAAAGAATGGCAGAAACCACATTAGTTATAATAATTTTTATTTCTACCTTTCTATACATGTAAAGGTTATTCCAAATCAGTTTACAGTTTCTAAGTGGTAGGTCATCCTAGATCCCAAAACAAAATGCCTTCATTGAAAGAGAAATATGAAAACTAAGTATTTCGACATTTTTCTAGCATCTTCAACTAAATAAATAAATAAATCCATCAAACTATCTTTTCTTATGAACATTTTTAAATTGCTATTTTCTGATTAAAATAAATTTTATTTGAACAATTTTAATGAGCATCAATTGTTGCCAGTGTTAAATTACTTAATTTTGAAGGCTATTTTTAAATATAGATATGTAGCTGTCCTTAGCTGTTTATGGCTGTATGCTGCAAATGCTGCCTTACAGACAAGTTGAGAGTTTCACACTGGAACATTTGTAACATTTCCCCATTTGAAAATGACAATTTGTTTCAAGTGGAACATTTTTGAACAGGTGTCACATTCTGTGGAACTGTACTTTAAATCATAGACTGAAAGCAAGGACTTCCAATTTTCCACTTCAAAGGAACTTTTTGACAATCAGAATTGGGTTGAAATACTCTATGTTTTTTTTCATAGGATCATTGCTGTTGACCTTTTGTTTGTTTGTTTGTTTTCCAATGCATTTGTTTAATATTGTTATTATTTAATTCTCTTTCAGAATGAAAAAGAGTCCAAATCTTCATGAAAACCAAGAGTAATTTTCCTATAGGAAAAAAAAAAAAAAAAAAAAAAACTAATTTTCCTCTAGTCCTCCTTACTTCAGAATTGCTGTGATTATTTCACCTACCACAGTTTTCTGCTTAGTAATTTAAAAGTAATTTTTTAATACTATTTGAATATCATGTAAAATATTTACTCTAATAATTCCTTTTGATATACACTGAAAAAAAAAATGTATTTCAAGTGGTTACCAGAATAGAAGTCAGATTCATATTTCATGCAGGAACTACAATGCTGAGTCAGAGCAAACATCTGGTTAGCCCTGGAGCCATTCTCTCACTGTTGATCACCAGTATCATATATGAAGGGGTAGACTAGAAGAACAGATTGAGCCTGAATTGCTAGAAGCAGTCTTTGGGTGTTTGAATGGATTATATATAACACGCAGTACAAACAATACAGCTGTATGAAGCATTTTACAGCATGTAAATTTTTTTAATTCTTTTTTAAGAATTTAAGAATTTTTAAATTCTTTTGTAAGAGTCCAAAACAGAACAAAGCAATAATATGCACTGGAGTACTCGGGTGACCTGCCCTGACAAGTTGGCTGTGTCTACGGATGAAAATATTCACCCGTCTTAATAGTAAATTCTTAAAAAAATCCTTCAATTAAGATGAGGTAAGGGAATAAGAGAGAGAAAGTGTCAAGAAACTGAGAAGCTCTTTCTCCCTGTATTTACTGCCACTTTGTTATTTGCAACACATAGCTTTACATTTTATATAGTAGCGAAACAGTGAGCAAATCAGTAATACATACTTGTTTCTGTAACAAAATCCCTTTTTCTATTAGTAAATAATGTTGATAAATGGCATTCATATTCTTCCTGTTTAGAAGCTTGGTTTTGATTTCAGTGCTGTGTTCTGGTACGTTTTAGTAAAACACGTTAGCCCATGTGTCTGGTACACGCTGCAGCCCTTCAAGACCAGGAGGAGAGGACTGGGTTACAAGTCTGAGAGGTGAGTTTGTGTGGAGTACCTCAGATCTCTCTGATCACATAGGTACTTTCTTAGTTTATCACAAGCTTGATCCTCGCATGCATTTTTGTGCAATGCCAAAATATAATTAAATAATACTAAATCACTAGGTGGTTTTTCTAGGGATTTATTTATGGTCTTGGAATTGAAGAACAATGGCCTTTTGATTATCAGCAAGTGTTTTTCTTCAGGTTAATGTCTTTGAGTGGAATCAATATGATATTGAGTAGACTGAATTTAATTTAGTCAGTGAATAGACTGAAAGGAAGGAAGCAGGGTCTGGTGGCTCATGTGCTGAGCTCCAGCTTCAGAAAGCCAGGGTCTTCTGCCAGAAAATCTCAGCACAAATAAATAAATAATTAAATAAATAAATAAAGCATAGTCTTCCTCTCTATAAGCCAATACTTTGCTGCTTCACTTGGTATAAGGTACTTAGACACTATGGT
The DNA here is from genome assembly GCA_011074415.1 of Stictonetta naevosa. NCBI lineage: Eukaryota > Metazoa > Chordata > Aves > Anseriformes > Anatidae > Stictonetta > Stictonetta naevosa. Next base: position 67,903,251 of record CM021697.1, read on the forward strand.
ACAGGGAGTTATATAAATACACTATCCAGATTCATATCACACATCATTTACAGGTCTTCCTCAGACTCAGATAATGAATACTTAAGAATCCAATGCCCTTCTGTGGATTTAACATTCCTGAACATCTCCTTCAGTCTCTATTCAAACGTAAAATACCTCTCTGTGCCCATGAAGTAACCTACCCACTGCTGCATCTGCAATTCTCAGTAGTTGGCATTCTCAATTCTGAAATGTTGTGGTGCCATAAGATACCTCAGGGTCACAGGATGATGATTCAGGTTGGAAGGGACCTCAGGAGGTGGTTTAGTCACTGCAGCACCCTATCACTTCTACTTTGGGTATAACATACTTCTCTACTAGTAACATGTAGTACGTATATAAAGAAATAATCTCTCAAAATGCGCTGTCAGGATTTGTTCATGTAGAATGGATGTCATGAAGTACTGAACTGGCAGATCTGTGTTTCCGAGACCTGCAGCCAACAGCTGAATTGTGCGTGTGGAACATGGCAGTTGCTTGGGCCTTGTGATTTTCAAAACCTGATGACTAGAAGTACTGAAATTCTGTGATATTTTCTCTTCTGAAAAATTGCCAACAGAAGAAGGAGTCTGTATCTGATAAAATGGGCCATTGCTTTTCAGTTTTTCAAGAAGTGAAGCAATGACCAGTAAAGCGAGTTTAACAGGTATGGAAAGTGGCCAAAATACTGTCATTCAAAATGCGGGCTAGTGCAGGGCCCGGTTGTCTGCTGCCAGGTCTGGTTAAATGTCTGCTCAGATTTCCATCTGAATCTGGGATCTAGCTCATACAGCTTTGCTGTCTCTTCAGGATTAGAAAATGCAGTCTACCAGCTCAGTGGTAGTATCCTAAGTCTCCTACTACTACATGTGTTTCTGAAAGCTGCAGTATCTGGAGATGTGTAATTGTGTGCACAAGTGCTAGTTTTTAGCTCTCACTGTGGAGATACACATAAAAAGCAGGGACCCTGAAACCTCAAAAATAAAAAGAGAAATAGGATGATAATCTAATATATAATCTTTATTCAAAATATCATTTTTTAAAGAGTCTAGTTATCAGACACTGATAAGTATTACTAAAGACTTCCCAGGAGACACAGGAAAGACATCTGTAAGGCCAAGTAAATGCTCCAAAAATAGAGCACTGTGGCCTCTTTGCAGCCATAAGTGTACTGCCAGCTGCTTTGCAGTTAGAACGTTTAGCATTAAGTGCAGGTATCTTCCAAGCAGCAGGTACTGCCATGAAGACATACCCTAGGAGGCAGCAGAAGCCCATGTTCTCTCTCAGAAACCCAAAACACACCAACCTTTGAATTTCCTACTCTGCCCTCCCACGTGCTGCCTATTAATGTCAGTTTTGTTAATGACTTTCAGTATGCTTAGTGGCTGCAGCCTTGAAATGCTCTGCAGAACTTAGGTATCTGGAGAGTTACTAAAGCCACAATGAGCAAGTCATCTTGCCTGTCAAAGGCTACACAGGTAACCTGTGAAAGACTAGACCTATCCATCTACAGCAAGACTGAGTGGGTGCCATGCAAAGAGCATTCACATCTTTGTGCAGTGCTCAGTTTGCCTCGATATTTGACAGACAGAAGGAATAGCTGTTGTCTCTGTGCAGGCTTCAAAAAATCTGTAAAATTGGGAGGAGGATGGTCCTTAGTGAGTACCCAGGAACTAAAGCATTGGCAGTCTCTCACCAGCACCAGCACACATGCTTCAAATTAATCTGGGCAAGTCACTTAGAAACAATTGTTGTGGGACAGAAGAATATATACGTCTTTATATCTACAAAGTGTGCTCACCATAAAACCTAATTTATGATTACCTTAGAAATGGGATAGCACCTCCAGAAATGCATGCCTAGATAGTCAATACCATAGTAATACCCTGAGGATTTGCATTTCTGGAACCCCTTAGTTCTGACCTGTTTGTGCCCCTTGTGACAGCAGGTGTGCAGTGTAGGGGAAGGCTGGACGATGAGATCTGTCCAGGAAGCTTGAGGTTGGTGGTTTGACAGAGGAGGAGGATGGGGGGGGAACATGGCGGCATACTCATTGGATTTAGAAACTGCAAGCAAATTAGATTTTTCTTAAAGAGTTTCAATGTCTGACCTCCAAATTATGCTTCAGAACATATTTCATTTGAGCCTGGTCCTGTAGTCTTGCATGACTGTCTTATTCAACATTTTTTGCTGTAGTCACAATGTGTAAAGTAGTTGTGTATTTGTACAGATTTGGTTTACCTTTTGAATTTTTGCATCTACATTTTTTTCTGGATACCTTTTGCATCTTACACTTTCCAGCCTCTGTTTTTTTTTAGAGTTAATAAACTACTTTCAGATTTCTATGAATACTGAATATTGTTATCATTTTTGACTGGAGCTTTTACTAGGTATGGTCAGCTCTCCCTCTGTAGCACACTGTGAACTCACTATCCACAGGAAAAACAAACAAACAAACAAACAACAACAACAAAAAAAGGTGTTTCAGATGTTGAAAACATTTATTTCCAGTCCTAGCCACAGAGTAATCACCACTGTTGGGATCACTGCAAGTGGGCCAGATCCTGGAATCACAATGAAGTTTTGCCCTGAGCTGGGATTACAAAAAGACTTTTGCTGCTGTAGTAAATCATATATGCTTGGGGGTGACAGGAACTGCTACACTGTGATTTCTTTCATTGGCTTGGAAGGTAAAATTAAACTGCTTGTATTTGGAAAGTAATTTTCAGTCCCCAAAATATCTTTGCTTCATTTATTTAATTTTCCTAGATGTTTGGGCAGACTGGACATAGCTCAGACTGACTGGAGTAATGGTTATATCATTCAGCAGAGAACTCCCTTTTGTGAACAGAATTTTGTTTGATTTTATTTTTTTTTCTACTCTTGCTTTCTCCTCCAAGGCTACACATACAGATGGAGGTCACAAAACAGAATTAAGCTTAGAATTTCTTGTTAATGAGGTCATTTATGTCAGAGCAGGAAATGTACTAAATAGCACAGGATAGAAAAATCTAGACACTGTAAAACATGTCAACAAATTTGTTGCATGCATTACTCCCTTAATATGCCCCCAATGTAATCTATAGATACCACAAATGACGACATTCTGTTTATGTATGTAAAAACTCCTGTATATGTAACACTCATAAGAGTAGCAATTTTACTAGTGGGAAAAGATTATTGTGGTCTTTTTATATAGCATAAAGGTTTACTTAGAATGAGTCCTTTCAGAAAAATGCAGAACCATGAAAAACTGTTAAAATTTCATGATTATATTAATTTCATATTTAAAGGAATACTTCACGTTAAGTTATAGCTCCAAAATTACACTGCTCATTCATGATTTTTTTTAATGTATAATTGGCTGCTTCCAAAAGTGTCACAGTAAGAGGAAAAAAAGTTCATTTTCCTTGGCGTGTGTACTGTTGCTATTCCTGTGTTCATTTGGCTTGGCTCGGGTAATGAAATGCTGCAGTCTGAAATAACTTTTTATATGTTGACATGTGAATTTAACTAGAATAAGCAGGCAGACTGGACCAAGCTGGATTCAGCAATGAACAAAATATATCTTGTATTGCACCTTTCAATATATCAGCCCATATTTATGACTCTTTTCATTTCTTCATTGTAACAGCATACAGGCACCTCCTAGCTGCACACAGCTCCAGCACAAAGACTTGAAGAAAGATGCTATTGCAGCAAGTTAAGATTAATAGGGGTAGGAGGAAAGGGGAAAAATAAATGAAGGAAACTGAGGGACACAATTTTCTCTCTTGCAGATAAAGTTGAGAGATTTGAAGATTTGCTATTGGTCTGTTGAAATATATTTAGGCAAAAGCCTGTTGTTTTCCAGGACAGTGCTCTTCCCATTGCCAGTGGCCGTGAGTGCTGGGTGTGGGCAGATGACAGCTTTGGTGCAAACAAAGGCTTCCACCCTGAAGGCTGCAGGCTTAGTGCAGAATAGTTCATTGCATTTCTCCTGAAGTGGGATTTTCCTCCAAGCCCTACTCAGAGGGTTCTCCCATAGTTAGATTTGTGGTTGTGTGGCAGCATCTAGACCTTACACAGAGAAATTCCCAAATGCTCACAGGGGTTTAGCACAAGTGCTTAAAGAAAATGAGTTGAGTAAAAAGAATACCAATCACATTTTTTAGGCAATCCCGTGATTCTGAATATCTGTTTTAGTACCCTAGCCATTGTGTTCTCATACTTCACTCTAGAAATGTTGAAATGTGTGTATATTTACTGGCCGTGGTTCCTGAGGAGGAAAATAAAATTTCTATACCAACCTCCTTACACTGACATGGGGCCGAACTATAACTGCAGCAGGGCTGCACAAAAGCTGTGCCATGTGAGAAGTGTGGCTGGGAAGCACACATTAAAGCTCAGCACAGGGTAGCTCTGTGCTTGTTTTGCAAATGAGGTGAAAGACACCTTATTCGGTTGTAAACAGGAAACCTGGGCCAAGTTTGTAGAGGTTCACGCCCAGGGCCACTCCCTAGAGGAGCCAAGGCTTGATGTACTTGTCAAGATGACAATCAGGACACACCCCATGATGTGCACATTGTTGGGACCTGCTCCTAACCACATCTCAGCAGGGCTTTCAAGATTTTGAATGTTAAAATTTTATGCATAAAGAACTAGGGGTCAGCAAAAACAAAACAAAACAAAATCCAGGTCAATAATGAGGCATAAAGGAAACATAAAAATGTGGTCTTCAAAGTCCAATTTTATGCTCTGCAACATTATCACAGTGAAGTTGGACAAAAGCAAACATGGTACAAGACAGGAAGAATAGAATTTGTTGTCCATTTTGTAGATACCTCCTCATCCATCTTTCTTTAAATATAATCTTTTGGATATATATTATTGAGGACTATCCACATACCACATCTGCCTTTTATACTTCATTCAAATGCCATTGAAATTATTTTCTTTTGTTTTCTCATTCACCCCTCTTGCTCTCATAATGAATTCTAAGTAGAATTTTGTTGAGAGTGTCTTCAAAAGTTACTATTAACCTAAAAATTGAGGATCTCAACCTGCATGGCATAAACGCATGAGATACCTATAGTGAAAGCTTAGAATGAACACAGAAATATTCACACAGTTTCTAGGCTGGTACAGTAAAATAGCCGCTATACAAAGTAATGCAGATTTTGTGGGGAGATATAGTAATGAAGAATAGCGCAGTATAGGAAGTGACCTGATAATTTATAGATAAATCAAATCAGTCATAAGCTGCATGACTTCATAAGCATATTTGTATTTTTTGTGAGTTGGTTCATGGAAATATATGTTTTACATGACATCTGTAGGTCTTACAAATAACCATTTCCATATTTAAATCCAAAGATCTATGTTTTTGCCAGTTTCCTTTTACCTTTTTGTTGAGTAGGAATGAAGATATAAGCTGTCTTCTGAGACCTGCATGTTCTGTTGATGTGTACCTGTGAGATACCTGATATACTTTAATGAAAGTCAAGTAAGACTTTGATTTTAATGCTCCCCACACCCCACCCCAATGATGAAAACTGCTATCAGGAACTGAGGAATTGGTATCCAGTTTTAGAATAAATCAACTTTTTCTCTTTTTTTGCTAAGTGTTTACCTCTCTTAGGGTGGAGGTGGCAGAGGACAACAGTCAAATAACCAGCGTGAGCCATTTTTAGAACAGATTCATAGATTGCAGTAAAATAGATTATGGCTTTTATGTCATTTGGAAGAAGTGTTCAAACATAGTATTCATTAGCATTTAAATAATCTGAGTTTTACATGTTTGCACACGTTTTATTTCTAAACCATCCTACTCCCACCCCCCAAACCATTAATGAAGTTTGCTGTTCTTAAAATAGCTGTTGTGTTTGGAATACCTAACTGCTGGGTTTCTGTTGTTACTGCCTTGGTACATTGGTCAAAAAAATAAATGCAAAGGGCAGCCCACATCTTCCTGTGTTCAATAGGTACCTGTGTTCTCCAGCTGGTTGTCCTGCAGCTTTCATGTTCCTGTGGCTGAAGAGCTTCACTGCCTGTTTCAGCCATGCTGTGTTCAGACATTTCAGTTATAAGCAGCACAGACTCGATTGATTGGGACTGTAAAAATGTTGCCTTTTTTTTTTTTTTTTTGAGCTGAGTGATTTATTTATTTATTTCATCTAGACTTATTTATTGCCAGCATCAAATAAAAGATTGTACTTAATTCCTTTTCATCTTCTCCTAATGTTCCCTGCACATTTTAGCTGGCCCTGCACAGAAATATTTCCCCCTTCTAAGTCCACTTGATGATTGGAACAAAAACCTCACAGGCAAACTGCTATGCTACCAGTACAATGTCATAATATTTCATAGATCATTTATAAATATTATTGCCAGGGTAAATAAATTTCTACTGAGTACTTAGTTTACCTCTAATAAATAGTTTATTTAAGCTTGTAAGAATGGTGACATTTCCCTTTGAATATCTTTGGCCTCTTAAAAACTGTTAGTGCAGAGAGGAAAAAAGGGAAAAATAAACTGGAAAAATATGCAGCAGATCTTTTGATTTTTTTCTGTATTTTGGTTTTCTTAAATGTGTTCTCTTGTCAGAGTACACATCTCTGAGTGAAGCTGGTTAGTTTTTGTTTAAAGTGTATTATTTAACATCTCATTTAGTATATTGTTCCCTCTTTCCTTCTTTTTTCTCTCTTTTATAGCTGCATACAGCTGAAATGGTGTTTGAGCGGATTGCCTCTAATATCACTAGTGATAATTAAATCCCTTTTTCTACTTTACCCTTTTGGGTAAGAACTCTTGGCTCTGGTAGTGCTATTTCATTTGTTCATTTTTTGATGATTTTGCATTGTTTTAGATTTATCATTGTTATTTTTATTCCTATCTAATTAAAAATGTTGGGATTTAGTTGGATTTTTAAATAGCGATATGAAGACAGAGACCAGAAAGGGTAAAAGATTTTCTAGCATCCTTTTACTATGTTAAATATTTGTGAAAAATGCTAAAGAAAAGAGGCATTGTGCATATCTTTCAGAAAAAAATACATCCCACAAAAAATGCCTACAAGGGAAAAGTTTCTGCCAGCACTGCATTTTGGACAGTAGATTGTGTGTGTGTGTGTTTGACAGCTCAGCAAAGGTGTTAACTCTAAGTTCCTTTCACACTAAAACTGAATTCATGGTAAGAATAAATGCCGAAGTTTTCTTTTACATACCTGCCATAAGATGTGTCATTTTGTGAAGGAGGAGGAACAAGACAGATGATTTCATTTGAGGTGAGGTGTTTTTTCTATTGCAGTAATTGACTATGAGAGAGAAAGAGAGAAGGGGGGGGGGGGAGGGCGGGGGGGGGGAAAGAAAAGAAAAGGAGAGAGAGAAAGAGAGAAAGAGAGAAAGAGAGAAAGAGAGAAAGAAAGAGAAAGAAAGAGAGAAAGAGAGAAAGAGAGAAAGAAAGAGAGA
>CM021697.1:67911116-67926529 GCA_011074415.1 Stictonetta naevosa
AAAGAAAGAAAGAAAGAAAGAAAGAAAGAAAGAAAGAAAGAAAGAAAGAAAGAAAGAAAGAAAGAAAAAGAAAGAAAAGGCAAAGAAGGAAGGCAGGAAGTTACAGAAACTTCCAGATTTTTCAGAAAACAATCCTGTTCAAAAATAACAAGCCCAGGAACTATAGAGATGGTCAATACCTCTTTTGCAAGCCACTCCATACAGTCTCTGCCAGATGACAGGCCATGACCAGGCCCTCTCCAGATACTCTCGGAACAGACAGGGCAAAACCTCAGCAAACTCCAAACAGATACAGGAGGAGAAGCATTTTAAAAGGAAGGGAGGCAGCTGGAGCTTGGTCAAAGATGTTGGTACAGAGAGCCTGGAAAATTTTGTATATACCTTAAACAAATCCCACATAAGACTAAAGAGAAGAGAAACAGTCCTCCCATGTGCTCTTTGTGTGAAAAATGACAGCATCTTCTCAAGCAAAGCAGGAAATTCTCTGCACTTACTTACAATTTTATGGCAATACAGGTGTGTGCCTCCTGCAGAATTTGACTTACACATGATTTTGTCCTTTAAAGAAACTGGTAGAAGTGGTTAGCTCTTATGGCTTGAATTTCTTGGTTATGGTGCTTGTACTAATAGATGGACTTCCACTCTATTCATGGTTTTTACCTCAGAATATTTTGAGCTATGTATTTATTTATTTATTTTGTCTCCTGGAAAACATCTCTTGGTCTTTGAGTGGTAGTTTCATTAATCTCCTTCCCAGAGTCATTTATTCTGAGGTTCTTGGTTGGTTTAGACTGTGGTGTCTGCACATTGACAGGCCTGGGACTAATGTTAATCTTGATCCCCAATGAGCAATGGGGATGACATCGAAAGGCAAAGAGGAAGTTTCACTGCTCTGTCAGAGTAAATGTCTGATTTAAAAGACAATAAAAGAAAGGAAGTAATTTTCAACCAGATGCATACAGATGGCTAACAAAAACATGGTCTTCAATTCCAATAGTATCAGTAAGTCTGGCAATATCATACATGAAGTAACACTCCTTGGGAGGGCTTCTGCTCACATTAGTTACAACCTTGCCAAATAGTTGGCTATATTTTTTGATTTTCCATCTCTGGAAGAGTGTACAAGCTGGGGAAAATGTGCCCAAAATATAAACACTGGCATAGTTTCAACAGTAAAGTTTTAGCATGGTTTTGCTATTCAGAGATGTGGGCTAGTCTGCATCCCTTGGCTTTATGGACAGATCTCATGGTAACTGAGTGTCCAAACTGTGAAGCCTCCCTGCTGCCCATCCCACTAGCATTTTCTACTGAAAATTTAAATCCTCCTTCCTCATTCTTAAATAACCCCACAATTTCTGCAGATGCCACAGTTCAGCCAACACTTCATTCTTCATTCTCCAAGGACTAGGGAGGCAGAGACCATAAACAGCTATTGCAAACAGCAGAATTACCTTCCAAAGTCTTCCAAGCTGCTGAGAGGTTTTATCACACCACCACATTAGTCCCTTTACTAATTGTGCTTATGCAGGATGGAGAGCCTTGCAGGAAGCAAGGTTGCCTTCTAGCTATCAATTTTTATCTTCTTTATGGCCTTCCAGGCATGCAGGAGGCAGCATAAAGCTTTATGTGTGTTTAGTATCAGTGGAGTATTTTAGTTTTGTCTTTTTCCTTTGAGGTCTTCATAAAGGCACATTATGTGAGATTTCACTCCTAAATCCCTTTGCTGGTAGCAAGCTGCATTCTGCTCGGTAAAGATATCATAATGGCAAATTCCAGTTTTGGTCCTAGTAACAAATTTGTTTGACACCACATTTTCAGAAGTGTCTGTTGTATATAGGGTGTAAACAGTTGGCCTTTCCAAAAACAGACTCCGAAGCTTGGGGAAAATGATGCTGTTGCATGTGAATGTTTTGAGTATTATTGACCTTTGCCAAAAGAATAGCTTGAAATTCAACTGATCAGTGAATATGACAGCCCCTGGAAAATAACTTCAGTATTTGCAAAAAGCTATGAGAAAATCAGGTATATTTGCAAAATAAGTGTATACCCTTTTTGAAGGCATAGAGATAATTAGATTTCAGTGCTATAAATGATTAAAAGATAGATTTGGGGATAAGTAGATGTTATATCTTATGTGTTTGATGGATGTTTTTAGTCTAAAAAATTACAGAATTTAAAATTGTCATGTACCATTTCCAGATATTTAAATTCACTTAAGGAAATAGCCAATACAGAGAAGTTCACATTTGTCTGGGCCCAAAATGGGGATTGGAGCCTGGCTCTCACCTGGCTGAGGTCAGAGCTGAGTAGCCTGTCGGTCAATGAAGGCTCCAGTCCATGGCTTATGGATCTGAGCTTCTGTGAGTGGCATTAAAGGTTTCACAGCAAACTGTCAGATGTCACAGAAGGCAGGTTGACTGAGTAGGAGAGTTTCCTTGAAAATACCATTCAGCCTATCAGTAGATAAGGTGACTCTACCTTTGAGGAACCTCTCTCTCCATTAACTGAGGAAGAATCCCAAATGACTGGTTTTAAATTAGACACCCAGCTTTCACATAGCTGCCATCAAATTGGACACATCCTGGTTATCTTGTCTGTAACTGAGCTCTGGACAGTGTTTGATGCTTTATTTTTTCATGTGTCTTAGCCTCATCTCATTTTCTGGCAGTAGCAAGTCCTTGGAATATTATGGCTGTGTATTTGTAGCCCAGTAGCACACATAGTATACAGCATTGTGTAACGCAGCTCTTCGCCTTAGATTTTAGAGTCTGTTACTGCTGCAGCCAGTGGAGATGTACCAGTGCTAATTAGTATTAGTAGTTTTTTGTAATGTGAAAAAGAAATAGGACTGAAGCAATACAGGGTCATGTTCAGGAACTGAAAAGAAAGTATACTCATCTCTCCTTAACAGTCTGCCAGTCTGCATTGAAAAAAAGAACAAACAAACAAACAAACAAACAAACAAAAAGATATAAAGGCATGTTGAACTTTCATTAGAACTGTATGGAAGTAAAGTTCCTGAATTATTCCTTTTTTTTTTTTTACTTTTTTTTTTTTCTAATTGTCAGTACTCGTGGCTGCTGAAAAATATCTTGATTCACCCAGAGAAAGGTAACATTTTTCATAACTGTAAACCAAGACCCTATAAATATCTATAATCCCAGGATCTAACCTCAGGAATAGCATGGCAAATGCAGTTTAGAAATCTCATGCTCAGTGCTACAACAGAACAGTGCTTTCTTTTTCTCCGTCTGAGTTTTTAATAGTCATCTCAAGTTGAGATGATTGTCAGCACTTTCTTCTGGTAATACACAATTTTGCTAAATATATATTCTATGTGTATAGATATAAATACAGACATAAAGTACATATATTTTCTATAGTAAGTCAAATTCAATTTCTAGTTCATTTTTTGGACTTATTTGGTGTGTATGCTACTGTAAATGTTGCTTTATTTTTATTTGCATTTGTCCAGTTGTTAGAAATTTTGTGAAAAGATTTTACAAATGAATACTTTTTCAATTCCTATGCCTGTATAGCTGAACTGTTCATTTCTGTAACTTGGATCACTGGCTTGGGTTAGGGTACAGAAGCAACACTGAATTTTGTGCTTTGGGGAAGTAGACTCTTGAACCTGAAATAATAATTAAATGATCTTAAAAAAAAAAATCAAACAAACAATACCCCATTTTGGTAGTTATTTGTATGTTTTTATAGATTTAAGGGGTTATGCAATGCAATACAATAAGAAACAAAGTCAGGTTAAGGATTTTCATTATTTTCCCCAGATAAACATAATCACATCTTTGGAAAGCAGTGCCACACAGATTATCAAATGTAATAACTTTGCAGGATTTGATAATTTATGAGTAGCTACTGCACATTATTTAGCATTTTCTCAAAATCAGACAGATTAATCATGCCTCTTCATGCTCCAGAGCATCAGCATAACCACTACATGATGGATTTAGAAAGAAATTTCTGCTGCAGACAGTTCATTCCTCTGTGAGACATCTTCTGTTTATCTATCCCAGATGCTAGAACCTGTTTTCATTTGAAAAAAAGACCTTTTAGACCCCACAAGACCCTTTAAATGCTGTAACTAAAAGTTCTCTTAAGTTCAGGATGACTGTCAAAGATACCCAGACTTCATGATCTGCAACTGAAAGCATCCCTGAGAAATATAACAACAAATGTAAAAACATGGTGAAGGGTGAAGGAGCTGCAGTTGAGTTAGTATGTAACACAGCAGCTAGAAGAACTCTGTAAAGTAGAACCAGATCAGAGTAATCAAAACAGCCCTTTGTATTTTTCATGGTTGTGCTGGTGGCAGTTTGGTTTGGTTCTGTGTGTGTGTTTCTATTGTTGTTGTTTGTTTTTTGTTTGTTTTCCACCCAGAAGACTGTTCTTCTTCATAATAATTATAATAATTTAAAAAATAATAATAAAAAAAGATTGTATTTAAAAAGGTATTGCTGGCTTGGGCGTCTTGTATGAGAGGACAATGTCTTAATCAAAAAGACAACCAACTTTAAGCCATTTTAACAAAATAATTTAACATCTGTTTAGGACATTAGGACATGTTTAACCACTGATTCTTCATGTTTTTCTAAAGAATCAGGTGATATACTCACATGCAACTTATGGTGAAGTGGGTAATATAATATCTATATATAATATATTATATATATTGCTCAGAAATGCACAGCTATCCTAAGTTCATGCTGGTTGTTATAAAACTGAGGTTCAAACTGTGCTGAGATCATCTCTACCCATAGAGTATCTTCTCCTCCAGAAAAAGGAGTGGAAGGATGGACTGACAGGCACACAGACCTGTAGCTACCACCTCCCCCCCCCCCCCCCCCATCATTTCTGTTTACAGTTTTTATCACACTGTCCAATCTACTATTCCACAGTGGTTCAATCAGAGAGTTTCCCTTAGAAATGTACAGTTCCCCCTCTGCAACTCCTCTTCAACACATACTCTGACACAGTTAAATCAAATCCTCTCAAAGCTAATTCAATGACAAAAAAAAATCTTTGTTAACAGAGTTAAAATTGCCCAGTGGTTTCTCTTGCTTTTCCAAAATGCCTTGCTCAGCAGAACTCAAACCTCTGAAAAAACAAAAAACAATAAATAAATAAATAAATAAATAGATAGATAGATAGATAGATAGATAAATAAATAAATAAATAAATGAGGAGCCCTGGCATATACCAACAGAACCTTAACTGTGACCTCCTGGAAATCACAGTCCCTTGGAGTTACTGGCATGCTCTCCCGATGAGTTCACTGCAGCAGGTTTTACTGAGCCTGATGCTCCAGAACTGTATGGGCTGTCAACAGGCAAGCTTTAATTTGCATTAGTTTTTGTTTTGCTTCGGGGTTTTGTCAGTAAATTTTAAGTATTTTAAACAGGGTCAGAGGAGTATTTTGGTAGAATTTAGGAAAAGATGTTTTAGCCAGCTTTCACTTTCCTTGCAGTCAGCTCTTTGCCTGATTCAGGAGCAATGTATGTCTTTTGGCATTCTTGGGGATTCAGCCAGTTCCCCTTTTCCCCTGTTAATCTCTCTTAGTCTTTAGCACACTTAAAAGGGGAGAATACAGTACTGGAAGGTTCCTTGCACTTGCTGACTTTGCCAGCAACTTCATCTTCCTCCAGTTTCTCTCCCACCACCTCTTTTTTGCACTCTTCCCTCCCAACCCCAACAATTCTTCCCCAGGTCTACACCCTCTTTATTTTTATACCCCTTAGTGTCCTTTCTCAGTTCCCTCTCCCCAACAGTCTTCAAGTAAGCATTCACATATATATTTTACTTTCCTTTTACAAATTTATTATGTTTCCCCAGCAAAAACCCAGCTTCCTGAGCAGGAGTTGGCAACCGCTATCTGCCTGAGGTTCATCACTTAGGTTATTCATTGAGCTACCTGGGTTTGGCTACAGCTCATCTTCCAAGGCCATAGTGTCTCCTCTCACACCGTGCAGGTTCTGTTGTGAAAGACTGGCTGGAAATCTTAACCCAACATTATGTCTATACATGTTGCAATCTGGTTTAGACTGAGTGTTCACACACTAAATGCCTTCCATAAGAGCTTTAGCATTACTACTCCAACAGCTGGAATGAATGAAGCCAGGTAAGTGGCAACCTTGTCACTATTTGAGCCTCAGGAATATTCAGAATAATCCTGGCACTAATCAAACCTGCCCATTTGAAGACAGGACAAGAAGGAAGTTGATTTTTAGTGAAGACTGGATTTTAGAAATACCCTGATAAAATTATTTCAGCCTTTCCCATGATGCCAGCAAATTGCAATACAAGCTAAGACTTGAGGTTTTTTAAAGACTTAAAAATCAGCCCAATTTCAGTCCAAATTTCAGGGCTTTCCAGGTTTAATTATAGTAAATGCAGAGCCCTGTTACATTCAGCATTTCTCCTGAAGTCTGCTAGTGTTAAAACATGAAGCAAGAAAGTGATACTGTTACTGTTATCATTGCTTCAAAATATTAAATTGTTCATATACTGTGGTGAAGGAGGGCTTTAAAGTAGCCTCAGTAGATAGCTCAGTGGGAACAGAGGTGCAATATGCTCTGTAAGTCAGTCTTTGTGTTTGAGAACACACAGACCTTAGCTTCTCATGAATCCAAAACAATTTAATGGACAAAAGAGTAAAAAGCTTTATGAAATCGCTACTTGATCTCAACTTGCCGTATGTAGATTTATACAAGAGGCAATATATTTTCGGGAATAGTTTTTACCTTTCTTAAAAGAAGCATACAGTATCATCTCTTCAGTTCCAGAATGGAGCATTGCCAGACCCTTGAGTTTTAAAGTTGATGTTGGTAAATAATGTACAGTTTTGGACTAATCTTACAGGTACAAATTTGTGGCTTAGACCAAAAAAGCAAGCACAGCACACTAAGAAATTGATTCAAAGGTAATTTTTCTAATAGTTGTGCTCTTGTTCCTGTCTTTCAGTTACACAGAAATGAAGTCTCAGTGCCCTTTCAGTTTGAAGCAGAGATTTATATTTAATTATAGCATTTCCCATGATTACATGTTTGTGCTTTAGTAACTGCTAGATGAGGAGGAATGCTGAAGCTAGTTCAGGGCTAGTACGGTGCTACAAGGCTACAGTGCTTCTCTCCTTCACCTTTTCATCTGTGGGCAAGACCATGATTTCTGCAGAAGTAAGCAGATAACCCATTAGGGAAGACAAAATATTTCACCATCAAGAATGCCTAGCTTGGATGATGAAAGCATACTCAGATACCTTGCATTCTGCTAGAGAGTGTGGTTGGCAACAGTGCTTCCTTGGCCAAACTGAACATCTAGACATCCCTCTCTATTGACTAAAATCTTCTGGGATTCATGAAGGAAGAGGTTTCCTCATCCCTCAAGCCCCTGTGATCCATGTCATCTTGTCCTTGGTGAATAATTCTGACACAGCAGCAACTCAAAACAAAATACAAAGCAGAATAGCCAGGGCCAATTTCTTCCAAGGCACAACTGGAGGAAGCAATGCTCATGTTTAGCAGTTAACTTCAGGGCTCACAGTACTCATGGGAGACCCTTAGACCCTGCTGTGGGGAGAGGAAACCTGAATCTGTCTGGAACCCTAATACCTGAGCCAATGTGGAGGGATACAGGAACAATGAACTCAAAAGAGAGGCAAGGACTCTGACTTGTTGGTTATGGCACTCAGATAGAAAGATGGCAGGTCTGAGATGCATACCCAGATCCTTGTATAATTTCTCCTTTTCATGCTAATAAGTGCACAAAAAACACATTTCCAAGAGAAACGCTTTGAGATTTTGTTAAATAATATGTTAATTAGTAAAATACTAGACAGCCTCCAACACAGCATATCTACTACTCAAGTTATTCTATCAGAAAACTAAAATCCATTGCAATTGTTTTCATGATGTATTCATCTTCAGTTCTTATCTTTGCATGCTACATTGTAATATATGTGTAACAAAAGCCTGTGTCTTTGCTTGTAGAATGTAAATAATGAAATGTCAGTTTAGGCAGGCAAATACATCATTAGAACTGAGCAGCCTTGACTAAGAAGGGGAATGATTTGTTTCTAAAATATTATAAAATGGCCACTCGAGGTTTTATATTTTTGGGCCACTGCATGCAGTAGTTGAGACCAGTGTTATTTCCAAAGCGTTTTCAGTCATGACACCAGGCATCCCATAGAGGTGCTGATCTTGGCTTTTATGGTAATTCTCTTGTTTATTCAAAATGTATGATTACATATTGCACAGTAAGTATAATATTAGTGTATTCCCATCATGGTTTCATAATCTGCATTATAATTGCCTGAAGAACTATATTTACACAAACCCTTGTTTACTTTCTTAGCTGAAGACCCCTATAAACAGTATATTTTTTCTTTTATATTCATGCACAAGGAGAATATTAAAAAGCAAACTACTGTGCCAAATGTTCAAAGGCTTTTTCTCCCCCCAGCTACTACTTTTATGACCATGGAAACATTTCTAGAAAAGTAAAGTGAGCCTTAATGAACTGAAAACTAAAGAACACATCACATTGTAGATATAGAGTAACTAAGTATAGCTGTTGCTGTACTGGAGATACAGCAATGAAATACAAGTATACTTTGCAGATACACAGTAACTAAATTAGAAGATTAGGATATGAGAGTCCCTTCTTGTGGTGGAATGCCTTAACAGTCAAAATGAAAAGGAAACTATTGTCAAAAATAAAGAATTAAAAGAAAAAAAAAAAAGAAAAAAAAAAGAAAAAAAAAGAAAAACAAGAAAAAGAAAGCAGCAGCTTCAAAGTGAAAGGAAAATGAGAACTTATGCCAAACCTTTGAAACATATAGGATGTTTTATTAAATGTGCTTACTAATATATGTTCCAAAGTAGTCTAATTTTTTTAAAGTATATATTAATCTACACTTGGATTGTAATTCTCCAAGTCTCCAAAATGGCTGAAGATTTCTCAGCTTGGTCAGGAAAAAAGCTTTTCATTCCTCTGAGGGATCACGATGTGGGATTGAAAGCAGGGGTAAGAGGATGCAGAGAAAGACTGTATAAGAAACATTCATGTAAGGTAGTACCAGAAGGGAGTTATGGAAACGATGTCTCTTTCACCCAAATTCTGGTCAGCAACTACCTGATCAGAAGTCAGATCTGGGGGAGTATCATTTCAGGAGCGTTGTTTCAGGAGAGAAAGTTTTTCCCTCACCACCAAATATGAAGGAGCAAGGTAAGGTATGCTTCAGGTCCATGCCCAGAAGAGCCAGTACAGTGACTGTACTAGGCTTCCACAATTAATACATGACAGGTGTTGATTTCATGCATGCTCTGAGAATGTAATAAATCCAGGTTACAGTGATTTTGCAGAAGATATCCATGTTCGGAGCAAGGCATAACACTGGCTATTCTAGGATAAGATTTAGAAAACTTAAATGTACATATGAGCTGGTCCCTCCCAACTCTATCTGTTGTCAATGTTGGAAAAATAAATAAATAAATAAATAAATAAATAAATAAATAAATAAACAAATAATTAATTAAATAAATAAATAAATTTAATTATTCATCCTAAAGACAGTGTCTGACACAGGTTAGATGAGTTTTTCTCTGGAGGTACTTTTTTCTCTCCACTGACTGCAAAGGTAGTCTAGAAGTCTAGCTCGAGTGTTAAGGAGATAGCATTAGCCCCATTCCTGCCTGGTGCAGAAAGAGATGTTCTTTCTCTCTCTAATTAGAGGGTGATGGCTTCTCAGTGACAGTTGAGACCTGATAGGAACGGGCACCGGGGAGATGGCAGCCTTTAACCAGATGGAAATGATTCAGAATACGGTCACAACCTTATACCAGACAAATTGTTTCTGAGATGAATTAAAGAAAGTTGCAGTCCAGTTAACCATATCCTTTCTGTCTTGTCCTCTGGTTGCTCAAGACATTGAGGTTATCATTACTCTATTCCCAGATACATTTTGTGCATCAAAATCTTGCTAGGAGAAGCACACATTCTACACAGGCTTTAATTTTGCCCTGAATATGAGGTTCTCACTTGATATGTTCTTCTGTATTTACTTTACAGTCCACAGCAGGCTGTGGAATAAGACCATGGTCATTTTTATAGCTAGTAAAAGATTGCTGGCCACTGTATATGAAGTTGCAAAACAGTATACAGAAAGAGAAATATTTTAAGCTGGGTTATAAGGAACTAAGTACTATTTTTAGTGTGTTTACTACTTGTCAAAGGGATTTTCTGTTGTCTGAAACCCAGACCACTGAGGTTTACCACTGCTTGTATAACATTTTTTTTTCAATAATGCTGTTCCTTTTTAAATAGTTAGTATAGCTTCACATAGTTTTAGAAGTCCTACTCTATCTGCACAGCCTGGAAGGGAAAATTTGCCTCATGGCAAGAGTGAGACAGAGTACAGTTTCTGAGTCCAGATTTTTGCTCAGCAAGGTGGGTGGAGCTCCTGTTTACTTCATCAATCTCGCTGGTGACAGAATTAGGCCCATTACTGTTTTGGTTTCACGAAAGCCTACTTAGTTTCCTAGGAAAGATACATTTCTAAATATACCTCCATACATTTGATGCAGGAATGTTTACCCATGCTAAGTCAGGCAAGGTAAATACTTTTTTTTTTTTTTTGGTTAGTGTATTTTTAATGGCAATGAGTCTTGAAGTATGTTTGACATCACCTTGCCATGTTGGAGCTAGATAAGGCACTGTCTTCCTTTTTTTGCTATCAGTTATTTCTCATTTTATTTTCACTTTAGAAAGGGTGATTTAGTGATCCTCCGTTACAGATGTGTCAGTCAGAGTGGGCACTACAACCTCTTGAATTCACTTTTTAAATAACACAGCCCTGAATGAATCTGTTGACAGAAGCTAAGCAATTTAAAAACACATTTAAAAGTATGAAATGGGATTACGACTGAGGGCTGTACCAGAAAAAATATAAACTCTTACTATGCGGTTATAGTTGCTTAAGCACACATTAAATGCATAGTTTTCAGACGTTCTTGCTCTCTCTTTCAAAGAGGAATATGTAGTGAAGTACACATATTTTAAAATGTGTCATCATAATGTTACTTCAGTTTTGATCCAAAGATGGTCTTATTTTTTTAAAATTCCTTCTATTTATTTGTGATGAACTCTGATTTGAGATTTGATATAAATTTGCCATTTTGTTAACAAAAATAAGCTTAAAAGCTATTCAGGAGAGTGGTTTCATTTAATTCTTTAAACAAGAGGATAAAATTCTGACCAGGCTGTTATTTTTTTGTAGTTTACAATCATCTCATCAGTTGATTTTATTGTACCTTTGAAGATCAGTAAAGACTACTATTTGCTAGTCATATTGAACAGGTTATCTTGCCTTGTTGCTTGTTGTGACATTTTCTACTAACTTTTGCATTAGGAAACCAGTTATGTTTGGTACAAAGATGGAGGGTAAAAGAACTTTAAAATGAATTGTTGGCTTTTTAAAAATCAGTGTCAGACTTTAGCAAACTTTCTACATAGAACAGTATAGTGAAAAGAGAATATTTGAAAAAAATAATAATTATATTTTGTGAATAGTTCACTGTATTCCCACTGCCAACACTGAAAGTATTTGCAACTCAAGGGAAAGTAGGCACATGATATGTTTCTGAGTTTGGTGCTGTGCTTAGACCAAGTCAGACAGCAGGATCTGTGGGAGATGTGCTGAGTGTCAGAAAAGGCTATTGGGTAGCAAGTCTGAAGGCCACAGGCATCTAAGTACTTATGTATGTATTTATCTTGAACTTGTTTCTGCTAAGGATCCCAAAGGAAGAACACAATCATCCTGGGGACATCATGTCTAACATCATCTGTCTATGCTGAGTTGTGTCTTTCAGCTGAATCCCTGAGAAATGTGAATTAACAATACTGCTTTTTTGTTGTTGTTGTTGTTTTGTTTTGTTTTGTTTTTCTTATGACTTGTTATCTGCTGTAGAATCAGGGGGGATTCAGTAAATTTCAGCACAGAGGCCCCTTAATGCAACATTTAGGTTTTTTCAGGGGTCTGATTTCTACACTGTTGCAGATAGGCAGAGATTTTACTGAGTCTGGCCCAAAATTATGAGATTCAAGAAGATCAAGGAGAGAGGGAAGAGCAAAGCACCACTCACCAAAGCATCAAGCTTTACTCAGCAAAGAACAAGGTAAAAAAAAAAAAAAATCGTAAGGAAAATGGAGCTCTCCCTTACAAGAGAGCAGCAAGTGCCTCTCTGCAATGGTGGGCTGGAGTTGCCTGTAGGGTTTCTCCAGCAAGACTATGAGTGCAGTGAGCAGCAGAGCAGCAGCTATGGGTGCCTCAGAGAAGAAAGGCAACTCCCTGCCTGCAACTAATTCAAAATAGTTTCGCTGTTCCTCCCCAGCAGGAAACAGCCAGCCTTGGGCTTCCTCTCAAGGTCCCACCTCACAGGTGGCCTGCCCTGCTGCAAGGAGCCTCAGTCCCAGGGATGGGTGTGCCAGGAAACACCACCAAAGACAGCCAGGGCTGTGGTCTGCATATATGCATGTACCCTTTATTTTAGCTCTAAGCACCCTCATGAAAGATGGTGAGACACGGGATTACTGTCAGCCCCCTTTTCTGGTGACCTAAGTGGCTGGCCCACAGGAATACAGGGGGTCAGCAGTGGAACAGGGTTTTGGACCTGTGCTCTCCTATGTCTTGACACCAAGACACTGGTCTCGTCCTATGGGCTTGTGCTAGCTTATTTCTCTTCAAGTGTTATGTAATAATTCTGTGTAATTATTATTATGTGCTATAAGAGGAAATTAATATCTCAGCAATGGCTTACAACTAGAGAAAGATCTAGAAAACAAAGAAGGATAGCATGAGCAGGGCTGTTAATTTCTCTATGTCCCAGAGCTGTGTCTACAAAGTGAAGGTCTCCTTCTTCAACTGTTGCAGGCATGGTACAGGTGAAATTCTCAGTGCTTGGAAAGCATTTGTGCTTTGCAGTGATGATAACCATATACTACATACTATAATTGTTGTGATAGTTGCTTTTGTTCTTTGTTTTGGTTTTATTGTTTCCATAATAAATGTTTCCATTCATAACTGATTTCCAGTTGCTGAAGCAGTGAATACCACTGGTATTCAGCTCCTCAGAAAACAAATGGAAAAGTAATGAAGGAGGAAAAATCTTTTCCAAACAGAGTAAGAGAAAAATAAATAAATAAATAAATAAATCTTGTATGTATGATTACTGTATATCCCTGGCTAACAATGTATACTTCCAGGTGAGTTAAGTGGAAGCAGCAAAAGTTGACTGTTGCAAATTTTGATTTGCTTTTGTTGTCCATATGCCAATGTCTCCCTTATACAGAAGTCAGAAACAACTTAATATTTACTCTAGTGTATTGCTTCACTGTATTGTAGTAGCATGTCAGAACCCCAGCTATGCTGCAAGGCAATCTATTAAAACACAGCAGAAATTCAAAAAAAAGTATGGTCTGGTTGTGCTCTCCTTACTAATACTGAAGGTCCCTATCCTTGCTGAGGATTCCCACTCTTTTGAGCACAACTGTTTCCATAGTGGGAGTTAGAGCAATGTGTGGTGTGAGCAAGAGTAAGAGAACTAGACACTCTGAAAGTAGAAATGATCAGTCAGACTCTGTGTTCCTGTAAAGAACTGAGGATCTGAGCAGCATTAGATGCTGCTGGCTGAGGGGGTGGGCAACATATATCCAAGACTTTGTTTCGTGCTCTAGAAACTCTTGTTAACTGAAGATCCTGGAAAGAAATTTGGCATCTGAGTCATGGTGCTCATGCACGGTGAGCCATGGGGCTGGGAAAGTCACAAACAGATGTACCTCACTGCGTGGGCAGAGCCAGGGGAACTCTGGATGAGCTTGTTTGCCTGTGAAACTCAGGCCAGTTCTAGTTCACAGATGAAGTAGGCTTGGTCTGCCCTGCATCCATAAGCCACAAATTCTCCTGGAGTCATTTGTATGACCTCCCAGATGGTCAGCTGCACAGACATTACTCCCATTTGGTGAATATCTGATCTCACAAATGAATGTTCTACAGTGGCAGTTCTCCCTTTCAGGAGAGGGCTAACTGCTTGAACTCCTGTTACTCTCTCACTTCCCTGCTAATCCTGGGCCCAGTGAGGGAGTTCTTGAAGAAGTCACCAAGAGCTTGTGGCAAAATGTGTGGCATCATCCTACAGGCACTCTGGAAGAAGGCCTAATATTGGAAATAAAAATAGAACTATTTATCTGTGAGCTGAAATTTCCATTGACACAAAAGGGTCATTGAAAGGCTTTTGTAGAAAGTAAAGGAGGATATTTGAGAATGTGATCAAGTTGCAGAAATCGTAAACGATGTTTTTTTTTTTTTTTACTGTAAAATATTTAAGTGAGCCTCTTGAATCATACATAACACTGTGACAATGCATGTCTTCTGTTGACATACAGAGAAAAATTGAAATGCGTTCAGATGGGAACTATTTTAGGCGATCTGTTATAAGCCCTCTGCTTGGCTCAGGCCATGTGTTTGAATCACTGTAGACTGCCTTCTTCCCCAGTCAAGTAGCCGTGGGTTTGGCAATGACCTCCCCTCCCACAGGGAGATAAGGCATTTTGTACCATGTCAATGACCAGAGGCAGCCACAAAACATTAGGCAGGCTCCTGACTGTCGAGAAGTTGAAACTGCTTGAAAACAGCAGGGTCAGTCTGCTCTCAAAAACACTGATATTATCTCATTAGTGGTGGCATTTACTGCACAGCACAAGAAGCAGAGAAGGGAGTTGTTGGAAAAAAAAAAAAAAAAAAAAAAAAAAAAAAAAAAGAAAAAAAAACAACAAATAGTTACAGTATACGGAATTGTTAGTCAGGGAAATATTATTCACTTGTGGGCTTTTTCTTTGTTAAATTCCCGTGGATTGCATACAAACAGCAGATTACCACTTCCTTATCTTATCTCTGAATAACATTCTCCTTCCAGCTGGCAGGGAAGAAAGACATTTTACCTGAAGCTCAATCCTGGTTTGTAAAACTTGAACATTTTTTATATTTTTTTGTGAGACAAGAAATGCAGTATTATTTTAAGGTGTGGGTTTAAGAATGAGAGGTAAACCCTACTATGCTCTTTTCCCCTCTCTCCATATTTCCCCTCTGCTTATTCCTGTCAGGCAGTTTTTCTTCTTGCTCCTTTACTGACAATTGTAATGTCACAAATTTTGCTGTGACTTTACTGTGGTATTACAGTATAAATATTCAAAGAGAGACTGGCCAGGAGTTTAAAAATACTAGACAATAAACTCTTGAGATTAAAGGTAGCCTTTTTGTTCTTTATCTGTGTGGCACCTAGCAGGATGGGTGCATGGCTGGTGGGGGGGGGGGGGGGGGGGGGGGGGGGGGGGGGGGGGGG
>CM021697.1:67926629-67951710 GCA_011074415.1 Stictonetta naevosa
ACAAAGCCCCAGTCCACTAATAACAAACAAGCAATGCCCAGGAGCAGCAGGAGTGATGAGAGAAGTGAGAAGTGTGCAGGAAGTTGTTTTCTTCAGTAGTACACTGATATGTCCAACAGATATATTTCCACCAGCCTGTAAACACAGGCACAAACACGTGAATGTTTGAGATGTTTTAACGACAGTACCTCGAAATAGAGCTGCTTGACACTGTCCCTGCTAAGTACTTCAGGATGGTCTCTGACTTTCAGTAATCCAAACGCCATAGGCAGACAGTTCACCCCTGCAAGCTGTTTGCACATACTGTTCTCACAGGTTTTCAGGGGCACTTTACACAGGAAGGTTTTGCAGGGTCAGAATTTGTCATTTGTTCCTACAAAAAGTGCATATTGAGATGTCTTTTTTAGACAATGGTTCTTGTTTTAGTCCTTGGTAAGCACTCCCTGCTGTCCCAGTACCCTCAGTTGTGATAGGCAAATCAAGAAGTCATATAAATAATCTGATACAAAACTCATCAAAGTTTAATAAATAAACCCTTGTGTTGCCCATCTGAAATCAGACAGAGGCAGAGGAGCTTTCAAGAGAGAAAAGAGCAGCTTATAGGAAATCAGAGACCATGAGAGCATAAAGCAAGAGAAGGCATAAAGAGAGTGGGGGCAGAAAACTTCTCTTTGTATACCCACATTGAGGCTATCATAGGGAATTTTTTTTAACAAATAAGCGATATACATGAATACACTTAAAAAAAAAAAAAAAAAAAAAAAAAAGAAGAAACTCCGCAACTCCACAGGTTTACAGTATATGAAATAGTTGTTAATTGTGGTTTCCTAAGATGTACGTGTTATCTGGCAAATAATTTAAAATCTGTGCACTCACTCTGTAACAGCTTTCTGTCTGAGCTGTGTTGGTGAATTGTACTTTCTCAGGCAGTCTAAATTATATTGTTTCTCTCTTGGGTACAGGAGCACTTCTGGCTCACATAAATTCATATATATGATCACTGAAATTATGGTTTAAAAAAAAAATGTAAGGGAGAAAAACCTGCTCTTAAATTCATGGCTGTTTACCAAAGTAGTTTTCAGAAAATGAACCCAGAGAGGAGTATACAGAGAACTGGGAAGAATGTGTTGAAAGTGTAAATGTACATAGATAAAAAAAAATATTCTGGGAGTTGCTCACCACTATGGATATCTATTCTCAAAGATTCTGAGTTAATGCCTTGGCACCTGTTAGAGTAGTATTTGATGCAACTAAATTATCCAGGAAATATTTTGTTTTTCTCAAATTGCCGGTTTCATGTTTTCTAACTGGACTTTTCATTAAATACATAAAAATGATTTTAGACTGCACCTGATCTACTGGAGGTTGTGATATTAAAATAAACTTTCAAATAATAGAGCCCCTAGTGTATTTGATGTCATATATAGGCACACGACTTTATAGCACTGTTGTATGTAGTTTCAGAGAAACTGAAAATGCTTCTAATTTAACAGAATCAATTTAGGAAGAGATGCAAGCAAAGAGAAAAAAAAAAAAAAAAATAGAGAAAAGAACAGGCCCAGAGCTACACTAAATAACTCTTCAGTACTGACAGAATAGGTTTTTCAGTATTTTTCAACTAAGGAGTGTGCTTGGTCATATCTTAGAAAGGCAGAAGTTGTTTTTCAAAATTGTGTCCTTTAAACCAGGAGTACGGTGAGAAAAACTGATGCAAGTTACAGCCTGTAATGTTTTAAAATTTGAATAGGTCTATATAGTACAGTTAAGTTCTTTTTCTTCTGTGCAAGGTCACAAATTAAATGTACAAAAAGTTGTGCTTTCACAACTGATGTGCTTAAGAAGCATAGTGTTATTCTGCCTTCTGCACAAATTATTTTTTGTTTCCATTTATTTTTCTTTTTCTATGACTGGGACATGTTTACACTAGGCAGCTGTTCTTGGATGCATAAATGAAGTGAATGCAAAGAGACTTCTTTTTTAAAAAACAAACAAACAAAAAACACTACTTAAGAAACTCCTGAGAACATAATTGGTTCTATATCAGATCTTGATAATTGGAGATGTCTGCAGTTAATTTACAAGAACTCTGCATGTTTGTTGTTCTCATTTATTCTTATGCATACCTGGTGATATGCCACCTGCAAAAAAACATTGACTTGGATGTGAAGGCATACAACATGGTATGAGGAATGCTTTTGGGTTTTTTTTGTGTTTGTTTGCTTGTTTTTCCTATTCTTGAGTAGTCATTTCTTCCTTTTATAGATTAGTTTTGTTTGTTATCATATGACATATTTGTATCAGTGATAAATTCATTCACTCTGCTCCAGTTTTCTTTTATGATCTTTTGTGAATGGAAGTGCAGCCTGGCTGCAGGCATCAGTATATCTGTGTTTATTGGGCTGCCTTCAAGTGGACCTGCAAAGACACTTAAAATATATTGTTTATAGGTGAAACTAAGAATGATTTGATTGATCTTTCTTCACAATACTGCAAAGGGATGCTTAGAGTGGTGAAAAAATCTCAGCCTGTCTGGCAAATATCCTGCAATTTTAATTATACTCAGACAGGAAAAAATACAAAGCATTTGCTGGAGCTAAATGAACAATCCAAAGTGGACAATGTATTTAACGCATTAAAGTTAGGAGTCTGGGTTGCATCTTGCCTTAAGAGCTCTTCTCAGGACAGCTCCAAGAACAGAGACAAAAGTAGTATAAAGCAACTTCACCAGTCCTTCCTTCAGCACATATGCAATCATTGGTTCAGCATTTTTTTTTTTCTCTAAACATCACTGTGGTTGTGATTTTTGCACAAGCAACACTGTGGAGGTAGGGAGTATAGGGGCATTTGAGTTACCTCTGGAGTCTCTCAAAAACCCCCAAAGACCAAATCTTGAAGGCTTTAGTTCTTTTGTAGCATTGCAATTAACTTCTCTGATCTTTTCTTACTTGTCCAGTATCTCTGTGTAAACAGTGATGTATTTATATACATCCAGTCTTCTGATTTACCCACAGTTAGATTTTAAAGCTGTTTACTGTGTGGGTTGATCCCAAATAGCCTTTTTTCATTGACATCTATTTGCAGAATCATCTGGTGTCATTTCAATTTTTTTGGCTGGGTGAGAGTAGGAACACTCACAGAACAAATTCTGAAATGCATTTCAAAAGTAGCTTTTCTGTCATTTTTGGTGCTAGTGCAACACTTCCTGGAAATGGATGAAAAAGGAAGCACAAATATTTATTTATTTTTTTACAAATATTAGATTTATGTTACTTCATCTCACTGATGCATAACCCATAGTTGAAGAGGTATAAGGGAAAAGACAAGGTTAAGAGAGAGGCAGGAGTCAGTCAGTCCTTGGGAAGAGCAGGGTATATCTTGTTGTTAAGCTACTACTGTTTGACTTCCACTGCTACTTACCTACACCAAGAGCAGAATTAAAACCAGAAAAAAAGGATATGTTAATTACCAAGATCATGTTCTTGGAAATGTCAAGTATGGTATTGGTTTTCTTTCCCATCCATCCACACTTCAAGATGGAGGAGACATGAAGACTGCAATTTTTCTAAAGTAACAATTTAACTTTTCTACTTTTTATTTTGAGATCCCTGTACTGAAACTCCTTGACATAAAAAAGCATGTTCTAAAAAATCAGACCTTGTACAGATATCTCAGAAAGAGAGTCAGCAACACTGCCACTCGTTCTTAAAACTAAATTCTTGAACATCTCTGAAAGAGCAGTAAATTCAGAACTGGAGTTCAATGTGATATTGGTAATCAGACAGCTTTCTACTACGTCCCCTTTTAATTGTTCAAGATTCTCAGCAGTGAACTATTGTTAACAAATAATAAAATGATCCAGTTGGTCTGATCACATCTCACGATATATCTACAATACCAGAGTACCTCTTTTTTGCATACAGAGAACAGATTTTTCTTGACACTTCTATTCTAATTCATTATAAATCACAAAGAATTAGGGAAGATTCTGGTTGTCTAAAATACGTAAGGGCAAATAAGCAGTGAAGGAGAAATTAATAGAGCATATTGTCATATATTACAGAGGAGGTGAGGGAAAATAGTGCTCCTTAGCAACATATATCATTTAAACTTTGTTGATAGGTGTATATACACAGAATATAAATAATGGAAAAATCTACCCTGACATCAGGCATAAGCTGGATATAATATACAGTTTGTGTGCCATTAATAATGCTAATGTTTCAGAGCTAGAATAAGTACAGAACAGAATGGTTGAAACAGCTTGTGATGGGAAGCTGGGAAATGAATTATCAAGAAAGATTAGCCAGAATTATGCAGCATTGATAATAGGAGGCTCTTGAGAAAAACACTGAAGACAATATTGAAATGGAGAAACAAAGAGAATGAATCATGTTAATCTCTTTGAGATAGCCAGAGATAGACACTAATTTGAAGAGTCTGGGATCTAGGATAGTAAAGGGGTGACTCAGAAATCATAAGTATTTTCAGCACATTTATTTAGTGTTGTTGAAATATTGAACAAATAGCTGAAGTCAAGAGCAACAAGTCAGGGGTTTAAAAGGAGGTAGTTTGTTTTCTTTTTGTGAAGGTTTTTTGTGATTACAACATTAGCTACATATTTGAAGTTACTATGATAAGTTCTATGGTGATTTGTGTTTATTGGGGTTATAAGGGCAGGCCTCAGTGGACCATATGGTATTTTTACAGGGTTGTTTCCATAACAAAAATGGCACAAAACTGTATTAACTTTTCTCAGATTGATAGAGAAACAAACTGTCTAAACAGAAGTGTTTGTTTACAGAAGGGTGAAAAAGTACTTGGGGTGGAGAGGATCACTTCACATTTTCTAATCAAATGTGTATCTACAGGTTTGATGTTTAATTTCGGTTTGTATTTCCATTCTCATAAGAACTGTCTGGGAAAAGGGACAGTGGGAATAAAAAATGCATTAACAAGGGGCAGGATAGCAGGAGAATAAGGAATGAATGTGAAAGAGCTTAGAGAAACATTCAGAAAACAAAACAACAACAAAAGGTGGGAGGGAGAGGAAGAAGAAGAAGAGAAAAAATTATAACATCCAGATAGCTTGTACAGCACAGGATGGCAGCAAATTCCCCCCCCAGTCAGGCTGGGTTGTGCCTTTAGTGAAGGATGGTTTTCCAGCTGTAACACTTTTTCTTCTTCCTGGGCACTGTAATTTGAATAGAAGTATTTCCAGCATAATTCTCTGGAACAAGCATAAAGATACACAATTTGCTTTTAAAGATAAAACTAAATTTTAAAAAGCAGATGCCATGGTGAAATCAGATTGAGTGATTTAATGTCAGTGAAAGGCAATTTACTTTTGATTTATTGAAAGCATTGCATTGCTTTTATTACAGCACAATATTTTGGTCCTGTAAACCACAGATTACTAGAAGGTGGGAGAGTACAGCGGGGGAAAAAGATCATTTTTATCTTCTTCTACACTTTCTCCTATTAATCACAGTAACAGACAGGATAGTGGGTTACATGGAACATGTGTTTGGCCCAGAATGGCAGTTTTGTGATGCATGGTTTTATGAAGTGATGAATTCTAGAATAAATGTTCCAGTATGTTTTTCTGAAATAAATGAGCATTGGGTTTTCTGTTCTTTTGTTTTGTTTTGTTTTGTTATTGTTATTGTTGTTTTTGTTTGTTTGTTTTTAATATGTTTTTTCAGTTACAGTAATGGTTCGAATTTGGAAAATTGAACAAATGAAAAAGAGAAATGCAGAAAGATGTTTTTAGATGAAAATGGCCAAAACCAAATTTCATACTTGAAGTTAACTACGCGTCCTGCCTATACTACTGAAAAGACTTGCTTAATTTTCATGATCTGAGGTTTATTAACTAATATGAGATAAATTCATAACTCAAAGATAGCTGTAGTTTTGGGTTAGCTCATCAACAAGAATACAAGGGGATGGAGGGGAACACTTACAATTTGTACATATTTTACTGTTTTTTAAATACATCTCTTAAAATGTGAGTATGTCTAAGCCAGGGAAGGCATGAAGCAGTTATTAACACTACAGATTGCATATTTATTAACATTTGAGACTGTAAAATCATTAGTCTTAAAACTTCAGGACCTGTATTCTGAGATGAAAGTCAGAAAAGGAAACATAGAGAAATGAAATATCTTGCAGGCATTTACCTGTGGCTGCACAGCACCTTAAAAGCAGTCTTCTACATAAAAATTTAAATGCCTCATGGGGCCCTAGGTGTCCTAGCCTAGTCCTAGCTATCGCCAGTGGGATGCCCATGATGTGCAGCAGGCTACTGTGGGCACCTAGTGCTAGCTCATGCCGCTCCTTGCTTCAGTATGTCATGAATCTCACGCTACGGCTGTGCTTCACCACCAGCTCATGTCCTCAGATGTAGCCAGAGTAAAGCATGGACAGGGGTCTGTCCGTGATAAAGGATATTCATGTCAGTCTCCACAGGCAGTATGATAGGAGGCTCTGCACTTTAAATACAAGTAGATTAGTTCTCTGGTCCATTCATCATATGTATTGTTCAAGAAGTGACTCTGCATTATCCCAAGGGAGTTTCAACTGTTTGAAATCCCTCTGTCATTCTAGTTGTCCTTGATATTCCATTAACCATGCTTGTCATCTAGAGTTTTTGGTTGCATTTATTAAAGACAAAGGCACAGGTAAAAGTTTCCGAGGAATGACTGTACTATAGGCTGTAGGCAGGATAGTACAGCATCAGGCCAAAGGTCCTGTGGCTGGCTAATTGTGCCCCAGAAATATAGTGCTTAGAGAGGAAAGAAATAATAAAAACACAAGGTCATGCTCTGAGCATTTCCTAATTATTACTGATAATGTGTAATATCAGTAGCAACCAATAAGAATGCTCTGTTTGTGTCTCAGGAGCTGAGACATTGCATATCATAGTCATGATATAGTCACCACCTCCCACCAAAGACCAGCCTTACACAAGGCTTACACAAGATGCTACACGTACCTTTTTGTTTAGATTTTGCAATGTGTTTCAGAGTGGTCTCGATTAGGAACTCTAGACCAGGATCTAAGAGATTTTTTGGCACCAACATTCCATCAAAATAAATGAGCCCCCATTGATATTCCTAAATAGGCACATAAAACATTGCCCACTGTTGTAAACCTTCATCCAAGTTCTAAAGTGGCTGTGAAAACAGGACAGCTAAAATTCAGACCAGACTCTAGGGGAGTGGATTACTTAGAGGTACAGAAAAACACAGAGCACCTGTCTTCATTAACCCAAACCAGTAGCTTTACCTCTTGGGTCAGTCAGACCAGATTCACATCAGTTTCCACAGGGCCTAAGCACCTAAACAGCCTTGAAAGTCTCACTCTAAACCTGTGTTTGCCTGAAAGAGAAGCACTTTGCTTTAAGGAAAGGCAATCTTCTGATTAAGATGCTGAACCTGGTATTGAGTATAAATCGGCTCAGTTTCTAGATGAGAAAGGTCCACTTCTAACAAGCTGCTTATTCTCTCTGCACATCGAACCCACATTATTAATTTGGGAATAATGCATCCTTTCCCCTATACATGGTTTCTGATTTTTGTATTGATTGTAAGCTCTTTGGATGAGGGTCTAGCTCAGTCCCTGGTGCAGGGCAGTCTGGTTTTGAGAACAGACCCCTCCAGACATGCCTTGCTAGCACAAGGCACCTTGCTTATATGGCAAGCAGGTGGTTGCTTCTTCTTGTGCTGCTCTGACTGAAAGCAGGCAGCATGTTCAGTGACCACAAGGCACAGCAAATTCTTGTGCCCAAGAATAACCAAAAGTCAAACTGCAAAGAGGGAGGGGGGCTGAGGGAAGAGCAGGCTTTCTGAGCAGCAGCAATTCATCCAAAATCTCTTCATGGATGCA
This sequence comes from Stictonetta naevosa, assembly GCA_011074415.1. Lineage (NCBI taxonomy): Eukaryota > Metazoa > Chordata > Aves > Anseriformes > Anatidae > Stictonetta > Stictonetta naevosa. The sequence continues at coordinate 67,934,517 of CM021697.1, forward strand.
AAAGAAACAGTCCTGCCCCCACTCCACCTCCTAACCTCCTAATAATTCAATGTCTGTGCTTGTTGGCAGCTAGGAGGCTTTTTTTTTTTTTTTTTTTTAGCTTTGCAAGAAAAGGAAGGTAGGATTTTTAGCAGAATCCTACTGCAAATCATGTATTTCTTCTTTTTCTTTCCTTCTTCCCTCCCCTCCCCCCAACAAATCCCTGAGATGTACATTGTAATAAACAGCAGGAAAGGCCCAATTTTCTGCACCTGTGGCCTTGTTTGTCTATATATTTCTATAGGTGAATGGGCACTGGGGACGCAGAAAGGAAGTGAATTCAATGGATTGGTTTAAAAAACTCAGCATGCTAATCAGCAGGCACTCAGGTGAAATAGCTTAAAAACCCTGTTAAAATAGACCCAGAGTGAAACAGGGTGCGCAGCTACAGTGCATGCAGCTCAGGGTTTTTTGAATATAAGAATATGGCATTGTTAAAAATCACCCTCTAGTCAAGTAGCTTGTTATTCAGGACACAAACCTCTGCACCTGAAATCTCTTGAACAGAACAGAAGAATGATTTTGGCTTTAATCTATATTTTCATCCTGTGAAAGTTTAGTGCTGACAAAAGGTACTAGACTACTAGCCCTAGAAAATGAGTCTTTTTTTTTTTTTTTTTTTTTTTTTTTTTTTCAGAAATAGCACTGGCTGGGGCAGTGGCACTGTGAGATTCTCCACCCACTCTCCAGCACCCATCCTCAGTGGTGAGACAACAACAAGGGTACTGTTGGTGCCAGTCGTGATGGAGATAGCCATGGGGTAGGAAACATCAATAGGGCTGAGCCCCTGCCCACTACCTTGCTGTCTTGAGGCACAGGAAAGACACCTGATCAGTTCTGACCATAGGTCAAAGCTATACTTAGCGGTAGGAGGAAAGTTTTGATGCTAAGTCCAGAGTGACACTAACCAAACCAGGAGGAAAAAAGAAAGGTTTCCAAATAGGCCACCTAAAAATCTACAAAGAAAGTAAACATTGGCTGCTAACAACCAAGACTTGACCCAAAGCAGTACTGGGAGACTACAGCAGAGGTGAGGGCACATAAATCCTCAGGAGATGTTTGCTCACAGCCTGGCAGAAGTGAGCAGAAGATGGGAGGGTATTTTCACTTCATGCTTTGCCTATCTGTACTACAAAATCATTGAAGTTTGGTAACCTGGACTTGTCTAGCTGAGCATCTGCCCTGCTAACCCCAATTTGACCTGAGTCATCTCTCTCTCTGAGGACAGATGGAAAGCAATAAAAAAAATTTCTAGTGCAATGTGACTCCAATTCCCTAAATGCGTAATCCACATTTTTTTTTCCAACGAAGATACTGCTTGATGTGTTAAAACTTCATATGCCAAGAGGTGTACAAATACTCTCTCATTTGGACTGATTTATTTACATAGTCTTTTTTAAAAGTCTAAGGGGAGTGATTTGTAAAGCCCAAATACTCCAAGAATTGATCTTCTCCTGGTATTTCAGTTCCTGGATGGTAGATGTTCTGTGAAAAGACTAGATCTCAGGTTGTTACGGCTCCCCAAAGGTTTTAAAAAGCCAGTTAAAAAAAAAAAAAAAAAAAAAAAAAAAAAAAAAGGTAAATACAAATGCAAAAGCCAAGCTGTTTGCCTTTATTTGGGTTTACCCCAGGGTTATTTCTGGCTCTCATGTTTATTCAAGTCACTCCTGAAAAGTTGCAGTATATGCTCATTGAAGTACATACATGCTCACTCACACACTGCTTCAGAGGAGTGAATCTAGCCCCTGAAGTACTTGTGTTGTTAAATGTATTTGCAGTATGAAAAAGTAAGCCTGAAATAGAAAAGGGTCTCTGATTTTTTCCTGATGCTACTCTCCTGAGGTCAAGTGAAGTTCCAGCAAGGATGTGTACAGTCAGTTTCCTTGTTTTCCTACTGGAAGTTGTATGTGAAGAGGGAACATTTTCCATTGAACTACTTCTTCCAAAGGATACCAAGTCTTTAGACAATATATCATCAGTAAAGGTGAAAGAGTTTAAAACAGAAAAATAAAATAAAAATAATAAAAATAATAATAATTAAAAAAATGGCAATTCACCAAAGCTCAACATAAAGTTTTGACAAGAGTCCCAGATAAGCCTTTAGCTTAGGTGCAAAAAAAATAATAATAATAAAGACAGGTATGAATAAATGGCATGAATAGTTTTCATGTTTTTTTGACCAGTTTCCTATTTAATGCAAATGGTCTAATGTCTCTTCAAAGCTAGCCTGAATAGTTTGGCTGAACACATGTGTTCACAGTCATATGTGTGTACTTAATCTCAAATTCAAATACTCAACCACGGTTATGTTTGTCCAGCCCTTTGTTGACTTTGGTGATCAATTTTGAAGCCTAAATACCAGTTAACAGCACTGTAAATAACTCAGAGGCAGCTGTTTATTTTTTCATTATATTTGTTGAGTATTTTTTTATAAAAACAGAGGCATAGGATTAGCTTTAAATTGCTCCCTTGATACTGGAAAGAGAAACCACTCACCTGAGTTTGTGTTTAGCATGAGCTATCCTATCTGCTCTAACTGCCTATCCAAACACTCTTGTAAGACTGAGAAGCACCTGTATCCTGACTAATGCTCTTTCTCAGACTCATCATGTAGCCTTGGATAAATTGCTTCATCTAAAGATCAAATCATCTAAAAGATGAAGCAATGGTCAAGTAGTCAACACCTCAATTTTCCTGTCTGTGAAGATGACTTTTAGTTACAAGCCAGACATGTACTAGCATTAAACTTACAAAATACATGACTAAATGCATACTAATAGTTTTGGTGTGTATGATCAGACTGGGTAGGTTGGAGGCATTCAGCTGATCAGCAAAAATAAGATAGAAAGCAACAAGCCAGCTAGCAGAGATCCCTTTTTGTAGATCATACACTCTGTTTAACTGGTAAAACAGTACTCCGTTAGCTTGGAAGTGGACCAAAATCAGGCCTATTTGATATTTTTCTACGTGTCATCTAATTGTTTGCTCTCAGTCCCCAAGGCAGACATATCCTCACCCCATGTTTGTCCCAGATTTCTCTCTAGCACAATCAGCTGCACAGCACAGAACACCTGTATTATCTCCAGTGCTTCAGCAACAGCCAACAATAACAGTAAACAGCTGGATGTCAGAAAAGCCCAAATCTGTCATGGTATGACACACTGCACTGCCTTTACAGCAATAAAATTACTGGTGGGTCACCAGAAACTGCATCCAGAGGTGGTTGGATCCTCTATGGATGCTTGAGATGACTTTTGAATTGCAGCGTTATCATTGTTATTTATGAATTTGGCTGTTAATTAATAGTTTTCTGGTAAAATTGGTTTACAGCACATGGCATGACTGTTATGTCACTATGTTCCTATAGTATCCTTAACAAGCCTCTCACAGAACTTCCAGGCATTAATTATTTAAGTTTATGCAATAGTTAAGGGAAGCTAAAGGACCACTTCACTCACTGCTGATAAGTAGCTACCAGCTACATAGCTGTTTGGCAGCACATAGCAACACTAATCAATATCTGAAGACAGCACATTGGTGTATTTCTTCCCCTTGTTGAAAATCAAAAGTGCTATTCCTTACCCTGGAGTTACTATACACATTCATTGATATGGTGTAGGAGGGGATATTTTTTATCATCACGCTTTAGAAAGAGCTCTGTTCATTCTAGAAATATATATATATATTTAAAAGGTAATCTCCAATTCTTAAGTCGGGGTTTTTAAAGTTCTCTCCCCACATCAAGTCCCTATATTAAACAATTTCATATTTGTAGTTCAAGGCTATCATTCCAACAATTAGAAAATAAAATAAAATAAATAAAATAAAATAAAATAAAATGTCTGAAAGAAAATCACAGAGGAGTGAATTGGCTCCCATCAAAATTATCTTGTATTTCTACATTTGTGTCAATAGAGTCAGAGCAGATCTAAGCCTCTAGAGGCTTAAAGACACCCTTAGGCCACAATTTCATTTCTAGAATAGCTTTATATTGATATAGTCTGCTAGCTTTTTTTGTATGTTTGTTTGCTTGTTTGCTTTTTTCTAACACTGTTTTCTGGTCCTGAAGAAAATAGAGATGAAGAGGAGCTATTTCACATGATGAATATAATATTCATGCTGCAGTATCAATAACCTTAGCTGTACAGAGCCTAGGCCAAGAAATTAGAGTGCTAACAATAATTACTTCAGTAGGTGGCACTATTCCCTCTGTGTCACTGCTAAATCAATACCCTACATGGTTCTCTGGGGCTCAGGAGTTGTAAAGCGAAGAGCCCTATGGTTGTTGTTATTGAAGACCACTTATTGCTCCTCCCAGCAGTGACAAGTGCTGGCTCTCATGTCCTGGTCATAAGACAAAAAGACAGCCTTCCCTTCCCTCTCTCTTTAAATGGATGAGGTGTTTTTACTTGGTTGGTTGGTTTTGTTTTGGAGGGGAGTCCTAACATTCTGCCCTCAAATATATATTTGCCCACATATTTATGTGGTGCTATTTTAATAGCTGTTCTGTTCCAGCGCAGAAAGGCTGAAAAATGACAGGTCAAGTATCTCCCTAGTATGCAGGCTGAGTAATTTTTCATCTCTGGCTTGCAAAAGGCATCGTTTAACTTACTGAAGTGGTAATTACAATGATTTCAAAGCAAATTCAGGAAAGGCTCATTCTGACTGCAAAACAAATAATATTCTGTAAGAAGAACGCAACATGGTAGTCACAAGGTTTTACAACAATGCACAAATACTTGTCATCCTTTACCAAAATATACTCAGCTGCAATTGGAGTTTTGTCACTTCTTGTAGATGTTAAGCAATGTGGATTAATATATGGTTTTAATAATTAGGTGCAAGTGGCTTCACTTTACACTACAATGTAACACTGGATTCATTTTTTCGGATAGCTGTAGAGGCCTTTTATTTATTTATTTATTTTTTTCCTTAAATAGCATATTTATTTTGCTTGGCTAAACTTCTCTCTTGCTTTGGTGATAACAAGCAAGCACAACTGTAGGGAAGATTTGTAGAAGAGTCCTGTATTCAGTGAGCAGATTTAAAATGAGACTTCTTAAAGTCAGACATCTATGTAACATGGCTGCACTTTTAAAGCATCTTTGTAGCACCCAAGAGTAATTGTGCCAGCCACAAGTAGCCCTTGGACAAGGTATGTTGTGTTTCCTATAAAGCAATTATAGAGGAAAGATATTGTTTAGGAAGTGGCTAGAAAGCTTCTCAGAGTCAGGGAATTCCCAGCTGAAGATATCTAGTGTGTTTTATAACCTGGCCAGGTCATGAGCATGAATCTAGTTCCATTGGCTTTAATTTAGATTCCTTTTTCTTCTCAGTCTCTGTTATTCCTCTGAAATGCAAATTTAATGCTGATTTTGTATGTAGGGGCAGCATCAGTATGCTGTAGTTAGGAGTCAACAGTATCAAAGCAAATTTTCCGTAAATCCCATCTCCTTTGCCAAGTACTGTTAGGGCCATTTCTGTCCTTAATACTCTGCCCATGAACATTCCTGGGTATTCACCACATAAGGCTAAGAATAGTTCAACCATTTAAGGGCCTAAGCTTACACACAGAGTCTGTGAGTAGGGAATTGCTAGGCTGGATAACTCTTAAAACATTATAGCAGTCCATACTTATCAATAACAGAGCTAATAAAATAACAATACCTGATATCAGCTTTCTAACCTTTGCAAGATATTATTTCTTTGCCAAACTGAGGACTGTTTCCTGTGCACAAGGAAACAGAAGTCTGTGCAGTTACACAGACTTAGGCTTTGTGATGGTGCTTAACCATAAGTGAAATATTTGATTTTTTTCTTTATCTGGTTTATCCACATTCAGACAGTGAAAAAGCATACAGCACAATATAATACAACCAAAGACTTCAATGAAATGAGAAATTATTTCAGAAAAATGACAACAAAAATCTGCAGATAGAATTTAGAAATCTATTTGTAAAGTCCAAGACTCTAGTAACACATTCATATACTAAATCAATCTCAAATGCTTTTCTGCCTGAAAAACATCTTCTGCCTGAAAAACACCTTCTGGATTCACAGCAGAAAGCACTTGAAGAATTGATGTCTACCTGCATTATCACCAGGGCTGTGTCTTTTCATTTGCCACCATGTAGCTTCAGTCCCATTTTCTAGTAGACAACAGGCCTTTTGAAATATCCTGATGATGAAGCTGAAACTTTTTAACTCACTTCTTCTTTGCTATTCTGGTGTTATGAAGTCTAATCCACTCCAAAAGCAAGAGATTTAAAAATGAATACACTTAGAAGAGGCTGAATGGGGGGTAAAGGGAGAGGAATTATTCTGTGCAGAGTTCACACTATAAACTTTCCTCAGCACTCGAAAGAGTTTTCTTTATGTTTCTTTTGAAGAAAAATGAAATTCTTGCACTGATGGCATGGTTCAGGAGCATTGACGTCAAAAATCATCAGTATTTGTGACCTTGCAGCCTTATCATCTACATACTTGTACATAAGTACCATTTTCATAACTAACTATTAACATAAGTATTGAAGTACCACAGAACAGTGGTTTTCAGCTTCAGATCTGTGGCTGCATAGATGACTTCTAAGGTGGCCACAGAAGCTAGTGGTGAATAGTAAGTATGCAATCAGGAGGCTGAAATTCTTTACTTAGAAGTCCATGTCCATACCAAAAAAAAAATAAAAAAAAATAGTGGTCCATATACTGGCAAAGTTTGAGAACCCTTGCCCAAAGAAAGACATGAAGATATAAGAGAGGCAGGCTGTGATATACTCAGGGGTGAAGAGACCATGGGTATGTCTCTTGGCAGGCTGACATACAATGCAAGTGGCTTTAAATGAGCAAGCCCAAATATTGGATGCTTTCTAAGGAACAGCCACATGTTGATTTGCGTGGGCTCACGGGTACTGCTAAAAAGGATGGTGCCTTGGACAGGGTTCTGCCACAGATAAACCTCTTCTGCTGTGAATGGAAATTAATTTCAGGCTTGCTGTGTAGAGTTCACTCAAAGGGGAAGCTGGAATAAACTGCTAATCTGTACAGAGTCCAGATGAGGTAAATGTAAGGAGAGGAAGGGCACAACAGGGTGAAAGAACTTTTCAAGAGTTCCAATACAGGTAAGGAGCAGAGTGGGAAATAAAGTGTGTGGCAAAATAAAAATGTGCATTAAAATGTACTGGTAGACATCACCTGACCAGTCCTCCCCACCCAAAGTTTGTACTTTGATCTAAGTCTTAAGCCTATTCATGACATCAAATGAGTCAAGAAAAGGAGACAAATTGTTTCCTTCAGTACTATGTACTAAAACTTACTTCAGGGAAAAAAAAAAAAAAAAAAAAAAAAGAAAAAGAAAGAGAAAAAAGAAAAAGAAAAAAAAGTGCCTTAATATAAACTTGTTGAACTATTTTAATGACATGTTATTAGCACATTATTCTTATTATGTCATGAAAGAGTAAAAAATATGAAAAATCAAAGCCCAGCTAGTAAAAATCACTTCCTGAAAAAAATATATATACATATATATATGTATATAATATCTTAATATTTCTTTTGAACTCAGCACATTTTTAAATTTTTACTTGGGTGAGAACAGCATTTTTTGTATGACAAGTGGTCCAGCTAAATTTTTCCAGCAGACTGTGCTGCCTGTTTTACAGTATTTCCACAGTGAAAAAGCTCCTGGTTTTTATCACAGTGTATATGACAGGACTCATTCTCCTGCCTTCTCTTCTCTCGGAAAACAAAGCAAATGAGGTACCTAATTGCTTTAAGCCACACAGTATTAAGCAGTGCTAGGATGTGCTCATAGTCCTTAAACTAACACTCCCAACAAATGTTCATGTGGGAAGCTCACAGTGGCATGAAGTAATTCTTAAAATATACCTTCTGCCAGAGAGCCTCTAGGGATGCTCTGAGTGACCAGAAATGCTCTTGGAGGACTCTTCTGGCTCCCCAGCCTGAGGGCAGCCCTATCAACAGTATCAAAAGATCAAACATGAGGTGTAACTGATCTGCCCCTTTCCTACATCCCTTTGCACATCAAAGCTCACCATTTCCACCCAAGGTAAGTGCATGAGTGGAGCCAGTGTCAGGAATTTCAGCACAAATTATGTGCTACCACAGCCATGCTGGTCTGTGCATGTGTTTGAAAACAGTTTTTTGTTTGGTTTTTTTTTTTTTTTAAAAAAAAAGAATAATAAAAAAATAGAATTTCTGGAATAGAATAGATGTTTGAGATCAGCTCACAGGAGTATTGGTCTCCCAGCACTTTTCTTCCTGAGAAGAGCCTGTTTTATTACAAATTCCAGGTCAAAGGAAGATCTTCCTAAGAGCAGTGAGCTTGTTTCCAGGATTCTGGCTATCCTGATTTTCAGTGTAGAGGAAATACTCTGGGTTACCCTCTTTAGCGTGATGGGAACTAGAGGGGTAAAGAGAGTTTGTGAGTGGTCTGATAGAAGTCTTTGAGATTGCATGCTCACCACAGCTAGCCCAGCAGGCTTGAAGGCCAAGGGCTTGGGCTGGTTAGCCCATCCATCACTAAATAAGAAGGAGCTCTTAGGCAGCATTGCCTGGCCATGCTCACAGTTATGAGACTTTTCTGGTTTCCCATGCATGGAGTTAAGCTGTGTAGCTGGGATACCAGGGTTTGGGAGAAGTAACAAGAAATTCATGGTGACTACCTGGTGGCACAAACATCCTGCATGTACTCTGGTGTAGGGGACTTTGTGGCTGTCTCCCCATTTTCAAACCTGTTTCAGGGTGACCAGACCACCCAGTGTGAAAAGAGGTTTCTTTCTGTTCTGTCACAAGCCTCTTGCAGTCCCTCTCCTTCACCCAACTTTTGCCAGAAGAGCCTGTGGCATCCCCTGCTGAAGGGAGATGCTCGTGGCATGGGTTTGTGGTAGGACAGGGCAGTGGTGATGAGAGATGACAGTTTCTGTGATAGGCACTGCAAGGGGGGTGACCCAACAGGGAGACTGTTTACAATGTGATACCTCAGCAGCTGCTTCAGTTGTGGCTGTGAGCTGTCAGTGATTATGGTTTTATGGCACTTTCATCACCATCTGTTACTCCTTTAATGGCATGGTGTTTGAGTCTTGCCACATTCCCTCTACCCCCCTGCCACACAACACATTACGTTGCTCAGACAGATGGTAGTAACTAAGCTATGCTGCACACCTTCTTCTGGGCCCATCCTGAAGAACTGCAGTAGCCTGTTAGGGTCATCCAGGTAGTCCAGAGTTAGGGTGTAAGAGTAGAAAACCTGATTTTATCATACTACCATGGGAACTATTTTCTCCCCCAGTTATGTCTTCATGGATGTTTTTCATCTTAACATGGGCTGTTGGGTAGTGGTGGATATTCAGCCCAGTCTTCTGAAATAAAAAGTAGCTGCAAGGTTCATCTTTGTTTATGCCAAACTGAAAAAGCATAAAACACAGACATACACATTTTTAAATAAAAGTATTTGTTTATGTATACATAGACACACCCTAAGGCTTAATACCATACCCTTGCCAAGGAACATATGTTATTTCAGCTTGACACATTTTAATTGCAAAATTCAGGATGTTCTTTTTGTTTGTTCAAAACAAGAGAAAAACTCCAAGTATACTGACTGCAGCCCTCATAATCTCTATGGCTGACTTCCATCGCTAATCTGTATCTGTGCCATAAAAACAAATGGTTTGTAAGCAAAGCCTTCTCAAGCCTTGGAGAAGTACCCCCAGAAAGTAACAAGAGTTGGCTTTCCATGCCTTAACTTTTAACTCATAGAGTTTTTAATACCTGCAAGCTTAATGCTGTGCATTATACTGTTATCTGCATTACCTGAGGGGTTTGGAGGGAGGGTTTGTGGCTGAGAGTAAACTTCATTGTAGCAATTTTTTTTCCTCTTATGTGTTCCTCTGATTGGTCATTTGATTATAGTGAATCCCAAAAGGCTCGTGGATTAAAAACAAAGGCTGGTTTGTAAATGAACTTGCTGTTGATGGATTAGGGCAATGTGCCGGCTGTAACCAGATCCACAATACAAGTTCATTCATTTGGAGTGCAGCTCTCGACTCACATTACACTCTCTCTGACTCGGCTCTTTACCATCCAGCCAGTGAAACTTTACACCTCTATGATTTTATCACAGCCTCAGTTCACCAACAATGTGTGTCATGCTGTGAAAAATGTAACTATAAATCAACGTCCTACATATGGCAGAGTAGTAACCTTTGCAAAGACCCTGTTTTGGAAGCTGTTGCTAAACAGATCTGTGTGTGTGTGTGTGACACGTATACACATATGACAATCAAAACCTACCACAACATAGCGCTCTTATTTTCTAAGCTGACATTTCACAGTATGAGCCAAAAAAAGTTCATTTTGTAGCACAGTACAATGTTTGTGATATTAATATTAATAGATGCCTTTTAGATTTTCACTCTAACGCCAAATACATTCAAAGATGATACATTTTTATACCTTTTGTTGGAAGGCAAAATTAAGCTTGCCTACATTTCTGTGATAGACAGAAGGGAACTTTCACCCCTGCTTTTTTTTTTTTTTTTTTAATCTCCTTCACTCTCTTTGGCTCACGTGCCACTCTGAGCATTCCCAATCCTTGGAGAGTGCAATCTTTAAGAGTTGTCATTACACTTCTTAATTTTGACAGAAGATAAGAAAGAGAACAACTGGTTTTAATCATGACAGATTCCAAGTACTAGAAATCTTTCCAGAAGTTACTCCCAGGATCTGATGTTTTTCTGAAGCCCCTTCCCTTTTCAGAGCGTGTGCACATTCGCACAATCCAGAGATCCTCACCTCAAGATCTTTTCACTTTGCCAAACACTGTCTGTAGTAGATAGGAAGACTAAATCACGATGTACATTTGCAAAATATGCATGATCAACTGTTTCTATTATGGAAAAAAAAGCCAGGACTAGGAATGCATTAGCCTAGCAATGTGAAGCCCCAAACAAAAGTAATCAAGCCAAGGCTGTGCTGTGCAAATGGCAGTGCTTCCTGAGGAAGAAAATCTCCTGGCCCATTTCTAGTCAGCATTCCTGCTGATGATTTGCACAGGTCTCATCTGCTTCTCTTGCCTAGAATTTGGTTGTGTCAGCAGTCTTAATGATATGCTTCTCCTGGTGGCATCTCTAGGAGCTAAAGCTATTCTCTGCATTTTTCAAAGGAAAAAAACAAGGTAGAAGAAAATCATTTTACTTAGAAAACCAGAAATCTGTGGCAGGATGAGTTGTGAAACCAGGTTTATACAAATTTGGCTTTTTAGTGCTTCAAAGGCTTGACTAATGTGGTTGAATTACACAGTGACACTTGCTCTTCCCCTGAGGAGGTGACTTACACCAGCTAGGTGTTTAGGTATGCAGAAGAAATTCAGGGAAACTCTGCAGTTCTGTAATGACTGCTGTTCCTAGGCTTTCCCCAGTGCTGCCTGCTTCCTTTTCTGTTATGTGTTGGTTCTGTCTTGGATAAAATGTGGTAGACATGTACTATGTGCACAGACATCACACGGCTGTCATTGAGGCTTCTGTGCTTTAATTCTCTGAAACCTTACAGTGTTTTATTCCTCTTTCCTTTGTAAGTTTCTAACAGACATGGCAGAAAGGCATAAAAAAGATCAGAACAACATATTTTAATGAACAACGAGCTCTTCTGTGTTTTATTAACTATATAATAGATATTTTTGTGTTGACTGTTGTTAAGTTTGTCAGAATTTTGTGGAAAGATATTTTTCCAGCTTTGTAATCCACAAATTTGACAGCTGGGAGGCTGATTGGTGGAAAATAGATTTGACTTGTTTAATTAAAAACTGGTTTGTTTTTTTTTCTTCATTTTGATCATTAGATTTTCACAGTAACTTAATTTCTTGTCCTGGCACAAGCTCCACTATTTTTTTTTTTTTGATTTTTTTTTAAAATAGATAAGTCATGCTGAGACAGCAGTGTGAACCAGTTTCTTATGCTGCCTCATTGTGGTTGGATTTGGCTGGTATTAGAGATTCAGATGTGTTTTCTCTATAAGATGAAAAACAAACAAACAAACAAACAATAACAACAAAAGCAAAAACTACTGGAGTAAAGACATAAGCAATGAAATATGTTCCCTTTATCTGTCTTGATAGTACAACTGTGGAAGAGTTTTATGGGGGAGAGAGAGGATTCTCCCTTTTCTGTTTTGAGCTTAGTTTTAGGTTACTCAAATTAAACAACATTTTATTACTTGGCTTAGAAATTTTTATTAGTAACTTCAAGTATTCACAGTGGAGCCAGTTTTAACATTACAGCAATCTACAATATTTGTGCTTTTCTGAGCTAAGAAATTAACTGTAGCCATGGGTCGTATAGTAAAGAGGAAAACAAGGGGGAGAAAGAAAACACAGTGTGTGCTTAGAGTATTTGACAATGAATGGACAAACCTTCAAGCAAACCTTCAAAGCCTTTTAATTGTCAGATTAAGCCTGTGAAAAAACAATGGTCTAAAGTAGCCTATCTGAAATGAATTATTAAGTATTCACAGCCTCATTCTAGTTCCTGTTGAAGCAGCATCTGCAGGACAGCATGAAAACCACCTTCACAACTGGTCTTTTTGTTGTCATTTCCAACAGCAGGGTTCAACAACTGAGTGACTGCAGACTAAACTCAAGGTCATTTAAATCAAGGACAGACTTTGGTGGACACTGGATTTTGTTTTTTCCAGAGATGGTATGGATAAACGTTACCTACATCTCTTCACTCCCTATTCTCCAGATAGCATCTGGGTGTCAACTGAATGTCTCTCACCAAAGCCATGTCCATTGCCAAGACAGAGAGATGCACTGTTGACAGTACTACTTAAGCTGGTAGTACTCAGGTAGTACCTGAGCCTTTTGATATCTGTGCTTTGGGGATTATGCCTGTTAGTATGCTTTACTGCACAAGACATAGGACCAGTGCTTTCTGAGACCAAGCTGAGGACACAACTGATAAGACAAAGAGAATTTTAGGTTTAAAATAATTGTGTTTGCTGTAACACAACTCCTATATTTGAAAATGCTTAAAGATGTTGATAGATGTGCTGGTGTGCATAAGTGCGCATCTGCCAGCTGTTTCAGATAAACCATTGCATGAAATTGTGCCATTTATATAACTCTTGTTTACTGACTTGGAGCACAAAGATAATCATGTTTTTATACGAAATCAAACAGTTAACATATTGGGCATGCTGATGTTTATGAGAATTCTGCTGATGCAAGGAAACCGAACGATTTTAAATCACCATACCTGGCAATGAGATCTTTTATAATTAGGTATCAAGAAGATTTATGCAATATGTATTTCATATGCCTTTAAAACATTTTTTTGTGATTCCCAGGAAAACTGGTTTAGATTTGTCACTGTTTTCAACTCTGCCTAGGGAATACACCACAGTTCAGCTCCTTATAGTACTTGAAGATGATGTCATACTGTTTATCTTTCTTTTCCTTGTTAATTTTTGAGCATTAATTAGTTCCAGACATCATTTTTCCATTTATTCCATAAGTTCTATCATATATTTGTTATTAAAGTTATTGTTATATATTTATTGCCTAGCCCCAGATAATTACTAGTTGAGTATAACACCCATTATAATATAATTTAAACATGTTGCTTTGGCTAGTACAGTTTGCGAGGCCTTTCTTTTCCATGTTTATATTTGTATTAGCTCTGCTCTTTGCAGAAAGGAGGCTAGCAGACCTTTCCAAAATACCCTCATCTTCTGTCAAGTCAATACATCTACTCTTTATGTCTTCCATTTACAGATGCATGGAGTCAGACTTCACAACCTCCCTGAGTTTGGAGACCTTTTCAAGTGTCCAAACAATGTTGGTATCTCCTCCACCTTATAAAAATTTGCCTTGATTTCACTGGGACCAGTATTTCATCATGGTCCTTCTTCTTGTCCAGTTCCTGTGAAAGTATTGGGTAGGTAGGGAACATAAAAAAGCTATGAGCCCATCTGCAAAAAAATTGCAATTCATCTTTTTAGATACTGTTTAGCCTCCAGCAAAGATAGTTGAACTGCCCTTTCCTTACAGATTCAGGAAAATGAAGAAGTGCTGAGCCAAGAAGTCTCTCTAAAGATAATTTTACTTAGAAACCTAAAATAAATAAATAAATAAATAAAAATGAAGTAATTCCACTTGTTCCACTTGCTACTCCATCTAGAAATGATGAAGTCTGACATATTTTTTCTAGTTCTTTGCTCCATACAACCACATAGCTGTTGGCACAATGAGTTGCTTCTGTATCTCAGAAGGTACTGATCTGCACCTCTGGAGTCTCCTTCTGCTCTATCTGCAAATTTACAAAGCACAGCAGTGTGCAGCTGTGTAACAGTGGAGAATTCATACACAGTTGCAGAGGAGAGAGAGGTGTGAGCTGAAAACATTATTTCTAGTAACTTCTATGTCTGGATTTCTGTACTATGCTTTTCCCTGTCTTGGCTGCAGAGGTATGATATTTAACAGAAGTTTCGAGCTTGTGCTTACCCATACTCCCCCCTCTAGAAGAGGAGTGCAACTCAGCCGATTCTGCTGAAGAGCTGCCATATTTAAATATGTGTATTATGTATATATAAATATGTTAAATAATGTAGTTATATACATATATGTACGTTACTAGTACCTTCCAGAACAATTAGCTACAACTCAACATTAAGTCTTTTTCAAACACCTAGCTCTTAATATTACACATTCTAAACAAACCTTCACATTTTAAAATATACAGATCTTTGAAAATTAACAGTTAAGAGGTCCAGTGAGTTTCTCTATTGCTGGGTGAGCCTGTGTTGCATGCCATCTTTTTCTTCAAGCTGCTCCTGCTGTTCAATGCCCTAATGTTTATAAACGTACACACACACAAGTGCCTACAACGAAATGAAGAGACATAATATTTTTCATTCTGTTATTAAAAAATAAAAGCAAGAAACGTATATGTGGGATTCAATTACCACAGGGAAAAAAAATAAATAAATGAAGAAAAAGGTTTGTAGTACCATTTAAAGCCCTAGCAGGCCTCTAGCCTCTGTTCCAAAAGGACACAGTTCTATGATTTAATCTGTCTTGTCTACCAGAGTAAGAGATCTCAGGTGTTAAGGGAGTCTGGAGTGTCTCTAGACAGCTATTTTTAAGCACTTTTATCATTGTATTTGTCTAGACAGAGAAAAGTGTTTTTTTTTTCTTTTTAGCAGGTGAAAATTTTACAGGTATTTTGATGTGACTTAATAATCACCATACAGAAAGAAACCTTGCAAAATAGTCCAGTGGAATGTAAGAGATCTGTGAGATCAGGCTTTCATCATTCTATTAACAGTTTTCTAAGAGCTCTAAAATCAAAATGTTCCCAGTCTGCATTCATTTGTACTCTACCCCAATCAGCACATGCATAAATATTTGTCAAAAATCCCAGGCTTCCCAACCTTCCTTTGCAGAATGAGAGGTGACAGTTGTAAACAGATAAGCTTCCCAAACTCAGGAGGAAAATGGTGGGAGAATCTGTCCCTGCCTAGTTTGTAACAGACTTATTCTGACATACGAAGTTATGTAGGTTCATTTCATCACTAGGAAATTACATTAAGAAAATTACTTTGAGATTTTACTTTTAAAAAAATATATAAGGAAATATTAAAAGTAAGTAGGAAAGTATATAGTATAAATATATCAGGAAAATCCTGAAGGCAGAAACTATCAACTAGCAAATTGTGAAGCCAGTTTATCCAGAGATAGCTAAAGCAATGATGTGAAAGCCATAAATGATCTTTCCCAGCTAACAAATCAGTCTGTAATGGGTGAGGCCAAGTTCTTATCTACACGAGAGAACAGAATTGTGCCAGCAATTGGATTGATGAACCAATGTGAGATATCAGCTAACTGAAAGTATCTTTGCTTGTAAAATGTAATCAATGAAGGCTTATTCTGGTGCTAGTTAGTCCGTACTCCAAGGAGTTGTAGACATGGTAAACTGATACTGTAAGGATAAGTCTTGCTGCTGTTGCAGTTTACTCAGGATCAAAAATGTTGCTGAAGAAGTTTTCTGAGGTCCTTGACCTCCTAAACAAGTTCCATGCTACACATCTTGTTCTTGGTTATGCACACAACAAAGACCATGCTGGACCTGCTCACAAACCGCTCTTGGCTGGCCTTCTGCAAGATAATTCTCTCAGCATGACCTGTTGTCCCACATGACTTCAGTTCCCACATTTGAATCTATCTCAGGTTAGCAAAAGCTATGGTAACCAGCTGACAGGCTGCAGAATGGCCTGTGTAAGGAAGACATTTGGTAATTCACTACTGTTGCTACTGAGTAGTAAATATAATAATAATATAATGTCTAAAATTATGTTTTTATCAATTAACACTGTAATCCTGAAAGACAAAAAACAGCAGCAGAATTTGATCTTTATAAACAAGTGTGGGCAAGACTTTACAGGTATTCTCTTTAGGGATTAAATCATATTGGCAAATCGCTGTCTATGGCTGCATCTGTATTATTAGTGTAAGATCAAAAAATCAGTCATTGGATTAATCCCTCTCACACCTTCCATGACCCCAAGGTCTGTTGCAATGCTCCTGTAATTGCACAATTCTAATTACATAGATGCTGGTGATATTCATATGATTGAAAATGACTTTTTTTCAGGACTCTTTGAGCACAGAATAGTCCTGTGGCAAGAGCATTATATTAATTAAGAATTCAGTTTTAGACACAGCTTTCAACTCCGCCACAGAATTTTTTCATGACACTGAGAAAGTCACCTGGCCAGTGAAATGTGGATAATGAAAACCTCCTTACTCTAGTGGAAGGATAAATGTTTTCATTGTTGAGAACCCTTTCAAAATATTCTGATGAAAGCCAGGTACTATCACTAGGATGCTCATGCTGATGTCTCTTGTATTTGTTTGATAGTCTCTCTTCTAAATTTACTGAAACCTTTCCAGACTTCTGGCTAATTTCAAACTAATACTTTAAAAAAGAAAAGAAAAGAAATTAAGAAAACATGCATAGACAAAGCAGTCCCCTTGTACTCAAGCCACAGAACCATTTAATTTCTCTCAAGTGTGGAATTCCCAATATTTCAAGTCTGAATTTCTGAAACAATCAGCCTTCTCGGATCATCTGTTTGCATG
>CM021697.1:67951720-67969736 GCA_011074415.1 Stictonetta naevosa
CAGTTGCTGTTTTGCCTATATTAAGAAATGGACTTTGAAAAACTAAACCACCTCTACTATGAGCAATCAAATGATCTTAAAGCTGTAGCTGATGGACAGATGATTCAGTCAAAGCACACCCATCTGAATTCTTCAGGCTGGACGTCACCACAAGATGCAAAAGCCCATGTGCACACCCCCTGGTTTTATCTCCCTTGTCCTTCCAGGAGGTCCCATGCCCCTCTTTAAGTTTGGTCCCCTGGTGGCGAGGGGAGATCGAAAGGCAGCAGTGCAACAGCCCTGCTTAAAGCCTGCTGAACTCAGCCTCCCATATTCCTCTTTGCTTTGTTTGGTGATTGGAATTTTAAAATATGCCCTTTTTATTTGTCAGGAGTGAAAACCTAGAAGGTTAAAAAAAAAAAAAAGAACATTGGAGAAGGAGGTCAGCTATTAAGCCTGCAAGTCATCTGCTAGACAACTGCATGACTATGAGAGTTTTTAATGCAAAGCTCTCCACCTTGCCTCGATCTATTACACTGATGTGGGCCCAAATTTCCTGCTCTGTCCACAGTGCCAGCTCCCTTCAGCCCATGCTTTTCACCTCAATTACTTAACAGCCTGCAGAACCTCGTGCAGGGGGACAACAGTAATTCCTTTGTCAGGTCAAGACTTTGGGGGCTGAGGAAGGAATTTGGCTTGTCCTGTGTACATAGGAAAGTAGCAACTTGAGCATGAAGAACACTCTGTGCCATTTACAGAGATACTAGCTTTCAAAAATACACTAGCAAAATAAACTCCAGAATTGACTGGTGCATTAGCTTGCATTGTAGACTTGCTTCAGTGTTTTACTGTTATTTCTTAAGAGCAAAATAAGTCCCAAACTTTTTTTTTTTTTTTTCCTACATACTGCACAGTATGAGTAATTCAAGAAGAGAATAAAGGCCGGCATTGTATAGCACACTTTCTCATGCGCACACAGACCTCCTTCCAGCTTACTGAAGGAATCTAAGGGTGGAGGGAGTGTCTCCAGCATTTCATGTAAATGACATCTTTTTTTTCTCCACTTTTAATGCCACCATAAACTCAGTGTGATGAAGCATTGATGAATAATGAGCCCATGACACATCACACTTTTAGAATGGCTCATATACTTGGCATATGTCAGGCCCCATTTGTGTCATTTATTTTTCCACTCAGGCACAGATTAGTAAACATTTTTGCCATAACTAAGAAATGCAGCTTTATTTTTTGCTCCACAGGGATGGCACATCAAATGTCTATGCAGCCAACACCGGTTGTCCTCTCTCTTTATGTTTAGCTCCTGTTATCTGAGCACACGTGGTGCACTCACAGAAGTCACCACCATGCCTGGGCAGCAGCTGCCCTCTTTTGGGAACTGCCAGCAGGTCTGATTCGTTGCTCTTACCTCACCATGACAAACATCTACCTGTCATTTTCTCTGAAGTAAAGTCCTGATGGCACCAAGAGAAATCAAGACACCCTTGTAAAAATGCAGCTTATTATTTACAAAATTACTTGGAGAAAGTTGGATTTATAACTTCCATGTTATTAAGAATGCCCTTTTAATTATAGCATTGTCCTGGATTTCTTGTTAGCAGCTGAACCTATAACTTCTGGATTTAAAACCTCAGTGAACGGAAGAGATTAAACATCCTAGGAAAGAAGTAGTAGGTGTTTCATAAGTCACCATGTGTGATCTGGCTGCAGGAGGGGACAGAGAGCTACACAGTCATAAGAGAAACTAAAAGTTCTGCTTGTGGATCTCCTACAGAAGATATATGTCCATCCAGATCTGCTGGGACTACCCCTGCAGCAAGGTCTTCCCTTCAATGTGATCTCAGCTCTCCCTGACCAAAGGGACAATCATAGATGATTTCCTGGCACAGACATACCTCCGTCCCCCACCTAAATGACAGGTCTAGCCAGTGTACTCCTTTAATATATCTTATTTATTGCATGTAAAACTGCTTCTGGTCTGGCCTCCTAAGGATTTATGTTAGTGATTTAAATTTTCACACGTGAGGATACCTCACATGGAGACGCAGAGGAAAATTTAACAGTGCCACTGTCATAATATTGGGAAGATGTTTTCCCAGCAAAGGAAGAGGCTAGATACAGTCAGCAGTTTTCAAGTTTGCCAGAAAAGACCATTATGTAGATAAAAGGGCCTGTTTTCTTTTTCTTCAATGTAAGAGTACCAGCAACATAAAGTGTTGTACTATAAAGATCATCTGCAGTGTCTAGCCCAACTTACAAAGTTTTCTTTCATTTCTAATTTGCCTTTATCAATTTGCCTATGTTGAGATATGGGACAATTTTGTTTACTTTATTTTACATTCTTTTATGTTCTCAAATATGAAAAAGGAAATGTCCTTAAATTCTTCTTTCCGGAAATGTCCTTAATTCTAAAACTGAGACTTTCAAAGCATCATAAGGGAACAGGCCATAAGGAAACTATTTGAATCTTCATTGCTTTGAAAAAAAAATGAAACATCAGTTTAAAAATCAGCCAACTTTTTCCCCACTGTAAGGAAGAATATTGTAATGTTTTCTGCAAGGCTGTTTAAGCTGAAAGAAGTGTCATCAAATATCCAAGCTGTCAAGATCATGAAGAAAGCTGGATATTGCTGACAAACCATGGGAGTTTCCTTCAATTCCAAAGTCATCACTGACCCAAATTTAGGACCACACATAACACTATTTCAGACAAATGTATTTTCTCAATTACATTATGCTTCTTTCCTTGGTTGACAGTGTCTCGGCGGACAGGATAAGCCCCAGTCACTTGGGCTTCTCTAGTTCGTGTTTTTGAGTCACGGGCACTCCAGAAACTAGGATGAATCAACCCACTTTATCTGTTAAAAAGCCATTAGGTTCTCTCACTATGTTATGAAACCAGCAGTTTTCTCAGTTTTGTAACAAAACTTCAGAAGCTAAATGAGCCAGTTTGTGATGTCAGAATGGTCTCTTTTTCCTTCAGGCAGGTTACACTGAAAATTTGACACAAGGAACTAAACGGGTTTCTTGAAATTGGCTTTGCTGGCAAAAATGTAGCAATGCTACAGAAACCATGCTGATAGTAATGAATTACTCTGGAAATTAATTTCTTCTGGTAGAAATAACATTTCTGATAACTTTTATCAGTCTTTTCAAAATAATGATTTATATTTGAAAACTTTTTTAAAACTGAGATTGTGTTTGAGGGTAATTATTTGCTTCTAGAAAGAGATAAAGCTAAAAGCATGCTGATAATCTGCTTCTAATCTCTCTGTACCAACCTCCTTTGGCCCCATGCAAATCTTCTGGTCAATGATAAATTTGGCAGCTCTGTTTTCAGCATTGGCTCAAACTCAGCTGATCTGAATGCTCTTTTTAAAACAAAAACAAAAACAACTCCTCCTTTACAAAATACACGGTCACTATTCACACCAGGCTGCAACTGGTTAGTCTGAAAAAGAGTTAAATACCAGTTTTGAGTGATCACATTGACTGCTCCCATTTTATTTGCCTCCCAGATTTTATATCAAACACATGCCCATGCTGAAACTACAATACAGTTAGTGTCTGGATCTCTGACAAAGATTAGGCTTTCATCCCTGTGATTTCTGTTCCTCCTCATTATTTTTTTTAAAAGGTTTTTAGCAGAGAAAGATAACAGTCATGGTTTGGTAGTCCTTCAGAAGGACCCAGCTTTCACCATCACCAGCCTTCTGAGGGATACTTTAGGATCCAGGTTCTGGCTGTTGCTCCATAGAGATCTGTGTCTTTTCAAGCAGGTTTGCAATGACTGATGAGGGTAATCTAATAAAATCTACAATAATAATGCTCAAAATTTGACACTCACCCCAGAGACTGGTTTAATTCTTTTTGAGGAGCAGCAATAAGGTGAAAGGAACACTCATTTGATCATGTAGTTCAGAATACATGAGATTTCAGCTCAGCATGGTGACAAAATCTGATGTCACCTGCAAAGCTCTGTCAGAGGTGTTTATTCACCAGAGACCTTAAGCTTTCTCTGGATCTGAATCCAGACTAGAGTGGTTACCACACACACACACAATATTTATTTATTTCACATGGAATTTCTTCCATGTATCAGCTTCTTCAAGTATCAGAGAGCATTCAGAGATGTTCACATCTCCTCCTGTGCTGCACCCCAGCAGCATTACTTGTCTTAAACAACTTAAATGAGGGGAAACAGGGATTTTTTTGCATGTGGTGCATTAATGCTAGAAATCAGAATAGCAGTTTTCCCTTCTCTGAGTGTCCTTTTCTTGAGTCTTTAGTCATCATCCTCTGCTGGCCAGCATTTTATATGGTTTGCTGTTTGTTTGCTTGTTTGTTTTCTTATAGTGGTATCTACTAAAAGTCACTATTTGTCAATGGCTACCTAACAGCAGCATTACACACAACCTACTTTCCTTTTATTAGTAATTTCGCAAGGAAACAAATCAGTTTATTGGTAAATGATAGTCTTATAGGAGTGACAGAAGTAGCCTCAGAACTCAGATCTTTGGTTTCAGTGTAACTTTTTTCTTTTTTCAATGTAACAGTGTAACAGTTTTCCCAGAAGATTAGGGTACTCATGTATATAGTGAAATTGCTGGTGCAATTTGCATAAAGATTTGAGCATGAATTAGCAACTGTCTGATCCAAAGTCCTCTGAAACCAGTAAAGGCCCTAAAGAATCAAAGACAATATAG
This sequence comes from Stictonetta naevosa, assembly GCA_011074415.1. NCBI lineage: Eukaryota > Metazoa > Chordata > Aves > Anseriformes > Anatidae > Stictonetta > Stictonetta naevosa. The sequence goes on from CM021697.1 coordinate 67,956,424, forward strand.
ATACAAAGAGTGCTTTCAGCCAAGACATTGTCCTTTTTTTTTTTTCATAAAACACTTCAATCAACTGTTTCATTTATATTTCACAGCATACAAATATACCATGAAGCATTTGTCTCTCTTTGCAAAAATGGTTTAACAGAATAACATCAAACCATCAGCATCAATCAATCCATTAATTTCAAGAGAGTTATGTAAGGAATTAATTTTTTACTCAAAGCCTTAGTAATCTGAGACTGCAAAACAGTACCCTGTTACTGACTCACAGCTGCAGAGGGAGGGACTGGGTTTATGACTGGCAAAGTAAGAATCAGCAAGTTTCAACAGTTGTTTGGGATTTCTGGAAGCCTTGTTGCCAAGTCAGAGATACTGCTACAGCCCATACAGGCATATTTACAAACCCCAGAAAAGCCTTGCCATGCATTTGCAAATCACTGGTGCAGTACACGCACACACTAAAATCTCCATGGAAATCATGCATGCTTACATTTCTCTAGGAAATCCCAGATATGAGAGCCCTGCCCTCAACCCCATCCAAAACTGCTCAGTTTTAGCTCTTCTCTAAAGCCTAACAAATCAATGGCCTTTTTCTGATGCCCTGGAGGGCAAATGCAAGCTAATAAAAATTGGAGTCCACACAGATAATGTTCAATTGTAACTGGGTTTTAGGTAATGGTCTCGCAGGCTACCTTATTATTCTCTTGGTCCAGGCTTTGAATTACACTTTTTCAATTTTAGATAAAAATTTGCAGCAAACTCAGTTAGATTAAGTAGTTAGAATTAATGGGTCCTTTGATTTCATCATTTCTCTTTAACCTTGAAACTAGCAGTCAGGCAGCATAATCATTTCACCCTCATGACATTTTCTTTCTCCTGGTCTTTCTCCATTCTGCTCCCTGAGACACTGTCTCCCTGCCTAGTGCCCAGATGAATAGTTATAACACTCTTTGAACATATTGCATTTCCTTGACTTGTGCTTCAAGGGTGATCTCTACAGCATGCCCCCTGCCCCACACACACATCGCAGTACATTCAATATTTGGGTGTATCGGGAATCAGAATGAAGTAAAAATACCTCTTTTGCTGGTAACATAACCAAGCAATTGTTCTGGCTGTACTTTTTTGGTATTATATTGAATCTATTTTAATACCATTAGTGAAATTGCCCTGTGTTGGCATAACAACAGTCTCTTTGGACCTACTGAAAGCAGTAGCAGTGACGTACTGACTTGCTTTTGCTCCAGTGGCTTACGTGAAGGAGAATCAACTTCTGAAGAGCTCTAACACAGGTTCTGCCTTATACACAAGCAAATAGGGCACCCCAAGCAAGCCTAGATCAGACCATTCCCAATCATGCTGGATCTATGGGCATTTGGCAGTTCTGAAATGATAATTACCTTAGTGTCATATAAAATTAGTGAGCCTGCAATCTTAAATGCTATTCAAAACATCTGTACATCACATAAACAGCCTCACGTAGCAGTTTAAAAAAAAACTGTTCTACTGCAGTGGAGTACCTAAGTTTCCACCACAGAGGCCACAAAACTTCTGGTGGATGGGGAGGACCATATATCATGTTTCCTTTCTTATTCTATCAACAGACCAAACATGCAGGCATATGACACACAGCTTAAATGATCACACAGACCGATGCCAACATTACTGCAGATAAAGTACATGCAATATATGCCTGGGTGTTATGTCCAGGTTATGGGTATGGCATACAGAATAGATGTCTTTTCACTCATCTATTGTGTAGTTTATACATGCTGGCTCACCTCTCAGGCCTTTCTCTGCTGTGGTCCAAATAGGGCACACAAATCATAACAGCAGTTAAAGTTGCCACAAGGGCAACATGTGATCCCAATGCTATTTTTTGCAAGGTCCCTATTGTCCTGCTTCCTTGCATATTTCACGCATACTTCAAAAGACATGTGAGGGATCACAGCTCACCAGGATGATTCATATCTGGCATCAGGTGAATTGTTACATAGAAAAGCCCTTTCTGTGGCCAAACTCTTTGGCCAAAAACATTCTGCCAGAGAGCTGCATGTTGGTGAGAAGCGCTGAGCTACCTCAGCCTGGTGGCCACCTCTAGCATGTTCTCTTCCTGGCTTGCCTGTGCCAAGCACTGGAAAGCATCTTCAGAGATATATGGATCTCATGCCTAACCCACAGCTACACCTACGGTGCCATGCAGGCACAGTCCTGCAGATGGGCTAGAGGACAATCTCATCACTCATCTCTGTTACTAATCTCCTAGAGGGTCCGCAGGGCTCTGGTGCACTCCAAACTTTAGCCTTGTAGAGAAAACCTCAACACCCATAAAAGCATTCTCCAAGCTGTGTTCACCTGCCAGAGGAAGAGTGCCCAGCCTTTTATGCTTGACCCACTGGTCTTCCCCTCACCTAGCTGCCTTTGCTGTCAGCCAGGCAGGGCAGGTCCGGGATTCACACAGCCCTGACCTGTCCTTTGACATACATGGGATTCGTAGCCAGCCTTTGTTTAGGTAACATGCCGAAAAAATTAGGAATGGTAAGAGGCATGTGTAAGGGAATTCAAAGTCTCAGGTGTAGGAAAGGTGAAAACAGTATGATTTTCTATTCTTGCCAACACCGTTTCTCCTCCCCACTGTTTATGATTATTTACTAACTTGTATCACCTAGGGGAGAAGTTGCAGCAATACTCAGTGACCCCTGAAGGGGCCTAATACATGGAGGTGTTTTATCAGATTTCTGCCTGGTTTTCCTTTCCTCTTCTTCTTTCTTTTTTTTTTTCAATATTTATTTGAAAAAGTGTTTTAGCAGGATTTACAATCCACAAAGCCCTACAGACTTGGAGAAAAAATCTCAGGTGGTACTTAAGAAATTCCTCATTTCTAAACCTCAGTGGATTAAAGTTTCTGCCCTAATGATCTGTGTGAGTGCTTTTGTGTAGAAGTCTGAATAACTTTATCGATTACACTGTGTATACTACAAGTCTCTGGAACCTTAGTCTTATTTTTCTTTACTAAAATAAATAAATAAATAAATAAATAAAAACCCTCAATAAATACATACAGTACCAGAATGGATTAGTCCATTAGCCCTTCCCTTTGCAGATTTACTTGAAATCCAGACGGGATTTCAAAGAATGTCTTAGCAGGCAGGATCGTGCTTCTCAATGGAAAATATTTCCATGCTTAAAAAAAAAAAAAAAAAAAAAAAAAAAAAGAAGTGCACAATTACACTTATTTGATAGTTGCTGAAACACAGGGATGGGTGCAGAAACAGCACAACACCAGTCAGCACTGAGGTGCTTCAACAGAGCTATCTCAGAACTGGGATTATTTCTCAGAACTGGGATTGTTTTCATAAAGAGCTGAGAACAGAAACCCTTAACTAAAGCTGTTTGGAAGACTCCAGCTGGCATAATGGAAGTTACAGTTGAAAAATGAAGTTATTTAGCAGAATGGTTGGGCCTGACTGAAAAAGCAGAACATTGTCCATAATTTTCTCTTTTCTCTGACAGTGTCTTCCCAACTATTTTCTTCCTGATGTCTCCCAATTCAAGATTCTTTCATGTAAGCAAAGAAATTAGAATTGAATTTCAGCTTTTAGTTTAAAGTAACCTACAGGACCCAGACTTTGCTCTGTTTTCAGAAAGGAAACAGGATTTTTGTCTAAAACCAGACTGTCTCCACCCTGCCTTTCTACCCTCCCTTGTCCTTTCCACCTGTTTAGATGTTTTCACAGTGGGATAACAAATTCATTCCCTACAGCCTAGGGCTCAGCTGTTGCGAATGGAAAATAAAACCAAAGATTGCAGAGTATTTTTAGCCCAGAGAAAATAAAGTGGTTGCAAATACCATACTCCCATCAGCTTCTCCAGCTTATAGAGATCCGTGCCCAGAAAGAAAGGAAACCACATGACCAGGCTGAACCCATTGATTTGATATCAACGCCAAGTATTCTGGAGTGACTCACCCAACAATCCCACCCTTCTTTTTCTTTCTGTTTTAAGTTGCCCTCCCCTGAAGTCACTTCATCTGGTCTTTCCCATCTCTGTGGCACTAGTGCTTTCAGGACCATATAGGCACTCAGCTGGCCTCAGCCCATTACTGTGATCCCTTTGTACAAATTAATCTGCTTATGACTCACTAATAAGCAGGTTGCAGATGGGTCTCCTGTTTCCCTCTGATCTAGCAAATCTCCAGGGACTCGCCTCCTGAGAAGAGACAGTGCATAAAGGGATACAACACTAAACAGATGACACATATTTTAGATCCATCTAATGGCTGCTCCTGGTTTCCAGACTCCCCAAATGCCATTTGTTTCTAACAAATGGCCACACAAGCCATGGAGATGATATTTTAAAAATGTCTTTGAAATGACTGACTTGCCTCCAATGGCATTTGCAGCATGTGTGCCCCTGACAGTAGCTCTCTGTACTGTCAAGCTGCAGGTAAAAATTAGAAATTCAGAAAAAGAAATTAGAAGCTGACAAGATGGGTTCACAGAAAGCCTGGCCTGAATAGAAGAAGTGGTTTAAGAACTAAGTAGACTAGAAGATAGATCTCACCAGCATTTACAGTTAGTTCTAAGCATCCTTGAACTGTGAGATCTAAGTAGAGTTTACACTCAAGTTGCAGCAAAGTAGAGAGTTCTTCATAGCTGCATGAATTGTGTAGTATCTTGTACACAAGAGCAGCATATATTGCTGGCAGAACTGACATTAAAAAAAAAAAAAAAAAAAACAGCTGAAAGGAAGTTATAAATCCTGGAATATCCTATATGCAAATGCTTCCAAATTTCTGTTTTTGTCCCAGGAAAATCTGAATATTTTGTAAAATTGGCTAGGACATCCCCCATTGCACATCTCAGCAAGATCCCCTATAGAGCAACAAAAGGCATCCTTGCTCAACTTTACAGCCTGTATATAGTCCTCATATTTTTACTATTAAAGAAACAGGACAAAGCTTGTTTTCTTGCACTAATGCCAATGGGCTCAGCACAGTTCCCACCCATCCTAATTTTTTCTTTCAAAACAGAGAATTCACATGCAATCTACATCTTCAGGGTGTTTCTATACCCACATATTGTCTGGGAGGGCAACAGCTGGCCCAGAGAGAGCCAGCACCATGGCAGCAATTTGACATGGACGATGGATGATGGCCACTATACCATAGCTTAGCCCTATGATATGAGTAGAGGTATAGTCACTGAGTCTGAGGCCTGCCAAGTGTGTTGGACCACTGCACACATTAAAACATTAGAGAGGTGCATGCGTACTAGTTCTCACAATGACCGTATTCATTATGGACATCATGAACAGCTCAGATGCATACTTCTGTCCAAGAAATCCTGGAAAGAAATATGGCAGCTCCTTTGGGAGCCGTTGAATTCTCCTCTTCCATCTCCATTTACTTAGTCATCATCAGCACACTGTTATGGGTTCACTTAGTTGTAGGAGTATTCCCAGCAGACCTCCTTAAAAAGCATTTTCTACTTAAGAGTGAAAAGCAGATGCTGATAATGCTGCCTTAAGCTGGCCATTTTGCTTCTGGCTTCCATAGGTTCCACATTTTTCCTACCCAGACAGCACAATAAGCATTTTAGCTTCCATTGTCTGGGATTTTCAAAAATGCTCTGCATTGGCCCAACTGATCTCCCTGTAACCAACACTAAGTGTGTTTTGTTTTCCCTCTTACTATTCTTATTGAAAAGATAGAGCATCCACAAATAAAAGATCATCTGCAAAGCTGAGGTCAGTACACAGTTTTTTCAGTAGCTGACACAGTGCTACATGAATGCTGACTATTTACCAAGCAAATGTAATCCACGCTTATCTTCTACAAAATCTTTAGTATGTTATTTCTGGAAGTTCACTGCTATAATTTGTGAGCAAGAAATTTAGGGAAATGCTTCTGTTAATCAATCCAATTGTATGGGGGCAGCAGAAGGAAGGGGAGGGCAGAAGGGACGAGAAATATATTCCTCATGCTTTCAGTTCTTCTGTGGGGAAGTGAATAACATATGCCTAGAATTGTCTATTAGCAAGTGTTTTAACCCTCCCCACATCTGGAAGTCTTGCTGCTAATATATAGCATAAATTCTTTGGGATTAGACTTTTCTCTTTTCATAAATCTCAGAAAAGCCCTCCACATACACACACACCTCCACCACCATCACTAAACTAACCGTATTTACCCAGCCTGGATTCAGGGTGTCAGTAAAGAGCCAACCAGACAACTAGTTCAGAACTGCCATTCTCCCCGTAGAGACTGCCAAAGGAAAAAAGAAATAGGAAAAAAAAGGGGGAGCGGGGGTTTAATAACATGAGTCAGATATTTAAATGGCAGGATTTCTGTTTATCAAAAGGTATCTTTTAATTTAAAGCAGGAGTAGTCTAAAACACTGGTTTTCATGATCTTTTTTCAGTTTGGAGACCCTGGGCAGGGAGGGATCCACTGACGACTCCTCTAGACCAAATTCAAGCACCCAGCAAGCCTAAAACCAGAGTCTTGGGTTTCTCTTTTTAAGATGAAGAGAGCCCAATAAGAAATCCCCAACTCAAGGGGGTCTACTACCCATAGAAAAAAACATCTAGTGTGAAGTAACTTCGATAAAAATCTGCCTATAAGTCATGAGAGAGGAAAGAACAAGTTTCTTCAAGGGTGACTTTTTTTTTTCCAGATGCCCTTTCTGAGCAGTCTCACAAAACCTTTGGTAGAGTTTCCTGTTACTTGCAGGACAGAAGGGAAAAAATGGACAGTTTAGTCCTGGCACACATAACCTAAACCTTTTATTCATGTTTCTTCTTCCACTGAAATAACTGATAACCTCAGAGTGACTCCCAACAGGATCAGGCTTCAGCAGACACTGAGTGCTTCTGAAGAGTCCAGTCTTTACACCATGAAAACTGGAAAAACAGTAAATTTTGTAACTTATGACAGGAGCACTGTGGGTGCAGATTGGACCTCAGATGGTAGCATTTTTGTTGCACAACATGAAGAGGATGTACTTCATAGATGAGCAAGAAAAATCTCCCTACATCTACTCAGCAAGTTGTGCATTTGAATACTTATTTAAATATTTACTTACAGCTGCTAAAAATCTCATTTTCCAAGAGTTCTCCAAAGAGGTTTAAGGTCTACTCAGCTGTGACTTGGATGTCAAAAATGGTATTTGGAGAAATCTCTGTTGTTCTCTGAAGGAGAACAGATTTTTATTGACTTACCCTAGATAGAGAGTTGAGTCAGGTGGCTGCAGTTGGTTTTCTGCTTTCTTGGAAACTGGGCATTTGCCTTGGCTTGCTGTAACAGCTTCTGGATACCTGGTCCCACATGTAAGCAGGTAAATAATTGACAGATGGTTCTCTTTATGCAGCTAAGTAATAATTTTCAACATTATGTCAGGAGAGATTAGGAAGCAGGGGAAAAATGTGCTTAAGAAAGTTTGGACCTACGCTGCTATGCCGTGGTTACCCAGCATCCCTGCCACATAGGCTGTGGCAGGCAGATTCCACAAGCGCCTAAAATTGCTAGTTATACAGGGTGTTTACAGGTGTGCCATTATCAAGTAGTGATATAAAATACTACAGCGGAAAATCATGTCTAATAAGCTCCAGCTGCCTGGTAAATTAGAAAAAAATTCTTGCAGCAAATAGTCAATTTGAAAAACAAGCAGTAGTAGGACTGAAACAAGGGAGCTGAGCATAAAAAAAGTTCTTGAGTGACTCAAGCTGCAATCTGAAAAGTATATCAAATGAATGTTTTCCTAGTTTTGCTTTTGTGCAGACACTTGCTCCTGCCAGCACAAGTAGCTGCTGAGATCAAAGCCTATCTTCTTTTGCCTCGATATTCCTACATGTGACCATAGATGTTTTTTCTGTGCGATTGTAGGCTGTATCATGGGGCTGACTTATACAATGCAGTAGTTTGCAGAGATGTAGTAATATTTTTTATTTCAAAGCAGAACTGAAAACAAAAATACAAACAAACAGCAGGGCCTGGCAGCCCTGGCAGCCTCTTTCCCCTCCCACTCTGAGGAGCTGGTTGTCCTGATTCCCCTCCCAGTTTTCTGCTGGCACAGAGCCCCTTCAGCTGGCAAAAACTGGGGCAATTAACCCTTTCTTCCAAAGACTAAATGCAAACAAGGCCGAGCTGACTCTTCTCAACATAACAAAAGGGCTCAGATCATAAAAGCTGCAGCATTGGCCGTGTTGGGCTGTGCACTGCCATGTCACTCCACAGCAGCCAGCAACTCCTTTCTTCTTGGCTTACCCGGCACCTACTGCAATAGGATCCTGGTCCATGCTACCACTCCTTCTTGATGTAAATACAATACTACATGTAAATACAGCTTACGTGACCTAAACACTTCTAACTGCCCCCTCATGGAAGGGAAATCAGATGCTGAGAATCCACAGGCTCATTCTCTTGTTCATTTAAGGAATGCCAAAATGGACTATCAGTTGCAGAAGAGGGCAGAGATACTCACGCTGGCTTTCAGTGATCTGGTTTGAGCACCAGAAGCAGTGCTGCACTGGTCAATTCACTATGGTTGTCTCCTGCCTAAAGAAAACAGAACCTGCATTCCCTATCACCTGGGCCTATCATAAGCCCAGACTTTTTTTTAGGACAGGACTGTAGTAAGTGCTGCCCATAGCTGGTGAGCTTTCTCAAAACACTTTTACAGGGCAGGATAGGATTTTTGGCCATGCACCTTTATTTCCATTATTTTTCATGGCCACATAAAAGATTTTAGATTAGAGATGTGTCAGGTTGGTGCTTTTCAGAAAGGATGCTGGAGACCTTCCCACATCAGAGACAAAGCCTTTCTGTTATTCCCACAGACTCCATCAGGTTAACAGACTTACATCTTCTATCAAAGTTGACTAAAGATGTTTTATTATGGCTGTGTACCAGCAAATCACAGCATTGAAGACTGAATGCAATTTCCATTCTATCCTGTGTGTATACAGCTTTTTAGTTGCTCCTGATTCTCTCAAGCAACTTTTTTGGATCAAACAAGTCTGTTCTGTTCATTTTTGACCATCAGGAGAACTGGTTAGCTTACTTTATGCTTTAAAAAGCAAACAAGCTAATGCCTAATTGTATCTCAGGTGCCAATACAAGCACTGCATGTTTATTGTAATGGTTGGATATACTGGCAATATATTTTGAGTACACTACTGAAATGTAAAAAGTGGATTAAGTATGCAGAAAGTTGGTTGAGGAGCTCTGAAGTCGTGATAATAACTGTTTTCATACACAATAAAAATTTCCATTACGTTTCCCAACTTGGTCCAAATTCAGGATGCTGGATGTTGCACACTTGGTAGAACTTGCTAATCAGTTTTCCTGTTTCATCTGAAGTACTTTTCACTTTGGAAGGCAATTGTGAATCGAGATAGAAACAAAGAACTGCCAGCTCTAAAGACATTTAAGTTAATCAGGAACAGTGTGATCTTGAAGGCAAGATTGATTTGTGGCACAAGTAAAGCTGCCTTTTCTGCTTCCAAGTTTGTTTTCACCCAAGATTAATAATAGACTGTAATCCCTTAGGCCTCATAAATATGTTAGGCCTGTCATCTCTCAAGGTGACCCTCTCATCATCGAATCAAACCTGATGGGAATTTTATGTATTTTTTGAGTCAGTGTATTATGTTCCAACTAATCATCTTTCAGAAGATTGCACTAAAAATTCCCTGTGCAGTTCAGTAGAATTACAGCTTCTTCCTCTTCATTCCCCTGGCAGCAGGAACATGGCCAGGACCACCTTCCAGGAAATGCCCTGCCAGGCAGCCCCAAGTGACTGAGATATTCATTTTGAGGACAGCCCTGAATACTGAAAAATTAAATGTATATCTTGATGAGTCTTCAACCCTGGGATCAGCTGCAGCAGGAATGCAGCTTGAAGGGCATCAGTGCAGATCCAACACATTCCCTTCTAGTCAAAATGGTAAAAAAAGAGGCAAAAAGAGGCAAACCTTCAAGTACTTTTTCCTTTTTAGTGTGTAGGAGACAAAGAGTGCATCTTCTCAGTGGCAGCAGCATATGGTCTCCCGATCATTTGTTTCCCATGAAGGTGCAGACAGTGAGGTTGACAGAGGCAATAGTAATACCACCCAAACTTGTGGGTTCGTGGGCTTTATGCTGCCTTGCTGTGTCTGACAGCAGAATGGCTTGAAAGTCCCCACATGCCACCTCCCCAGACAGCTTGACCAAAGGGCAGGTCAGACTGAGATAGTTAATTCCCTTGATCTTTCCCTTTTCCTTGATCTTCAAGGCTTCACAGGAAGCCTTTGAAGCAGTGCATATAAGGGCAAGAGCTGTTGCCTTAGGTTTCGATCTTCACAAATTGCATCCATCTTTTACCCAGCTCAAGATGTTCTGTTGAACAATAAAAGCAGATACCAAAGACTCATTAAGGTCCTTTTCTCCAAGCACCAAACTGGAGTATATCCAGGTTTTCAAAAGCTGGACATCATTTAAACAATCTGCATCTTCTAAAGCATCTCAGGGTAGACATTTAGCCTGAAAGCCTTAATATTCCTTGAAAATTTCAGACATATGGCTCCTGAACATTTTTCAAATATGCTTCAGATTCAATCTTCAGGAAAAAAAAATAAATCCAAATTATCCCTTTCTCCAAGAAAATATGTTACAATCCTAGTTGCCCTCCTAGAGCCTTTTCTTGTTTCTTTGAACGTTTTTGTTAAAAGCTGGAGAAATAAGCTGTCAAGGAACAGGACTATGTTTTATTTCCATTCATCTGATTAGATATATTTCAAATGCTGCATAGAACTTTCTGACATCATTACTAGACTAAAATAGTATTCCTTTTTGCATTCATCTTAAGAATTTATTACAAGTGCCAAGTGATAAATTGAACATGAATTAGGCCATCAACCCCAGAAATGAATTACAAAAATATGGGTGGGAGGTTTTGAAGGACAACTCTGATTTATAGTCTGTGATTTATAAACTGTGATTTATAATCTGCGACTGTTCTTTTATTATGTACTTTGTTTTGCTCTGGTATCTTAATCTTGTTCAGTTTGCATTTAATACATGTCGTGAAGATGTTTGCTTATTTACAAAATTTGCTGAAAATCTCTAAGTTAAGTAGAAACACATTATGATGTTTTTGGAGAATTATGACTTTAGCTCTTCAGAGCTCATGTAATAAATGTACTAAATGAACTTAAAAGAGGAGTTGTAGAAATATTTCCCAATTGCTCATTTTTTATGAGAGCCACTCATATTAGGGGTCTTACAATATTTGTTTTATTATCTCCAGTTTCTTGTAACTGCTTTCACATGGGATTTGATTTGAGACTTTGATCATTCTTGGAGCTTGTATGTCAGAATGAAAAGGAAATATGCCCCTTTCTAAAGAAAATGTTTCAGTAAAAGAAAACTCGTTCTATAGGTGGAGATGTTTGGACTTATCATAGAAAGTCAGATCTTTCAATTACATTTGGGATTAGTTGAAATGTTACTGCCTGAAAATCATTCCCACTTATTGAGAGGCCTGTGAGCAATAGGTTAAGGCATCAAGTCCAGCTACTAAAATACAAACAGCTCCAGCACTTTAAAGTATTTCCACTGTTAATGGCTGCATGGGTTTCAGCAGACAGGAGGTAACTTCTGTAGTCTATGCAGTAGTGGCTTCAATGATTTTGGACAGAGCCTGTATGGCCTAAGAGAGTGGCAGTCATCTCTGGTTCACAGTTAGGAATGTAGGGCCAGTAAACACCAGCTCAGAGGACATGACACTACTCAGGCTGCTGTGTCCTTGTCTAAGGCAGGACGCTCTGTACTTTCAGTTTAACACAGTGCTCTTCTTTTACTGCCTTGCACTCCTGTGCCAGTATTGCTGGTACCATGCTGTACTGGGGGTGGCTTCGCTAGCACTGGGGGTCCCATCCTATGGTTGCCATCTCACTAAAGAGTACATAATTCAGTTCTTAGGTCTGTGTGAAGGAACGGTTGCAAAAACTTCCAGCTCTACTGGTTTGTGAGTTTTAAGGGAATACGTGAACATAAAGTGTTTTCTAGCGTCTGAGCACTTACCTGGTTTGCTTCTGCTAATGCCTGTGTTGTTCTGTATAAATCTTTGTCCAAGACACAGAACCAGAGCAGAGGTTTGGGAGATGCTGTGTGGTTTTGGTGTGTGAGAGCATGGTTAGAGGTAACAATGAGGTGCTTTCTTCTGGGAAGTTAGGGGGGGTGCATTCAGAGCACCATCTTTCAGGGAGCTATGCAGAAGGAAGGTACATGTGCTAACTGGAAACCAGGGTATGGAAAATACTGACATCCTAGAAATCAGAAGGGGATGATACTGCTATCACTAGTGGCATCTGTAGATGTTGTGATGGGGACTCCCACATTTTTCTAGTTACTTCTTCACAGATACAGAGCTCACTGGCCATACTAGCCCTGGTAAGCATAGCACTAGCAACCTGAACTTGTCATTAAAAAGTGTGTTTCTGTGGATTTGAGTGGGCTTCTTGTAGGCATACCCAGAGCTATGAAAGTATTTAGGTACCCAAAATACAACTTTGACATCTCCCACTAAAGATTTAGGCCTGGCACACACATCTTGTGAACAGGAGTGAACAAATATTTCCTTGGTACGTAGATGTGTGCTCCTGGGTATGCCCAGCAGTGCCTCAGTCATAACAGAACTGTGCAGTTCAGAGCCTGTCTCATAGTTAAGCCCTATAATGACCACAGATGTGGTATTTTTCTATATATTTCACACAAACTGGTTGATTCATTCAGAAGTCCCCAAGCAAACCCATTGAATGATGCTCTGTATGAAATACTGTGGTAAGTGTGGCTTTCCTTCAGAGCTCAGTGGGTGACAGCAGTGGCATGGCTCTTGTTTTAACAATGACTATGTTCCCCTGGGTACAGGAAATCTGACTTCAGCTCCTGTTGGGGAAGTCAGGCATATCTTTCTCCCCGCCACATATCATGATTGCTGGGCTATCCAGAGAGGATAAGGTCATTCCTAGACTTTCTGCCTAGCCTAATCCACATGGCATGACTTCCAGAAATGAAAGATGCATTTAGCTGGAGTAAGTGAAGGCACAGTTGCTTTTCCAGATCTAAGAGCAGTCGCCACTGGGTATGTGATTTTCCATCCCTCAGGCAAAGGAGAAAGCTGGCCTGATCTCAATGGGTGCCCAAACCACTGGCTGCTTGTACAGTCAGGAGCTACCATGCAGCCATTTCTGATTTAAGAGGTAGGCCTAGTGAGATCTTTCAGAAGCATAGGGATTGCCACCTGATTTCAGGAGAGTTCTAGATTGTTAAATAAAGG
>CM021697.1:67998610-68063588 GCA_011074415.1 Stictonetta naevosa
CCCAGGTCAGGAGTTCAGGGCAGCCTCCAGACGGGAGCAGGACCCCCCGGGACCCCCGTTCCACCACAGAGCCCGGCTGCCAGGAGTGAGGGAGGGATCGCCTCTTGCTGTCTGGCGGGCAGAGGAAGGACCACTAAGGTGTGGAAATGGCCCTAGAAAGCCTCCGCAGGGATTTCAGACCTCGGCGAGCAGAGGGAAGGAAATGAAAGCCTTCGTTTTAGCCCTGTTTGTGTGCTCTGAAGATTAGATGAGCCAAGAGTCACAGCCAGGGATTTTCTGAGCTGCGTCTTCGGATAGCTGCAGCAGGTACACTGGAGATAAGAGCAACACAGCATCCTCCTCTGTCCCATCCTTGGCTCCAGCCCCTTCCCACTGCCGCCTTCCCTCAGTAGGCAGGGCAGCCCCCTCAACACATTGCAGGACACTGGGGCTGCTCACAGATGCTGGAGGTTTGGGCTTTTCCCAGGGCCCAGGTGGTTCAGGGGGCTGGAGACCCTTCACGCCAGGCCATCTGGCAACTTCAGATAAAATCACCTTGGGATACTGGTTCTGGGGGGCTGCACCAGCAGCAAGCTACCTTAGCAAGGCAGGGCCAGCACAACCAGGTTCAACTGGCTGAAAGAAGAGTCAACTGGTGTGGCCTTGAAGACAGGGGGGCTTCTGCCCTGTGCTGTGCTCACACACAAACACACACACACACCGCCTGGGTCAGGGTCCGCAGTTGAGATGGGCCACCCAAACCTGCAACGCAGTTGCTTTTGCCAGCCAGTGAGCTAAACTCTGCAAGTGTTGTAACGGGAACAAAACCAGCTCACAACACTCAAAGCCAGGCCTCAGCACTTTGCTTGCCTCCATCAGCCCTGAGGCAGTGGCCCCTGGCCCCAGCTCAGCCCCTTCACCCAAGCAATCTCAGTACGGCCAGCCCCCGGTTCCAACAACGATGTGCGCAGCCAACAAAAAAAAGAATAAAAATGAGACGGGTTTTAAAACCACAAGGTTGAAATACAATATTACCCATGTTATTTTTGTTTGTTTGCTGGGATTTTTAGCGCTCAGAAGTTGTTTACCAGCTTATCTCAGCAACCACAAAATCTAGCAATCCACTTACAGAAAATTAAAGCTGACATTCTCATGTCTGCAGGAGCTTAGATTTTTTTTTTTTAAAAAAAAAAAAAAAAAAGTTGCAACTCTATGATAAAGCTGCATGAGCTGGCAAAGTGAGGCCTATTCATCTGCTTTATTTGAAGGATTTCTTCTTCCTTTTTCCAGGCTTTCCTGTCTTTGACTTTTATAGGCACCAGCCAGGAAGTGCCATTTCAAACTTTCTGTCAGGTGTGGGACTTTTCATTAGTGTATTGATCTGCACAGGAGCTGGTGTGTATACTAGGAAGGCAATCTACAAAATATGTCGTGGGGCTCCTGAAGATGCCCAGGGCTCACAGTGCTGATAGGGGCCGCCTTGCTGCAGTGCCTACTGGTAACCTGCTGGAACCTTCTCAGGTGAGTAGTTGCCACTCTGGTCCCTGGCTTGCTGGGAGTCACTGCCTGACCCCCAAGTCCAGAAAAGAAAGGCAGGCTGCTTGCTGGTAGGATTGCAGCAGTGTACCAGAGTACAAAATCATATAATAATGATGGCAATGATTGATGATGGCAATAATGGGGTGCAAGCACTGGTGAAGACATTGTAGCCTCAGCAAACAGGAACATGACTGCAGCAGCAAAGAGCACTGGTTTATCTGTCTGTAGCATCTGGAAAAGAAGAAACAAGTTCCTGTGGGACAAGGACGTTCTTTTTTTGTTCTCTTTATACTGCCCCTAGCACAGGGGCCTGGGTCTCAGCTATGATGCTACTGCGATACAAGTACATTGAAAACGAATAACTAAAGACAAGTTGCCACTGCTGGAAGAAAAAGAAGGAAAGGGGAGCAGTCCGCTACTGGCATATCCGGCTGCTCCTTCTCCTCCATCAAGGGCTGTGCCCTCCGAGGGAGGGGAGCCGCAGCGCCCGGGGGGGCTGGGAGGAGGCCGGGAGGACGCCTTATGATCAAAATAAGGGGAAAAGAAAAATCGTAGCGGCCGCACTCGGGGACCGTGGCCCTTGCGTTCCTGCCCCCACCCCCCCGTCGGAGGCAATCCACCTTAAATCGCGGCTGCTGCGAAGGAGAAAGGCTGTGTCTGCAGCGACCTTGCCATGATCTAAAGTGTTTTGTTTACAGTCAGGCACCCCCGATGGCCGCAGCAAATCGTGAGAGAGGCAGGCGCCTGCCCGTAGTAGCAGCGAAGCGTGAAAAAATACTATAGAGCCCCGGAGGAGGGATGCAGAAAGATGAGAGCGCCATCGTCTTGCAAAAGGAGGGAACAGCAGCCCGGCCCGGGGGCTGCGGGGAGGAGGCGCCGGGAATGAGGCGGGGGAAATGAGGCGGGGGGCGAGCTCCGGGAGGCTCCGTCGAGGTGGCCGCTTTTCCTCCCCGTCGCCTCTGGAGCTGAAGAAGCAGCCGGTGAAAAGCTCGGAAGAGGGGTTTGCAAGAGGGAAAGGCGAATAAACCCAAAGGAGAACAAGCGGCGGGCTCGGAGGAGTGACCGCGGGAGGGGTGTTCCCAGGGAGGTCTGTGCGAGGATGTCCCGGCTCCTCTCAGCCCCCTGAACGCCCCGTCCCCGCTCCCCCCGGCGCCCTGCTCCCCTCTCGTGTCTGGGCTTCCCACGGGCAGAGCTGCCGGCTGTTTTTTTCCCCTCCAGCACCGCTCAGGCAGGCTTCCCGCCCTCCTCCTGGCCACCGTCCTCTCCCAGCACTTTATAAGGCTGTCAGGCGAAACGGCAAGGCGCATCCGAGCCGCACGCAGCGGGGGGGGCGACCTGGGGCTCTCCACGCTCCCTCGCAAGCAGCAGGTGGGCTGGGAATAACACCCCACGGGGTGCACCCTCCCGGCTTGAGGATGGGGAAGGCGAGAGCATGGAGTGACCCGTCAGGAAGCTGGAGGCTTCAGGGAGTTCTCCCCCACCTCAGTTGCCACTGAGCTGACGCTGTTCCCATACCGCCTCTGCTTTTTCTGGCAAAACCCTGACTTCTTCCAGAGAGCTGGGACGAGGCCGCCGCAAGGCCGGAGCCACAGACCCCAGGAAAATTCACCTGGGCGCCCTGGGGATACTCCCGAGATGCTTAATGGGCTCCCCGTGGGCAGGGTTAGGGTTCAGAATTAGGGAAGGGTGCCGGAGCCCGGCGGGCAGCATCCCTGCCAGCAGCAACCCTGCCAGCAGCCGCTCCCGCTGCCCTGCTGCGGGCAGGAGCCTGGATGCGGCCGCACCGCAACGGGAGGATGCTGCCAAGCGGAGCTGAAGACCTTTTGCTCGGTCGTTGTAAACTCTAGAGGGAGCCTAAGGACAGAGATCAGGCCAGAGCCGGCGTGCCCGGCCTCCCCCCCAGCCGCCAGCAGCGCTGGGGATGCTCTGGGGGTCCCTGCTCTGGCGGTGCCCCACGCCACACCGGGTTCTGCTCCCCTCGCTGCAAGAGGAGGGCGGTTCAGCCCCGGGATGGGGACTCTGACACAAGTCCTGGTTGGCATCTCAGGGGGCGAGGAATGATTCAGGTGATTTTCAAGCCCCCGAGAGGACCCTGACTGGGGGCAGGACAGAGGGGTGTCCTTAAAGGCAGCTATTTTGAAAAGCGGGTAATCTGTCAGAGCTAGGGAAAGTGGCTGGGCCGTCCCACTGTGCCTAAGGGCAGGTTATACAAACTGTTATGTCTGTGGAAGATTCAGGTTAAATTATTAGCACTCAGAGTTACTCATTCTTTTCCCTCTGGAGCTACAGCAGCTCTCCATTGGTCACCATTGGTCACCATCCTCCCCTTGACCTGCTAAAGGAATGGTTCTTCTGAATGATCCTGGTTTTATCTTGGGAAAGCATCTCCTGGTAGGGCTCAAACCACTTCCCCCTCCCCGTGTCCCCCCCCCCCCCATGCCTTCCCTCCACTTCCCCTCTTTACCCCCCTTCCTTTTTTTCCCCCCAAGTACACAATGAGAGAGAGAACTTGTACTGCTCTTGAAGCAGGGGATGCTGGGAGCATCCTAAAGGCAGCAGCAATGCAACCCTCTGGGTGATAAACTCTTAAGAGGACTTTCAGTTACAGTCCCCCAAAATAAATACACATACACCCTTGTGTTTAGTTACCCCAGTGAACAATGCTGTTGTGGAGATGAGGTTTAAATCAATAAAACAATTCCTTGCTGTAAACTGGTTTAATTTCTCCAAACAAAACACATCATCTGAACAAAGGCATTTTTGAGCCAGCATAGCTCCATCTGTAATGAGTTCCCATTTATACATCACATATCACTTGCCACTTTGCTCAAACAGCAAGTTGCTCACATGAGCATCTTAACTAGAGGCTTCTCGTGGCAGCTGAACAGCCTCCTGGCTTTCATTTTTCATTCTCTGTCCTTACTCATTTCTCCTTACCCCTTTTTCCTTTCCTCCAAGCCGCAGTGCCAATCATATAAAATACTCTGAGGTATAAATACATTGGAGAAAGCCCTCTAGACTCAGGGATGATGTTTACAGTAGAACTGAAGGGTCTTGTTTCCACAGTAGCTCTACCTCGGGCTGGCCAAAAGCAGAAAGCACGACGTTTAGAGTGAGGAAGACAAGCCCCACTCAGGCAAAACACTTCAAGGAGAAGGCACCCCTGCACGGATCCTGCAAAGGGGCTAGTAGCACTTTCCCACCTCACTGGGGTGCCATGAATATGAACTGCTTCGTGTTTGTCAAATCCTCTGAGGATGGAAAGCGCTATGCAAGAGCTAAGTAGTAATAATAATGATGGACTATTATTGTTACTATGAGATTAAACAGTTTTCCAGCCACTTGCTCAACAGCCTATGCCTTTAAGAAAGTTTCTCAATAGATGAATTATATTCAGTGGAAATGAGTTGTTCTGTTTTTCTACAAAGCCTGAAGTGAACCTTTCTGGGAAGGGGATGATATTTTGTAGCAATGTTTTCTCAAGTACAATTCTTTAGGTTCCCAAGTGATGACACATTGTACAGCAACGCTCTTGGCACACGATGTACATCTGTGAGAAGGGACACTGGCCCCATTTTTTAAAGCCATTCATTAAATAAAAACACCCTATGTCATATGTTATGTTCCTCTGAAATGTTTAAAATTTTTTAGCGCATGAAATCATATGGTGCCTGGAGTTTTGTTTTTTTTTTTTTTTTCCAGAACGCAGCACTAACCTCTAACTCAGTTACTGAACGTTGTTGGAAGAGCTTGCTATTTTTTGTTAGTGTTGTGTTTTGTTTTCATTTGGTATGATCCCAACTTTATGCAATAGACTTTTTCAGAAATACAGAACTATGTAAATGCTTACAACTGACCACAGAGAGGCTACTCACCAAAAAAAATAACCCTACACAAAAACATCTGTAACAATTTTTAGGCACTCAGGGTGCCATTTACATGAGAATCTAGCCTATTTTTATTTTTTCTTTCTTCCTCTTTCACCCCTATGGACTATATTAATTGCTATGGGATCAAGAGGTCTACAAACATCTTCCTTATATAAACAGAGGAACTGGTCTGGCCACTTTCTAAACCCTTTAAGGGAGATGACCCATCTCGGATAGCAAAATGGTGGCATTAAGTAACTAAGTACAATCAGGGCTGTAGCTCTGAGTTCTGGTTCTGGCTTTCCTGGGTCACGTTATTCACACTGCTGCAACTAGTCACCCATGTTTCTCCTCTCTCCCTTTTCCTGTCTGTTTAGACTTTAAGCTGTTAGAAATGCTTTGTTTGCACAGATCCTGGTACAGTGGGACTTCAGTCTCAGGCAAGGTCTCTGTGTGCTAGGGTAATTACAAATATAACAGTAACAATTACATTTCAAGCTTACCACACCTTGTTTGCATTAATAAACCCAGCAAGGGAATTATACAGCTCCAGGTTTTGTTTGACCTACAGAAACATGATATTATTACAGAGAAAGATTGCAAATTGATTCTGCAAGTCTCTGGCAACAAGAAAATCAGTATGAGGTAGGTGACAGGCATTTCAAGATAAAAGAAAAAGGACCTCTTCATACCAATGACCCCACACTGGAATCACACGTGCTCTTTTTGGGGGTACTGCTTAGAAGAAAAGTAAGTTCCTCTAAGAAGATCCTATCATAAGCAACCTGTATAACAGGTTCAGAAGGATTCCTCCTCTTCTCTCGGCCCTCTAAGAGCTCCTGGCCCAGCTGCCTGTGGCCGTGCTCCTTGCTCCTCCTGAAGCGCCAGCTCCTGCACCGCCGCCCGCAGCAGTGGGAGTTGTGCCAGGTCAGCAGCCTGGCCAGCCCCGCAACCAACGGGCTGCCCCTGGTGCCTCACTTCTCCCTAAATCAGCCATGCTTGAAATAGTAGAGCAAGCTGGCACGCAGAAAGGCAAATATTATTTTAGAGAAGCCAGTCTGTTACAAAATGGTCCCTCCCTTCACTTGGGCCATCATTTCAGTTGTGTATGAGAAGGATGGAGAAAGAGAGTCCTTTTTATTTACTCATATTTGTCCTGTGATTCCGTCATAAAGAGTTAAACATTTCTTGTGGCAGAGGCCTAATCGGCTGTGATTTTTTTGACTGTAACAAGCTGCCTTGTTGCTTCTTTGTTCTGGCTGCCAGCAGCTAAACTGGGAGTTCTGTTCAAAGACAAGTACCTGAAAGCATCACGTTAAAGGGTTTGTCACCTTGTTATCTCTAGTTTGAAACGGTTTTTGAGAACAACAACTGCTCAAAACAGTTTGCAAAGGACAAAGTAAGCATTGCAAATATTGTAGCATATATTTAATAGTTTTCTTGAATGACAAAGATGAACCACAGCTGATAATGCAAGAGGCCAGGGTGAAACACAGCCCCTTCACTCTAGATATTTACAGTTCAGGTATCCAGACCAACCACCTTGACTCTACTCTTGCTGCAGTGCCCCGAGGAAAGCAAGAAATTCAGACAGCTTCTCCCCAGCATGGGAAATTATACTCAAAACACATGAGCCAGTCCTCATCAAAACCAGCAGCCTAGCTCAAAACATACTGTGAGGCTTTCATTTACTTTGCATGCTGAAGCCCATGAAGAGTCCTGTATTCCAGCTTTTTGCCACAGCTGCAAGTGCTAGAAATACATAGATATGGTTTCAGGTTCATATTCACAAAAACACCTTGCTTTAGGGGAGGTGACTTCCACAAAGGCACCAAATATCTCAAGGCTTGATAAAATAACCAAGAGTTAGCAGTGTTTTTTCACCCAAAATATGAAGGTTCAGCTTTCATATGCCATGTAAGCTATGTGGCTTCATGCTGTACTATAGCTCCTTAGGCCCAACTTTCAGCACACACACTAGATTTCTAAATTCTATTGAAATAAATGGGAGCTGCAGGTGTTTTCTAACTTAGATATATAGGACCTGAGCATGCTTACAACTGGGATTCTCTTCCTGAATGCTCTAGCAAAGCAAAATATGCCTGATTGGAAAGACATTATCCACTATTTTCTGCTATTGCCCCTTAGCCCAGCTTTGCAACAAATAGGTGGGAAATCACAGGAGCAGCAAGAGCTATGATCTCACTCAGTAACTGTTCCTCAGATCTCCATAATGAGGTCCTAAAGTAAGTTCTTCTATTTGTGGTGGCCTCCAGTTCTTGCAAACCATATGCAACCTCATAGAATTCCCTTGGTCTTCCCTACATTGAACAAAAATATAACAATAAAAATAACCAAAAAATAACAATAATCCAAGCCCTTTTGGTATTGTGGATGCCTGAATGCTTCTCTGAGCCCACAGAACCTCAGGACAGCTCTGGGAACCTGCAAACACACAGACTTCTTAGGCCAGTGAGGGCCCTTTCTAAAATGTTCCTTGCAAGTCTTCAGAGCAAACTGTTAGACCTTTCTAGACCCTTCCATCAGGTCCCATCACTTCCTGCTGTGGCTGGCTTGCTCAGCCTCAGAGTTAGAAATGAAAATAATAAAATAACTAATAATAATAATAATAATAAAAAAAACCTCTCAACACTCAGCAATCAAAAGAGGCTAGTCAGCCACCCACCAGGCCAAATTAAGCCTGCTGAGAACTCAGGGCCAACTCCTCAAAGGCATTCAGGTGTCTAAACACCTTTGAAACCTATGTCTAATGCTCTAGAAGATAGTTGGTAATAAGCCTTCTTGGGGTGCCTGGTGGAGAGGCGGAGGCTAGGCTCTGATGAGTACATGGCTCTGAGGGTGCGAGGTTGCTTCAGGGTTTTAAAAATGATGAGGTTTCCAAAAGAGTAAATGTCAGGGTTCTTTTTAATGTCTTCTGCCTTTTGAGACTTCTTCCTTACCCACAGGTACCAGGAGCTCATTTTACTAGAAATGAAAGACTCCAAACTCTCAAGCAGTAGCATGGCTTCGGGACCACAAGGTTTCAGACAAAGAACTAATCAACAGAGCAAAGTAGTGAGAAGTGCTCTCACTGGGAACTGAGGTCCAGGTTGGCTGTGCATGTGAAGGGCTGGCTTCAGCTCTGAACATGGGGTCTGCAGAAGGATTTGGGAAGATTTTATTAAGCCAAATATCCACAGATATTCTATTTTCAAGAGTGACTTTGACACTAGGACATCTCAACTTCACTGCAATTGTTTAGACTTCCAAGGTCAGGTTCCCAACAATAATTTCATTAAAATTATGTAGCTACATCACTCTTCTGCCTGTGAAAACTGCTTTGATTTAACTGAGTTGATTCTAGATTGGTACTACCCCCTCTGTGGATACTCTTAATAACATTTTACAATAGCCATTTATTTCTTCTTACAAATTGTTTCTTTTTGCAAGGGTGATTTAGTGGAATCTTCCAGTGAGAACAGCAACATCTAATACAGCTTTCTTGTCTCCCTACAAATTACTAGTAGAAAAAGCTGATGATAATTCTAATAAACTGGTTGTCTTTTGTACATTCAAGGATCAGACATCTGTAGCTTGGGGCCTGGAAGCTGCTTGTCTCTGAACAGTTTTACAGAGTTTGTGTTTAATTAATAAGTAATTCGATTCTTTCCCTTTTTAGTCTCTAACAAGCGATAACAGCATATACTTCAGAAAGTCAAGTACGATACTTTTTCCCCAGCAAGTACTTAGCTCTAGGCCTGGAAAAGGGCCAGAGCACACGGACACTGTTTCACATTAACATTTTGTACTTTATTAAAAATAACAATAACAACAACTGCCAACTCTCACATGAAATAAAATGCCTTTCTTTTCCTCTCTCTCTAAATACACAAATATTTATTTGTTCATTATACTTTCTGTATAAGTGCCAGCACACATACATATTCACACTGCCTCCTGCTGAAATTTTCTGGTGAACAAATGATGTGCTAAGATGTCTTGTATTATTTTTATGAATTTAGTTTGGCTTACATCGAGCTACTGTGAAAGCTCCCCCAACTCAAGGGCTCTAGGGCAAGTGTTTTCTGTGTGATCAGTCAGCGGTTTGGATTACTTCAGTATGGGGAGACCTCTCAAAAAAATCTGTGCAAACCCATCACTTTTAAGGTGTCTCAGATTGGGCACCTTAAAGCCAAGCACCTGCCAAGTCACTCTGGAAAACAGTGGCCTGGAAGACTTCACCCATCTGTTCAAATACACCACAATCCAATTAAACCAGCGGACTTTGCAATTATTTGCAGATTTTCACAACCCAGCAGCAGTAAGCAGATACAGCCTATATTGCACAAGAGAGTCATCACAAGCCAGCGTGTCCCACAGCCTGACAAATTGCCTCCAAAGCCAGAAGGAGAAGTGGGCAGCGTGGTGTGTTCTCAGGATGGGCACACACAGCTCCCCAGCTGTGGGAGGCTGGGTCTCCGGCCTCCAAAGCCCCGCCACCCCCACCTCCTGGCCCCCATACACATTACAATTTCACTAGCAATTCAGCTCACAACAATTTCACTGCAACGACAGACCCATGGATGGCTGGGGTTGGAAGTGACCTCTGGAGGTCATCTGATCCACCCCACTGCTCAAGCAGGGACATGTACAGCAGGTTGCTCAGGACATGTCACAAAGCTAATTGAAGAGGTTCCCACTCTTAACTACTCATTCCCACCTCACCTTTAAGTGTGTTCTTTACAATGAAACTGAAAAGTAAGGAAAACAAACAAACAAACAAACAAAAAGATGGTTTTGGGGGTAAAAATCCAGATGATTTTACTGCTCTGCTGTAAACAGTTGCACTTTCACAACTGAGGAAGAGGCCACACAGAAGGACTAACAGACTCTAAGATAAACAGTTCAATAGTCTTTTCTGAACCGCCATTTAAATATGGAGATAAAGGAGGAAGATGTTCAGGCCATGTGGTGTAAGCATTTCCCTTGAAACAGGGGAGAAAAATGGGTAAGAAAACTGATTAAAAAGAAAAAAAGGCAGCAAAGGAGAATGAGAAAAGTTTAACCAAATTGCTCCTAGAGCATCCTTCTCTACTTGGTTTACACAGCTAGGGCCTTTAATCCAAAGGCTGGGGTTTGTCTCTTACTGCTGATACTCCCTCTTTATTATTATTCCTGTACAGTCTCCTATTGCCAGCTCCTCCATCATTTTCTGGGAATAAGCAGAACTCTTCTGGTAAGTGAAAGATCTCAAAGGTTGTCAGCTAACAACTCTTAGAGTGCCATTAGCATTGGCTCATTATTTCTGCAGCAGCTTCTGGTGGTCTGTGAAAATCACAATAGTCGCAGAGGGCAGAACTCAAACCACCTAATTTCAGCTGCCTAAATTTGGTTTGCTAGTCTAAACTACTCATCTCCACTAAATAAATAAATAAATAAATAAATAAATAAATAAAATGGAGCATCATCAGAGGGCAAGTCATCCCTTTTCCCTTGGACACCAGCTCAGGAGAGATGAATCACCCTCTGGACATGCCTGCGTCTCTTCAGTGTCTACAGAGAGCCACCTATATGCCCAGTTCAGACTGGATGTGAACTTCCAGTCAGTCAAAGTTAAGCAAGATGAGTCCTACCCATAGTGCTGGCATCTCCCCATGGTTTCCATTTGCAGCAGTATTGTAACAGATGCTGAGAATACATTAAATGCTTTCCTAATGTCACATTCCCATGTCTGCAATTATGGTAATTGCCTCAGTGAAGTTTTGCAACTGCAAACAAGCAGGAAGCCATCTGCAAAGGAATCTGTCTATTAAGATGTGGCCCTTACTCTGAAAGTGCTTGAAAAGCCCCAGCACATTTCTTGGGCTAAAGATAAAAAAATAAAGGTCAGACTCCTGCAGCAATATGGAAAGTGTCCAGAATGCACTCCAGTGATCCAAGGAATAGATTGACTCTTGCTTCAGGACTGGGCTAATTAAATACTGCTAACTACATCTGAATAGAATTAAGTCTAATTTAAGGGCCTTTCTAAGCTTCAGG
Source organism: Stictonetta naevosa (assembly GCA_011074415.1). Classification (NCBI taxonomy): domain Eukaryota; kingdom Metazoa; phylum Chordata; class Aves; order Anseriformes; family Anatidae; genus Stictonetta; species Stictonetta naevosa. The sequence continues at coordinate 68,010,037 of CM021697.1, forward strand.
GCAATGTAGGCTTGTCCTAAAAAAAAAAAAAAAAAAAAAAAAAAAAAAATTACCGACTGCTGACAACAGGTGTCAGCAACAGAAGCAGCTGAACTAGTGCTGAATGTGAATCAGCTACAAGTGTAGACAAGGACAAACCAAGTTCATCACTGCTTCTGAAGCCCTGGAGAAGACCTCACTTGGAAATATGGAGGAACATGGGGAGCAGAACAGAGCAGTTGTCCTGAGCACAGATGTCCTCACCAGTAGGTACAGATAACCAGCACAGCTCTAACTTCTGCTGCACAGATAAGGTTTGTTCTAGCACCACCCATGCCAAAAGTAGCTTAAGTTCCCCTAGAAGCTCTTGGATGGTGGCCAAGTGGACTATTTTCAAAGAGTACTTGCTCCCTTCTTCTTACTTCCTCCTGTCCTACAGTCCACAGGGATTCCCTGAGTGACTGACTGGGTATTTTGCTTCTCTTTGGCATTTTCTGAGCCTCATTTCCCCATGTTTCTGGCTCCCCATGTCCTCAGATGTGTATGCTCTGCACATCACACCGTGCATCCATGTCAGATCCAGCTGAGGTGTTTTAGCAGTAAAGTTGCATGGTAACAAGACATTTATTTGATAAGCAAGAAGAACAGAGAGCAGAATGCAGCTGTCTCCATCTGTCCTTTCCCTGGCAGCTATTTTGCTGCCATTTTCAACTGGCTCCTATGATGCCACCATTTCTCTCACCATGTTTCTTTAGCAACATCCCTTGTCTCTTCTTCTCCCCCTTCCTCTTTTTCTTTTGAACATACATTTAAGATGTTTTGTTTCCATGCCCTTTCTCAATAATTTATCCCATATGTGTGCATGACTCTCTACATGAAGTGCTTTTTCCCAAATCCTTCTTTGCAGCCATTTTTTGTTTTGGATTTGTTTTTAATATTGCTTTTCCCCCCTGCTTTTAGAAATGAGCTTGTTTAACCCTTCCTACAGCCCTCCCCCACCTCCACAATCACAAATGTCCATCGGATGTGGCCCCTCATCATCTGTTCCCTGTTCATATACTGTCCTTCCCTCCCCACAGAAAGATCAAGACAAACAGGTTTGCAGTTGGTATTTATTAACAGAGCAAAAGCAGCAGGTTTAAATTCCTCTGGGCATGTTTTTGTTTTGGTAAAGAGAAATGGTAAGGGCAGGACTGACAGTTCAGGACACACACCCAGGCTCGCAGCCTGAGCTGAGTGCAGCACCTGTTCTTCTGCAGGCTTGGGGAAGGAGAAGGGAGCAAATCCAGACTTGGTGAAAGTGAGGGCAGTCTCATCCATTTCAAAAGACTCACACCCATTTACACCCACTCCAAATTAACATCCCTATTTTAATTTACCTTTGTACCTCCTATTAGAGTAATTTCACCTCTGAGTCCCATTACGGAATAAAAATTTTGCCAGCAGTTAAGAGTGTTGGACCAAGCTCACAAGCTTTCTCTATTTATTAGTATTCAGCACTTTCACATAGGGTAGATTTACTGCAAGGGAAGGAAAGTAAATATCTGCTCCCGATTTGCGACAAAGCTGGATGAGCTATCATCCATATACAAAACCAGAATAAAAGCCTTCAAATCTATATCAAGAAAAACAATTGTGCATATGTTCAACCTTCCACTGATAGTAACTAGACTGAAATGTTTTATGGATGCATATACTAAACACTACCTTTGAAAAGCTTGAAAGAGTAGAAGAGAAATGGTGGCAATGGGCAGAAATTGGTATCGTTGGTGTCAGCATGGAACAGATGCAGCCATTTTCTGGACACGCCACACTGGGAAGACCTACTAGATCTTTTTCCTCTCCATTTTTAGGAGCTAGGGAGTGGCCAGTGAGATTCACAGAGAGAACAAGGTTTTTGCTACAAGGCCTATTAATTCCCGTAATTTCCAATGGAGTTTACTAGGGTAGGTGAAAAGCACTCCCTTGGAAAGGATGAGTCTGAACTCATTTGGGTCTGTACTCATTCACATTGACCAAATGTGTTGACTATGTCTCTAATGGCAGAAAACCTTTCTAAGGGAAGATGATTCACTTGGACCTGACAGATATCCTCCCATGACATATTCTCTTTATGATATATATATATATATATATACTTAATGCAGTGTCTCAGATAAATCAGGGTATTTATCAAAGGGAATTCTACTGAAAAGATGTAAATTTGGGTACTGAGGTCATGCTTGCCCACACCTCCACCATTGTATGTTAAAAGGAACCAATTAAACAAAGACCTAAGTGTTCAAAAGAATAATTGTCCATTTTTTCAATACCCACTGTCAAGTCTGCAGCCCACCTTTCATAAATCCACTTAGGTTAAACACTTGCATGTGCTCTGCCCTCCTGACATGGAATGGTGAACACCACAGAGACCATCCACGTCAATTTCACAGGGCACTTTGTTTTTTAAAGGATGGTGGAGTTTTCCACAATGAATGTTCCTATTCCTAGCAAATATTTATAAACTACCATGCTGCTGATGACTGTACCAAGCCTGAGAGTACCAGCTGGTCAAAAGGTCCATCTAGCCCAATTTCCTGCCCCTGACACTGGATAAAAGCAAATACCTAGTGAAGAAAGTAGGAACAGAGCTAGCATATAATGTTGTTTCCCAAGATTATTCTCCCAAACTCTAATGGCTTGAGACTCAGGAATTTCTTGATGTTTTGTGTTTAATAAAGCAGGATGGATTTCCCTTCTGCAAACATGTTCAATCACCACTTGAGCCTATGTAAACTCTTAAAACCCACAACGTCTGTTGGCGAGTAGTCCTGGGGTTTCACTTCTTCCTGAAGGGAAGAACTTCTTCCTGAAGGGAAGAACTGATTGCTCTTGGTTATTCTGATTTTTTCCCTTGACAGTCTCTTTGCTTTGTATAGGAAGAGACAGTGAATAACCACACCTTCCAGGACATACCTGAGTTTACAGACTGCTGTCATAGATGTCTTCAATCAATCCTCTCTTGAGCTAAAGAATTCAAGCAGCTTAAAAGATCTGGCTTAATAAATTTTTGTTTGTAAGTAAGCTGTCCCATGCCATGGATCACTTTTATTATCCTTCTCTGAACATCTTCCAGCTCTGCAGATCTTCCTGGGAAGAGCAGAACTGCTCAAGGATGTGGGCAAACCACAAGTTGTTAGGGGGCAGTATGAATATTTCTCATTTGTTCCCTTCTGTTTCACTACAAATCCCTAAGATGAGAGGAGCTTTGACCTCTGCTGATCCCTGAGGTAGTTTCCTGTATTACAACCCCTGACTGTGTTCCTTAATGACAGTGGTGAGCCCACTGTTTTCTGCATGAGGCAAGACTGCTTTTTTTTTTTTTTCCATATGTATCACTCTATGTTTATCCACAATGACGCTAAAAATGTATCTGTGCAGCAAGTTCAGATGAAGCTGGGGCCCATGTTTTTGGCTAGGCAATCCTCCAGTCTCATGGCTATTGTACTGACGTCACTACACATTCATGCACTGGTCACCTTGGAGGCTGTGTGATAAAGGACCACTTGGCAGATGGGGTCTTTCTGCCTGCTTTTGCTCCATCCTCCACTCCCACGCAGAGCTGTGCACCCCTGGTTTGAGGGAACCTGCTCAGCTTCATGCTGGTACAGAGAAGTGCTGAGACAGTCAGGAGCAGCAGAGAGGCAGCTGGAGTGTCTGCGCCTTGCCACTCTTCAGTTTTTCCATACCCTCTTCTCAGTCGCATGTTTCTGCACAGCTCACTTGTCCTTCAGCCACAGAGCATGCAGTAGAGATGCAACCTGAAGGGCTGGCTTTCATCTGGGTATCAAGCCAGAGGCAAGGAGGCAATATGCCCAGACCTGCAGGTAGCAGTGGGGATAACTGGCAAGTAGAGGCAGAACCTCAGGCTCAGGTGCCCACTCTCCTGATCCTTTACACCTATCCCTTCTCCGCACAGCCAAGCCAAAATAAACCACTTCTGACCACACTGTGGACTGTTAATTGTGAAGGCACTTGATAGCTCATAGACTCTTCCCTCCTCTCCAACATGTGCTGTAAGAAACAAATGGCAGTGGTTAGAAACCTAACAAGATTTCAACCTTTGTCCCATTGCTTTGCCTATTTTGGTCACCTGTTTAATTCAATGGTTCTTATTAAACATTAATAACTTTTCTTGCTATTTGAATTCCTTGCTATGTTCTTGGGTCAAATGCATGAAAATCAGACTGACTGCACAAGACACCACCTGGCTCCCAGGTGGGCTCCTGTGCCCCCCACTTGGCACCCCTCAGATACCTATTTAGATAGCAAGGCTTGTAGAGAGAAATCAAATATATAACCAGATATATGGAAAATCTACCAGGTTTTTAAAAACTTTCATAGTTAGACACACCAAAAAGAGATAGTAAGATAGGACTCAAAGTATCTGGGATTTGTTTTCAATTTGTGTCAAAGGCACATACTTTATTTATGTGTAGGGTGACTACTCAGTTAATTTTACTGTGCACATAAACATGAACTACTTGGTACGAGATCTATTTTTATGTGAATGTAAAACATGATTAATGAAAGAAAACCCAGATATTGTAAGATATTTCATCTGTACCATTTCAAAGCGAATCTGATAAAAGCTAAGCAGAACACAAATCTGTACTAAATTAAAGCAACCCCACCACTCCCTCCACCCCTACTCACAAAGTCATTAAAGTGATTTGGGGGAAAAATGTAAGCCTGGAAAATCAGTTTATTGCTAAAGTGCAGGATTTAAAAAAATGCAGTTGGAAAGACCAAACTCTCATTGACTTCACTGAGACCGAATATCACTCTCATTTCTTAAAGCCTTGTAGGTCAATGCCAGTGAGCTTGGGACTGGGATTTAAATCACCTTATGTCTGCATGTCACGAATCATGTCATCTAAAGCCCTGTCTCTACCAATTCACAACTCATAATACATTAATAATAAAAAAATGAAGAAGAAGAATTAGGAGAAAAATATGCCAATCTAATTTTTGTCTATCTATATTACTAGAATCAGTGCTTTGCCTTGCATTGATTGTCAGTATGGATGAGAGGGGTTAACAGTAAGATGACAAAAATTGGCTGTTCATAAAGATTCTTAGATTATTTTCCTTGTACAAGCCCAGATGTGTCTTACTATGAGAAACTGCATATGGGATGAGAAACCAGTGATGCAAAAGGTGGTAGAATGTCACTTGAAGTTATTTAGACTTGTCAAGCTTTGTGAACAGACCGAAGTCATGAGCAGTGGTCTTGTGGTTGATGGCTTGCCTGGTGCTGGCAATATCCCTTGAAGGCATTCACATAACACAGTGCTGAATGAGTTCTAATGACAGAAAACTAATGTAAGAAACCAAGAAGCACTCTGTGGCCCAGGAACATAACCACACGTCAGTCATTTCTAACGTGAACTGTTGGGTCAGAAGCCTTTAGGAAGTGGTGAAGTCCTCCAGAGGGTCACTGGTCACTCGGGGCAGACACTGAAGACCCTACTCATAGGACAGCATGAGGCACAGTATGTGCCATGTGTTGGCTGTATGTGAAGAAAATATGGAAGATAACAGTTGCTGCAACAATAGGAACAGACTGAGGAAAGAAACAGGAGGAAATGAAGCTCTGAGAAGAGTGTGCAGAGAGGAGAACAAATGGCCCAATGCTGCCACCAAAAAAAAAAAAAAAGGCAAACAAATAATAATAAAAAACACCTCTGGTATAACTGTCTTCCTGCAGCACTGTGCTGGTGGGGCTTATCAGGTCACAGGATCTGTTGTAGAGAGGAACTGGTGGTTGCCATCATTGCCAGCTTTGCCTGGGGGCATCTTTCCAAGGGGACCTCTATGGGGTTACATTCTGTCTGCCAATTGTGGGCTCTTGCCAGCAGTTCCTGCTCACAATAAATCTGTAGAGTCCCTGTACAGGAAAGACAGCAGAGATCTTTCTACTGTCCTTAACATTTTCTTGGGTCAAGGGGAAAGACTCGTGGCATGAAAAGAGAGAGCTTTATAAACTCACAACTGTTCTTTGAAGAGCCCTTTGTAAGACTTCTTCTAAGTATGGTCATGAGAAGAATAAATGAGGGACAGAGCCGTAACACACAGCACTATTGAGACTTTATGAGATGTAAGTTCATAAAGAACTTTCATAAAGTTCATAAAAGTTGGTTTAAAAAGAACTTTCATAAAGAACTTCCATAAAGTTCAAAGTTGGTTCATAAAGTCTGTCCCCCCCACCCATATCACAAGGGCTTTTATCTTTATTTTGCTGTACATTAATTAGTCAGTGTACATGAAGAATAACCCAACAGTGATACAAAATAGCCCCTTCCTGAAAAATCTGTTTGTATTTCTGGAACTCACAGATAAAGGTAACTGAACATTAATTTTGGAATTTACCCAAGAGATTCAGTGATAGCCTATTTTAAGTTAAGATTCCAGATGCAAGAAACATACCTTGGTTAAATTATCCTGCAGATTTAAAAAAAAATCAAACCAGGTCAGTAAGAAAGCAGAGGAGATCAGAACCTAGTTCCCAGGGAGGGCACACAAACAGTGACTCAAGAAGGAAGCTCGTGAAATGTGGGGAAATACTTGGTAATTACTTTATGGTTTTGTTTTGTTTTATTCAAAACAATTAAACAAGGAAACATGAAAAAAAAAAATACAGCAAACAGCAATAATGAACTTAGCCTGGACTAAGTTCATTGTTTATGAACACCTACCACCTCCACAAAATTAACCAGATGGATTTCATGCCAGAAAGCTTATCCAATGAGATGCAGAAAAATGTACCTTGAAAACTACGAGCAAAAGGGAAAGGAAATCTTACTCTATCACACACTAGTTTGACTTGCCTTAAAATCAAAGAAAGTTCTCCATGGACTTCAAAGTGACTTGGATCAGGCCTCTGTGGGGCACAGGAATGCAGATCTACACAGGATGGTCCACCAGAAGGAGCTGCAAGCCAAAATCTTCCTTTGAATTCTCTTGACAAATTTCTGCAGTCCTGTCCAAGTACCATATTTCTGGGTTTAAACATTGCACTTCTCTATGTAAAGCATGTGCCTGTGGCATCAAAGAGGGAAAATGCCCCACTGAGAGCTCTCCGAAGGGCTTGAAATGAAGCTCTGCACATTGCCGCGAACAAAAACCACCTCTGCTGCCACCCCGGGCACATGGAGTGGCAGAAACTGGGTTTCTCCCCAGCTGTTACTCGGAGCCACTGACGCTAGGTGTCACTCTGAACTGTGGGGGAACAGGAAGGAAAAGTAACGAAGAAAATGAAGACGACGGAAGCAATGGTTTCCATCTCAAAGCTGGAGCAGAGGAAGGCCTCTGCTCCCTACTCCAGCGGTGCTGCCTGCACAACCACCCTCTGCTTCAAGAATTTTACGGCTCAGTGTGCATACATTAGTATAAAACCAGAGAAGCTGTTCAAGTGGCAGCTCCAACTTTCAATTGTAATTTAGGAAAAAAGAGAGAGGTTACATGGACCAGCGCTGTCAGTATTCCCAAAGCATCAGGCACTGGACCAGTGAGCTTTCCCTTTCTGCACAGCAAAGGGGAAACCTCAGCTGACAGCAAAGAGCAAACTATTCACTGAACACAGATGTCAGCAGCAATGCTCTTGGACTGGTGTGAGATAAAAGTCTACAGTTGTTTCCTTGCTCAACACATGCCAGAGAACTGTATTAAATACACGCTCTGATATATTCTCCACCTCCTTCCCCATTTCTCCCCATACAGTAGCAGGAGGATCTTGCCACCCACATTTGCACTGTCCTGAGGAATGTGTGCATCTATTTTTGGATAATTCTGAAACCTTTGGGAACATTCATTTTTCGTCACTTTCTATTATATTTTTTTTCCTGTATTCCCCTGTGAATGTCCTCATCTTCCTTTGGCAGCTATTGCACATTGAGACGCTCATGACTGAACTGCAAGGCAATCCCTGGAACTCCAGGAATCCTAACCTGGTAAAGCACTTAGCACACGAGGGGGAAATTATTCCCTCCGCCTAAGGAGTAGTTGACTCCTTGGTCAACAATAGGCCTGCAGTATTATAGACTAGCTATTTTGTCCAGAAGGCAGAAGTAGTAGAATTTCAAAACTATCTGCTCAGAAAACTGTTGGACAGATTGATACTGTCTGTTGTATGTACAGGGGTCAAGGACAAGGACAACAATGAGGAGAAGGAGGAACAAGTTCACATGAGTCTCTCCCTGTTTACTAAAAATACTGCCAACATGATGCTTCTGATATTTTTGTTTGCAGCACTGATCCAAAAAGAGGAAGTGCAGATGGCTGAGAAGATATAAAAAACTTTTGTTTTTGTTCTCCTTGTGACAGGTTGTGTAACTGCAGCCCTGGAAAGAGCTGCTAGTGAGGAGTGTCAAGTTAGAACCTGCCCTGACTTCCCCAGGTGGGTACCAAGAATGCAGTGCTGTTCACTTCACCATTCCATTGCCATCCTCTCTGAGGGGCCTGAGTCTAGGATGAAGTTATAATCTAATTTTCCTGCCCATCCAGTCCAAGGTAGGATTGTCATCCTAATTTGTAAGTTATCTACTGGAGACCAAGTTAAGCCAAACAACACATTCACTTTGTATTCCCTGAACAGCTGTCAGATATCAAAACTATTTTGCCCACTATCATATCATGCCGAATTTAATTTAAGACTGGGCTTCACTGAAAAAGTAGCTCAAGTGATCTGACTTAGTTTTGCTCTAGTATGAAAGTCTAAAATGAAAATTTTAAATGATAATTTTTCATATTTTTTAATTGTGAGGGTGATCAAGTACTGGCACAGATTGCCTAGAGATGCTGTGGAGTCTCCTTCCTTGGATGTATTCAAAATCCCAAACAGCCACAGCCCTGGGCAACCTACTCTAGGTGACCCTGCTCTGAGCAGGGGATTGCATTAGATAATCTCCAGAGCTGCCTTCCAACCTCACCAGTCCTCTGATTGTGTATTTCTGTGCCTGTGAATGGACTCTCTGTAGACCATATTCTCTATAACAGCTTTCCAAAGCTTGTGGGTCCCCCAGACTTACTTCTCCTATATGGGTCAATAGGTATGGCACATGGTTATTCTTGCTACAATATATAAGCTATTCTGTTATATTTTTATGTGACACATGGTGGAGGAATATGCCTGCTTTTTTTGCACATGCAAGAGAAATTGGAAAACAGCATGGGGCAATAAGGTTTTTAGTTTTTAAGCCTTCATCTTCCATATACATAGGATACATGCAAACACAAGCAACAGCTTGGCATCTCTGAACCTGCCAGGCAGGGCTGAAGGTGCTGTCACACTTGGTGAGAGAGTTCAAGTGTGGAAACCTTGGAGTTAAGGACAACATCCAGATTTGAGCTTGAGATAGCTCTGCAGTAAAGTCCTAAAGGTGAAAAGCTGTACTGTCCTTCACAAAATATCTGAGCCTGACCTTTCTATGCAGGCCATTTGCCCTCTCCTCAGAATGACAAAATAAAATAAAATAAAATAAAATAAAATAAAATAAAATAAAATAAAATAAAATAGTTTGAAGCTGAGGAAAGGCAGTTCTGGAGTTTAAAGGAAGCACTGGGAGACAGGAAAACTGGATCTGTGCCTGCTTTCTTCTGAAAGTCACTGCCCCCCTATTATCTTCACTACACAGTGGGACTAATAACTAACTTCCAGAAGTATTCTGAAAGTTAAGGTGAGTGATGTTTAGTAGCTTATGAGACCTACTGTGCAAGAAAGGAGGAGAATTACACACTGTGGGAGAGCTAAATGCTGTGATGCACTCAAGGTTTGTGTGGCAACTGGATTTCAGGCCTTTCCCCAGCATGCTGCTGCCTGCACTATCTTACTACACTTCTCCATCTTTAGTGTTTATCCCATCAACTCCCCTGTAAGGTAAGGCAGTTCGATTTACCCATTAACTTATGGGGAACAGAAACTTTGATGTCTGACTTGTCCAAGGTCACACAGTGACTCTCCAGACCTAATGCCCTGGCAACTAGGCCTTCCTTCCTCTTCCCTACACAGGAGGTTTGTCTCTCTCCAGTCCACTGCAGCTGTATCAGGGCCAATTTCAAATACAGAGAAGCAGAGAGTGACTACCAGTGGAAATTCCCAGTACAGATACTGACTCTTTTATCTCAACCAGTTCATACAGGACTGGAATCTATCTCTGTTATCTCCCTGCACCTGATTCGGGTTTTAGGCTTCTGCTCTGCACCAGGTAGGTGGTAACAGGAGCAAAGTACAATGCTGTACATGGGCTGAGGCACTCACCAGTGTGTAGCCAGTCCTTCTGAACAGAGATGACTTGTTTCAGGATTTGTACCTTGCTGAAAGGCTCTTTTGGATTTGTATTCATTATTATTGGGATTGCTGCTCCTGAAGGATCCCCAGTGAACTGATGGGATCACAAAATAGAAGGCCAGAACCATAGTAAAGGTCTTTGGCAGATCTTGTGTCTGTCTGGAGCAGCTACTAGCCACGAGCAGCCTAGGGGGGAGATGTTTTGTTAGAGCTGTCATCTCACAGCAGAAAAGCAGAATTCAGCCATGATGTACTAATCCACCTGTAGCAGGTTCAACAGACTGACTGCCTTTGGAGCCTTTGCTCATGATCCTCTAAGCAGTCTTGCTGCACTCGGGTGGCAACTCTGCCCATCTCTGCCAAAAGCAGCTCGCCGTGGGCAGGTTTGGTGGGTTGCAAGTGCTGGGGCTACCTGCTGTGTTTGGAATCTGGGCTGTTCCTTCCTCTCATGGTCCTAAAATGCCCCATAACAAGCAGGTAAAAAGGTTGACTATAATCCATCAGTTGAAAGTGAGACATGGTTAAGCAATCCACAGTATATTATCAGCTGCTGCAGAGGCAGTGCTTAGTCTTGAATTATTTAATTGGTGAAATGAGTAACAAACACATTTTTCAGCATGAAATAAACCTCTAATTGTCTGTCAAAGCTGAGCAGAGGAAAGCAGTCCATAGCATTCAGATTCCTCAGGACAGGAATGCTTGGAAAGGATTGTGACCACCAAGGACAGAAATACTGTTATGACATCTGGAGGGAATGTCAGTGGGACATGGGGGGGCGGGGGGGGGGGGGGAGGAATCTGAGAAGGACACGGCTGGAGGAAAGGTGCAGAAGAGGTGGGTGGCATGCAGACCAGTGTGAGCCTCACAGAGCTCAGCCTCGCTCTTTATCAGTGACAGCACTGCTGTATCAGCAGCTGTGCACGATGCTATCGTTTTCGTTTCAAGCCAAGGTGCTCCCACGCGCCCTGCTGCCTCTAGCAGAAGGTTCTCCACTGCTGCAGCGAGCTGTCACAGCCAGGTGACATCCTGACAGCGCAGGCAGTGGCAAGGGTGTGAAGAGGGAGTGCTGGTTCTGTTGTACACCTGCCCGTCAGGGAGTTCTACATCAGCTGACTCGCATCACTTCTTTTCCGCAACAGGCACAAGTGGGTCAGTGAGTCCCCCTTCTCCTGCTCCTCATGCTGTGCTGTGGGGTCTTCTCTGCAAAGCCTCAGAGCGGGGCCAGGGCTGCAGCCTAGTCACCAGCCATGTGTGCCCCAAGCGGTGCAGGCACCCAGGGAGACCCCGGAGGCAAATGGGCTGCCCACAGAGGAACTCTTATTTGCAGGAGGCACATGGTGTGTGACAGATGGCTGCTTATCTAAGGGAACTGATCATCAGCTGATACTGAATCACAACTACGTTTTAGTAAGCTCGCTGAGTAAACGGACTTTTCTTTGTTTGATTTCAAACCACCTGTAGTTGCTCTGAATTTCCATTGTAAACCCTCCCTGACACAATAATGCCATTATTCACACATGCATTGAATATTGAATCTGGCCAGGTGGGGCTTATACCGTTAGCTTTTGTGTTTGCTTGGATACTACATAGGGTCATGCAATCCTTACATCCGATGGAGATTCATATGCAACTGCAGTACAAAACCCTAATACGGTTACGTGCTCCATGGGAGCAGGCCATAGGTTATTGATTGCTGGGGTGAGAAATGCAGGACACTTTCCAGGGAAATCATGCTTAGTAGCGTGCAGGGGACTTCTGTTGTCAGAAAGATGAGTCTCCAGCTGAGGCGACCCCCAGCACTCACTCTGCACTAATCAGCCACTGGTGAATAATGAAAGTTTCAACCTAAATCAGTAACTCCCAGCCATTCATGTACATGAGTATGTGCATATGTGTTTGTACTAATGTACATGCAAATATATATATGCGTGTGTGTATACATGCTGGTACATGATTATGTATATGTGTGCCTAGACAAAACATTTTATAAATAGCATAATCACCTATAGAAGTGAGTAATTAGAAGGACAAGCACTTTGAAAATACATATAACAAGTAGTACCATAAACATTATATGTAGCCCATGCTATTGATGAGAGCTATGGTAGAATCTTTATGCCAGAAGTGAGACAACAGGCCAAGACATCTGCAGAATTTAGGCAGCAGGATCTTGAACTACAGCCCTGAACCACTGCCACCACCCCCAATATCTCCCAGCTGAGTTACTCAGTGATCTACATTTCTGGCCCCAGCCAGGACACAGAGATCCCAGGCCCTGACAGGCAGCTGAGCAACCCCAGGCGCCTGCCTGAAGTCCTGCCAAGTCCTGACATCTGGCCTGGGAGGCTGATCTGCTGGGTGTGCTCACAGGGATGTGACACCCCTCCTCCAGCTCGGGATCTTCACTCAGACCTGCCACTTCTGCATCTTCTAACAGGTAGAACATCAGTCTCTAACGTGAGCACCTCCTGGAGAGGATGCCTGGGATTTCTTCATAGCAGGGTTAAATGTATTGCACTTCCAGAAATGTTTCTGTCACCATCCTCTGTAAGCTTTTCTGGACATGCACCTCTAAAACAGCTGTGTCAACACAAAACATACACTCAACCATCAAAGAGAACTGAAATGATGCTCTGGCTTACTGACAGATTAATCCTATGCACTTCCTCCCAGCCCTGGGATTATGTCTGATTCTTATCCACTGAAAATTTACTGGAAAATACATAAGGGCTAGAGTAGGAATAATACACAGGAGTAGAGACCAGATCAAGGGCTTTCCATCCCCATTAACTACCCTAGAGATTAGGCTGCAGAATCCAGCTCCTACCTGCTCTTTTTCTGTCTGCAGGCACCTGGTATCCTCTGGTGCATGGTAGCATAGCTCTTGCAGGAAGAGATGTGTTCTTGAAAATTCGTGTTCCTGTGGACTGAGGACTAGTTTGGGGTCAAGCGTGCTAATCACTGGACTGCTGGGGAAGGCTGCCATTGGTAATGTGTCTGAAAATCAGGTATACTATATTTTGTGAGATATCCACGCCACTCTGCTTTCTTTCTGGGTTTGCTGGAGCTCAGGCAGTAAGTAGGCAGCTCAAATGAAGGCAAATATTTAGGGAGCTTTTGGACATTGCTGCTGGGAGACATGCATGTACAGGCCTTGAGCAGCACTTCCAGAGCATCTCTAACACACTGGCTTACTGAATATGCACTGCATAAATGACAGTCATATGTGCAGCAAGTGACTGCCCCAACCAAACTGAGAATCATATAGAAATCTTAATCCCAAGTCTTCAGACTTCACCTGGGTAAGTGCTTCAGGTGGAATAAGAGGGTATTTCTGGTGGCAACTGGACAGAGAATTGCTGTATTTGCAGGACATGATGGCTGCAGGGTGGAAGAGTTTAGATCAAAATCTCAGACTTAAGAACCTGAGCTGTATTTATAATTAATCTCCTAAATCTTTTGGGGGTCTGTCATTTATTTCTTTCCCCGGTTTTGTAACACAGTCCATGAAAATTTTCAGGTGGGGGGAAAGAATCAACTCACTTCACTTAAAACTCCTGGTAAGGATTTGTACTTGTAACAAAAAATGAAATTTGCTTTCTTAGCTAACCCAGCCAAGTGGTTAATTCTTTTGTAACATGTCTTGTTTGAATGACTGCTTCTTTAGAATACTAGAATGGATTTTCAAACAGAAATCCTAGTTTGCATCAGAGTTATTTCTGTGGACCTGGTTAACCAGGAATCCATCTCATGTGATTTCAGGACAGCAGTAAAATCTGCTTTAATTATTCATAATATGTCCCATACTTCCTATACACATATAGCACGTGAGGGCCACATCTTGGTCCTGCAGTGCTCACTCAAACTCCAGTGTTACGATACCCACAGAACAATGGGAGCAGTAACAGAACAAAAAGAAATAACCTTTCAGACAAAATCAGCACAAGAAGTTGAACAGAGGGCTTGAATGGATTGCCATATACATGGTCTACAGGCTTGTATGCCCCAGGAAGCTCTCAAGGCTTTCTGTATGTCAACTGGATGATCAAAATCACTGGTATTTTTGTGATTCTTATTTACAAAGACCACTGGTGTGTGCTCAGGGAAATGTCTAGCTTCAGTCGGAGCTGCAATGTATGCTCCTAATGCAGATTTTTTTCAATATGAGACAAAGAATGGATGGGTCAGCAAGGGAGGATTTTTTTCACCAACAGAAAAGTTTGAAGCTTGACAGGCTTGTAGTAAACACAAATTAACAAGCAGGTCATGGTTCAGACCCTGAAACTTTGCAGCAGCAGCTACTAACAAGTAATGGTGGGGATTTCCCTTGTATGCTGAACTGTAGCTATAATTAGACCATTTAGATATTATCTTCCTAACAGAGAAAACTGCTCAGCTCCGCAATGCTTGCTACTGCTGATCCTGGAAGTTCCCTCATATATTTATTTACACAAAACCAAAGATCTAAGCTGTGCTGTCTTTGCTGAAGCAAAACCCCTGGCTCCTTAGGAACCCTACCTCATATAGTTCAGGATTGGCCTTCTAGATACTGGGAACAAGAAGATACTCAGAACGATTTATATTGTTCTCCTCTTTCCTCTCACCCTTACTTCCACCCCTCAGGGTCTTGCCCTCTTTTGAGCAATGAGCTGTAAACAACACAATGTACATTACAAATTGTGCTGCTAGAGTGCAAAAGAGGATGGGTAACTGTTTTGAAAACACAAAATACTGTGTAATCAGCCCCTTCACTGGTACCGAGAAATCATTTCAATCCTCAAATAAGCTGCCAGTTACTGAATTTACACACAACATCAAAGGGCCAGATCTTCTTTAGGCAAACTCAGGAGAGCTGAGGTCCCATCCAAATGCTCATTTCCCAGTTGGGTTTCCCACCCACACCCAGCCTCCCTGGGCACTAGCATCTTTGCTGGGGCCATCCTATCACCACCTGGCTGTCCCGTTCTCCCTGAAATGGGGTTTGCTTTTTTCCCAGAGGACAGCACACAAACATTTCATGTATAATAACCTGAGCTAATTTCCACAGAAGATTGGTTTGCATGGGACTCAGGCATCACCCTCTCAGCTACATTCACAACCTGTTATTCCACCTGCCAGCAGAGAGAACATGGATGCACACTTTTAGCTAATTTTTATACTCATGAGAAATATTAGACCAAGGAGGTTTCAATATTGTTGCCTTATAAAGGAAAAAATGTCAAAATAGTTTAAAGTGGCTGTTAATAAACACCTTGCATACCCACTGATGTCATTGCAATAATATGAAAAGAGGCTTTACCCCCTCCCTGGACAGAAATGGAAGCTGAAGTCACAAAGATTGCTTCAGGCCATTCTCACCTACTCTGCAGCCCTGTTCCACTGCAGGCAGCTGCGTATCTGTCTTCTAGGCAAGGTCGCTCTTTTCTGAGTTCCTTTCTAGGAAGACAGAAGGAAAGAAAGAATTACCCTGCTGAGAGCAGGCAAGTGATTTTAACAATGAGTTCGTGTGTCTTATTGTCAGAGAAAGGTTTGTAGAGACATGCTCTTCACAAGATCAATCTTGAGCTCATTGCAGGATGAGAGCCTAAAAAAAGTATTATTTTTTTCTCACATCACTGTTACCACTGTTGAGGGTATAATTCTTTGCTTCACATCGTGTGCTAGCAGACTCTCAATCTCTTTTCCAGTTGCTGGTTAGAACCCTAGGAGCTCCTGGTGGGAAAGCACTCAACACTGGCTGAAACAGAAGAATCCCGCTGAGGTCAATGCAGAAAATTGCGAAGAATGATGGCAGAACTGGCTTCTGGTTTCTGGCGTCTGAGCCCTCAATGAAGCTAGGAGGCAGCTGCTATCACACACCTCATGTTGTCTGCTCACATTAGCTCTACAACAAGCCACTGTGCAGCCTGGAGGGAAGTGCAGACGAGAGGTGTGGAAGGTGTTATATCAGGACACTTTGGTACCTTTCTCATGAGTGTGGCAATGTTGATTCTGCAGACCTGGGGCTCACATTAGCGTCAGCATTGTATGTGACCCTCCAAACTCTGCAAAGGTCTTCACAAAGAAGTATGAAACTACAGAGCACTGCTGACAGAGATCCTGGGTAAGGCAGAAAGGAAAGAGCATGGGAAGCCCCCTAAAACTGCATAAAGGATCAGGATATCCCTACTGAGGAACAATTCATGCGTGAATCAGTTAGTAAAGATTTGAGGTCTATCTGATGGTTTCAGCAGAGATTTAAGAGAAAAGGTGTGCCTGGATGGGCAGAGGGGAAGGCTGTGGGCTGGTGCATTGAGGAAGAAGTATTATTTTGAGTTTTCCTCTGTACCAAGAGGCAAAAAAGAGAGGGAGTCCTGGGCTCCCTCTTGGGTCATCCTTAGCCAACCTCATTGCTGTAGCATCAGTCTCTGGCTGAGCTCACAGTCACCTCCCAGAGAGTATAACTGCTTGTGTGCAGAAGTAAGATGCACCTGTGGATGTCAAGAGCAACTTGATACCTATTTTCTGGAATTTATTTAGTCATCTGAAGAGGCCAATTAGATTTATAGTGATGCTGCTACCTACCTATGTATTCAGATACTTAAATCCTGCAGCCCTTAGGCTGTGTTCTCTTGCTTGCATTCTCTTGTAGTTGCAGCCATGCTTGTTAAAAAGATTACAACAGCCTGCCCACAGCTGCTCTTCAGTCCCCTGCTAAGGCTGCCAGCACCCCAGGTCTGCCTGATTGATCTGTTGGCATGAGCAGATCCAAAAGCACTCCAGTCTAAAGGAGAGGGACAAGAAAGGACCTGCTTTTTGGCTGTTTAGGCCACTTAAACTAACATCGTTTATGTCAAATCAACCCAAAGCTCTGTTCAGAATGCAAACTGAATCTAATTTTCATTGGCATTTGGTAAGAAATTATCACTTTTACATTTACCTCAGTACTTGGTGCAAAATAGCAGAGCTATGATCTAAACTCTAGAAAATGCTGTAAACTCAGGTCACAACTATTTGCACTAGTAAACTGAAAACTTGTTTTATAAATGCTAGAATGATATAGGAAAGTTGTATCATGGTGTTTCCAGGCTGACTGCAATTACTGTGTTTTCTTAAAATTTTCAACCCTTAGTTGAGCAAACAAATTCACACTTTTACAGTAGAATAAATCAATATTTATTAAATGGGAAGGATATGAGGTTAGGTTCAGCATGCAGAATCTCAGATATAACTTTCACATATGGGTACACATTTGTCAATAGCCAGGGACATGCTTCATGCATCCAGGCAGTGTAACACAATGGGGGCTTTTCATACCATTATCCTGTGTATGAAATGTAGATGATGATGGCACTATGTGTGGGTGGCACTACACATAATTCTGAAAAGAGCCATACCCACTACTGACATATCACTGCCTGTACCACACAGCAGGAGGCATCAGACATCCCCTGCCACATGATCTTATTGCATTTCCTCTCTGCTCTTGAAGCTACCTGAGATGCCTGACTTAGTGAAACACATGAAAATCAAGTTAAATCAATTTTTCACAGCTTTGTATTAACTCTTCTAACTTTGTATTAAAAAAAATGTAAAAGAGTTCTTCATTGTTATAAATTCTCGTTTGAACATGATTCCCCTGACCAGTTTCATTCCTTACGGTAGATGAGTAGGCTTCAAGCTTGCCAACACTTACATATACTTGTGGTTAATTTAAAAGCACATGATTGGTTCCACCAAAATTCATAAGGCACTTGGGTAAAATTAAGAGCACAAAATCAGGCTTTTCAGGAGGATCTGCCAATAAAGTAGTTGGAGCAGAACAGTTCAGCCTCTCCAATGCCATAATTTCATACTCAGCATTGGAAGTTATGGGTATTTGCAGATGAATATACAAATGCATACGCACCAACTTATTTGGTGACTCTGACTTCCATTTTTACCTATTTTTAGGATATTCAGATAATACCATTTGTCCCACTCTCACCCCATCACACCCCTAGCCCCTCACCTTTAGGTTCTTTGGAGTTCACAAATCTGCATTTCTTTTCTCCATTGCATTTCTGCTTGATATGCTTTCTAATACAAAGCCAGGTCCTTGAAAAAAACTTTCACAGGCTTGGATGTTAACTACATCTCACCTCAGCTTTACACCAGTATCATTACATTACCTTCAGGTCACTTTACCCCCTGACTTGCCAAAGAGACTTAAGAGAATCAGGTCTGCATATCTCAGGACAGACTCATTTAGCCACAGACTACTAGCAAAGACCACCAGTAAACAGTCTCTCAGTGCCTGTGTCCTACTTTCAAAAGTGGCTTGGGTCCACATTTTGAAGAGATTTAGTTAAGTAAGGATGCAACTAGTAGTAAAAGCTCTGCTTGAGCCTTTGAAACTAGATATTTGGGACAGCTAGTCAACAATATCCATCAATAAGCTCCATGGCCACAGACACCTTTGAAACTGAAGCAGGCTGCAGGTTCAGGAGCCTGGGAGGGTTACATCTGAATGTTTTGAAAGTCCCAAGACTAGAAAAAAAATTCTATTTTACTTTCCTGGTGCTGAGATCTACAGGTCAATCAAGGAATGGGGAAGCCCAGGTAGCAGCTCCAGCTGCTCTAAAGCATGCTGCTTGTTTCCCTCATAGGAAAACACTTTTCAACTGAATGGTACCTGTCTCCTTTGAACTATCCCATGAAACTCTGCCAAGAAGGTAAACTCTAACATCACTGTGTTGACCTAAGCAAGAGGCAGAAACAACAGACAGAATATAGCAAGGCAATGAATTGTGCTGAGCAAGTCATGAAGGCAGCCCAGATGGGAGAAGCAAGGGATGCGTTGTGCAGGTGAGGGCTGAGGGGGCTTGCAGAGGCAAGCAGGGGCTCAAAATGGGGAGAGCAAGAGGGCTGCAGGATCCCACGGAGCCCCAGGAGGGTGTGGAACTGGAATGGTGCAGGAGGGAGAGCACACAGGTCTCATCCAGGGGACATCTTATAATTGTACAAATATCCAAAGGGAGGGTGCAAAGAGGACAGAGCCAGGCTCATTCAGTGGTGCCTAGTGCAAACGCACAAACTGGCAGACAGGAGGTTCCTTCCGAACATCAGGAACCCCTCTGTGCTGTGGGGGTGATGGAGCACTGGCACAGGTTGCCCAGAGAGGTTGTTGAGTCTCTTTGGAGATCTTCAGAAGCCACCAGGACATGGCCCTGGGCAGCCTGCTCTGGGTGGCCCTTCTGGAGCAGGGGTCTGGGCCAGACAGCCTCCAGAGGCCCCTTCCAACCTCAACCCTTCTGTGTGGTTCTGTGCCTCTGTGCTTTTGTGATTCTGTGACACGGACTGAGCTGTGTGCAACACCCAGGACTGGAATGGCTGGTGAAAAAAGTCAGATGGAGAGAGGACATCATGCAAAGCTCAGGAGAGCACTATCAGGCAGGCTACAGGGCAGAGCTAAGAGTTCTACAGGGGAGTCTCTGTGGTGGTGGTAAGGTATGGATGGAGCAGAAGATCAAGAGTAAGAACAGCTCCAGAACTGAAAGGCAGAACTAAGGGTACCCTTCTGGCCAATGCACCCTTTGTCTGGCTAGCAGGGTGCACGAAGCATTGTCAGGTATTCCCAGGTTCTGCCTTGAAATGAAGGCAGGCAGAGCCTGGGGTGTACCTCATTTAATCAGCTACAATCACCTAGACAATCAAATTCCCTCTGTTATAGGAATGAAGCAACCAGAAAGAATCTGAACAGAGCTGCAGCCACTGTTTTCTAATCTGTGTCTGAAGTGGGTATATTTCTCTATTCAGGAGACAGTAACACAAACACAAGCAGGGAAGACGAGTGCTGTATCTGCCAGGGCCACATTTACTGTAAAAAGTGCTCACCAGAGAGAGGTCTCTAGAAAGGTCTGTGCCTGTGTGTAACTGCTGTTTTCCAGCACAGTGTGATATATCCATCATCAGATCCCTTAAGTAAAAGTCAAGTAGAACAGAATCAGCTGCACACATCAGTTCACAGTGATGACTAAGGAGAGACATGTTCCGATTAATACCCCAGGAGATGTTCTTCCCATTCATGTAG
Organism: Stictonetta naevosa; assembly: GCA_011074415.1. NCBI lineage: Eukaryota > Metazoa > Chordata > Aves > Anseriformes > Anatidae > Stictonetta > Stictonetta naevosa. The sequence continues at coordinate 68,030,394 of CM021697.1, forward strand.
TGTTAGGGTTAGAAAGACTTAAATATGCCAACAGCCTTTGTCTGTCACCTATCCTGGGAAAACAATAGTAGAAAATAAACCTCCAGAGTGTTGGACAGAAAGAGCAGGTAGAGGGATGTAACAGGACATGGGCACCTCTTGCCCCTCATCAGCATGTGCTATGAAACATACTAATGAAGTACTGACTGACAGACACAAAACCACAACTAGAACTGGGAAAGAGCATTGTGTTTTACACTAAACATATTTAATGCTCTCCTGCCTACGGGAAGCCCAGCCCACACCATTAGGGAATGAGTTGAGGCTGAGCCAGAGTAAAAGCATCCATCCTGCTCCTCCCTTCTCTTGCTCAGATATCAGACTTGGCAGTGTAAGTCTGGCTCCGGTCAAGCTCCAGTACAGACCCTCTCTCTGTAAGATACTGAGAAGTCTGGACAGCAGGAGAGAAACTCATATCCCTCTATGGTTGGCAAGTTTTCTTCTCCCCCAAACCTCTTTCCTTACCCCACCCTTCATAAGTCCTTTTTTTTTATTTTTAAGTCAAATAAGGGATAAAAACACATAGAAAGAGACTCCTTTTAGTTCCCTGAATTTCCAAATAAAAACAAAGACAGGCAAACACAGGGTGGGAAACCAAACTTTGTAAGAGATCTCCTTGATCCCAAGTTTGCCTCCAGCTAAGTCTGAAACAACATCACAAAGCGGGCTTCCTCTGCACGCATGCACACATGCACAACCCTGTTTATAAAAACCCCTCTGCCTAAGGAGCTCCCGAGAACAGAAACAGTGACATAAGGACAAGCATTGCATTACCCTTCATAATATTTTTGGAGTATTCCTCCCACTCTTCCCCCATTCCTTCAAAGAAAACTCTTTTGTTGCTGAAAACCAGTGGCTCTGTCACTCCCCTCCCAGCTCTCCAGACATGGTTGTGCCTGCCGAGCCGCCGCTACCAATCCTCTCTTTCCAGCTGCAATCCTTGTGACTCAGATTCTCCAGAAAATCCTTGGCTCAGCATCAGAAGAAGGAGGGATTAAAACTCATGAAAAATGAGCTCGTACCAACCTTTTTTATAAGTCCCTAATGGAGGGTCATATGAGCTGGTCAGACCTCCTGCCCTCCCTTCCCCCCTTCCCATTCTCTGATCCTCCTGTTATTCTTGGCCTCAAACTCCTGGGCAGTTGGATCGGGAGAGGATATCCTATTCAAAAGCCCAATTCCCAGCGTGGCCTTTTCCTGCTGGAAGCAGTTGTAAAATGTCTTTATATTTCTATTTTTTTTTCTTGGTACAGTCTGCCTGACCTACATATTCCAGCATGGTGTGACTTACGCTCCATTGCTGACCTACATTTTCAATCTCAAAAATAAGAACCCGGGGAAGAGAGGCCAGTAGATGTGGAAAGGAAGCAAGAATCTAGCCCTGCAGGGAGATCTCCAAGCAGTTGCCTGAAAGTAAGGCTGATTATGCAGCTTCTTTTTATTCCCCTTTTCCTTTACCCCCAGCTGTTTCTACTCAAGAACCAAAACAAAGCACAGATCTCCTGCTAATTCAATTTCAGATTGGGAGTGATTTTGAAGAAATTGCTCAGGCTGCTCCAGACTGCTCCTTTCTATCCGTAGCTCGCCTAAGAGGTGAGGCCTGGTAGCCAAAAAGGAATTTGGGCTCCTGCTGCCCCCGGGAGCTGTGTGCCTGGCTGCTTCCAGGATCTGGAACCCCTGGAGATCATCTCTGCCTGTGGGCACCAGCAGCCATCCCTCCTGCCAGGGAATTAACAGGTTCCTCCTCCCTAGTTTTCCTCCATTTATCAAGCTGTAACCAAGTTCTGTTGTTGTTTTTTCCATGCTGTATACAAAATTCAGCATTGCTTCTGTGTTGCAACAGCAGAAAAGCTGTTCCCAAGCCATCTTCTGTGGTGTGTGGACCATATTGATCTGACACCAACACATTGCTCCCTTGCTAAGAACTGCTGAATTTGGTCCCTTCTCCTTCAACCTTAGAGAATACAACCCACTATGCCTGGGCCTGCAGGCTCCCCACTGACCACTGCATCAACTTTAATCTTTCTGTCCCTCCATTCAAAGCTCCTTCTTTAAAGAAGGAGCTTAAAAGACAAACCCAGCCTAATAAAAAATAGGGATCAGATAGGAAAAAAAAAAAAAAGCATTAAATTATAGCCATGGGTCAGACCTTAACACAGAAATCTTACCAGGCATTATGAAACAATATGATATACTGTTGTGGTTTAACCCGGCTGGCAGCTAAACACCACACAGCCGTTTGCTCACCCTCTCCCTCCCTCTCTGGGATGGGGGAGAGAAATGGGAAAGTGAAGCCTGTGGGTTGACATAAAGACAGTTTATTAAGATAGGAAATAATAATAATAATAGTGTGTACAAAGCAAGTGATGCATAATGCAATTGCTCACCACCCACTGACCGATGCCCAGCCCAACCCCGAGCAGCCGGCCCCCCACCCCGGCTAGCCACCCCTATATATTGTTGAGCATGACGCCAGATGGTATGGAATACCCCTTTGGCCAGTTTGGGTCAGCTGTCCTGGGTCTGTCCCCTCCCAACTCTTGCTGCACCCCCAGCCTGCCCGCTGGCAGGACAGAGCGAGAAGCTGAAAAGTCCTTGGCTAGGTGTAAGCACTGCTCTGTAACAAAACATCAGCATGTTATCAGCACTCTTCTCATCCTAATCCAAAACATAGCACCCTACCAGCTACTAGGAGGAAAATTAACTCTGTCCTAACTGAAACCAGGACATATACTGAATGAGATGATCTGATTTCCAGGAGGATGTAAGTTTTGGCTGTTTTATTTTCCCAAAATCAGGAACAAAAAGGAAAATAGCCTGCGCATCTGTCAGTTTCACTCTTTTTCCACGGAGCATGAGGAAATCCTACCATATAACATAAAAAGTCTATTCCTGCAGCATTAAAGCTCCTCCATGTATTTTAAAGTAATGGACACAATCACAGCCTGGCAAACAGCAATGACAAAACCCCCATTAACTTCTGACAGGCTGAAAATCCCTTCAGTAACACAAGAGCAGTTTTTGGAATGCACACTCCATGACTGGTAAGCTATTGGTGACAACCTCATGCAGAATGAAGCCTTCGAAGCAGCCAGGCACACTGCAGTAACGGGAATGAGGATGCCCCGCTGGATGACTGTGTGCAAAACTGTTGGCACTCTGGTGGGACTTCCAGCAGGAATCAGCGCTGGCCTAAAGCTACTCTTGTCTAAGTCCAGGAGAACAGTCTCTGGACTTCAGTGGGAAAGGGTTTTGCCAATAACCTTTCTTTTTTAAAATCCCCATAGCAGTAAAATATTACCTTCATGTATAATGTGTCTCTAGTGGACAATACAGAGTTACCATTGCAGATATATTAAATTACTCACCATTGCTATTATTGTCCTTGCTGCTGGCCATGACAGTGTATTCCACTGAGTTCAAATGCTATTACAGATAGCTACATAACACATGAAATATTTAAAGCCTATAAAGCCAGGCAGCTCAGGGCACAAACCCAGCTGAATTATAGCCGAGTGGCTAATTCTCAAAGTCATCTTTGGCAACCGTAATTGTGATACCAGTTTAGATGGTGGGCATTTTATTCTAGGCCACTTTCCACCAAGTATCTAACAGTAATTCAAGTACAGCTGAGTATCTGCTGAAGTATTATAATGTATTGTTATTATTTAATTCTCTTCTAGTGATAAAGCTAGACAGAAGGTAGCAGCCATAAAGGGTTTTTTAACTCATTTTTTAACTCAAGGGTTGTTTTTGTTTGTTTGTTTGTTTGTTTGTTTTTGTTTTTTAATTTTACTAAACGTGTAGAGGTTTTTTTTTACAGTAACTCAATGGGCTTCCATGCAGGATAGACGATATCTGCCGGCTGGACATCTATACCTTGGCACTGTAACTCATTCCCCTTTTTCTTTAAAGCAATTTCCTAGCAGCTACATGCTACAGTAGTACACAGCAATACCAAAAATATGATTATTCTAGCCTGAAGAAGGCTGTTAATAAAGTTAGCTTTCTTTCCAGACTTGGAAATTGTCTTCTTTCATTTCCCAAGTCATCACAGCATAAACACTTCGCCATTGAATCATGTAAAGGGTTTAGCTTATCATAATGCATCCCTCGTGGCCAGCACAATAACTGGTGCTCCTCAGTGTCAGGGCCAGAACACTGAGGGGCTTCCCATTGATCCGTAGACCCTGGTTGATTCCCCATTGCATTGCTCTGGGCAGGCCAAACTCTGGCTGCAGTGCAAGCCTACAGATCGCAGTGGTGTGGAAATGGGTCTGACCAGAGTCCCTGCAGTGAAGCCTGGGGTGGGTGAGCAGGGGGTTTTCTACATGAAAAGAGGCCTGGTTCTTCAGAGCACCAAGTGTACTCAGATCCTCCTGGCTCCAGTGGGAGGCAAGGCTGTTCAGCCTCCTGCAGGGCAAAGCTTACACTTCACATCCCAGAGCTGTGTAGCACATAAGCATCCTGCCCGTACACAAACATCCCACAGTCTTCTCACAGTCAGGGGGACTACTCATGTATTTCAAACGGCACAGGCGTAGGAATGCCTCCCAAGGCTAAGGTCTCGCTAGATCTGAGGGGTGGGCCAGGTGGTCAGGGCACCAGGCCTCAGGGCTGCACACACCATGTCCAGTGCACAGCCAGCATCAATCCTTAGGGACCAGCAAAACCAGCAGCCTCTCTCCTCCCCATCCCCCAAAACCAGAAGGGGCAGAGGGAAGGCCTTGCCAAACAACGAGCCCAGAGGCCTTTGTACCGATTCACAGCGCTCATCCGCTGGGAGCTGAGGGAGGAAGAGGGCTTCTTTGTTGTTGTTTTGCTGCACAGAAGGGAGAGAAAAGACAGCTGCTGTTGTGTTGCTGGTACTCTGCAGAAGTTGGCTGTCCTTCTAGGGAAGCCACATGGGCTACAGAGACAACAAATATCCCTTCAGGATCAAGCCCTAAACTAGCAGCAAATTTATTGCAGGCTTGTGGCCAAAGCATTGTGATGTTCAAAAGCCTCCATTTATTTCTCAGAGGTGAATTGGCTTCTTTATTTTGATTAATTTTGTATTTACAAGGAGGGTTTGTACGAGCCTATGGAGATGCAGGTTCGTATGAATATTTGTATACCAGTTTCTAATACACACACAGTGTAACCTGGGACCAAATCTTATCCTGGGTAGGAGGAAAGGAGATGAGGGGATCCAGCACCGCCAGTGAGAAAGCAAACAGCAGGGAGGATCTGGAGCAGAGCGCCAGCTCACTGTGTGCTGCCACACATTTGCTCCCTTGGCATAGCCTGGGAAAGGGTAGGCATAGCTCCCTGCCCCTCTGGTGATGGCCCCACCTCAAGCACCCCAGCGCTGGACCCCCCAGTATCAGCCTGAGGCACACCACAACCACTACACAGTCACCTTGAGGAAAAGGGAGTCCTCCTGCAGCAAAACCAGCGTGCCACAGGGGTGGCTGCTTTGCCCTTCTAGGCAGACGTCTAGGGAGAAAGTGAGGGCCTGGACTCCTGTTTGCAGTCTGTTCTTACGTTACACCAACCTGCCAGGTCTCCTGCTGAGACACGCTCATCTGCCATTCATTTTCTGCACTAACTATATAAACCTTTGCATGATCATAAGTGTTTAATGGCGAATTTCCTGGTGAGTATTTTGTGGTGCCATGGCTTAGCAGGGTAAAGAGGTAAGTACTGCTGCATTTTGTTCCCCATTTTCCCCTGCCTCATGAGTTTTAAGAGAGGAACCCCCTGTTTTAAGAGACAGTCAGCACTCTAATTCTTTAGACCCAGACCCCATTAATCATCTGGGCAATGAGAGGTCAAGATGGAGCTGAATACAACCAACACAGTGCAGTGAGAGGGCTGAAAGAGAACACCTTCACAGTGCGGCCATCACCCTGCTATCACAAAGATCTTGTGTCAATGGAATAAAGCATTTTGAGCCACTGTATGAAACTTTTCCCAAATAAAAACTTGAAACAAAGAAAGCCACAGTTATATAGCTGCAAACATTCCAGGGAAGGGACAATGAAAAAACAAAATGGTGCAGACACCCCAGCAGTTGTGTGCAGGGACTTCATGAGCTCACACCAGCCCAAGCAAGCCATCCCTGGTGCACAACACGCATGGTTATGTGGCTTCCATAGCCCAAGCACAACCTATCTAGAGCAAGAGGAGCACAGGCATGAAGACAAATGTCACAGAGAGGACTTGGCTCACCTAATCCATGGCTCCCCCTTGGACTGGCTAAGCGAGCAGCACCAGGTCTCGGCATCCTGCCTGCTGCACCCCCTGCCCATCCCTGGTACCACCTGGTCCCAACCTTATGACTGCCAGGGGGACTGGGAGGGCTTGAGCCAGGAGAAAACAAGGTAGGATATAAGGAGGAGAGAACAGTACCAGCACTGTTGGGGGAAACCTGGAAATCTGCAGCAGTGTTTACCAGCAGTGTGGATAACCTGTTCCAAGATGACCAAAGCCCAATGGCAAATCTGGCCACATAGAAATTAATTTCCCTTTTTGCTGTTTATTTTGAAACCTCACAGCTTTGAGTAAGGTGTTTGTGAAGTCAAGACCAAGTCAGGGAAGATCCCAGATGGACAGGAGGTCATAACCCCATTTATAGCACCGGGCTGAAGAGCAGCATTTAAGTACCAACAGGGAAATGAGACATAGAGTATCTATGGTCAAAAAAAAATAGGACCACAACAGTAAGAAGAATCATAGAATCATAGAATATCCTGAGTTCGAAGGGACCCATAAGGATCATCAAGTACAACTCCTCGTACCGCACAGGTCTACCCAAAAGTTTAGACCATGTGACTAAGTGCACAGTCCAATCTCTTCTTAAATTCAGACAGGCTTGGTGCAGTGACTACTTCATTGGGGAGCCTGTTCCAGTGTGCAACCACCCTCTCGGTGAAGAACCTCCTCCTGATGTCTAGTCTAAACTTCCCCTGCCTCAGCTTAACCTCATTCCTGCAGGTCCTATCACCGGTGTTTATGGAGAATAGGTCACCCACTTTTCCACTCCCCCTCGCGAGGAAGTTGTAGACTGTGATGAGGTCTCCCCTCAGCCTCCTCTTCTCCAGGCTGAACAGGCCCAGTGACCTCAGCCGCTCCTCATACATCTTCCCCTCCAGGCCCTTCACCATCTTCGTCACCCTCCTCTGGACACTCTCCAACAGTTTAATGTCCTTTTTGTACTGTGGTGCCCAGAACTGCACACAGCACTCAAGGTGAGGCCGCACCAGCGCAGAGTAGAGCGGGACAATCACTTCCCTCGACTGACTAGCAATGCCGTGCTCGATGCACTCCAGGATACAGTTGGCTGCCAGGGCACACTGCTGGCTCATATTCAACTTGCTGTCAACCACAACCCCCAGATCCCTCTCTGTGGGGCTGCTCTCCAGCATCTTGTCGCCCAATCTGTATGTGTAGCCAGGGTTGCCGCATCCCAGGTGCAGGACCCGGCACTTGCTTTTGTTAAACTTCATGTGGTTGGTGATCACCCAGCTCTCCAATCTGTCCAGATCTCTCTGCAAGGCCTTTCCACTCTCATCTGAGTCCACAGCTCCTCCAACTTTGGTGTCATCGGCAAATTTGCTCAAAACACCTTCTGGTCCTACATCCAAATCATTTATAAAAACATTGAAGAGGACTGGCCCTAAAATGGAGACTTGGGGGACCACACTAGTGACCATCTGCCAGCCTGATGTGGCCCCATTTACCACAACCCTTTGAGCCCTGCCCCTCAGCCAATTGCTCACCCATAGTATGATGTTTTTGTTAAATTGTATGCTGGACATTTTTTCCAGTAGGATCCTATGGGAAACCATGTCAAAAGCCTTGCTGAAGTTCAAAAAGATCACATCAACTGGTTTCCCTTGGTAGACTAGATGGGTGATCTTAAAGAACAAACCCCTTTAGTTCTGGCTGCAGAGCTAAACTTCTGTGTTGTGACACCCAAATAAGAATTAACTAAGGAAGGAAGGATGCTGTGAATGTGCTTTCTTTGCTGGATCCCAGACTTGTGCTCTCACAAACCATGGTGTTGATTCACCAGTACTTCTTTGGAAGTCCCCATGGGAAAGCAGGCCACCTCCAAAAGCCATGCCAGCCAGCCGCTAGGACTCAGATGTGAGCTATTTACCTTGTGGGATAGCCACAACACTAACAATAACAATAACCAGAATAGACTAATATCAAAGCAAGTGCAAACAGCACCTTATATGGGTAAGGATCTCCAGCTGCTTAAAGCTCCATGGCTGGGATGACCAAAAGGAGCCTAAGTGAGTTGGACGCCTATATTCGACTGAGCCAGGGGCCTTCATGCCCCTGATTCATACAACCCAGCTTTCCCTTATGCACTGTACTTGGCATTTCTAGTGACCAGCTACTTGTAAAAGCCTAGAATCAGCCCACAGAGGATATGAACAAGGATCTGGGCAGAATTTAGGAACAGCCCCAGGGCTGGGTGTCTGCATCCCCCTGCACATCCGCTTCTCCAACAAAATGGTCGCTGAAGGCCAGAGAGAAAAACTGGAAACAGATAGGAAGAGCTTTGCTAAGAAGTCTTCTAACAGGAGGTCTTTAGCTAACAATGTCATGTCAAGCCCTAGCTCTTAGGATAGCACTGGGGGGTCATACAAGTAAATGCAGAACAGCATGAAGATTAATCTTCCACAGGTTCATGCAGAAGACTGGTGAAGGATCCCTTTGAGAGAGATAAGAACAATTCAGTTTAGACACACTGGATTTTCCAAAGAATTTCAAGGGGACCTCCAGCCTTTTTAGCCTATTTTTATGATCTTGCTACAAATAGTGGGGACTGTTTGGCATCAAGTGCCCCACCTAAGAAACAAAGAGAGATTTTTTTAAGTTAGAGGGCTAGAAATCAGCAATCTATTTCTCGATCCCCTAAAAGTAAGTGACCCAAATTTCCACAAGTGCTGAGCAGCCATAGCTCATACTGCAGAGCCAACACTTAGTGCTACACAGTCGGACAGGAAATGAAGTGAGCCACGAACCTGGAAGCCCAGATGACCCGTTTTTCACAAATCACGGTTTCCTGACCTGGTTGTTCATGACTGCAAAAATTCAAGCATTCATCCAAAGCCTGCATCTTAAAAAAATCCAGGCTGGAGAATTCACCATGAGAATGTGAATGCAGAGGGTTGAGGTTTGCCTTTTTTTTTTTTTTTTTTTTTTTCCCTAGATGACTAATGAAAACCTTTCAGGACACCAAGGGAAAGAACTAAGAAAACAATTATGACATGTGATGCAGCAGTCACATTGCACAAAACCAGTACATAGCAGTAACCCACAATCCTCCTTTATAGGGTGGGAGGGAGCAGGTGGCAAATGAGCCAATGTTTTGATGCTGTAAAGGCCTGAGTGGAGCAGCAGTCATCAGGCTCCAAGAATGTCAGCAGGCTAAAGCCTGGGTTCAGAACAGCACTGAGTGGGTGAGGTCTCTTGCCTGCAGGCTACAGAAGCACAACATGTTTAAGATCACCAAGATAAGTAAACCTGACTTTACCTTGTTTAGACTGTAAAGAAGCCTCCAGCATTAGCAGAATTGGTGAAAAAAAATGTATTTTCTTCTTCTACTTCTTTCCCCATCCTATAATCTGTATAAACTTGGGGAGCCACATATAAACTTTCAGTATTTTGCTGCTCTGTAAAAAAAAAAACATCAGGAGTAGGAAAAAAAAATAGTAAGAAATGAGAGAAAGGCTCATTTCAAATTAATTTAGGGATAAATCACAATTCCTGGGAGGATCAAAAAATATGTATGTCATGCTTATGATGATAAAAATGTGTACTTACTAACCTTTTGGGAAGCCCTTGTTAGTCACTGAAACTATCTGTCTGGCTGGTTTGATTAACGTTTTTCCAGATACACACCTTAACAGGATTGGATGCTGTTTTATCAGTCAGCAGAGATCTAAAACATGTCTTTCCAGAACCACTGCTGATCACACAAAGAAACAACTGGAAACATTCACTTGCACTTGCTGGTGCTTAACTATCTGCACTCTCAAGAGTCTTCCTCAACATTCAGGGCCTCTCAAGTACTTTCGTATTCCATGCCAAACTATGGGAAAGGAGGGAGCAGAGGACCAGCTGGTATAACAGGTCATGCTGTGGAGAGAGGTCACAGAGCTGAAGTGTAGGTATGAGGTGTGTAAGGGGAGAGAAGCCCCAGGAACCACAAAATCACAGGAGAGCTGAGATTGGAAGGGACCTCTAGAGGTCATCTGGCCATCCACTCTGCTCCAGCAGGGCCACTTATAGCCACCTGTCCAGGACCATGTCCAGATGGTTTCTGAAGATCTGCAAGGAGGAGGCTCCACAACCTCTCTGGGCAACCTGTGCCAGTGCTCCATCACCTGCACAGCACAGAAGTGCCCCCTAATGTTCAGAAGGACCCTCCTGTGTTTGAGTTTGTGCCCTTGTCTCTTGTTCTGGCACTGGGCACCCCTGAAAACAACCTGGCTCTGTCCTCTTTGCACCCTCTCCTCAGGTATTTGTGCACTTTGATAAGGTCTCTCCCCCCCCCCCCCCGAGCCTCCTCTTCTCCAGGCTGAACAATCCCAGCTCACTCAGCCTTTCACCATGAGAGAAACTCTTTATTCCCTTCATCAGCTTCATGGACCTTCACTCTGCAGTACGACCATGTCTCTCGTACTGGGGAGCCCACAACCAGACACATCAGTGGCCTCAGCAGTGCTGAGTAGAGGGGAAGGATCATCTCCCTCAGCCTGCTGGCAATACTTTGCCTAATGCAGCCCAGGATGCTCTTTGCTCTCATAACTGCAAAGGCATGTTGCTGGGTCACGTTCAACTGCATTATGTTAATCAGGACCCCGAGTTGCTTTCTGGATGAGGTACTTTTCAGCTGGGTGGCCCCCAGCATATAATTGTGCCTGCAGTTGCTCCTCCCCAGGACTTTGGACTTCCCCTCTTTGAACGTCATGAGGTTTCTGTCAGCCCATTTCTCCAGCCTGTTGAGTTCTCTCTGGATGGCAGCACGGTGTATCAGCACTCCTCCCAGTTCTGTGTCATCTGCAAACCTGCTGAGGGCATGCTGTGCCCCATCATCCTGATCATTAATGAAGATGTTCAGCAGTTTTGGACCCAGTGTTGACTGGATCCAACTTGACAAAAGTGTCAAAAGCAACATAAAACCTTAAATAAGTAAACACTATGTCTGGCATTGTTAAGGGGAGAGTGACAGTCTAAGACAGCAAGTAGGGAAGGGTTGGGCAAAACCAGGTCATACTAGCTCATCAGCTACACTGATGCCCAGGACACTTCTGTCACCTGAGCTAAGCATCAGGTAGTTGATAAAGATATCCCTGTCCTACAGCCAGACAGGATGTGCTGCTCTCAGCTTTCACAGAGACTTCTTGGCAGCAGGGGAGAATCAGAAACTCTGGTTCCTTTCCAGGTATTGAGGGGGCTGTGCTCTTTGGACAGATAGATCTTTCAACCCATTACAGCTGAGCCCCTTCCTGCACTGTCCTGCTTTCTCTCTTCCTTATTTCTGCTTCTCTGTTCCAGCCCTTTTCTTCACAGCTAGCTAATGCACTCCTCTCATCTCCCTATTTCCCAGCAAGACAACCAGATTTTCTCTCTGTACTCCCAGTCTCCTTCTGTGCTCCTTCTTTCACCAGTCCTCCTCCAGCCTGCCTTCTTCCCCAGCCTGGCCACCAGTCAGCCTTCCACTCCACCCACTGGCTCAGTTAAAAGCTTGAGCTTTTTAACAACCTGTTCATATTCACCACTGGCTCCCCTGTGTGCTGCTTCATCCATGCTCTGACAGTGCAGCATTGATGTGCATGACACCCACAAGAAAATGTGGGTGTCCCCTTGCCTGTCCTGCAGCTTCCAGAGTCCCTTCATTTTTGGTAGGGATTCTCACCACAGACCAGGGAAGAAACCCCAGCATACAGCGGTGGAGTAGCAGCCATGGGATGAACAAGAACAGCTCTCAGCCCATGACGAAATGTTTGTGTGTACGGCTGTCCTGACCTGAATGGTCAGTACTGAAGCAGCTTCATGGTGATGTATGGCAGCAGGGATGTGGTGCTCACACAGCAGTGTATCATGCAATGCTAAAAATGCTAAAATACTAAATGCTAAAAAATGCTAAAAACACCAAACCCATGACAATGTTGAATTCAGACATTCCCCCATTGCCCCCAACAAATTACTCAAGTACATCCTGTCCAGAACTGCACCCCCATCTCTGGCCATTTGTCTACCTCTGGAACAACAACAGTCTGACTTCCCTTACTCTGAATGATAAACAGTGCATTATGCATCCAGCCAAGGATAAATTAAGGCCATCACCGAAACACTGTGCCTGGCTGTAGGGCTCAGCTTCCTGCCAGACCTCAGTGCCACTGGCAAAGAATGACAGCATCCCAATAGAGATAATAATTAACGATCTTTTGCACTCTGAACCTTTGGATTTGCATAGCTTTCTGACTCCAGGAAGCCAGGATTTTAGCAATGCCCACACCATCTGTCTTTTGTCTGCCGAGGAATTTATCCCTGTTTTCAGACGCCAGCAGGGAAACCGGGTCTGTTTAGCATTCTCACCTAGTTACAGTCAGTACGCCGTGTGCTGCTACTGGAAATAAATGCGTGCGTCTTGCCTGGACTTAAGAGAAGATACTGTGTGCCAATTTTTTTTATATTCCATTGAAAAACATGATTACTTCAAATCTGGGGAATGTTTTATGGAGACTTCCTTACTTGGTAAATAATGCTACGTCTGCCTTGCTTATTTGCTGAAAGCAACAGCAACAACAGTTTAAATGCTTAATCCAGAGGGAAGTTCCCAGCATCACACCTAGGTCCTGAACCCAGTCTGCCTCTGTATCACATTTTGCCCTCTGTGCTGCCTGATGTGCTGGGAGTTCTCTCGCAGTATGGCTGAGCAGCCTGCCTGCCTTTTCCTGACGGGTAGGTCAGACGGCACCCGCAGGCGTGCAGGAGCCGCGGGCCAGTGGAAAGGATTTGGGATGGGATACCAGAGAACTGAGTCAGCCCGTTCCTTGCCCCAGCGTGCCAGTTCAAGTAAACCTTTTCTCTTGGCTGCCTCTCAGCTTCCCCATATAAGCAAAATGTGGACAGCAGTCTTCCCCACCCTTTGCAAGATGCATGGGGCTGAAGGGGTGAAAAACCCTGTCTCCAGGCTGGTGAGCTGCTAGCATGGGACCACAGCATGCCCTAGCCCTCCACAGCAAGAAACTCACAAAGATTTGGGTGAAAGATGGAGCCAGAAACAAGAGGACACCCAGCCTGGCCTCTGTGGGCAGGTAGTGGGGTGGGAGAGGATAAGAGACAGCAAGTTTAGGAAGATGGGGGAGTGTAGGGTGGGAGAAAAGTGGAATAAGTGGGAGAGGACACTTCATGTTATTACACATCTCATATGCTGTGGCAATTAATATAAGCAAGGGTTAATGTAGAGGAATTAACCAGGGAGCAAGAACCACAGAGGGCAGAAAAGAAGGGAAGGGACCTTGTTGTTCACTTGGGGGCCAGTTTGGGACTGGTTTTGTTTGTGAATTTTCTCATTCTTTGCCCCATTTGGTTTTAAAAATCCTGTCCTCATTATTTCCCCTGGGAAACTAGTCAACAATATAACAGCTGACAGAACATCTTTCCTGAAACTGAGACTAAACTTTCCATTTGTATATCCTATATCCCAGTCCTTGGCTCCTCGTTACTCACAATGTGCCATGTGAAACAGCCCTCCTTTTTCCCTGCCTTAATACACTTGAAGTGCTAGCAGGCTCTTCTAACCTCCCCTAACTCCCCTCTCCCGCTCATCATCTTTTAACCTAATGATGCTGATATCATTTGTATCCAGCTTTTCTCCTCAGTCAGAATGGGAGCTGAGGGACAGCACTGCGACAACCATCTCTACAGTATTTCCATCACATACCTGTGCTAACAGACTGGAACCACCACTAATGCTGTGACCCTTTCTTGCCTGAAGAGCTGGCTGAATGACTTTTATTTTTTATGTGGGGAAATTGGCTCATGCTTCTCTCTTTTACTACAAAGCATGTAAACCCAGACTGCAGCCTCCAGACAAGCTGTAGGAATAAAAAGGCAGCCAAGAGCGTCTTCACATACGGTTTCTAACCTCCCTCTACCTAGTACTGAGACAAAAAGCTCCCCTCCTAGCATTTTCTTGTGGTTAGTCTAGCAGTCAAACTTTTGTGCCTGTTTTTAATCTTCCTTGACACTTCTGTGGCAACGCACATACCCCCAAGACTTAACTTGTCCCAGCTGAGCCGTTTCAGAGCACATAATGTGAAAACAGGATAAAAAATCTGCCGTCTCCCTTGACAGCATGGGCTCACTTCAGCCCCTGATGAAAGCACAAGAGATGTCCAGCCAACTGGCTAACTCCTTCAGCTGGGGACTAACCAGAACTAAACATTTGTGCTGGAGACTAGAAAATCTGCCCCATGAATGATGTTACAGGCCATTGTCTGGGCTATCATTCCTGGCGTTCAGGAGAAATGAGGTAAGTAACTGAAACAGGGAAACTGAAGGAAAAATAAAGGAGTCCCAAGAAAGGTTCAAATCTGATTAATGTTGTGTTTGGCTTTACACTCTCTTCTTCCCTTTCAACATGTCAGGGAATGGGTTAAGGGATGGGAACAGCTGCATTTATACCAAGGGAAACTGATCCTTGGAGCTCATTTGCAGTTGAAGCCATTAGGGTGTTTTGTGGTAAACAATCTTCTGTGTGCTGTAAATGTTTGTTCCTGTTTGTTCCCCAGCAAGGAGGAGGGAGAAGAGAGAATGCTTGTGCCCTGGTCAGGCTTCATCAAGCTCCTCTCCTCTCTCCCCACCCTGCGCTCCCTCCGATCCTGCACGCTTTGCCACCCTTGGAAGGCGAGAGAAAAGGAGCGGGAGAGAGACAGCTCATTTCCAAACACTTGTTTCATTCAAACAGTTTTATTTTTGGTAATGCTACACTGAGGCTGCAAACAGCTCAAGTGGCGGATGGTGCTAAAACTCTGTCCTGGGCATGTTACCAGCTGGAAGGATATCACAGGACATTAGCCCACCAGGGAGGCAGGAACATAGGCATTGCAACACTGGGGCAGACCGATGCTTCATCTAGCTCAGCATCTGCCTCAGACAGTGATCAGCGCCAGATGCTCCAGGGGAAGGCACAAAACAACCACCATGCACAGAATTCCATAGTATACACAGAGGAAAGCTTCACTCTTTCACCTGCTGGTGATCAGTCCCTGTTCTGAAGCACACAGACTTCAAGGATGGTGAGATTTTACTCCAGCCAACATCGCTGCAGACACAGCTTGGTGACTGAAAGTACTCCCCACACACACTCCCCCCAGTCGTGGGCATGAGCAAAACTGCTGGAAAAGGGTCAAAACTGAAGTTGGAATTTTTCAAAACTGAGCAGAGCTAGCCCAAACCCTCTCCCAGTGATGTTGGTGCTGGCCCCAATGGGAGACCTAGGTTCAAGAGTCAGATGCACCTCCAAATATTGTGGCTTTTCAAAGACTTGACAGACCTGGAACAGCTTTGGTGGTAAGGAGGTTATAGAAGCCTTTGCTCTTCTGACTGACCAAAGCAAGCTTCTTCTCTAGGAAAAATAAATAAAACAAAAACCAGAAACTAAAACGACGCTCTGCACTGTGAGCTCCCTCCCTCACCATCACGCCTGACTCCAGATGACCACACACACTGGCCACAGCAGCCCCCAGCTAGAGGTGCCAGCTAAACCAATGCATCAGATAGGTCGGTCCCTGGTGTTGGATCTCTTCTGTCCTTCACAGTCCCTAGCTTGAATAAAACGGCAGGTCACTTCTTCACCAAGCACTTCTACCACTCCAATCACTTTTGTACTGGTCCATCCCATTCACATTGGCTTTGGGGAATTAATTTTCATTCCCAGGTCACTCCAAGGCCTAATCCAAGTCATGATGACCTACAATGAGCAGTACAATCTCTGCACTACCGTGTTTCTCAGGTTTAGATCGTCTCCTGTGTTGATATTGCACATTTCACTCCATCCCACGTGGTGCATGCAAGGCTCACTCACATAGGCCTACCATGAAGTCTTACCTGAATAAATGCCTTTCCAGAGGCAACCTGCAACCCAGTACACCTTCCTCATGATAAGTCAACTTCTTCCCAAAAGGCACTGGCAACATGTGTACCACATACCCTTATCGCCGAGGGTTTAAATCCTCATTTAAAGAATTTCCCTATGCATCACCTTAATTATTATTTAACTGAAAAATTATTTAGCTGTTCAGGTTGGTGAAAAAAAAAAATCTGATTAATGTTTAGATAGGCTTTTTTGTACTACCACAGGTAACAGTTCCCTGATGCATGCTTTGGTCTTACAAATCCATAATCATAGAACAGTCTCATTTTGTCTGAATGAAGATTGAAGACAACTAACAAAACAGAGGTGGAGAAACACAGACAACATCTACACTGCTAAGTGAAATAGGGACAGGGACCATTCTCTGGTACTAAGACTAAGCAGCACATCCTGCCCACATCCACACAAGGTAACATTTGGCCCAATGTATCCTCTGAGCCCTGTATGATGCACTTAAGACCTAATTTATCTTATTTTTCAGTTCAAAGTGGCAAGTGGTGCATATCCTGGAGAATGGCATGAGAGCATGTACAAGTGTTTGAGGGTTAAAAGCCTGCTGAGGTAGGGCTGAAGAACTGTTGCATGGAGAGCGCCAAAATTCATGCTTTCCCATTCATACTGTTGATGGGAAAAAAGCCTTTGGCACATGGTCCCCCAAACCACACCAGGGCACCACCTCTTAGAGTCCAATCTGTACCCCAATAAAGCCATACCAGGGAGCAAGCTAATGCTCATGGAGAAGAGGTGACAACAAACAAGTGATACACTAGAACTTCATATTCCAGTTCATGAGAGGATGTAGGATAACCATGACCACTTTTGTTCTCATTAGAGAGACCTCAGTCATCTTTGTGCTCCTCAGATCTCACAGGCCTCCCAGATAAACGTTAGAGACACTGAGATACTCCAAGTTACATCCTATTTTGCATGATTTTATGCTCACACTCAGAATATATACAGGCTGAAGCATAAAAAGGAAGCAAGGCAAGCAGGTAACATCCATAACATACTGCATTTGTCACATCCTTAATAAGCTGCCATTTTTTCCAGCTTTCCAATGAAGATGAGATTTATACTCATCCACCCTGCTGTCAAACCTCCCCTAACAGCTTCGGAATCTGTTGGTGCATTTGTTAGAAGAGAAGAAATATCAAAGAAAACTATGTTTTCACAAGTTTTGTGAAAACTGGCAGCTGAATAAAGGAAAGGTGCTCAAATCAAAGTGCCAGTGCAGAAGGCAAACAGAATTCAGTCATGTATTCTAATCTGGCAGCATCCAGCTGGTCATTCAATGCATGCATAGTTTTAGCCTAGCCACAGATCATGTGCATCTCTCAGCTCACTAGGCAGGAGAGTGGGCAAATCCTCAACAAATCCTTAACAAGCACGTTCATCACTTCTGACACTTAGAGAGCACTGGTGGCAGTATTCAAATGAGCACCCTTTTGCCTTCCCGGCTCCTGAAAGCTTCTATCAGCTTTGGGAGAGTTAAAAAAAGGCAGAAAATGCACTGTCAAATTTGACTGTCGGACAGGAAATAAACAGAAGCTGTGCACTGCCTCTGGCTGCAGGACAAGCATTGGCAAAATTTCCCTCCTTCTACCACTTGATGCTACTGGCCCAAAATTGACCCTTGCAGCTTAGTGAGAAACACACTGACTCTTTGGATCTCCATAATGTTTTGACAAACCAAAAGCTTTGTTTACAGAACCAGCTTATATAAATTCATTTTCTCTATACCTGCTGGGTCTGCGAGACTCTCCAGAACTCACTGAGAACATAACACAGTGGCTTTGACCCTTAGCAAAGGGTTGAATTCTGGATTACAACACTGAAAATACAGCTTAAAAAAAAATGAGCCTTTTAAGAAAGGCTGAGTGGGAGTGAAGGAAGGCAGATGAAATTACAAAACATAGTTCAAGAGCTCCTCTTTAGAAGTACACTACCAATTTACACAGCTTTATTTTGCAGTCTTGCTGCTCATCATGTGAGAAAAAACTGACCCAATGCCCAGGATGATTGAATTTAGCTGCCCTAAGACTGAGTACCAAAAATTTGATTCTGGCATGGCATAGAGCAGCTCCAAACGTCTCTCTTGCACACTCTGGTGACAGGGAAGCCCTGAGGTCACAGCCAGAAGTGAACAGCAAATTCTCCTGCACCTTTACCTTCATTTGCCTGATTCTCACCTGTCCTGCTGCAGAGAGCACATCCTGTCTGACTGGAGAGAGCAGGGCACACTCGTGATCAGCAGAACTCGCTGTTTGCCTTTGCTGCTGGTGCATGAACTCTCTCCTCTCTGGCTCTGCCAACCTGCAATAACACATGGGAGGGCATCAGCAGAGAAGCAAGGGAGGGATGGAGACATCAGTTTGGGTTGACATCTTCCAGGCAGATTCTGCTTTACCACATTCTGCCTGTGCCTAGCAAACCTGCCCTGGATGGTCAGTAGCACGGTAGTGGATTGCCCCTAGCTTCTTGCAGATGGACCAACCCAGTGCTTCTCCAGCTCTCGTCTGCCAACGGGGCAACGGGCACAAGTACCACCGCTCGCCTGAGCTGCCTGTGCTACACTGGCAGGGTGGAGGACTGACAGAGCTACCAGCTAAGGGATACTACACTTATCTATAGGAAGTCCATACATTCTCTGTTTCTCCTGCTCTCCCTGCCCTCCTCATCCTCCACTGTGCAATCCTGAACCCAGACAAAGCACACAGTTGTCCCACCAGTGCAGCTCTGTGCACCAAGAACTGCAGTGTGGGAGTCCTGACCTACTGAGGAGGAGTCACTGCTTTCCACGTTGAAGCCACCCACACCACTGCTTCTTTTCACAACCAGCACCCACAGTCACCATCCTTTTTTTTCTCCCTGCAGAGAGGGCTCTCTCCTCCTCCCTCCCAAAGCAGAGCCTCCCAGCTATGTTTTTGCTTCAGAGGATGAAGAGAGTAAAAGTAGCGTTATTTCAATAAGCAAGGAGCATTGCAGACATGAAAACTAATGGAAAACCTGCTTTGGGGGAAAAAGCGGGGAGAAAAAAATCTGGAGTTTTCCTATGCCCTCAAAATCATACAGGGCCTAGTTTCTGTGATGGTATTTTAAATGCAGTGTAAGAGGATAAATGGAGTGTGGGTGATTGTCCAGTCCTTAATTTTTCCTGTGTTTATGTCTGGTTTTATGTTATAGTATATATTCCTAAGCCTATCTGAAAATTAATCTCTAGTGAACAGGTGAACAGATAATGGAGCACTGATTCTTCATTCTCCATTTATATTTCCACTTATAAAATTAATTGAAGATAGGAACTTACTCAGTAACATTTTTCAAGGCACACACTATTAGAGAATTCTGGCCTCATGTAGCAATTTGTCTTTTGGTTCACTCACACTTCATAAAGGCTACAAGTTACCGAAAATACAAGTTCTTAGCATTGCACAGAGACCAAAACTGATATAATAATGTAAATGTCACTCTTCACATTTGTCACATTTGCCTTGCATTAATGATTCTTTCTCACCAACCTACAACTGTTCTTCATTTTTCCTCAGTTTTTGGTTCTAGATGTCACATATTGTCCAGGAATGCAAAAACTGTATATATATATGTATTTTTTTTAATTTAAGTCTTATTGTCATGCACCAAATCAGGAAGCTCCAAAACTCTATACAACCAGAAATGAGAAAAAGTATTTTTGTAAAGACGTACTATGCTGGTGCTCCAGCCATTAACTTGGAGAATAATCCTTTGGAAAGCAATCTCTGCTGCAAGGAGAATGCTGCAAACCAAAAGCAGAGCCTTGAGGATGAGATGATGCTTAAATATGAATTGCCTCTATAATCTTATGAAACCTCAGGTCATTATTTGAAATGGCTAAATTATGATTCACAGCATTTGGCATAAATATATCCATGTGCCTAAGATAAGGCACGTGATTATTGCTGTTACACCACAAATTGTATTATTAATTTGAGCTTCCCCCTGCCCAATTAGATATCCATGGGAAAAAAAAAAAAAAAAAAAAAAAAGAATTGTCTCCAAAGAGTTAAATTTGCTGTAAAACAAACACAACCCTAACATAAATGGCTCTGTTACTTCACAAGGAAATTATTCTACCTAGACTACAATAAAAATAAATGTTGCCACTGAAACATACAGTTTCATAGCTTGTGATTTGACAAAGGAACAATCTCAAGAAAAATTTGCTTAAAACATGAGGCTTTTTTAAAAAGCCCCCAGGTGTGCAGGCTGAAATGTGTGGTTTCAGCCATCTGTTGGCACCCGACGGTCACCTTCCCACTGCAGAGTCCCCGCACAGCCATTCCCCATACTGGGCTCGTGGCTGGTGGGCTGGGGTGTGCAGAAAGGGCACGTGTGGCGGCGGGTCAGGATTCCTAAGAATGCTACGGGAGGTTGGTACAGAGGCTGGTGCGGAGGCTGGTTAGACCTGTGGGATGCTCTGATGGAAACAGCTCAAAGTTGTCCTGGCATCTGTCCTGGGGGATGCTTCCCCCTCGTCTTTCTGATCGTCAATGCTATTTTTCTGCCCAGTTTGTAAATAAACTACAGAAAACCATAGCCTCTCTCCAGCCCTTACCTCTCTCCCAGCTCTCAAACATCAGTATAGAAATACAGAGGAATAAAAATAAGCAGGCCTTTCAAATTCAGAAACAAACACCAAAGATAGAGTCCCCCTAATGCTAACAAATGCCTCCCGCTTCTCCCTGTGTATCAGAACCTGGAAAACAGAGTAAGGAATACGGGCCTACCTTCCCTCAAAGGGCTTGTCCAGTCTGTCTCACATGTCTTCTGGGAGCAACAGGGAAATTCAAACATGAAAACACTTTACTTTTGTAGAAATGCTAAGTATTGCCTTTCCCAGCACCATCATGCTGAGCCAGCGCGGTCCGTGCTGCTTTAGCAAAACCACCTCACACCTGGGGCCACCATGGCAGGGTTGTGGGAGCTGGCACAAGGGCTCCAGCCTACAAGTGCCATTCCAAGGGCACAGGGTGACACAGGTGATCGAGGGCCAGGAGCTCAGAGCCAGGCTAATTTCAGCAGTACCTGTGCCAGGGGCCAAGAGGCAGTGGGCCCAAACTGGCAGACAGGAGGTTCCCTCTGAACACCAGGAACCCTTCTGTGCTGTGCAGGTGAGCAGCCTCTGCTCCCCCGACCCCTCAGCACCCCATGGCAGCTCAGCACCCTGCAGACAGGCAGTCCAGGGCCGGCTGCGGGCGGCCATGGGGCCTCATGCTGCAGGGCCATGGGCATGCATGTAAGTGAGCTCTGCCAGGTGGAGAGGGGGGAAATGGGGTAGGTGGTGTTCGGGGCAAAGGAAGGCACCTTGTTGTGGCCACAAGAGGAGCAAGGGGGCTGCCCCTGCGCCTCCAGGAAAGGGCTGCCCTTTCCCAGCATGGATTTGAAAAATGGGTGAGAGGAGGGACACAAGCACTTGTGATGGAAAACAGCATTTATGGCTAGTGATTCTCGCTTGGTGTCCAAATCATGTAGGGACTAGGCTTTCACTGAAAGAACAAAGGCAAAAAATCCATAGCATCCATTCTGATAGCGTCATCTCTTATTTATTTATTTAAAATCAGGCATGCATGGGAAATTCATAACTACAACCCACCGTTCCGCTGATGCTTTAAAATTTTAACTCAAGAAGCAAGTGGGGATGTTTGTATTTCTTTTCCAGCTCATTCAAGCTAGCCTAGATCTGGGGAGAAAATAGGCATGGCCACTGGTAGCGTAGAGCTCCATCCTTCAGCTTTTTGTCCTGTGTCTTGGCACTAGTAGGAATGCTCATACAGGTAGCTGTAAGGCTGACAGGATGGGGCTTGCATCTTGTTCTTAGAAACCACGGATTAAGAAAGAGTAGACCCTAGCAATAATGTTTCTGCACTTCAGAAGTATTTCTGTCTAGTTTTCCAGGTGTTTAACACACCTCCGCAGCTCAGACCAGTGTGTGTGAGCAGTGACAGTGCAGCTTTGGAAATTAGACCTGGAAAGAGCTCTGCAAAAAAAGCATCCCAGCTCTGAGGCAGTAAACTTGCACTTACTTCAGCCAAGCCAGCGTTTCATCCTGGATGTGACTATGAGTAATGGAAACGACAACAGTCCATATATGTGTATGATGTAAGTTCAGAAGAGTTATAAGCATTTATGATTCATGACATAATTAAGAGCATTAGGAGGAAACTTTCCATAGGGAAAGGTTAGTCTATAATTATCCTCTCTGCAGGCTTTTTATCTTATTTTGAAACACCTGGAATTAGACAGCCTTGAAGACAAGGCACTGGGTTCGTAGTCTGCAGTTGCGCAGCTCTTCCCATGTTCCTGTAATCAGGAACAGGGCAAGGCAGATTCTCTTCTGGTTCATTCATATGTGCTATTAAAATTTTTAAAAAGTAGTGAAGGCCACAAATGTTTGATAAATACATTCTTTCTTCTGTATTCACTTATTACAAAAGGACAATTCCTAATACAGTTCCTAGTGTATGTTTCTTCAAAGCACTGCCTATCCTTTTCTAAGGCTGATAGATTGCCTTTGAATGAGCTTAGATTAAGCTTCTGGGGGCTTGGCACCAGATGAAAAAGCAGCAGAGCAGCAGTGTGATTGTTGTTAGCTGCAGTGACAACCAGCACCACTGAGCACCCCCACGGCTGAGGGCAAGGCTGCACACAGCTCCAGGAAAATTTTGAGTGAGGTTTTGGGTTTCTGGATGCCACCTAGAGGATTTTCCTTGTTGGTATGCTCTCAGATGCTTGTTGGGAAAGTGCTAGTACCTGGTAGGAGCAAGGAGCATCTGGTGGGCAGCCGTCAGCTGTGTCCCCACTGGGCAGAGTGCTGGTGGCACACACCAAATGGGTTGGGTAGCTACATAGCATGGTGTGATACCACTGAGAGGAGCTGGCTGGAGCCCAGTAGGCAGTGTGGTCATGTTAACCCTAATGATGAGCCCCAGATGAGCCTCTCTGAGCAGGGCCTCTCTACTTCCCATCCCAGAGCTCCCATGTGCCTGTCTTTGCACTTGAGAGCCATCAGCCTCCAGAGGACTGCGCACAACACTTGGAAATAAATACATGCACCAGAAGGGCAACCTAGACCTGGCAGTCTCTGCTTTAATTTCCAGCAGCTGTTGGCCATGCATTTGCAGGCCACAGTTTCAAAACCACCAAGCGCAAGGAATAAGGTTCACAATTGGATGCTGGAGCCCCTCTGCCTCTGGAGCTCTGCTGCTGGGTTACATTATCAATTGCAAAACTGACACTCAGCTTTCACCTGGGAGGAGGTGGCCACATCCCCTCGCTGCCCAAGTTTTCTGCTGCAGACTGTGTGCAGAAACAGATAATGTGCCAGCAGTGCCCTGTTGCTGACAAGCTCTTGATACCATAGCCACAAAGTGACAGTCTCAGAGTAAGCACTTGGGCATGACTGCCAGAGGATGCTCAGAGTTCATTTAGATTAGATACAACCCTGCAAAAATAATATGGAGGGGTGGTTACACAAATTAAATCTGGGTTTGTGTCTGCTGTGGCTGAAGCACTCTTTGGGATGTTGGAGACCAAGCCCAAAGCTTGTGGTTCTGTAGGAGCTCTGCTGCTTCAGTTTAGACTATTTTCATGGTCTGTAGACAAATCACTGGTTAACCTCTCTTAGCTTGGTGGCAAATTCTTCAGAATTCAATCCCTTCAGAATTCAGTAGTGCAACAAATCCAAAATGTGGCTGTTTGCTAATGTCTCTCTGAGGTTTCTTTTTAGCCTGTCTGCTGCTACACATCACAGCTTGGAAGAGGGGCTGAGTTTTGTGGATCCAGAGAGAAAGAATTGAAGGACCTTTAAGATCTATCTTCAAGTTCTTCCAGAAATTAAAGACCTGAGCAGGAATTAGCAGGTGAATGTGCTTGGTATATTTATGCCCTTACTGGCCTATGAAATTGGCAAAGTGCACGATTTCTCTCCTCTGTCTTGCTATGTCCCCACCTTACCTGCCAGGGGAGGGTGCAAACCCCATCTCTTCTGTCACCATGCTGGCCTTCCAGATGGAAAGTCCACCCACAGGTGCTTGAATGGGATTTGTCATTACAGGAAGCAAGACCCAGTTTGTGTTTGTGACTGGAACCATTTCTCAGGCAATTACTTAAGGGAATTGGAATTAAAATGTCAGGCAATAAGCAAGTGATAGCTCTGATCATCTTTAGCTTCCTTCTTGATTGATGCTGCAAAAAAAAAAAGAAATGGTTGGAGTAGTTAGGAAAGTAATACCACCTTTGCTGTAAAAGTGCTGTAGAAGCATATGTTCTATGTTTTTCTGATTTCCATCACTCTTCTTTATCCTGGAATGCCCCCTTTTCAGTCCCTTTCCCTTGTTTAAGATAATACTCTTGCTAGTCTTAAGTGTCACCTCTGTGCTCTCTGTCTTTTGCTGTAATTCCTACTGCAGCAACTCACAGCAGTCTGAGTCCTCAAAACAAGACTGTCCACTGTTAGGCAATGTAAACAGAGCACAACAAAAGAAAATAACAGTCACTGCCTCAAGGAGTGTTCTCCACTTCCTTGTGTGACTGTCCCCTTAGGGCAAACCCCCACTTGCTATAAAGGAGGCACAAAAGAGGTGAAGAAGGCATTTCACACTTACCTGTTCCCTGTCAAAGCTGCTGCCACAGATGCATCCTGTAGAAGTCGATGGCAATTCTCACTCTGGGCTGGAAACTGGGATAAATTTCTTCCAAAGTTCCCTGTAGCAGGATGAAAAGTATCTGAGGTTACTGCCACATTCCCTTCTAAAGAGCATGCAGCGTCTATAAATGGAGCATGCAAGGTGTGGCTGATGGTCTTTCTGTCCTTGGCAGGGAATCGCCACTGTACATGCTCACCAGAGAGCAGCACAGAGGAGAAAAGATGGAGCGGAGGCCAGGGAAGACAGCATATGCTCACAGGAACCTCTTTGGCCCTGTAGACCACAAGCAGCTGCAGCAGGACCTCCAGCACATGCTGCACAACAGTGTCAAGGGGGCCCAGCAGAAGTGGAACTTCGATTTCCTGCGCGACAGGCCCGCGGAGGGGCTCCTGCAGTGGGAAGGGCTAGAGGGCCACAAGGTGCCTGCTTTCTACAGCTGCATGGTGGGAGAGGCTCGGAGACCACTGCAGCACTTGTACTGGCCCCTGGACAGGGAAGACAACAGTCACCACTTTGCACAGATAGCACTGACAGAGAAACCCAAAACTTCAGTGAAAACAGGAGCCAAGAGGATCCCAGAAGGAAAAAAAAAAAAAGAAGGAAAAAAAAAGAAGACATCTTTAACAGGTGTGTGAGACCTTGGTATTGCTCAGGTGATCAAACCTAGTTCCAGCAGCTATTTGGAAATTCTTTGGCAGGCCCATAAAGTGGTCTTAAAGAAAGTGCAGCCCTTCAAAAAAGCATCTGAAAGAAAACAAACCATAAAATAATGGGAATGTGATGTGTTTTTCAAAAGCGCTATGCCACAACCACCCTCCTGGCCCTCAAAGATCTGTTTGGGTCTTGTCAGTGTCAGAGCAATAAGATAAAGACCTCTTCTTGCGGGAGGATGGTTAGAACGGTTAGACAGGCAGTGTGAGAAAAACAGTGGAGTTATTTCTCAAGTAGGAGTCCAACAGGAAAACAGGGTTGCCCATCAGATGGGAGGTTTGGATTTTTTGGTTGCTTATAGGTTTAGCCATATGCTCCCTTTCCCAAGTGCAATAAGGAACACCATTGACCCAGCCAGGCCTTCTGGAGAAAGACCAAAAACTGGAGAAAGCAGCCAGCTCTCCTGCTAATTTGCGATTGAATATTGTAGTCTGTGAAAGCATCCAGGATATTTAAGGGTATATAAATCTTAACTTGGCCATGTGGCAGAAGGGCCCAGTATTTTAAACCAGGACTTGCTGCCAGGTGTACAAAGGAATGAGTTTCAGCACCCATAAAAGAGCTTTAGGTTCTGAAAAGTCCTCAGCATTCTGCATGCTGAGCTCTTCTGAAAATCTGACCCCTCATGTTCTCAACAGGAATTTGAGTTTGTTGAAAAATCTAAACCCTTAGATTAGTTACCCTTGTCCTTATTGGGCTTCTGGTTTATCCAAGACTGAGGTTTTCAAGACATAGACCAAAGATTTTCATTTGAGAATTTCACTTGAGACACCAGCTTGAAATTGCCTAGAAGATAATTGAAGTTAAGATTTCAGGAAACACTTTCTGAACAGTGATGTTGATCTCAGTAAATCAGACAATAGAATAATTTGCTATTTGAGGGTATAAAACTTAATTGCTGGAGAGAGGTTCAGGAAGAGGTTGAAGATTAATGAAGAGTGGAACATTGTACACTAGAGTACAGAACAATGATTTTTAATGAGTGCTCTTTTCTTCTCCAAAGCACTTTACAGCCATTAACTAATTAACAGTATAATTTACAGGTAAGAGTACAGAAGTGTAATTCAGAGCACAATGTTGTGATGGTTTGAGGGAACTGCTGTTCAATTGTAAATCTCTCACCAGGTATGTGGGAGTAAATTACGCAGATATTTCCAGGGGATATTTTTCTTCCGTTTTTTTTTTTTTTCCCAGGCAAGAAACATTTCAACAGGGGATGTGGAAACCAAAATACCACGCTGCACAGTTTAACACTTTCCCACATATGTTTTCATAAGAGAAAACACTTTAGTCTAACAACAGTACCCTTCTCCCCAAGGAATCTGGGTCTATGAGTTGGGCCAGGAAAATCGTTCACAGTTGTCATTTTTGGTGAAGCTTGGAGACTGGTTCCTCTCTCATTCCTGCACACACAGAGGCACATGCACAGAGCCAGCTCCATTTATTGCCAGCTCTGTGTATTGCCAGCTGAACGATGCCTTAGAAATTCCCCTCCAGCAGCAGCAAACTTCTTCCTCTGGGCACGACTGAAGTAATTCATTCAAAACTGAGACATGGTGTTACAGGAAAACGATACCTACTGATATGGTCTGAGCCTGTGCTTCTGCCCATTTGCTCAACTTCTGCCATCCCATAATGAAAGGTTAGTTTAGCATTGGGGTCTGGGATTTGATCTGAAAACAGCTATCTGCATTCTCCCTTGGTCAACAAGAACACTGTAATGCTTTACATTAAGATCCAACAATGTGTATTTAATTTAGACTTTAAAAGACAGCTGTGGCCCATTAAATAAATATCAATATATTAAAAACCAGCCATTGGGTTTTGTGGATGTTGGCGCCTCTAGAGTGGAAGGAGCAGAGGTTTTTTTGCTGTGTTTGACTCCTCAGACATGCAGAGAACTAACCAGCATGAAAGTAGGTTTTCCCTTCTATCTCCCACCCCTTTTATGTACACTACCCCATCTCCATTCTCTCCATTTCATTGTGGTCCCACTGTGGTCCTATTCAGTTTTCTGGGAGAGCCTCAAGTTCAAAAAGCAGCTCAGCTACAGGCACTAAGTCTTTTTCACATTTTCCTTTTTCTCTTTTTTTTTTTTTTTCTCTTCACTAACCAGGGTTGATGAACTATGCCAACTTTATACTTTTCTTCTTTTCCAAACCTTTTGGCCTGTCTCAGCCTGATACACTTAGACCTTGGCTCTTCTGGGAGACATTCATAAGTCTCCTTTGCTAAAGGTCAAGGTTGAGAAAATCGTTAACAATCCTGTGTTTTCACTAGCAGCCTTGCTTCTGAAGCAGATAGTTCAAAAACTATTTTCTGTAAGGTAGATGGGAGAAAATGGGGTTGGAAGGCAAGCAGTCGTTTAGGTAAGTATATTTAAACAACAGAAATCATTCTCTCCTAGGTGCCTGTGCCCAGGTTTTCTGACTGACAGGCTACAGGCAGCGTAGTCCTACTCGGTACATTACTTATGCCAGTGCAAGTGCTCTTTAGAGTCCCACAGGCAAACCAGCCAATTTCCACAGACTCTGTTTAGCATCTTAGGTGGAAACTAGACCTTCTGAATATGGCTCTGGGGAACCTGCATCTCCCTGGCTATTAAGTGCCTCCATCAATTCTGAAACTGGGCTCAGCTGTAAGGCATGCAAGTGTCTGAGCAGCTGGGCCCTGGCTGAAATCTTTCACAGGCAGAAATGGGAATAATTATTATTTAAGTCTTTTCTAAATTTTCTCATCTACTAATCATTAACCTTAATGTATTTCTTTTCCTAAAATAAAATGGAGGATAGCTATATAGCTGTGGTGTTTTAAATAGGAGAAATAAGGATTGCATTTTCAATGTAAGCTTTTTTTTTTTCTTGCTGCTATTCCTTTTCTTGCTGCTGTGCTGAGAAACTGCAGTGAGTTGTAGTAATAGAGGGACTTGCTCTTCTACAGTGCGTGCTCCTGCCTGGGAGAATACACTTTCCTTGAGACCAAGTCCTGCTCCAGAAGCTTAACAGAGCTAGCTCAGGTACTGCTGTGCTCCATCACACCGTGCCATGCAGACATATATATCCTTAAGGAAGCTGGCTGCAGGAATCCCCTTGCACAAGCTTGGCTGTCAAAGCCTGTTGGATTCCAGTCCTCCTGCCAATAATATTTGGTACCAAAAATAATACAAGAATTTATGCTGCCAGTTTGACTCTACAGAAAGCTCAAATTTAAACGTCAGGAAGCCCACATCCTCAATTGGTTTAAATTGGAATAGTTTCATTAGTATGAATACAAATAATTTACACAAAGTAAACCCCATTAACTCTAAACGTAGATAAGCATCTAGCTTCTATTTCAGTACATTTTGCCCTATTTACCTGGAAAGAATAAGTATGTTTCAGTGCAAGATTGGGAGGCAGGGAGATAATTCTTATATAAACCCTTTTTTGTAATTGCAGTTCTGTAGTTCAAGTTGACTTACACTTACATCTGAAACAAAGATTCAACCACGTGAATGTATGGAAAAGTAAAGGGTATTCTCTTAAGCTACAGCACTTATTGTCTAAATGAAGAATGAGTTATAATTCAGTGATAGTGCAATGTTTTATGCAGTCCTTCTTGAACTTGCATTTGACCATTTGACCAGCAGAAATAAAGTGCCCCATAAATATAGTTTCTCTCGATGATATTTTACAGATTATTTTTGTTATTTTTAAGGTGAAAAAAATAACTCTTTCTGACTGAAAAGCACTGCCATAGATCTAAAAGTTGGAGTGAAATGTCACATTGCTCAGCTTGCGTAATAGGGTTGAAAGTCTTTTGATCTTAACTGGATAAAAGCCAGCACATTTCCTTTGTTTTGCTTGGTATTACACAGCTTTATGTGGAACATACTAAGGGTATTAATTTTGTTCATTCACGAGCCTTAGAGGAGTCTAAATGACTTCTTTAACACGAAAACAAGATTTGAGAGATTTCTTTGAAGCAGCCTTTACCGCTGTTGCAGTTGTAATTCTGTCTGTTTACATGTTGTTCTCTAGATTACTACTCATCAAAGAAGCAAATCAAGATGAATATACAAGCTGCTGCAAATAAGCCAACTTTTTGAAAGCAAGCACAGGATTGTCCTGCACCAGAGAGGTTAGAAACATCTGCTGGGTTTCCTCAGCATTCAAAAATTGTCTGTGCAGGCAGTGGACACTTCAGAACATCACGTGGAGATGTGTATTCACAATAGCAGCATTGAAGAGTCACAAACACAGAAAACTTGTAATGGGGTCAGGACAAATCAACTGGAATCACTTTGATGAGAAATTACTAGCCTTAAAAAACACCGGTTAGCAATTTTGGACATGGCAGAATTTGGTGAAGGCTAGCAGTTTAACGTGTAGTAAAAATCACTGAATATGAGAAAGTGGTGGACACTTAAAACAAGTGTGCACATTTAATACTGCACTTAGAAATGTCACTGTACAATTTGGGCTTTTTATATTGTTATGTCTTTGCATATCCTTTTTTTCTTTTAAGCAGGAATGATTTACTAATTTTCACCATCTCAAATTTACTGGTCTGACACACTAAAAATTATTCCTAGCTGCATCTGTGATTTTTTTCAGGTACAGAATTTTGTGCTTGCAACTCTTTGGAGTATAAGTAAGATCACTTGGGTGCCAAAAGCATGTATATATTTCTGGGATGTAAAAGGAGAAAGCTGAAATTACTGGGGAAAGTTTCCATTTATATCAGCAGACATTTTAGTCCTGTAATTCTGCCCACCATGGAAGAATTGAATGAGGTAGTTCAACTTGTTATGGGTAGAAATTTCCAGAAATACTCTTTTATCTTTGAAGTCTTTCCTGTTATCATCTGGTCAAAAATTCATCTGTTATTTTCATTTGTGCTGTACCATCAAGGTCTATGAGTTTGCACAGGGAAAATGAAGATAAAATTTGCAGTGCATTTGTCCACAGTGTTTTTAAATGCCTGCTGCTTGTAAAAACATGCTACAAATGGGGGAGACTGTTTAGTTACCACTTGGTGCTTTTTTTTCATACTAATAATGTTTCTGTAAGGAGAGAAAGGGCATTAATAACACTGAAATTTCTATTCCTCTTGATGTTGCATGGACCACTTTTTCTATGGCATTTGTTAACATATTTTTCCATCACCTACTTTTTATTTCCCTTTTTCATTTCCCTGACTAGTTTGGATAATTGAGGTTTTACAGCACATAATAATCAGTGGGTAAAACAGAAAAAGAAACCTATAAAATGTACACTGTATATTATACTGCTGCATATGGCTGTAAGATGCATGCAGTGTTTAACGAACACATTTGGAAAGAGCTCTGTAAATGTCAGCTGTTTTAGAATGTCATATGATGATGGAACACTACTTTTCATCTCAAATCTAAACAAACCAAGATTTCTCTTGGGTAGTAAAAATTAACATGCACGTGCGTGGTGTGCACGTCAGGTGTGCACACAAGAAATGGAGTAAGCGAGGAATACACTCTGCATTACATGCAACATCAGGATGGTTTAGTGTGATTCTTTTTTTCCCGTTAAGAGCTACAGTGATTAGACATAAATAATAGTTGGTTTGTCCCTAAATGGCAGAAAACAGTGATTTTAGTTTGTTTCCATATGCTGAAATAAAGATCCTGAGCAAATTGTGGTCGGAGCCAGTTTGCAGCTGCATGCAAGAGAGTCACAAGATGAGATTTTCTCTCTTGAAATTTTGATGTAGTGAGGAACAAAACTTGCTTTGGCTGATATCAAAGGGAGTTTTACCCAAGTGAAGCAGGGTAAGGGTCAACATGGCAAATGCTGCTGGTAGTGCGTTCAGCGTGTTTGTGGCCAGGCCATTCTATTACAAGCTTCTCACCACACTGAGATGTAGTTTAAAGGCATGTGATTGAGTTTTTTATGTGTTGTATTTTTTTTTAATTATTTTTAAACTTTGCTTGTGATTAGAACAGGTTGAGATATTTTTTAAGTGTAATGATTTTCTCTAGTTCAGAAAAATCACACAACTCTTTCTCTGTGTGTTTGTGATTTTAAATCAGACTGATGACACTGTGCATCTTTTTGTTTTGTAGCAAGGTTACCTGCAGAATTACTTCTGACCAGGTTGACATGGGCTGTGCATGAAAGATTGTAAGTCTGCCGTGCACAAGGTTATTGTGAAGTAAGCGGAGTCTTTTTCTTCAAAGGGGAAAAGGGATACAACTCTATTAAATAATGACTGTTGATGCACTGCTGTCCCAGAGAAACAAGAAAGAATCTTTTTTTTCCCATCAATTCCATAATAGCTCACTGCTGAAGTGTACATTTAAGGGGAAAATATCTGCATCAAAAGGATCAGGATCAGGACCCATAATGTCCTAGGAATTCTTAAAACAGTTGTTGAAGTTATCAGCAACACATTTTTTGGATAATGAGCAGACATTGGCCCTTGAGTGGAATGTCAATATATTTGGACTCAAAGGTAGAGACACTGTTTGAAAATGAAACCTACCTGTGTTTATAGCATCTCAGTTAGCTATGACTGTGAATTCAGTGCTTGGCTAGGAAAGAGTTTTTGCCAGGGAGACAAGTTGATGTCCTTCAACTTGCTGAATACATATGTTAATATTCTTTGAAAATACAGAATATTAGAAGTGCACAGTAACACAACAGAGAGATATGGGTGAAATGTTTCCATACCAGTGTTTGCAATTGGAAATTCTTATACTTATACACAGGGCCTAATCCCCCCTGGTGCACACTATTATAGTTCCACTAATCCATGGTAGAAACACCTTGGTTTCCGCTAGAGGAAAATGAGGCTGAGATGTTTTGCACTGGTTCTTTTAGTTACTTTAAACTGACAAGCAGCTAACTATGTAAAGCCATTGCCTCCCTTCTACATGCGGAGGTTTTACAAGATTTTTAAATGGTTTCTGCTTTTTTGTGTGTGTGTATGACAGACAAAAATAATAACAAACCTCTGATTAGAGACTGAGCTTCATCAACAGTGTAGATAAAGCATGTCTATCTTTATTTCATTAACCTGCTGACAAAGAAACAGTGAAACATGGAATATTTCATTCTGTTGTTCGTCTTGTAAATTGCACTTTCTCATTAAACACTATACATAGTGGGATACAACAGTATGTAAGTGTAATAAGAGTATTTTTGTTTTTATATTATGTGGGTCTACCACATTCCCATACTTTAAATGGAGCAGCAGGCCTGATTGAAAAGGCAGCACACTGAAGCTTTGGTCTGCTTCACAGTGGCATAAACAAGGCATTGAACATACCAAGTCTAATTCTGACCACCAAAGCTGGTCAGGGTTTCTTTGCTGACCTTAGAGTTGGACTGGCTGTATGGGTGTATGGCTATCTATCAAATCCTAAAGCAGTGCTCTGTCATAATGAGAGGCATAGGGATGCACTCAGAAATCAAAGAATCAGAGCACTAAGGAAATGGTAGCAGCACTGTTTTAAGCTCTTATGCAGCTCTGTAAGGACTGCACAGCAGAAGGCAGACCACATCAGGAATCCATGCCACATTGTAACCTCCACATACTGATAAAGGGGTACAAGCACATCTACCTGCCCCCCCCCCC